>JAYRBT010000001.1:87462886-87489980 GCA_036023395.1 Myiotriccus ornatus
TTTTCATGCTGAAATGCTGTCTTGCTTAAAATCAGCAGAAGTTTTGACACTGAATTCAATTAGGGTCATGTTTTTGCTCTCGTTTTTTGATCATTTTAGTTAATGATTTCACTTGATCTCTGTATCCTGGCTTATACAGACCACTCAGATGAACACTTACTGTTCCTATATGTCAAGTAGTTAACTATGTCCTATTTTTTTCTCCCTTTTTAACGAATCAAAGTGTTGGATTTGCTCTTTGCTAACAGAGCTAGGAATAGCATACCCTCAGTCTCCTTGTGTCCTGATTTGCAGTATATTGTATGTTATGAAGGTGTGGAATTGGATTAAAAGCTACAGCACAGTGCTCTGCAGATAAACCCACTGCAGGTGTGAAGTTTAATAGGATTTTAATTTGGTAACAAGTGAGCAAAGAGCAGAAACCTAGAATGGGATTTTCTAGATTAAAAAAATGCTATTTGTGCTGAGAGAAAGCAACTGCAAGCTCTGTGATAAGGAATAAAGATTGGGCCAATGCTCTCTGAGCTGCACTTTTATAGATTACAGCTCGCTCAGAACATCTCCGTTACTGACGCTAGTTTCATCAGTTCTTAGTTCATACTGTGTGTGTTTGGCTATATAGCATTTCATCTGCCACACTTCCCTCTAAGCCAGTGTGTACAAATCTTCTATTGTCTCACTCCCTGCCCTCTATGTTTTTTCATATAAAACCAATGTTTTCCTTGGGAAATGCCACCAACTTGGAATGTATTCTCTCTTCAAGACTATTAACAATTATTTTCATGCTTAAAACTATATTTAAAAATAAGATTCAGAAATGTGCTGCACTATTAAAAAGAAATGGAAAAATATGGTTTCTCTGCTGAGGAGTGTAATTTATGTTCAGCATGAACTAGGAAAGGAAAACCGAAAACAGATGGGGAAGGAAGAGAAAGAATTAAGGTGAAAACTAAAAGATCATGAAGTGAGCTGCTAATCCACAGACACATAGTGGTGCTGTTGATAACAGGGTAAGGTTGGGAGATTCTTTTCTGATTTCTGTTACCAGTCCTCCCTCTCATTTTTCCAGGGTTTTGTAGCAAAACTGAGTGGATAGCTCTAATTTCAGTGAGGTGAGGGTGGAGGTGCGATGACCAGACTGTTTTTTAACCCTCAGCATAACAGACTGTAGAGGAGGCATCGAAATGCCTTGTGAGACAAGATTAAAATGCTATGGAGGTTGGTGTTGTGGGCATGGATGGAGTAGAGGATGGGAACTGACTGGTGGGTCGCAGAGAGCTGCTGAAGCTGTATGAGGTGAAGCAAATATTATGAAAAAAACCCATGATGCACAGAGCAATATGTTAGGCAGCAGAAATGCAGTCCAGGAAACAGCAGTGTGGCTGGTGGATGCCACTAAGGCTGCCGAGGCTTCAGATATCCAACAGAATGGGCTGTGGCCAAAAGGGGATTACTTATGAGCAAGGGATGCTTGGGAGATGGTTGCCTGGGAGCATGATGATGATGATGGTGATCAAAAGTCACACAACAAAAATTCTCACGCAGTGGGAATCTACTCAGAGGATCTACAGAGATGGCCACACAAAGTGGTGGATGCTGGAGATGCTTTTGGCAGCTGTGTTTTTTATCAACCTATGGAATTAATATTGACACACAAAAAAAAGGAATCTGCAGTGGTTGAGGTGGAAGCTACCACCTGTCTGAAGAACACAAGTGGGCAGAAATGCTCACTCACTCTATCACAGATCCTGAAGCTCTTTGGAGCTGCAGCTTCAAGTTTTTCAGCTCCCTCAAAAAGTTGAACCACAACATCAACAGGCTCTTACTAGAATCTCTTTCATCCCACCATTATCAGCATCTTGCACATGGACTGGTAGAATCCATCATCTGTTGTCTTCTTTCACCTCTGAACTTTTTCTACACTCAATCCTTCACTGTGTCCTTTCCTCATTCATAACTTCTCTCAAGTTGTCCTACTCCTCATTTCACATTTTATACCCTTCTTCTCTTACTCTGACACCCCTCATCCTTCACTCTAATCAGCCTTGCTCTGTTCTTGCAATCAGGTACAAAACATGCAAAACTGACATACATATTTATAGGCACACCACTTACACAGACCAAACCTGGATCAAACCCTTGCCTGTGTCTGGATCAAACACCTGCAAAAATCATTGAAATGGGTATAGGAGACTATACAAAAGCCCATATGGGCAGCACAGTGAAGAGCATAGGAATCAGGGCAGAAACTGAATGAGATTTCTAGTGATTTATTTCCTAATTTCTGATCATCAGTGATTTAGAGCTCTCCTGCTAATAGCTGGCACCCAGCTCAGTTTGTTTTTTGACTATAAGGTGGTATGGCAGGATGGGTCATTATTTTACATTTGAAAAATAACAAAAACTGTCAAATATGCCCATCACATGTATAAATCATTCTTGGTTTGTAGCCTTCATACCTGCTTTCTCCTCTCCAATTTTCCTTGCGGAGCTAGTCTTAGCATATCCTATGTTTAAGAAATTAGGGTCCCCTAAGGGTCGCTATAACTAATAAAGATATTTTTAAAACAGTCAATTTCCACTCCTGGTCCTACTATATGGAAACTGAATACCTCTTGGGAGTAAAATAACTATAGCAGGGTCATCCCAAAAATGTAATTTTCTTTGTGAGTCTTGGTGCCATTAATATTTGTCCTTCACAATTTTCTGGAAAACACAGTGTTTTCTGAGATTTAAGACAATGTCTTTAATTTAATTTAACTTCCATGTTACTGCATGGAAGAGAAATCTGAAAACAGCTAAATGTCTAATTCATCACTTGCATTAAGCACAGAGAATTGGTCCATGTTCCAATATATTTTAGCCTTGTATCCTAGAAGACTCAAAGTCTATCTCGTTTTCTACCTGTATGCCTTACTTTATCCTAGTAATTCTGGAGCAGTGGACTAACTGCAAGGAAGTCTGGTGACTATCATCTATCTTTTCACAGATGCAGAAAAATCTATTAAAAGATAATCTATTAATTATCTTTTAACAGATAACTGGAGAGAAGAGAATGTGCTCTCGGTGCTTCCAGCAGTTAGAAAAGACCACACTGTGCCCTCTCTCTTCTGACCCATAAATACACGCAGCCCGTTTTGCCAGCTAGCCCTCAGCCTGCTCCCAGCCCACCTGAACAGTACTGCTCTTCCTTAGCCAACGCCTGGGGAATCTGATGGAGCACCAGAGGTCTGTTGGAAACCTAGGGAAAGATCAGGGAACTGTGGTGCTAAAGAGGTGGGTGGTGTGGAGATTACAGTCCCTTGATAGGATTGTGGGATAGGTGTGAGATGTGAAGGATGCTTTATAGCTACAGGTTTTCAGGGACATCGGACACAGCTCCGTGAAAACCTGGTTTTCATTAGTTCTACTTTACATGCATAAAACCTCCCAACCAAACACAGCCCTCCCAATCCCTCCTAATTTACCCAATTTATAACCAAGGTTTTGTCATAGTTTTCTTTTAAGTTAATGTTAATTTCACCTTCCTGACAGTGGCTGTGTTCACCAAACAATTCAGAACTCTGGAAAATATTGCTTAATCCAAAGTTATTCTGGTTCTGCATCACGAGAGCTGTCTGTGGAGCATTGGCTTGAGGCTGATCCTCTGCAAAACAGGCTGAGAGATGGCTAGGCTCATAAACACACAGAACAGGGACATCATTTTGCTTTGCAACCAAGGAATTTCCATCTTCTTTCTCCTCCTCTATATAAGTCTGGAAAACGTGAGCCGCAAAATCGACAAGTAGCAAATTCAACAAAAGCCAGGATCCTAGTTTTAAAGAAAAACAAAGATAATTATGACAACCTCCTTATTTGCTTATCTTTATAACGTGTTCTTTTTTGAAGGGCATTGTTATAGTAATGGGCTAGATAAAGTAGCAGATCAGCACTCATTGAACAGGACTTACAAAATTACATACTTCCAGATATCACAGCAAAATAGGCACTAAGGGCAGATTTTAAACATAAGCAAAAGCTTTTTCCCTTATTTAACTTAGCGAGGAAAATGTACTTGTGTTCATTCACTTTCCTGTTCAAGTTTTTCCCCCACATTCACTTCTACTACAAGGCTTATCAATAACCACACATATCATTCCCATTCTCCCCTCAGACAGATAAATCATTCCACCTCTTCCCAAGCAAAACCTCCTCCATACAAGACATCTGTATGTCTTGTATTTATGACATTAAATGGCCTACCTTGCAGCCTGAGCCATAACTGCTAAAAGCCAAGACAGACTCACTGAGGCCACTGACATTTGAATCATACCTTGATTGGAAGCCCTTACAGTAAAAAGTAGATCTTCTTCCATGCCATACATCTGCGTAGGAATTTATGAACTAATTTAATTCTGCATATGAAGTAATTTAACCTCTGCATCCCACAGACAAGTTTACATGGACATCAACAAGGAAGTACCACAATTTATTTGAACAACTAAGATTTATAGAGCTTTAAAAATGAAAAATACTGTCCCTTGACGTTAAATGTGTCTGAGAAGCTTCTGCTTCTGCTCTTCATCCTTCTGGAGGTCTTTAAACTATAGCAAAGTAGGTGCTTGTTTACCTACAGAAAGAGATTTTTATAGTTGGAGTTGAAAGTATACAGACCTGACACTAGTAGTCCAAGAGTGTTTCTATCAGTCTTACAGGTGTTTTCAACATATTCAATAAGGGTAAGCATGAAACCAAAGCTACCACTCCATTTGTCCCTTGGGATAATACAGAGGGACAGGATAATACACAGTCTACAAGAGGGACTAGGTTGAAGCAGCTTGCTCGGAAAAGAAGGATGCACAGGTCACTGTCCGGACCTCGTGACTTGGAATGCCTTGGAAGGTAGACCAGCGAGGAAACAGAGGTGTGTGAGCTGACATGAAACTCTGTGAGGGAGGTATGTAGAGGCACAATTGCTGGAGAGGAGGTGGAGCTGAGGGAGCTGGAGAGGTCCCAGTAGCACTGGCTGCGTCTGCACACTTGCTCCGTGCTGCCTTTCAGCAGGGGTAACTGCACAGTTCCCCCGATTGCACTTAGGCATCACCCATGTGGAGGCTGGGCTGGACTGGAAAAGGGTAAAAGTCAGTTCTAAATTCTGAGGTGTAAGTATGCCAGTATATTATGAGTGCCGGATGTGGCCAACTCCAAGGCAAGAGACTGAGTCAGAAGTGAGTTTGGTTTTGGTTAGTAGTATGTGGTTTATTTTGGGTATGAGATATACTGCATTTGGCCAGATACATTGGCACTCACACATTTCCCTAAGTAATTGTTTCCTCAGTGTGGATGATGCTACATAGTTTGACTTGCAGGATGCCCACCATTCCTGCAAGAAATGCTGAGATTTAGGAAATTTCTCAAGAGCAACAACCCTGAGAACTTTTACACCAGATGGCTTGTTAACAGAACTGCTTCAGCCTGTCTGCTAAAACTCAATATCCTGATGGAATAGAAACATGTGAAAGAAGGGACATCATTAGATCAAATAACCCAACATCTTAAAGAACTGGGGTTATTAAGAAAGAAGATAATAATGACCAAATTATTGGAGCATCACAGCAAAAGATTAAAAACCATTTTTAACTCTCTCATAGATGAGAATAAATTAAATCTTAGTGTTATTGAAGTATAGTAGGAAGACTGTCGTAAGTGAGGTGAAAATATAAATTGTAACTAGTTGAAGGAAAGCTCTGCAGTGGAAGACATGCACTTCATCTGTTGCATCCCATCCTTCGATAACTGCAGAACAAGGAAACAATTCATTAAATTCTTCTTGTGGTGGAAATAGGGAAGAGGATGTCATCATCATGGGGGATTTCAATAAATATTATGCTTCCAGTGCAGCTCTTGGAATTCATTCCAGATTTCCTCATTGCTAAGAATGTTGCATGTAACATTGGAGAGTTTTGTGCAGAACTCCAGAGATAAAGAAATGACTGATTATTTTATTATTGCTGTAATGAAGCAGCTGATGGACGAGGGGCCCTATTGTGCTATGTTCCCTGCAGATACAGAACAAAACTCTGATCCTGCTCAAGACAATTTACATAAGGCAAAAGGTAGCAGCTTGATGCAGAAGAAGGGTGTGTTCATAGATGCACAAACATAGGCCTTATTGGGATAAGAATACTGAAGAACACAAAGGCAACAACGTTAACATACCCCTTTGTTATGTCTTTGCAGGAAACACATGAAAGTATGGTTTTGAAGGAGCATTTCAAAGAAGATAATGAGGTTTTCTTTGGCTATTTATGTGAAGCCCCATCCAACAGAAGAGTTAAAAATATGAAGGTGCTCCTTTGAAAGTCTAAGTGGTGGTTCATACAGTTTGGGATTAGATGCTTCTCATAGGAGATGGTGCATTTCTGCATAATGAATAATAGAGAGGAACCTCTGAAAGGTGTTAAAAATTATAAGAAAGGCAGTCAGGGTAGAGACTGAACTGACTTAAGACATGGTTGTATCACTTCAAATCACTTCAAGTGAACATGACTGCACAGTTCCTTCACTTCTCCTGCCTTGCACTGGTGTGTGATGGATTTGATGTTTGACAGCTCAGAGCCCTAAAACAGAAAGAAAACTAACCCAGCTAAAGGAATTACTATTTTCAGTCAGTTTAACATCTTCAACCGGTGTGCTGCTGGCTAGGCAAGCATTTAGGTCAGTATAAGGCATAAGGAAAAGGAGCATATAGCTGTTGTCAGATGAACTAACTGCCTTTTTGGCAAGTAGTTATCACAGTGACCTTCTCTGGCAGAGCAGCTTTCTGTAATATATAGAAAGAACCTGAAGGACTTGGAGCTATCACTTGAGAGACCTGATTTGGGATATTAGTGACCCCAGCTCTCCATCACACTCTTCTGCTGTGGTGTGCAGCTCTGGTATGGAGGGAGAGCAGAGACTCTCACCTGGGCTGCTGTTCCCCATTTCCCCACAGACAAACTATGACTTCTGCCAAAAGAGGGAGTCCTGCCCTTCCTGCCATCTCCATCTGCATGCCCTTACTCTCCTCCCTTCTGCTTATCCTAGAGTTTTGCTCAGACAACTGGTCTGGTCAAAAACTAATAATTTAATTTCCCTGACCACATCACCAGGAGAATGGTGATTGAAGGAAGGGAGCAGAAAGAAGGGATGACTTTATTAAATGTAGCATGAATTTATGTCCGTTAAAATCATGGAGTCATTAGAAACACAAAATAGGTTGGGTTGGAAGGGATCTTAAAGACCGTCTGGTGCAAACTCCTCTGCCATACACCTTTCACTGGATCAGGTTGCTCAAACCCCCAACCAGCCTGGCCCTGAACTTCCAGGGATGGAGCATCCACATCTTCTCTGAGCAATCTGTTCCAGTGCCTCACCACCCTAACAGTAAGAATTTCTCCCAAATATCTAATTTAATACTACTCTCAGTTTAAAGCCATTCCCCATTGTCCTGTCACTACATGGCCTTATGAAAAGGCCCTCTCCAGCTTTTTTGTCGCTCCCTTTAAGTACTTTCAGATCTATTTGTATCTGTCATCTCAGGTCAGAAAGGGACATATCAAACGAGATTCACGAAGATCCTACTTACCAAAACTGTCTGTCCTGTTGATGGTCAGAATCTTGCCTACAGTGCTCAGTAGGAGGTTCCATTTCAACATAAAATCTGATGCCTGCTTTTTAAATGCCTCTTTACTCCTGCTTGGCTGCAGATAAAGAAAATAATTGGTTTACAATAAAGTTGATTGAAAGAATTCCTTATTGTGAGGCAGACTATTTCCCTGGGAAATAGTTTCAAGTTTTTCAACACAAAGGTGGAAAAAGCAACAAGCATTTTTTTTTTCTGTTAAAATCCTAAAATAGCTGAGATTGAAAGAGATCTTTGGATATTACCTAATCTGATCTCTTGTCCAAGGCATGGCCAGCTTAGTTCAGGACTTGTCCAACCAAATTCTAAATTTCTCTTGGATAAAGATTCCACAGCCTTTCCAGGCAATCTCTTCCTATGCTTAATTACTCCCATAGTAATTGTTTTCCTTTCTATTGCCTTATAACTGTGAAACCCCAGGAAAAGTCCTGCTCTTTCTTCTCTATAACATCCCATGAGGTACCTGAGGGTTCTATGAGATGAATGCACCACAGAACTGCAAAGTATCTTTCTTAATTTAAAAAAGAAAAAAAATGTCAAATAAGTACAGTTTATTTTGCTTCTTCAGAAAGGGAAAAGAATTACCCTAAGTACCACCCAGACCCAAGTTAATTGGTCTGGCAACCAACCCAGCGCAGCATACAAGCTACTACTAATTCTGAATCAGGGAAGGAAGAGGGATGGTATAATGGGTAATCTATCAAAAGGTAGGTATGTGAGAATGGTCATGCTTGAATCTTTCACAAGAGCTAGAGACTTTGTACTAGAAGTTGTCACTCTCCTACTACCTGCTAAAAGCCAGCAGTTTAGTGAATCAATAATTTCAGGGATCAGGAAGTATTCTTTTCATTTTTAATCAGATATTACTTCTGAATTTTGGTTTATTAGCAATATGTGTCTATGAAATGAGAGCAGATACTGAAACCACTTGAATGGATGTAAGTGCAGAAATATGCTTGTAGCTGTTTGCACAGATGGAGTTTTTGTATGCCAATTAATTCTCCCTTTTCCACAGCATGCATAAATTGTAAGTATGCAAATCTGCAGTCTGGTCAGGTTGCTAGTGTGCAATGTAGCTCCTGCAGACTAGTGACAATTAGCATGTAGCAGGATAAATTACATGATCACTCTTTCTTTACTGAAATTATTAATTTTATACCTTAATAACAAAAGTCTGAAGATCTGAAGAGAAACAGCTTAGGAGATCTCGAATATCTGTAGAAGATGTCAGTGAAGAAATTAAGTTTTTCAAACCTGTGAAATACAGAAGAGAGATGATTGCTTGAAGTGACTGGGTTGCCTTTTGGTTTGTTTCTGCAATTTTTAGCTTTCTTCTTTTATCTTTACCTTAAAATAGATTAAGACATCTGTTTCCAGTATTTTGATTAATATACTATTTCTTTAGTGAGGAACAGTACCCTACTTTGAAATCAGTCAGAATTCACCGTCATGTCCATTTCCACCATAACTCCACTGACCTAGTCATCATGGCAAAGGTGACAAGAAAAAGCATTTCTAATGAAAAAGCTGGAAATTGATTATAGGTAATACTAACATACCTATCAGAGATTTTATAGAGTTGAGAGAAAAAAATAATCTTGGTTTATCTGTTGAACGGAGAAAACAGTTTTAAAACAATAACATTAAACACAGAATATTCTGTAGGCCAACAGAAATACCAATAATGTTGCCACATATCAGTGCAGCTGTTCCCCCAAATGATTGGAACTTACCACCCAATACCTAAAGGGAAACTGCATCTCTCTGAATTTATATCCTTCTAACTGAGACATCTTCCTTCAAGAAATCATATATAGAAAGTCTGTGAAACCTTGCTTATTATAAATAACAGTTTGGAAAAGCAATGAAAACAGAGAATGCAATAAATCCACCTTGGAAGGAGTAAGATCATTGATAACATAATGGAAAAATGTAATAAGAGTGTTCTGTACAGTGGTTTTGATTTTAACATACGTACAAATATTATTGAAATGTTTCTCCTGATGGTTCTGTGAAGAAGGCAAATTATTATTCCTACTGAAAGCAGTCACAGAAAGTCTGTGGCATATCTCTTGTCAGTGCACAAATCAGTGATGGAGCAAGAACAAAGAGCTGTCAGTTCTGTACACAGCCTAGTCCAACTTGCCCATCCCTTGCTAACATTTTAAATGGCAGACCGTTAATCTAAAAATTAACTTGCCATTATGTTTCTCTTCCTTTTCATTAAGCTGGCAAATGCATTATGTCACGTCTGCATAGAAACTGAGTATTTTATTGTTTACAGCACAACATTGGTCCCACAGGCCACAGTACAGCAAAAGGACATGAAAGGCTTTGTCCAATTCAGCATACAGTATTTAAAATCTAGCCATAAGAAATGATTTTATGTGCTTCAACTAATAACAGAGAAAAATGTGACATACGATGATTGAAAATGTCTTTTTTGTCAAAGGAAAGAAAAAATTAATATCCCTGCTTGGCAATTTTCTTCTAGAAGATATATAATTCAGTAACACAAATCCCACTCCTGCTGCCACAAAAAGCTTTCAGAAAGAGTGAGAATGGACAGCCTTTAATTCTTAACCTTTAGAGTTAGGAGGATAATACTACATGATCCATTCTCAATTTTATTGGCTCTTTTCCAGCCCTTTGGGTTACAGCGAGACTGTACTTCCTATTAGGACAGATGCCATGAATGAGCAAGAGGAAATGCTGGAGCTTTAACAATGGATAGAAAAAATATAGCCAAAAAAAATTACATTTGAATTGTATGTTTTTCTGCCGCCTCTTTGGATTCCTAAACTTGTCTCGAAAGAGGTTTTTAGTCACATCCAGAGATTGCTCATTGAAGACAGCATGCAGGCCTGACCGCAGAACAGTGACTGTGCTGTTGTTGTTCAAGAGTGCTCTTACTGTCTGTAGAGAGCAAAAAAAACAGTTAATGCCTTTCATTCTCTCAAGCCCTTAAGTCAGCCAAATAAAGAAATTGAAAAAGGGAAGCTTCCCTTAGTCAATACTAGACTTCATATGAGCCGTCTCCAAATTGGGTGTCAGGGGGTATGGGATCAAAGGAGATAAGTCTTCAAGAGACTTTTGTTCTTTCCAATGACACTCTGTGTTGTCTGGGATGAAGCAGACACGGCTAACATGCTTGAATTATCTGGGCAATTGCCTGGGCAATTTGTTTTGACTAGAGTTTCTGTAATTACACCAAATAACAGTATTTTGTCTAAAGCATGGAATGGTGTATGAGGGACAGCTTTCCCTCCATGTTAAATGCAAAGGCAAATTCAATTCAATTCAATTCTACAAACCTTTGAGCGAGTAAAAATGACATTAGAAATATGGTTATTAGCTAAAATAATATCAGTTGGGATTTTATCCCATTTATCTGCTTAAGAGTCATTTGTGAAATAATCTGTCCTCATATTTGTCCCAAAAAGTATTACTCAGATAGATATTGCAAATGATTTTCAGACTAACATTTGATCCTCATCTTATCACTTTTTTTAATTAATTCCTAATATCACACAGTATTGCTTAAAATTCTTGATGAAAGATGAAAACAGTCAAGGAAACTAAATCTGAATCCATGAAATTTTGCTAACCCATACATTTGGTCTCTCACTTCCATACTGAAATTAGTAAGATCCTAAAGCCTTTGTTAGATTTTGGACTTTTATATGAATAATCCTTGTCCATTTGGGCCTTCAAGAGGAAAAAAACGTTTTGTAAAATTCAGGAAAACTTCAGGATTGCTAAACATTTTAACAAATCCCATTTACCAGGTGCTTACCATGACCCCACAAGCAGCAATGAATGCAGTTTGTTTGCAAATACAATTCCCAATCTTGTCATTCTGCTAACTTTTTTGAAATACCAAAAACATTCTGATTCTCACTCAGTAATGCCCTTCATCTAAGTTAAGGACAAAGGCATTTTTCTTATTTGACTTGGAGTTTTCAGTATCAGAAGAAGAGCCTGCAACAAGAACAGGTGAGGCTGGGAACTACCAGGGCAGCTTCTTCAGTACCCTGCTAGCACCTGACTCCATGCTGACTGAGAGCCACCTCTCACAACACTTAAATACAGCTTAGCAGAGGCAGGAATCAGCTCCAGGAAATGACAAGCATCCTATTCACATTCCTTTTTCAAAGGGAATTTGCACCTTTTTATGCTCTAATTACTTCTGCATGTCCAGGTAGCAGCAGCTGTCAGCCTGCTTTATCTACACATGATGGGAAATTTACTTTTTTTCTTTTGAATGCTGACCCTGACAAAATCGTTCATATTTTTTCACCAGATGGCTAAATTATTGCAAAGTACTCTACAAGGGATGATGTGGTTACACTGTTCAGAGGCTGCAACTGCACTGTGCCTCTCTAGTGCTTCTCATCAGGAGCACTCTCACCTGCTTTGACCATAAGACTCTAGCTGAAATCTCAGGTGCATTTTAGACAGAGAAAGCAGAGAAGAGTAATTAGAAATATCAAATTACTCCTATGTGAGAAGAGGAGATAAACTTCAGATTCGGACAGAATTAACTGAGGAAGGATGTGATGGAGATTTGCAGAGAGAATTGCATGAAGAAGAGTGGAATTTTTTAAAATAATAGAATAAAGTATTTTTTCACACAAGAAATAATCAAACCCTGGAACTCACTACCCCAAGATGTTGTGATGTCAAAAATCAAGCTATTAAATATCATGGTGTGGATATTAGCTGTCATCTCAGATTGCTGGAAGCCAGGAGAATACAGTGGAGGAGGAGGGAGGTATCGCTTGCTCTACTCACACCAACTTCACATGAGCATCTGAGGAGGGCAACTGTGAAACAGGATACAAGTCCACACAAGCCTAGGAGAGGGTCTGACTGACTAAACCACTCAGCAGTCTTTCTAAGGGACGTCCACTTCTCCATGAACCACTTGTGTGTTTTTCACAAGCTGAAAACTCTAAACACCTGTTCTGTTCATCTCACCATCTTTGTGGCACGTCTTGGATAGGGGGATGCAATTTGCAGGAGGATATTAACTGATACTTCTTTCCTACCCCATTTCACTGGAGCCCAGTACCCATGGCTTTGGCAAGATCTATAACAGAAGTTGTAATAAAGGCTATGTGACTGTTGAAGGACTATGGAGATGCTCATTTACAGGACTTACACAGTCTTACTTATTGACATTAGTGGTTTTAAACTGATGATGGGATTAATAATCAAGTACAGTGGAACTCCTTTGCTTTTCCCTTGTATTTTGAAGAGGCTCTAGAGAAGGTACAAATATCATTTACTTGTGAGAGCTGTAAGCATGAATTTGACCCTGATTCTTAGGTCTGCTGTGCTCACTTAGTGCTGATTAAACAGTGTAAAGGGGATGTAGAGCAGCCAGAAACTGCTGCTAGAAAATTTCCCCCACCTAGCTGCAATTTTCTTGCCCTGCATCTTGAGGGTGTAAATCTAGTTTTGACTCTCTGTAGCTTTTCTGCACATTAGGAATAGGGAGAGAAAATTCAAAAAGCTACAATCAGCCTTTTAACATCACAAGAAGGCTGATGTGAACTCTGAGCATGCAAATCAAGTGCAAATGGGCTGGGAATAGTTGACACTTGTGATCTTACTGGATCATGTTCTTCAATGCAGAAGAAGCCCTGTTCAGAAGCACAGAAGCTTTTCAGGTATTAGAATCTCCAAGGGCTATTGCAGTAAATGGAAACCTTGAGTGCTTAGCACTTCACAGAAGTCAATTTGTTGCCTGTGTTAGCACACCTATGCATGTTTGTGCATTAATAATTTTTTTTAAAGTAAGTGGGGTGTGTGTTTTGTATTCTGCTGGTGATGAAGCCTTCCTTCCTTCCTTCCTTCCTCCCTCCCTCTGTTACCCCCTTACCCCTTCCCCCCCCTCCCTTCTCTCCCTTTCCTTCCCTCCTTCCCTCTGTTTATTGTGGGGAGACAACACAGTGATTCAAGTCAGGTGGCATGTTGGGAAAATCTCGTCCTTGTTGTTTGAAGGAGAGAATATACCACCTGTTCTCTTTTGCTTTCTTCCCTATTTCTGAACTATCTCTTCTGCCATGGCCTGGACCACATCAAAACCCAAGGGTTTGGAAGGATCCAAGGACACCAATAGAAGGAATATTACAGAAGGGGTACAGGCCTGTATAATAATGCAGCACTGAATGAAACTATTTACTTTGCCATGTTCAAAGGTTTAAAAATGCAGCTTCTGGAGGCATTTCTGTAGCTGAGAAGAATGATACTGCAGAGCAAAAAGCAGGCAAAAATATTAATTATTAGAGATGTTCTTGTCTCTTTCTTCACAAGGAAAAAGCCAATCTGAGTGACTGGACCCTGAGGACGAAAGGGCAGAGGAGGCTACCCTGCATCCATCTAACACTGCCAAAGCAGAGGATGGAGAAGGTTTTTCCAGCTGAACCCTGGGATCTTGAGCCCCTAGACACTTCACGGCCTACTCCCTGACCATGCAGCTTCAGCCAGTGTATTAGTGATCTGCCTTGTGCAGGCTGCTGCAGCACTTGTCAGAGAGAGTGATCAGGATGTTGCAACCAAACCAACTCTAGAATAACTCCAGCATGTGCTGTCTAACTGGCTTTGGCATGGATGAGTGAAGATACTGGAAACTGTCATCTGACCCTTCCAGCTACGGTGTTACCGTCTCCATGGGGGACCACTGACCACATCTCAGAGGCTTTTGCAGAATCCAGAGGGAGGAAAAGGTCCTGTCAGCATACTTAACAATGTGGGAATAGATGAGTAGGAGGGTGAGCATGATTTAGACCACGGTCAGTATACTGTTAAGAACACCCATGCTGCTGCTGCTATTGTCTTACAATGCAGCATCTGAAAATTAGTCCAAACTGCTTGTGTGAATGAGATGCCCAGCTTTTTTGCTTCACGGGTTCTGCAACATACCTTGGCCATGTTACAAAGGTCTGTCTGTCTCCTGAGTCTTTTTACAAACTCTTTAACTTCTGTTAAAGAAGAAGAGGCAGATGTTTCACATCATTAATATTTTACAGTCTAAAATACATTAATGAAGACAGATCTTTTAAGTTAGAAAGTAGATCCCTAGTGGAGCTTTGGAGGGTAACAGAGAGCACAGTGAGGGCACTGAGCCAGAATTATAGGCTGGGCTGGGGACCCTTGCAGTCAAAGCTTGCAAGGAGAAGCTGCCCAGGTCACCACTCTTCCTTCACTGTGAATCTATTAACCCATGATGTACAGGAAAGATACTTTCAATTTTTTTTTACATTTAATACTTCCTAATTAAGACTAATGCTCTTTTACCTGTATGGTTTCAGGTGAATGAAAGCAATTGTAAATCTAAACCTTCTGTATTTTGTTTAGACAGTTTACGTTTCCACCTTTATGCATCTGTAATTCTGCAGCACTGTGAATAGGAGTTGATTTTTTTTGGTTCTACTTTTGTCCTGTTAATGTGTTATATAATTATGAAAAGGTCAAAGAATACACTTCTTAAGAATAAAATATAAAATAACTGATTTTCAGTTGCAGGAAAATCAAGTATAAAGCAACTTCTGTAGACAGACAATGATTTTCAGTGAAAATTTCTGTTTCTATGATGGTTGTACAAAGAAGAAAGACCAGGATGTATATAGAAAGGGTCACAGGTCATATATGTCCATGCACACACATGTTAAAAATATATTACTAAGATTGCTCTGTCAAGCATTCAAATGTAAGAAATGCCAGAATTAAGTTTGTCTGCAAGTCTTTCTTAGGCATATGAATCCCAATACAATCTTTTGTCTACACAGGAGCTGTGCTTTACCACTGTGGAGCTGGTCTTCAGTCAAGGAGCAAATAAGCAAAATGATGTTTTAGTCAGAATCTTCATCATATATATAATTACATACATGTGTGTATGTACATATTTACAAATGCAAACATATACACACAGGTTTATAGAGTACAGACTTTTTCCAATCATCCTCAATTCCTCCAATGGAAGTCATAGTTTCCCTATAGGAGTATGACTTTTTTTCCCCCCTTTATATTGGACTGTGCTATAGCCATTAATTAATTTATCAGCATAAAACCAATTGCAAGGTGAAGAGACAGAATAACATCTAAATTTCAGAGGGCAGGCTCCATATTATTTGGTCATCTACACAGCCAAAGCAATCATGGCAAGAGACAGATCTTTATAAAGGTTTAAGTATGCTTCAATTTACCAGGAATTGGGAATAATTTTGGCTTAAATTTGTTCTCACACATTATCTGAGACTATTTATTTTTAACTGTATCCCAACTACCTCTAGTTGTCACTACTATTGAAGTTACATCAGCTAAAAAAGTTTTTTAAATAATTTGTCCTGTAATACAATCTGTTCTGCAGTTTAATGAGAAGTTATTTTTGGAAATTTCCCCCTTACTCAAACCTACCATTAGATTTGGATGTTTGGAGCATTAATGGAAATCCTCCCAAAGGATTAAGCATCCAACATCTAACGTTTTCACTGAACAGTCTGATTGAGTCGATGTGTTGTGCAGGCACCTCCTCCAGGAAATCAGGAAGTAGGATGTTCTCCAGTTCCTAGAATACAAATTCATGGCGCTGCAACTGATGGGTGTACTACAGATATTTACAGCATCACCAAATAAAATTGTATTGATAGTTTAAATGTAGGGAAGCCCATTTTTTTCTTCCAATTAAGCAAAAGCTAAGCTACCTTTATTAGCAGAAGGAAAAAGATCTTAAGACTAAATGTTGTTTCCTGAATTAATTACTAGACACTACTTAATGACCTGCTGCAAGTAAGAAGCAAATTATTTTTATCAGAAAACTGCATATTTCTATGTAGAATGTCACTGAGAAATGCAGTAGTGTTCTCAAAGGAACTCTCATAATCTGGAAAACAGTTATCAGTTGAAATTTCAGTCACATAACCTCATGCCAGAACCACAGACCAAATTTATAACAGCATGTTCCGCTGATATTGAGGACTTTCAAATTAATACACAGGAGGAAAATGGAAGCTATCTCAAATTCCACTGGCTCCTTTCAAAACACATACTATTCTCTCTCAGAAGAAGCCAAAGAACAGAGATGAGATAAGAACGAAAATCCCGTTTGTACAGCACACAAGAAACAGCCAACCTTTCTCCTTATATAGAATTACTAGAAAGACACAAACACATAGTAGCGTAATTCCAACAAGCAAATGCATCTACAATACCTTGAATAGATACCTATCATAGCTTTTTAACAGCTGGCACACATCTGGCAAGCACATCAGTTCTATTCTTTCAGGCTGCAGAGACCTCCAAAATGACGTGATACAGTCTTCTACCTGTCACACAAAGCAATTTATGAATTGTCACTGATTTTGCACTTGTGAAATGTGAAGTGTAATTCAATAAAACAACACACAAGCATAGAAGCAGAGGAATGACTGTAGAGATGGGCTCTTTACCTGGGCCCATTCTGGCTGGGCTCCAGTGTAAGTAGAAGCGTCCTGGAGAGGTGGCAACAAGCTGAACCTCACAAGGCAGTGTAGGAAAGAGGGGAGAAACAAAGAATTGTGCCATGGACATGAAGATATAATGAAAGATGTGTGTCCATGGCCATGTGTTATGTGCTGGGCTCAGACTTTTTGATGTGCCAGGAGGGCTCAGGATATGCTTACAAACTCAGATTCTTGGAGGATGTTGTGTTAATTCAGAATTTCAAAATAACTTGACTGAATGCTCCTTTAGTCCACAAATGATCATCTACCATAGATCAAACTATGAAGTAAATACGCTAGACAGACACTTTTTCCTTACAGTTGTTTGCTGTTGTCAGAATAAGTGCTATTAAAGAAAAGGCATACCTTGTCAAACTTGTTCTCTCTCACCATTTGTAAAATAACTTGACAATAGTTGTAGTAGTCATTGGCAAGCAGTGCAATCTGTGACCAAAAAGAGAGTATAAAATGATGTCACAGTGAAAGAGCTAACTTGCTTTATGATCAGATACTTTGAACGTACCATTTCGTAGGGGTCTGTCTCACTTTGCACTCGCTCTCCAAGGAAGAACTGGTTGAATTCAGGAAAAAGGTATTGAAATGTCTCTTTCTCAGCCTTTAGATAAATAACAGATGGGTAATACTCCAAATTCTTACTCTTGATGCATCAGAATTTGTTTTGAACAATAAAAAGAAAAAAGATTGCAATTATTTTGTCAGTTCAGTTGGAGGTATTAAGTATTTTCTTGAAATTGTAGAGCATGATTTTTTAATAAGATATATTTCTTCAGAGAAATGCTTGTCTTTTTTTTTTTTTTTTAGAAAATTGGAGTGGATGAAAGAAACAAGTAGGGCTGCCTACCTAAACATTTAAATCCTAAATGGTACACTAATTTCTTTTTAAAACTGGTGAATATTTAATTCAATACATATCTTCCACATATATTTTGTATAGCACTCATGTCATACTTGTAACCTTCTGAATAAGGCTACAGACAGTTGGCTGTGCTGTCAGGGTGACAGCAGACTTCTCATTGGGCATCATTGCATCCACTTCAGAACACTCATTACTCTACCCGACACTCCGTAAAAGTAAGACAGACATCCATTCTCTCATTTTTAACTCACTTTGGTCCACGTAAGTTTGTTGCTAATGCTCTGCTGGCTGATGTCCAACAAGCCATCCCATGATGGCTCACTGAGGGGAGAACTGCCGCAGGTTAGCTGTGCATCCACCCTTTTCAGTGAGCAGGGGTTGTGCTCTTTTTTCTTAATCATTTGCTAGTATTTAAATACTTATCATGTCAATAAACTCTGAGCATGTTGAAAAGACACTGTCTCACCAGCATGAGGGCCTGGTACCACGGGCCTCAGGCAAGGAAGGTTGTGCCCCACTAACTCCCCTAACAGTCAAAACCTGGGCTGTCAGCTGCAATTTCCGCTCTCAGTACAGACAAAATTATTTGAGCTGATGTTAAGACAACAAAAATATTTAGCTAATGGGTGAAATAGGAGTGGGGGAAGTAAACATGTAGTGAGATTACACAGACAAAGATTATTTTGAAGAAGATGGGCTAACTGTATTTCATCACAACATGTTAGATAGCAGTTCTAACTAAACACACATATTGACATTTTGTCATGTCTAATGTATCTGAAACTCACTGTTCCTTTTTTTTGTCTATTCTTCTTGTAATCAGCTGCATTTTCAGAACTCCAGGAATTACTACTGTGATAAAATATACAACAGAAAAAAAAAATTAAAAGCTTACCAATTTATTCTGTATTTAGTAAGAAAATGAGCTCAAACTAGATAGAGTACACTAGGTTGGAGCATAGTGTTTGGGAAACAAACCCTGCTCTCTTTCCTGTCATTCAGTGGTCCCATGATTTTCTAACAAATCTGAAGACCAATTTCTTAATTTTAAAATAAAACTGAAACATTAATTATAAAGACAACAAGGTATTGGCCATTTAGCAGTGCAATGACTTTGAACTTCTTGCACCAGAACCACGGCTTTCTATTTGTAACTGCAGTTTGTGTGGAATGGTAGTAATTATTATAAACATGAACATAATAACAACATAATAATCCCTGTGCTTAGATTTCACAATTATGACATTTTCTGCACTGTACATCAGTTTAAATAGCATTTTGTTTCTGACTTTCACCTATCTACTTTGCAAGTTGTCCATGATGTTCCACACAGAATTTACTGGGACCTGCACGGGCTTGACAGTGGCTTTTAGCTGGAAAGCCAGGGATGAAGGCACAACAGGCTGCTTTATTGCTGTACTATCTCTATGATCTCCTACCTGTCTCCCTGCCTGTTTTGCTGAGGCTAAGGCTAGTGGAGGGAGAGACAATGTTGCTAGGGAAAGGGGAGCGCTGTGAGAGTTGGATGCCTCCAGTCAAGCCTCCATCTGCTGCTGACACCTGCTCACTGTCTGTGAAAGCATTTCAAAGTACAGGGTTCTTTTGGACTAGGCTGTTTTGAAGCGTGACAGGCAGGGGCTTTGTAGAAAATGTGCTTCCACTGGTGACTGCCAGCACTTGGGCTATCTAATCAGAACTTGGCTGCTGGGTTTCACTGCTGTGATGTATTATAAACCAGGGTACTGCCATACGTCCTGAAGGGGCCGAGGACAAAATGTAACAGCTTGAATTGCTGTCTGAAAACTGGTGCCTAAAACTACAGCTGCTGAAAATGCTTCCTCTCACTTCTCTATTCCTCACAGGACTGGCCTTTGCCACCTTTCCTTCTGCCACTACTCTGTGCCATAAAGGCTGTGCTCCAAAGAAACAACCAAACTGACTGCCCAAGACAGGGCACAGCATTCATGCTGGGCATGTTTGGTGCTGGTGATGCTTTCTCCCAGACATTTTAGAGGACAAACACATGTAAGTAGAGACATTTTATAATGCTTCTTTCAAATGGGTCCTTCCTGCAGATTTCTAAAGCCTCTGAAACACAATTAATGAATATTTTCCAGCTCCTGCTCTCCCCGAGAAGGCGGCCAGCTGTATTTTTTGCTGCTGCTACTATGGCAACGCGTATCAGCACTGCTTGCCTCCAGTGTGTTGGCTCCCACGGCAGGCTGGCTCCCGTTCCCCCCACACAGGGACGTCGAGGGGTGAGAAGGGGTGCTGCGTGGGTTCTCCTGTGCCCCGGCAGCCGGGAGCTCAGTGGAAGTTAAATGGAATATCTGTGGAATGCAAACATCTACGTGTCTCCACTGTTAGCAAAGGGGATTGGGATTCACCTGGTGCCTGCAGAGGTGCTCGGCTGCACGTCACAGATGCTCACTTCCCCTGGCGAGCAGTGCCTGGGTAAAGACAAAACACACAAAAGAGGGGGTGGGTGGGAGAAGGGGAAAATGGGTGACAGCAAAATCACAAGGAGATTCACCGCCTCTCTTGCAGAGTTTGGATGATGCTGTGGGGTAGGAACTAGAGATAAAATGGGAAATACAAGAGTGGGGATGAGAAAAATATTAACAGAGGCAAATGAGAAGGACAAAAGAAAAAGGAAAGGAGGAAAGGTGGTGAATGTGCATGCTATTGACTGTCAAATTACACTGAGATTAGAAAAGTTGATTTGCTAAAATCATATCAGATTTTTTTAATGAAAAAATCATGGGTTGGCTTCACTATACAGTGAGGAGCCTAAACCTTCCCTATTACTAGAATCATAAAGCAACCCTTACAAAACCAAAATTCAATTAATTTCTTTTTTAATACTGCTGTAGTCTGAGCCACAGGAAGTACTATCTTAAGGAGTGCTTGTCCTCAAAGCTCACATTCCTAGAGGGAACGTATTCCTATTATAATGAAAATCAGCAATTAACATATTCCCTTAATGTCTGTAGTGCATTTGGAGACCTCATGGATTACAGTTGTGCTTATTTGCACTATTTTCATAACATCATCATCAGACCTGTGGTACACATATCCACAAAGAATCAAAGATTTCTAAACGAACCAGCTCACAGGTGGTTCTTATCACTACTTATGTGAACATGTTCCAATCCTGACACATTCGAGGCCCCACTGACTATCAAAATGCAAATGCCTTCTTTGTATTCAGAGGCACACCATCTTACTGCCATTTCTATGACACCAACAAGCATAGCTCCCAAGCTGCCAGATCCTTCAGAGGTCTAGTTCCTCACTACCAGCACCATGTCAATTGCTGACTATTTCAACATGGTCAAGAAATATCCTTTTCAGTAGTTAGAAAGAATCGTTCATAGTTTTGAAACAATCGTTTTCTTCACCAACCCACAGGATGGATGGATAACTTGGTCGCTCAACTGGGCCCTGGGATCCATCTTCCCCTCTGGCAGGTGCAGCAGAAAAAGCATCTGCATGTTGGACTTTTTTTATGCATGGGAGGGTGCAGTAGTTATGTAGGACACATTCACTACTGAAACAGATATCCCCTGTCTCTTCCAGAGGGAAGTGGCAACAAGCCAGAGAAGTATATCCCATGACAGGAGTCTGGTCCACAGACCAGCATTTGAACTGCACTGAAACGGTATATTAAAAATCTTTTTCACTCTAATTTGGAAATTTCCACATCAACACACTCTCAGAAACTGAGATGTTATGTGTCAAATACCTGGGGCATGGACATACATATGATTACCTATTTGAGAAGAAAATTTCTTCTTGCAGGTAGAAAAGTCTAAAAGTTTTAATTATTCTTTTTCTAAAATTCAATTTTATAGTTAAAAAAACAATCTAGAATTTGCCATTGCTAATTTTACCAGCTTTGTTGGATCATAAAAAATTAACTGTGATTTCAAAAAGCGCTGAACCCTAGTGAAAGGACAGTAAAGACGAGGTATTTCCTTGATATATTCCAACTTAAATACAAAGAACGTACAGAACTCTATACAAATGAAAACTAACTGATTTATTTGGTTGAAGCTGATGCTTATTTTGTATGTTACCTAATTATTTCTTTCAGAGTTGTGCTACTCGTGCTTCTCTGGCTGCGTCTTGTGCTTTTTTACTTCTTTCTCTCTGTTTTTTCCTGCTGTGCTCTATGAGACACTAAGAAGTAATTGTGACACCTGGCTGCCCAGGTTTTGTGGGGCTGTATGTTGGCTTGGGACAGGGACATGTGGCTGCATTTAGAGTGGAAGTTGTTCTGATTTCAGCTGTCTGGCTTCACCGAACAGCTTAGTGTCTTCTTATATCTGTCTTAAATGAAGGAAGCATCAGACAAGATAATTTTGTAGTTAAGGGACTTTTCTATTGCAGCTAGAAAGATGGCCTTTGTCGAAATACAATCTTTATTTTTTGATTTTTTTTTTTTAATATGAAAAGTTATAGAATCATAGAATAGTTTTGTTTGGAAGTAACCCTCAAAGATTATCCAGTTCAATTGCCCTGCCACGGGTAGGGCACCTTTCCCTAGGCCAGGTTGCTCAAAGCCTCATCCAACCTGGTCTTGAACACTTCTAGGGATGGGCATCCAGAATTTCTCTGGGCAACCTGTACTAGTGCCTCACCACCTTCATAGTAAACAACTTCTTCCTAATACCCAATCTAAACCTACCTTCTTTCAGCTTGAAGCCACTCCCCCTTCTTCTATCACCACATGCCCTGTATAAAGTCCCTCCAGCATTCTTGTAGGCCCCCTTTAGGTGCTAAAAGGTCTCCCCAGAGTTTTCTCTTCCCCAGGCTAAAGAACCCAATCTCTCTTAGCCTTTCTACAATAGGACAGGTGTTTATGTCAAGAAACAATATCAAGATCAGAAGATAGCTAGTTGATTTCAGCCCTTTCTCTGGAATACGTCCCCTTTTCCTTGGTCTGACCAAATTAAATATAGTCTTTTTAGGAGCAGGTGTCTGGGCAGGCACCACTGCTGCTGGCGAAGGAGCGGGAGGTCTGCGGCTGGTGCATCAGCTCCCCTGTGGTTAAGCATGGGCTGCAGCGTGTTCCCCAGCCCATTGGAGAAGCTAGCTCTTTTCCATGAGGAGGGCCAAGGACAGAAGCTATGCTAGCAGGTGTGGTGCATCTGTCTCCCAGTTGTGGCTAAAGTCCTTCTTTCTGCACCTGGCCCAAACTTAGCCAACGTTGGTTCTTTGGTTCTTCCTACTTTTTGTAATTTTTCCTCATGTTTCCATTCTGAGAGGAAAAAAGAGCAACAATTCAAATTGTTCTGTTCTGTCTCATCTCTGCTGTGACCAGAACCACCAGCTCCCCAGCTATACCTATCAAAATAGCTGTTTTCAAGTGATGCTGCAGGAAAACTTTCTTTTCCTGAAGAAGAAAGACCAGCATAGACTTAGTCAGAGACCTGTAATGTTTCTTTAACAGTGGACAAGACCCTTCCTAATTGTGGATATCAATTCTTATATCAGATCTTAGGCTGGTTCTGGTCATACTGGGCGCAGAGGATGTGAAGACTATCACTTCAGTAAAGGGTGCCTTTACTGAAGATGAAAAATGAGAAACCAGCCTCAAATTTCCTATGAATAATTTGTTTGGTCTCACAGCAACTGACTGCCACTTGTTATCTGCAGAACCTGATCCTCTGCACTGTCCTATCATTTACTGTTGTCCCTCTATGGACTTCTGCAACATTTCTCTGCTATAAAACCTGTAAATAAAGGCAAAAAACCTATGGGTATATTTTTTTCCATGCTCTTGCAGAGCATGCACTCAATTAATTAAATATTATATAAAATATCAGACACTGAGAGTTTCATCATCACCAGATATCTGGCTGCTTAATAGGCTAACTTGTACTGCCCTAACATTCACACTATAGAATAATGCTATATCTCCATATTAAAGAATAGAAACCAAAGTGTGGAATTTACCCTTATACACACCAAAGTAGTGTACAATAATATAAGAGAGCGAGGATACAAGACTGATCTTCAAAGTCCAAGGCATAGGCTGCATTTAATTTTCTTCTCCTGTGCATTAAAAAGAAGTGTAAAACTGTTACAGAATGGCAGCATTTTCCTTCCTTTTTTTGTGGGGAGAAAGGCAAGCCTGTGGTTTGTTTATCTGAACCATGAGCTTAACCATGAGATTCTTCCTGTCCTGCCCACAACTGGAACATGCTCCTGTCTACACTCTAATCTGCCAAAGTATTTTACATTCATCAATTATTTTTAGGCTTTCAAGTTTTGCAATCAATTTATACTTGTCTTACACTGTGTTCTCTTATAAGAGGTGATTTTAAAATCTGATATTTTAAAATTAAGTAAAGGAAGTGTTTTTGAAATCATATGCCTCCTTGTTTCAAGTAGTAAAAACTCCAGATAAAATGATTGTGTGTGGGACTCTTCAAAACAGCGCAGTCATTTATACTTCAACACTCTTCAGCCCACTGTTCAGTAAGGAAAGTGATACAATGACATGAAGGCATTTCGATATGGGTTTTTTGAGCTCCCCTTTAGTCTCAATATATTAAGCTTTTCTTTTAGGTTTGGCATGGGTTCTTGCTCTTAAGATTTACATGGCTAAAATGTCCAATTAGGCAAGGTCTGTTTCCCAAATGCAGTTTCTCCATTAGGGTGCAGCAGCTAATGGCACAGCACTTTTATAGTGTGTGTAATGAGAAGAAAAATATAATGCTGTTGTCAATGTTCAACAGATGATTTACAGACTTTTATGCACAGACAATATATATACGGTCATGTGACTTTTTTGATTAATACATTTTAAAAAACAAACCTGAGATAATTTTGTTCATATAGAAGACAGCAAAAACGTGCATAAAAGGAAGAGTTCTTCTTGATAGCTATTCCATCATAATGATATCTAGAAAATTAAAAAAAAGATCAACTGACAACCATATGATTTTCATCAAATCATTGTATAATTCATAATCCTCCTTTGAAAGCAGATCATTCTATTTAACCAAGAAAAGACTAAGTAAAAAACCCTTTATGTTTCTTTTTTAAAATCTGTTGAATATTTATTTTCCTCAACAGAAAAAAATTACATAAACTATTTACAAACTCTATTTAACAGTTTTTGGCCTGGAATAACACCTTCTTCTAAATGAAGAAAAGTTAAGCCAGTGAATAGAATGCAACAGATTTGTACAGGACAGTTAGTGAAGTCAGGGGCCAGGGTCTCAGCAGACAGAGGTCTTTATATACCCATGGAAGTTGAAGGACTCAGTGCAGCTGTTTCCTGGCCATGCACAGTAGCTTGAGGACTATATGGCCCATCAGTGGCCATGGCAAGCTAAAACTCAGTAAACCTGCCAGACCTTCTCTAAGGTTTATCCTGAGCTCAGTGAGCAATGGAGTCACCACCTCTGCTACCAAGGTGCCTTGAGCTGGCTCTTCCCAGATTGGGCCACCATGAAGCCAAGGGAGCAGTGCCATGGTTTGGGGCCACCAGCAGCCAGGAGAGGGTAACCTTCTGCTGATGGAGAGAGCATGAGGGCTACCAAACACCATCCCAAATCCTGCCTACTATGGGGAGAAGCCTGGGAGTGTCTGTGGTGAGGCACTCCCAAATTAAAGGATCCCTTGGCTCAAGCTGATAGCAAGTCCAGACTAGTGGAGAAAAGCTGCAGATCAAGTAAGGGCATGTTGTTCTCAGAGCCTGTACTTGACAGCTACACAAAATGCTTGTAAAATTTCTCTATTTCAGTATCCTTAAAACATCCCCTTTCCCAGTCTGGATGTTCAGAATGTGATTATAAGTTTGGATACAAAAGAGCATCAAACTCCCTGTGCTCTAGAAAAAGAGAGGAAAGGGAAAAGAAAGGAGAGGTAGGAGGAGGATCTGAAATTGTCTGATTCAAATGGTTTGAAACTGTTTACAGCATTTCCACTGACCACCAATATGTGCTGAGTAACTCCATGGATATGTGCAAGGATGAAAAACACAACACAGACATCAGTCATGGCCCCTGTGCACCTCAGAAACAGGCTTTCCTGGCCTTGAGACCCAGTGTCTCAGCAGCTCTGAGTAAGGTTGTGATGTCCAGCAGATGCCTCATGCAAACCATGCTGTTAATAGCAAGTACAAATCAGAGCAATAATTTTCTCTTAAAGCAGTTTGACCTGGAATTCATACCCTACCAAAGGAGATCCGATGTGGTGGTTTTCATGGAATTAATTCTATTTTAACATCCTTGGTGACACCATAAATCACTCTGGATCTTGTGATGTGTTACAGACTTGCAACCAACAATTAAGCTGCTATATTGCAGTGCTGGGGCTGAAAAGTCAGCCACTTGAAAATTTTATTAGAATAGTTAGAAGTAACATTTTCAAAGAAAGGACATAAAACCAATACCTGATGCTCCCTGCTGTGGTCCGCTTTCTTGTCACCAGACCCGGGAAAACTAACTGAATAAGCTGTAAAGACGAACACAAAATTAGAGGTACTTCGCAAATTCATTCTAAAACACAAAAATGTATCTGTCTCCATTTTTTATCTTTATCACTTTGTTTGCTTTCCATCATTTGCAGGCTAATACCTGTTCTTACATACCTCTCAAAAGGTAACTCTTGAACAGAACTCAGTCAGGCTTTTGTGGATCGAAAGCTAAGTAATTTAAGGGATTACCTTAAGGTCAGGCTCCACAGTGTAATTAGGTATTGTCACCTTAATAATCCACTTCACTATGATTATTCTGCATGACCTGTCCTGTGAAGACAGAGACTAACCCAGGACGAACTAACATTACCTATGTAGCAGGAACAGAGGATCCAGTACTCCATGTTAGTGAGGAGAAGAGTGTCCATTCAGCAGCACACAGCTTGGACTCTGTGCAGAGTGTCGCTGGTCCAAAGGCCTGATAAAGGACAGATTTCCCCAACTCACACTAACATGCACCTCCAGTTTTAACAGTGGTCCTGTTCCTTGCATGTTTCTGCATACATCCACACCAGCTGCTCCCTTTCTCAAGCTGATAGTTTAGCATAATCTCATTTTCCTCAAAGGGCAGC
>JAYRBT010000001.1:87504116-87521919 GCA_036023395.1 Myiotriccus ornatus
TCCTAAATCCAGTCTCTTTTGTCTGCATAAACCTTCTCTCTACTAATGGTAATTGTGTGGGGGGTGTAAAACAAATTAACCCAAGGCAAAACCACAACAACAGTATTCCTCATGCAAGTGACAGAGGTTCAGCTTGCTGCATGTTTCAAACTTACAATAATAGTTACTGTCTCCTCAAAATACAGTCTTATTTTGAAAATGTAACTGAATCATTTTTGCCAAAAATGTAGACATAAATAATTAAGAGCAAATGCATATCGCTGATTTTTTTTTCTGTTTAGCCAAAATGGGTTTTTACACAACTACACTTATGACCAAATAATTTCTCTCATTACTTGTTATAACACACCTCTTTGTGAATATAGAAATGTTGTAAAATTCAATCCATGCAAAATAATTTGGTTCTGAATTTAAAACTTCTTGAAACTTTTGGAACTGATTATAAGAAACTTTAAGAATTCAGTGCAAGACAAGTCATTCCTCTTCCTCATCCTCATATTTGTCTGTTTAAAAAGTTTAAAATTCTAAATGGGGATTCCTAACCTGCTGTACAAAATAGACTTATTTTTTTCCAAACATGCTGTATCAAAAAGAAAACGTAGTCAAAATTTAAAGATTTGCTCACTTTCAAGGTACAGAGTCCTGTATCTTGAAGAGATGTCTTACTACTTCAGTGCATTCAAATATGATAAAATAACATCTGTATTGCAATTCTGAAATGGTTTTGACAGATGACAAAAATCAGTTGAAGAATCTCAGCTCTACAACTTTCAAGATGAAATGATACTTTATCTGAGTTCTTCTTTGTGTTATGCAATGAGTTGGGCGTCCATTAGAATTTCCAATTATTAAATAGCATTGCCTCAAAATTAAAATTCAGAAATTATGCTATATTTTTTTAAATTCAAATGTTCAATTTTAGTGTATATTTTAAATTTTCAAATATTTATAATGTATTTTCACGGCTGTCTTGAAAATAATCAGGAATACAATGGATTATTCCCCTTTTCAACTGTGCAACAATAATTTCCATAATTTGAAGCCTTAGGGGCCATAGGGAAGAATATTTTTAAATCAAATCTTTAATGGTTTTCCTAATTGAAAGAGATGTTAACATATTGTTGGGAATGCACAAAATTCTTGTTTTGGAAGATACAGTTTTGACTAAGAGTGTATCTTGGAAAACATCATGATTTAATTTGCCATCACAGTCAAGTGATCTACATGAAATGACTTAGATAATCTTATGACATACTTTTTTATGCTTCTGCAGCTGTCGTCTTTTTCCAGTTTTTGTATTTCTTAGCTACAAAACAGATCTCAAACCCTTTGTTTGTAGAAGTCACCCTGGAATTATTTTATCACTCACACCATTTATATGCATTAGTGTACTGAAGGATGCAACTAGTTAAGAAACCTCTGCACAAACTGAAGTAACTATTGTATCAAGCTATGCACAGTCATTTCTTAACAAATTCTAGAAAGTACAGAACATCTTTTTAGAGTCTGCATCTCAATGGCAAGTTGCTGTCACAGTTACAGCCACAATCTGTAGAAATGTAGCTTGACCAAGTAAAAATACATAAATAATACATAAACCCCACCTTACTGTGGCATTACTTGCCTATGCAATACCACTTTTTCATGCCTAAAACTCAGATGCTGTTTTCCTTACAGTTAATATTTCCCCATATGAAAATGCATGGGAAGGACCTCTGGCCATAATCTGACTCCCTACTGGCATGGGAGCTGGAGGTATGCATCTGCATCCCCTTGTTTTCTTCCCCACTGTGTGGAGGCACAGAAGGCAGATGGGCCAGGATCGGGGCACTCCAGCAGCTGGACGATTAAGGGACCATGAAGTACCTTGCAGGTGAGCCTCAGCTGCTCCAGAGGAGTGAATATTCGTAAGTCTTTCTTCTCTGACCTTTGGCTTACTCCTGTGGGTTCTTTCATTTTAATTTTAATTAGAGGCTATGGGAAAGGGCCATATCCACCCCAGTTTTTCTGAAGGAATCTTCCAGTCCTGAAACCCTTAACCGCCTGTTGCCATCCAAATTACTTTTCCCCCACCTCTCTCCTATTTCATCCTGGGACTTCCCTCTGCTGCCCTCTCTCATTAGGAGTTCCTAGTACACAAGCAGCATAACACAACAAAACCATATCAAGATGAAACCTCCTTTCATGCAGGCTGCTGAATCCTGGCTGGGAATTAACAAGAACTGACAGTTAGGGTTCTCCTGAGAAAATCCTGTAAACAGCAGGCTACCCTGATCAGTCAAAACACTGAGAAATTGCATTGAAACACACCTGAAGCCATTGGCTGTAGTGTTATATCTTGTACACCATCACCTTAGCTGGGTTAAAAGAGTTCAAGCGATGGTTGGAGCAATGTCATATTTTAACAGTCAAAAAACAAAACCACATCTGCAATTTTTACTTCAGGTGAGTACAGTCTTAGAACTACATAAAAAGACAGGTGTGGGGTTTTTTTAATGCTGTGATTAATTATTATTGTTATTATTATATATATTATTATTATAACTTTCTTTTGGCCAAATTCTACTTTGAAAATGAGATTTAATCAAGAGTTACTGTGCTTAGTGTGTTATTCTGCGCAGGTTTGATTGATTTCTTCTTGCTCATGCAAAAATTAAGGCAATAAGACATGACTCTTAAATTAAAGAGTGGATTATCACCTTCAGGGAGAAGTAAAAGGATTTAGGAAGAACCTCAAATAAGGAATGAACACATTAATGACAGAGAGGTTAGCATTCACTGTCTGCTCAGTTGAAATAGAGGAAGATCATTTGAGTGTGTGTACAACAAAGCCTTTTCAGTTTCCTGAAACCAAATTTATTAACTATTAGTCTATGCTAAAAACCCTTAGCCCTTTGATAAAAGGTTGGGAAATAAAATATGCATGTTGAATGTGAAGTAATTTTTCATTATTAATAGTATTATTAAATGTGGTATTTTGCCCTGTTTGTTTTTGTTGGGTAGGTAGCTCCTCATGTTCTGCCAGTTAATCCTGTTCTTTTGTATATTTTAATTATAAAGCACCTAATAATGTGGTGACTGCTTCTAATACATTAAAAACACCTAGATAAATAGAAAGGTGGTGTTGACTATTAGGCACAACATGCAGGTTTGGTTAAAAACAGTAAAGTCTGTTTGACCTCTCAAAGGAGCTTCTGCAGCTTAACAGAGATTCTGCTCTCAGCTCTAGCAGAAGCGCCTGAAGCATGAGGACCTGGGAAATTCTGTTTATGGACAGAAATAATCACCTCACACAACATCAGATTTTGTCTGTTCAGCCCGCATAAATACTGTTGTGAATTCTACATGTGACAGTGAACAGCATTTTGCAGACTTGTGAAATTTTTACCTTTTCAGCTCAGTGTGGTTTAACCACATGCTTTGTAGCTTGGAAAAGAACAAGCTACTTGTGCATTTCCCCAAAAGCAGTTGGTTCATATGCCTCTCTAACAGAGAGGATAAAATGCTGAGGCTGTGGCCAGTTTCAATGCTTACCTCATCAGTGGTGCACCAGTCATCCTGCAAAGCCAGTGCAATGTAATTGTTAGTCACAGGTGCTTACACTAACTTCTGATAGTCAGAAACAACTGGAACTTGCCCTGATTTTTTAATCAGACCCTTATAATAGTCCTTATGTTAGTACACAGAGCTCAGCAACTCTTAGAAGCTGGGTTTAGCCAGCATTTCTGGGTGAGATCTCAGCAAAATTTGGATTGTTTCTTGTGCGAGCCCATATGGAAACTGAGATCTTTAGAAACTCTTGTCATCATTATCTAAGTGCGACTTTATCATTCTACATCTGTGTAACCTTTCTGGGGGCCTCACCATTGGCAAAAGTACTGAGATGAGGAGAAAAAAGGATCAGGAGAAAATGTACTACAGTAACCCCTTATTAGTGAATGAATGCACACTCATGCATACTTCAGCTATCTTCTTTGATATCCAAATACAATAGAGCTATAGACTAGGCTCAGAATTTGACCTTCAGTATCTTACTGCCAGGGCATTTATTCGTCAACTGGTTTCTTTAGTCTTAGGTTGTTTTTGTGCTAAGTACTGAAGGAATCTCGTAACCCCTGCTGTGCCAGATGAGATTGTCCCTGTAGAGTGACAGTGGTGTAAAACTGGCAAACCTGAGCCTGACATGTAATGATATCGCCTGCTAATCTTTCTTCATCAACAGAATCCAAGCTTTACTAAACTGCTTTAGTGATGGGATAATGTTTATTTCTGTCTGTCAAGGCCTCCTTTTCAATGGAGATATAAAAGGGATCTTATAAAATCTATCCCCTCTTGGTCACAAAATATTTTATTATGTTGTGAAGCACAAGTCGTACAGCTGAGAGCATAACAATTTGTGTACAGAACTTCTCCAGAAAAAACATTTCTGCTGCTCTTCTGCACATTCCTATCTGCCTTTTTTATCACTTTAATATTATGAAATACATCCTTCTGCATGGTGTTCATAGTTCAAAGATTATTTGAAGAGAATATTTCTTGATGGTCATTTTGCTTGCTCAAGCCTTTATAGTACTTGAAATGCAAAGATTTATGATTTTTTTTTGGTCTGTTTGTTCCTTACATTCATATATACATGTATATATCTATTTCAAATTGGCTGATTAGAGTAACCAGTATAGAGGAACCCCTAGCCTAAGAACAGTACCTTCAGCTGTATTCATGGCTTCAGTCAACACTTGTGTTTTGAGATCAGAATACAAACACAAAATCAAGGAGCAGGAAGTTTTTTTTTTTGCTTTCAAAAACTATGCTGACCTGTGTTCCTTTGCTGAAGCCCATCCACCTATAGGACATCATACCACAGCTTTGAGCAGGGGAAATTAATTCAGCAAACACAAGGCCCTGATGACTCTATAATCAGTTCTCAGAACTGTCCCTTCCCCTTTAATAGTAGCGATAAAATGAGGACGTATTTTGGGAGTCTCCATAGGACTGGACCAGATACCCAGGGTTTTAAAAAGAGAAAAGAGCACTTTCCTTTTAAGTAACAATCTAAAACTGTTTTAACATCTCTTAATGGTTTCTCTATCCAATTCCAATCAATTTTCAGATTGCAAGTGGTTACCTTTTCTTGTGCCTTTTGGTCACAGCTGCATTGACATTATGCAGCAGCGCATGTGAAGAAAAGCTTTGTCACTCCACCTTAACATTACAGGTATTTGAGCAGTGCACCTGCTGTGCTCTCCAATGTGTTTTATTGAAACCCGTGACTGAACATCATGATGACCATACCATGAGTGATGTGCTTTCTCTCCCATCCCTTCCCCAAGCTGCAAGTCACACCTACAGTGCACTACTTTGTTTTGGCGGAAGTTTTGCTTTAAATGCACATACTGCTATTTATATACAGTAGGAAAAGTGAGGCTTAAAGCAGAGGTATTGCACTTGACACAAGAGACGCGGGCTTGTAATGTTCATCGTCTCTGAGGGAGTTCATTCCCCATAAGATGAGGTTTGCCATTATGAGAAGTTCTCTTCCAAGTGAGGAGCAAAGCTGGTCATCACAGTCTTTGCACAGGAACTTTAAATTAATTTGGGACCCACACCACTGCACTGGAGACAATAGACTTGGGCTGGACACAACACTGTGGGAAAACACTAAGTGGGTACTTCTCCTAGTCTGTTTTGGTAAAAAGGAAAGTTGCAGTCTTGTACTTGCTGGAATTTCCTAAGGGCTCATGACTTCTCTCTCATATACATAGCATTGTTTTAGTCTAGACAAGAGCTGACAAAAGCTTGTATAATGGGGAACAGGTCATCATCTGTCAGAATAGGGAGGAAGTGTCTCATTGCTGACAGTATCAGCACAGATTCACAGAGGAGGGGAAGGGTTGTCTGCTCAAAAGGTACTGATGGAAACCGATTTAACTACACCAGGGTGGCCATTCTGTGACTCTTGTGAACAGCCTGACACTGTTCCCATGCTGGGCTATATCATATGACAGACTTCAAGGCTGTGCCAACATAAGGCTGCTGAGTAATTGGCTTCTAGGCTGTAGAAGGAATGCTGCCAGCTGAGGCTCCCTAGGTTAGGCTGACTTAGAATCTAAACTGTTTCTATCCTATGTGTTGTCTTGAATCCAGACTAGGACAAAGTTAGGACCCAGTTTCTGTTAGATGAGCCTGTAGATGACTTCTGACTAACTTCTTTCATTTGTTTAGGTGTGAATCTTGATGCTCTGCATTAGCTGGATAAAAAGGATGTACCCAGAGCTGACTATGCTAGTCTGTGCTTGAAGAGCAAAGGCAAGATTTCTTCTTCAGCACTGCATTGCCAGTCCTGTTGTCAGTGATGCCAGTTCTCCTTCACCCATGGGAAGAAGAGACAGAGAGAAGGACCAAAGTTTTGCAAAACTACCAGAATTCACTACTTTGTCCAGTGGGGCTGGTGGTATGTATGAAAGGTTGGCTTGGCTAGAATCAATTTCCGTAGCTGCAGTACCACAAGGAGCGTGGGAAGAGAAAAACTGGCCCTAAAAACCAGTAAAAAAACCCACAAAGAAGCAAATCTGTAGGAGACACATAATGTCTGCTAAGGAGTGAAAGCAAACCTCAGCAGGCTTGTTGTGCCTAGGAGTCGTCCTTGAGGAAAAAAACGTATTCACACATCATATTGGACATTTTCAAGCTGGATTTGTCATGGCCCCCATGAAGTGGCTCTACTTGTCAAATAGGTCCCTCCCCTTCCCCATCTATATGAAATACAATGGATAAGCAATCAAAACTCATGTGGCATACAGAAAAATGCATTAGTAAGTTGTGCTTTCTGAAGGAATCAAGTGACCATGTGGTTACATCATGAGGGTGTAATCAAAGGGGTAAAGTGGTCGTACTGACTACACAGCCATCTTCAAAGAGAGCTTTTTTGGCTGGAATTTCAACCTTAGTCTCAACTTATTTCTTCCTAAAAGGGAGGACAGCTCTGCAGAATGCTGAGTGACTCCCGTGACCATTAAATGACATAATTTTTCCAGACAGTTATCATAAATAACATTTACTGTTAAAACACATGACAAAAACTCTTACATTTTCTGCTGTGTTTTGAAAGATATGCCTTTGTACAGTTCATGATCAAATCTGGCTAAAAGACTCTGGAATTAAGCTTTTGTGATCAGACTGTTGTGCTGTAAACCGAATTAAAAAGAAGTACCTTCTTTGTCAAGGTGGTTTAAAGTTGCCACAATCAAAAGTCAAAACTTCCACATAATCTGAGATGACCAAGAGTATTTGTACAGTGTAATGCTTGCTGACAAAAAACCCTTCAGAAAAGCCATATCACCAGAAAAAATTAATTAAAAAGTGATCACATAATGTTTTTCTTTTATTCTAAATGTCAGGATCTCTCGTAAATAAGCAGATATGTTACTTGCTGGATGAATAGACCAAGTCCTGCATGTTCTGAAAATAGGCAGTAATTCAATAAAGATTTATTTTAAGAAAAGCACAATATTTGGCTGACACTGTGAAATTTGCCCCTCTGCTTAGGGCCCTCATCTGCACCGCCACACTTCAGCTTACAGTCCTCTCAGGGTGTGCCATCACACGTGCTTATTGTGATCAGTGCTGGCCAGTGAAATGATCCAGTTTAGTCCTCAAAGTTAGCAAGTGAGCTGGTGCAGAGGAAAAGGCACTAACCTTTAAGGAAGGGATGAGAACAAGCCCCGTGCCCATGTATAACGTCCTAGCCCAGTGCATAGTTTTACGGAATTCCCCCTCCTACTGTATTTATTAATTAGACGGTGACAGGAACTCTCCTGGCTGTTGTCCCTTGGTCATCAACACTGCTCATTTCTTGAATGGTGCCTAGCCTGAGGGTTTGGCCTGCAGTGACTAATGCTATTCCAAGGAATTTGGCAGCTGGCACAATCAAGGACCGCTTCCCAGTAGATACCCTGTTTTAGAAGTTAAGAGGGTTGAATACAATAACCATGAGCTAAACTGTGCAGAAGCCTTTCTTGTTATTCCTTTCATTCCTCACCAAGTTCAGCTCTATCTGCACCTTGTCCTTCTTAACCCCATCCCTACACAACTGGACTGCGTACCTCTACTCTTTCTGGGATATCCATCCCTGTTTCCACTGCCTGTGCAATTCCTTCTTGCCTTAATTTTACCAGCAGGTCTTGACTCAGCCATGCCAGTCTTTTGCCTTCCTTTCCTGATTTCTTACATCAGGGGATCAAGAGCTCTTGTGCACTTTGGAAAGCATCCTTAAAGATCTGCCAGCTCTGTTCTGCTCTCTTGCTCTTGAGGGCAGTTTCCCAGAGGGTCCTATTGACTAACTCCCTGAACAGCTGGAAGTTTGCTTTGGTAACATGCAGGGTCTCGATTTTATTCTTTGCCTGACACACATCCCTCTGGACTGCAAACTCCACCAGTGCCCGATCACTGCAGCCCAGGCTGCCTCCAGTCTTGACATCCTTGATTGGCTCTCTTGCTTTGATAATGATCAGATCCCATATCGCATCCCCTCTCTCAGGGCTGTCTATTACCTCATGGAGGAAAACTCATGAAGTTATCCTCCATGCATTCGAGGAATCTCCTGGGTTGCCTATGGGTCACTGTGCTACTTTTCCAGCAGATGTTGGCATGGTTGAAGTCAGCAGGACAAGAGCCTGTGAGCACGATGCCTCCTGTAGCTGGAGAAGGAAAGCTTCATCAGTAGGTTTCCCTTGGTCAGGTGACCTGTAGCAGACACCTACCATGAGGTTCCTTTTGTTGCCTTTGTCTCTGATTCTTACCCTCAGGCTTTCAACCTGCTCACGGATATTCTTCAGAGATAGCTCTTCACGTTCTGTCCATCTCTTGACGTAGAGGGGAACCCCTCTGCCTCTCCTTCCTCTCCTGTCCCTTCTGAACAGCCTGTGGCCATCAATAGCCACACTTCAGTCATGGGACTCATCCCACCAAGTTTCAGTACTGGCGAGTAGGTCGTAGCTTTCTAGCAGCATGGTGGCTTCCAACTCTTCCTGTTTGTTGCCCATGCTGAGTGTGTTGGTGCAGAGACACTTCAGCTGGGCTGTTGGCCATGTCACCTTCTTAGAGGAACACCCCTTAATTCCTCTGAGATATTTCCCTGTTGGTTTCTATTACGACAGGAGCTCCTGGTTCATCTCGGTAAGACTCCAAGTGTGCTGCAGTGTAGTCAGCACCTTTCAGAGCTGGCTGAGGCCCTTGCTAGCACTCTGTCCCTCTAAGCTTGGTGTGTCATCCCACAGCTTGTCAAAGGCAAGCCTGACGTTATCCACTTCCCACTTCAAGCCTAGTTTAAAGCTCTGTCCAGGAGCCATGCTAGATGGTGAGGAAAGACCTTCTTCCTCCTTAATTATGGGGGGGAAATTTAAAGTTTAAGTTTGGTCACTCTTCAACATCAGACTGAATTTAACCTGCAGCCACTGAAGCCACTGAAATGGAAGCTGGAAAATAATCAGTTCTGTGGCTGGAAGAAGATTTTCTGGGCAATGTTTCTGACTCATTTTGCTGTAGTAGTACCATCTTTGTCAGTTAATATTGCTTTTAGCAATGAAACTGCTTTGCTTTGGGTAGAACACAGAACTTCTCTGCTTTCTTAGAAAAACAAAATTATGCTGATTTGTATTTTTTCCTTATGCAGGCTGCATTTGTTTGCACACAAGATGTGAATAATGAAGGAGTCTATAACATTCAGCTGGTGAAATTCTATTGGAGTTTGCAAGAAACAAAACACACAAAAACAGCCCATCAAGTAAAAATGGCTGATTGATGCAAAAGGCAACACAGATGGAGGTAATGGGGTTTCAAAAGAGGAATTAGAGAAGAGCTGAACGGAAGCTCATAAATCTGCAGCAGTTCAGCTTTGCCAAGAATTGCAGTGGGAAATCCTCATTATGGGAGATATTTCCATGCTGTACTCACCCATGAGAGCAGCTTTGCTAGGGCAACCACGGGGAAAGCATGATCTAGTGGTGACAGTGAGACCCAGCAATCAGCATTCCTAAGCCTTGTCAGCCTGCGCTGCTGACTCACCAGGCAGCCTTGAGTGAGTCACTCATTGCCAGATGCTTCCACCTGACCTTGTCACGGTGCTGCAAACAAGGAAGCAAAACAGACTTACCTTTGGCAACTCTGGCAAACAAGTTTTATCATGTTGTATTTCAGCTTCCCCCTGCCACCAGATGAGTAGTGTGACTGAGAAAGAAGCTTTAGGCCAGGCCAGGCCATTTTTTGGTCTGGGGGCTATTGCCCTGGCATGGCAGAGACACAAGGAGTTGTTTGTAGCAGAGGAGGACAAGAGAGGCTCTTGACTGTTGCAAAGGAAACACGACGACTGGTAGACAGCTCTTTGTGCATAAGAAGTGGAGAACCTGGTTGGTGGAAAGCTTTTTGTACGTAGGCAACAGAGAATCCAGTGGCTCAGCAGATCCCATGGGAAAGACCAGTGAGAGAGGAGGATGCAGAGCCCCAGGAAGGGAGCCACATGAACATATGAAATAACCTTGTGCCACACCAGCTCAGCTGAAGGACTTAGAAGCTGGTCTTGAATCTTCTACCAAATGGAAAAAAGATCACTGCTTCTAACAGTGGGCTAATGAATCTTGGAGGGCAGCAAAATCTTTTTTCCACCAGTTTCTCACCAGAAGGCGCACCATGTTGCTAGTCTGGGAAGGGCCATCCTTGGTATGGCAAGCTCTGTCTCGAGGCAATTGCTGTGACATGCTTTTTCTCTTCTGTGGGATCAGATGTGGGCAGCCTGATCTATGTTAGAAAAAGATCATCAGGAGTGTCTGAAACAATTCACTTGGCATTAGGTTTTCCTGAGGGTTTCTGTAGTGCCTCTCCAGAGCACTTCTTGTACCCCCACCTCCGACCGCAAACACTGAGCTGGACTAACATGACTCACAAAGCCTAAAAAAAACAGCTGAGACCTGAGTGGTGCTTGGTCAGACCTACAAGCTCAGGACAGAAGGAGCCATAATCACCCTTCTCCCTCCCTGAACTTTAGCTCCCCTCACCTCCCAGTGCTGACGCTGGACCAAACATCCCTCTTTCATTACAGGAGATAATGTTGTCATTAATCACATTGCTGCATCCAGTATTTATACATAGAAAATTCAACCTGTATTCCAGGTTATTGAAAATCCCTCCTGTGTGCCAGCACAGGGTTAGTTTTTGGCTGCCCAGATCCTCACTAGCAGGTGTGGGGGCAGATTTTCCAGGAGGGGCAAATGAGAGGCTAGCCACCCTGCAGAGCTGTAACCTGGGGTTTGGAGTCAGCCCACGTCTTGTGCATATATGTGGCCTATGTAAGTGCCATTAAAGTCAGTCCGGGAGTTCTCACTGCAGTAGTTAGCTTAGACACAAACACAGGCACCAAACCGTGTCCTGAGTGCTCCCCCGCCGAGCTTCCACTCCCTGCCCAGCTTCCCCTGGGCTCTGTGGGGGCTGTGAAATGCTGGAGGGTTTGGGGTGGGTCTCAGCTCCTCTGGCCTGAGGTGGGTAAGCCAATGTGAATAAGTTATAAATGGTCCCTATTTTCTGTTACTGTGACCCTTCAGTCACACCTGGAAGCTTCAGGGAGTGATTCGTAAAACCACATTTACAACAAGTTAGCTGCACTAATGGAGCTGTAGGAAGAGGTCTCTAGAAATCTTCATAGGTATGGGCTTAGTCCAGCTACATACCACGGGCAACGCAGAAAGCTGTCCTGAGCTGTTTGTACTAACCCACAAACCAGGTTGTATTTTAGAAGGTAGTTCTCTACCAGTCTGTAGAGCCTCCTCAGCACTCTGGCAGTTCCCCAGGTAGGTGATGGACATCCCTCTGTGTGAGGTCTCAACCTGACACCACAAGGCACTCCACAGGGAGCAAGCCTTCACTCAGAGAGTGAGATACCTCCATGCCGTAAGTGCCTCTTGTTTCTGGTCTGTGACTGTTCGAAAACCAGGCTAGTGAGACATGTTTGCCAATTTTAATCCCTGGATAGCACAGTGGAGCCTTATGTCCTTTGTGCTGCATCCAGCTACAGCATTGCTTTGCTAAACATATTAAGTGTTAAACTTTTTGTACTGTCTTGGTGGAAACAGATAAAAATAATACTTACGATGCAGCCAACCAATTTGAGCTAGTGAAACACTGAAAACACCCAGTTGTCTTTGAATAGATACATTTCAAAGTGTTGCCCAAATACTTTGGAACAATATTCAAACTATGTTTTCTTTGTGTAGTATTTTATTTGATGCTTGAAAGATATTTGATGTCTGCAAGCTATTGAATTTGACTCTCAGCTTATGTTGAGGACTAAGCAACGTGCTTCATGGCTGCAGGACTGAAGTTTCCCTCCTGACAACTGGTAACTTGCACACAATAGTTTTTCTCTCTTTTTTTTGGCTTTTCTGCAGGTAATTTACATAAATTCACAAAGCATTTGCAGAATGGCTTCTACCAGTAGAAAAACCATTATGTTATCTCAGAAGTTGTAGTAAATGAAATTATGTGTTTTATTTGCAGTGCACCTAAATGCTGTATTTGCTCTTTGAAAAGAGCTATAAGCTAATTTTCTCTTTCTGAAACTATTAATGGACATATTCTCTGTCACATCCGGAACTTGCATGACCAGCTGTCTTGGTAAATTCCTTTGAGCAAATCATTGTTTCATACTGCAGGTGCAAATTCTTCTGGAGCCAGTGGAAGCAGCAAGTACAGCTGCATTTTGCCAGTTAATTCAATTGTCCAGACCATCAGATGACCAAAGGGGACAAGGGGAAAAATGGGAGCAGTAAATTGCAGTACCATTAATGTGCTAGTATACTGGAAGGATATAGAGGGAGATGCCTTTTTGGACATAAACCCACTTTTTAGTGATTAGCAAAGCTGGGGAAAGGGAGGATATTTGAGAGGGTGGGAAAGAGATGTAGCAACTGAAGCCAGTGGGAGAGCATGACTGTACCCACTGTCAGAGTTTCAGTGCACCAAAGCCAGGGTGCCTCACCCCATAATGACACAGCTAAATGGAAAGATTTTGTTTCTTTTGTGTCTCCACCCAGTTAGATAAAGATACGGCTAATGAAAACCAGGTCACACCTGTCTACTGGCACCTTTTCCTCTCTCATTACGTGTGTTACCTTCCAGATAGATTTATCTTGGCATAGAGATAGAGCGGGTTCTTTTTGTTTGTTTTCTGTTTTCCTTTTAATTTTGGAGGAAGTGTTTCATACCTGAAAGGTACAGATTACAGATGCTTTTACTTTCTCTAAACTTAACACTGATGGCAAAATGGGAGCTACTAAATCTTTTGTGTTTGATTCACTAGAGAATAAATATGTAAATAAAAAGTTGGGGCTGCACAGATTATAGCCCTCTGACAATAGCCCATTAAAGACAGGGATATCTTAAGCAATTTCATGAAATGAAAAATATTTATGTGTCTGGTTTTAACATTTTCACATATCTTTTTATCTTTTTGCATATTATAATTTGAAGGAATTTTAATTCACCTCAAAATACTTGTTAATGCAATGGAAACACTTCACTGCCTAGTGTAGCTGGTTCTAGATCTGCATCTTTCATCAATACCTTCTCTGGGGAAATCCTCTTTATTTCTAAAAGACAGCCCAAATCAGGATAACAGAGTTTGACCTACAATGAATTAGGGATGCAGACATGGCTTAACTGAGAAAGCAGACGTTTCTGTTAATTGTGGAATTATCTGTCCTGAAGCAAAACCCCTTCTTGAACATACCGTGTATTCAGATGAGAGAATATTTTTCCCACTTCAAGCCTCTAGCAGAATGATAAAAGTCCTCATGTTGAAACTACAGGTGCTTCATGCAACACTGAGTAAATTACTCTGGAATGAGTTTGGCTGGAGAGAAGTGACAGTACTTTTATTCATTGCACAAGCACCTCAGTCAGTCTGCTCAGGTTTCTGGAAACCTCTGTGGTCTGATTCACTATTTCCTTACTGTTTGTTCTGGGACTGGGAGTAACTATGCAAACATGATGTTGATGCAATATTGTAGGGAGTATCTAGGCTAATCCCCACATTCAACTTCTGAACATGTTTGTTGAGAACAAGGGGTTGGATTCCTTACTGTCTTCTCTCCTATGTTGTCTGTAGCCTTTGGAGATAAAGCCACAGGTAGAGTTTTACACTTATTTTCTAACTGTAAACCACCATGTGCAAGCCAGTGAAAGAAATAATTTCTAATGTACAGTGAACATGTTCTGGCAGTTGGCATAAGGACATAGCACAAAAATGTATTATCATTTTACATATTATCTTTTTACAAATATGCAGCTTCTAAGAAATCATCTTTGTCTTTAAAATCATCTTAGATAATCAGTCTAACATCTTGGTTTTGGTATTGACTTGGTGCTTTCAACAAAGAATTAGAATTTTCTTCCCTCCAGATTGGCTTTAATACATCCAAAGATTTAGTTGTTCTACCAGGACTCTTCCAGTGACTAAGAGTTTAGTTGGGGGGACAGTATAGGAACCAGAAGCACGCTTTTAGAGATCTGTGCCATTTTTTAATATGCATTTCGGGCAGCATCTGTCTCAGCTAACCCTGAACAGCTTCACCTGCATCTGAGCTAGTCCTGTATGTCATATTCCAGTAACTGTGAGAAACATCTGACCTGTTATGAAGAAAAGTAGGAAAGCCTGCTTTCTTACATCAGCTGTGAAGGGACCTCTTCAGTGCACTCATATGTGGAAGCTTGCAGCCAGTTTGGCGAGAGGGCATCCCACCCTTTGAAACTCATCACGAAGCAGGCTTGGATACAACAAGTATCCAAACGTACAACAAGTAGGTTGTTTACAGTAGCAGAATGTCTCAAGGAAGAAAAAATCAGCAGACCTTTCAGACCTGCTTTGCAATTCCTGATTCTCCAGGGACTGTTGTGTTGGTTGTGGAGATATTTATGAGGGAGGAGGATTTAACGTTTCCTTTAAGGGCTGCAAAGTTTCTAAGGGTGGGGTGGATGGTGGTTGGAAGTCTTTTTAGGAAAGAAAACCTTGACTTGTATTTCTCTGCAGACAGTCCTACTTTCAGTTGCAAAGCAGTGGTATGGAGACCAGAGAGGCTTCCTGTTTAATCTCCCAGTCAGAACTACAAACACATGAACAGTTTTCTAGAAAAACACAGCTAGAAGATTGTACTTCCTGGCACCGGCTGTGTAACACTGAATTGTAGGTGGCTGTGGTTTGATATTGTAAAGTGTACATGGCCTGCAGACAGGCAGGACAGAAGTCCATGGGACTCAGAATGCATCTGAGTGTGCTGAGGGAGGCAGTTATGTCGTTCTGCCATCTTTGGAAGGCTGTGGCCATTGGAGAAGGTCTCTAATACCTGAAAAAATGCAAGTATCACATCTGAAGTGTGAGAAAGTATCCAAGGAACTACAGGTTGGTTGGCCTAATCTGAAAAAAGAAAGATTATGAACATATCTTCTGGAAGCCATGACTGGACTCATGAAGAATAGATAGATAACTGAGAACAGCCAACATGAGCTTAGCAAGGACAAATCATGCCTACCCACCCTGCCTGCCTTCTGTGCTGAGATGACTGGCTCTGTGAAAAAAGGGAAAGCAGTGCTCATTACAAAGATGTTAAACAGTACTGACCCCTGAGGGAGGCCACTAGAAACCAGCTGCCACTGGAACTTGGTGCCTCTGACCACAAACCTTTAAGCCCAGTGATCCAGCCAGCTTTCCACCCACCATGCAGTCTGCTCATCCATTACAGCAACTTGGCTCTAAGGATGCTATATGAGAGGCTACAGTGAAAGCCAAGATCAGATCAAGAGGCAACTGGCACAGGCTGCACCAAAGGCAATCCTAATCAGATAAAAGGAAAACCAAACCTCATAGAGGGGGTTGATTCCTACTCTGAAACCCCCATCCTTGGAGATGCTGACAACACAGCTACCCAAGGCCCTGAACGACGTCTTCTGAGAGAGCCCTGCTCTAGTGAAGGGGTGGACCTTCACATGGGTGAAAGGCACCCAGACAGGTCCTTTCCAAACTGAATTATTCTATGATCTATACTGTAGTGTATGTGTTTATACGTAGGTGTGCAGGAGACTTTCAGCACCATCTCTGGCCTTGTGTGGGAGGCTGTTTTGTACCTTAAATCAAAACAGTCATGTCTGGCTTTCCCCAGGAGAAGAAACAACCTTCTGAGAGCTGATGCTTTTGTTTACACTTCTGTTATGGAGATGTCAGAATCATGAAAGTCAACACCGTGTGCAAGACTAATTACCACCTATTTGAGAAAACGAATATGGGGCTATATTGCTTTCTTAGAAGGTCAGATGTGGAAGCTGTCTGGGCAGTGGGAGGAGGTCTGCCATCCTACAGAGGAAGGGCTGAAGGACAGAACTATCACCCTGCTGCTTATCACCCCCGATACCCATCTCTGTTTTGTGTGTGAGTTGGTGTTTGTTCCACCCCTGACCCTGCTCTAAAAGTAAAGATGATACTATTTCAACATGTTCTTGCCATGTAGAGGCAACTAAAGAGAAATAACAGCAAGGATAGATCCATGGGGAACAGCAGTGAGGGGCAGTATGTACCTTATGTGTCCTCTGGACAGGAAACAGAATAACCTTTAAGGGCTCAGCCAAAAGTAAACATTTTTGTGACATCATCAGTACTTAAGCAACCCATGCTAATATTGCTTCCAATATCATGACACAGATAATACCTGTGAACAGATAGCAGGCTCCACATGGTGGGGCTACATCTGTGTACATTTTATCTCATGTGATGATATAAGCACTAGTATCTGTGCTCATTCTGGATCTTAGAGGTACATCAAACAGGGCTTCTCTGACCCATTTTAAAGCAAACCCATCTACACTAAGATTCCCTTTGTGGTCAGAGGAGAGATATAGGTATTTCCAGGGAGTAATTTCTCTCTTTCAGTAACATATTTTCAGAACAGATTATACAACTTCCTGGCAGCATCTGTTTCTTTCCAGCTACTGGAAAGGATGTGTGGGTGACAGGCTCAAAGGCAGATATCTGCACTGTAAACATCAAGGGTGTGGATTCATCTCACCATGATTTTAGGGTGTAGGGTAATTGCCCTGACCAGCCTCCCACAGGACCCTCAGACATGTGTTCTGTACTCCTTGTAACAGGGTCTGGGTGTGAACTTAGGCCCTGGTGCCCAGCGCTTTTTCCACTTATGTTGTAATTTTGCTATGCCCTGATGATCCCTACTTACTCCCTTGACTTTCCACATTGACTTCACACCCAGCTCCTTGCCTGCTGCTCCCTTCTGAAGGGCTTGATTCAGTCGACTCAGCTCCAGTGCCATTTGGTGTTAGCTATCCTGTTTAGCCTTGAGCTGAAGCTCCAGGAGTCTTCCACAGGTCCTATACCAGCCCCATGAGGATGTCACAACAACCCACAGGGATCTGAAACTGTGCCAGACAGCGATGGGCAGGCAGCTGGACTGTGCCTCAGGTGTGTAAAGCCTAGGTGTCTGCATGGGAGCTAGGTGCCTAAGCTCTTGGTACAGTCAGTAAGGATCTAGACCATATAGTTAGAGGAGTCTGGAGAGCAATTTGGCTAGCCAAATCTGGTGTCTGCTTCAGGAGGAGAGTTGTCATCGGTCGGGGCGGGAGGACGACATGGTGATCAGGGATACCAGCACCCTTTATTGCAACAGTGCTCCTACTTATATACACTTCTGGGTGTCACACATGTACATGCACTATTGGTCTGGCATAAACATAACTCATGATTGGACACACAGCC
>JAYRBT010000001.1:87522019-87601657 GCA_036023395.1 Myiotriccus ornatus
GCCAGCTGGGCTCCCCCACAGAGAGTAGCTTGCTAGGCTCCAGCAACTGTATGGGTTCAGTCTTCCTTGGCTGCCATTGGAGTTTCAGCTGTATATCACATCCAGGCACTATGATTCAGGCAAGCTAAATCCCACCCATAGTGACTAGAGAGAGAATAAATAAATACACTTATGAGAAAAATATGAAAATTATCACTCTTTGTGTCAAACATTATGATTTTCATCTGAGAAGTATAGAAAGGATAAAGCTTTGTGGGTATTTAAGGCTCAGTCATTGTGTCTGTACATGCAATCACACACTCCTGGTGTATTATATAAACTCTCACAAAACATATCCTTTGTTTACAGTCATATGGATTTACAAACACTCCCTGGAAGAACAGGGACACACTTATTGTATACAATATATTTTTTGCTTCTGTAAACTGTAATTGTGTAATTATAAATAAAAATTTGGAATATTTCCCATTACGGTTTTCTGCATTCTGTGTTTTTATCTTTACAAGTAAATGAAAATACTGGTAGTATGAAATAATGATCTCTTTTTGCTCAGTCTCCTCTGCTCAGTTCTACAGTATTGTTATATCATCCTCTGTTGCCATAGAAATGATTGATATGTCCAATCACAGCATTCTTGCCATACCCTTGCCTCTACATATTGCCCTTTAAACCAGACTCTAAGTCAACTTTTTGGTATTTTGGATTATGTTCTGAAGAGACAAAAAAAACAAAAAAACAACCAAACGGAAACCAAAACCAAAAACCTTTGGCCTGAGAAGACTGAAACTAATTCAAAAGACAAAGTTACATATATTAATACTGTGAATATCCATGATTTTATTCTAAGCCTTGTGGCATTTTTATTAACCCCTGACTTTGGCAAGTGATGACTTTGTGAGAATCTTAGCATCTTCTCATGCAAAACAAATATTTGCATTGTTTAAAGCTTCCTAGCTATGGAACTTAAAAACACAAGAGCAAATTTAAAGAGCAGGGGACCCTGCTGATTTTAGGGGGAATTAATTATGATTTTTGCAGATTTGGGTTTCCCTCTCTAGAAAGCAGGAGAAAAAAGAACTAGTCAAGTTCTTGTTTGACATGATGCAATGAATAGTGGTCAGATTGACAAATTTAATTTTGCTTTGCATATTTCAAAACTTGGTAATGCAATCTGGCTACTTCCAGCCTCAGACGTCCATTCCATGGCAGTCTATCAGCCTAAGAAATACCCTGGAGCTGCCTGGGCTTCTTTTCCACTGGCTTCCACTTCCCTCCAGCAGTGCCTGCAGGGATATGGCACCAGACACACCTCCCCTTCCCTTCCTCTGGACAATAAATCTTGGGGCTTTTTTCCTTTCTTCCCCCATTCCTTTGCCCAGAGCCCCATGAAGGGCCTCTACAAGGTCCCCCATGCATCCTCTGTGCAGGAGAGAGGGCTTTCTTTTCATCTAAGGCATTTGCAACACTTGAGTGCTTTCGGCTCAGAGCAAAGCAACACAAGCTGGGTCTTGGGAAAGGGGGCTGCATTGCTTTGAACCGAGGAACAGTGTGGCCCAGCCAGAAGCAGAAAGGAGTGCAATTATGGCATGGCATGGACGGACCTCGAAGCTGCCACTAAATTTCTTTCCCAATCTCTTGCCTTTTTTGGGGACTCTCTATCCTGATTCTGCCTGTAATACCGATTTCTAGCAAGTGCCACTAGGTGGCTCGAGATTGCACCTCTGCAGGCATCAGCCTTCAGTGGGATATGCGTATGCAGGGAGGCAGGAATTTGGGAATTATCCTTGGGTGGTGCGCACCACCCTCATCGCTCTGTGATTTTCAGATCTTGGTTACAGATGCTGAAGAAGAGAAAGAGGCATCCCAGCAAACTGTCTGAAATGGGAACGAGCTCATTCTCATTTCTCACGTGAAATGAAACACCGGGAATTTTCTCTTGATTTATTCCTTGAGAACTGGAACTACTGATAGCCTGAAGCCTAGTAGTACTCCTTGGAACACCAGTCATGCCATGCTCCCCCCACCTGCCCGGAAAAAAGTGTACTTTTCTTCTCTTTTAAGTTTTATCAAAGACAGTTGTTACCATCATCAGGGATTATTTTGACCCGAGTTTGCCTCGAGAACCCACCATGGATGAGAGGTCTGAGTCTAACCTACTTGATGAGAGACGGGCTTTCCCAGGCCCAGCAGATGACAAGGGTGACCACCACAAGCATCAGTTTTATGCCTGTCACTCTTCTGACCTGTTTCCCAGGGGTGCCCTGAAGTAATCAATTACTACCCTTTTCTTGCTTCACTCCATACCAAACCTCTGTGTTTTCTGCCCATTCTTATTCACTCTTATTCTGGAGTGTTCCTCGGTTTGTCCTTCTCTCCATGCATGGGGCTTTCTGTGTTAGCCTGCAGCAGGAGCAGGAGCTCTCTTTTCCTCCTATTCCAGACAGTGCAATTCCACATCCCAAGAGGGCTGTGACCCTCTTCCCTTTCCCTCACTGATACCTGTCCGGGCATCAGACCTGCGGTTTGGCACACACACCCTGAGACGGTGGTGGGGCATCTCCCACCTGCCACCCACCCTGAGCTGCCTCAGCTGCCTGGGGCTCATGTGAGAAGATGCTGTGGGCAGGAGCCGGGAGGAGAAGGGAAGGCAGGATGCCTTACTTAGCCCTGCCTAGAAAACCTCACCCTGCTGCCTGGGGAGGCCAGGGCTGAGTTAGTCAGGGAGTCAACACCTCAAAGGCAAGGAGGAGGAGGGGGAAAGAGGAGATAGAGGCATTGTTGAGCAAGAAGGTGCAAGTGGGTGCCATCAGCCAGTTATTTGAACTACAAACAACTGCAGAGATGCCAGGAGCTGTAGCTATGCTAAAGAGTTGGCCCATCCCCCTCCTGTGGTGTTTCCATTCCCCTTTTCCTCCCCCACAGTCAACAGGGCTTTGGCCAGCAATACATTTTGGATTTGATTAGAAAGCAACCTATATCCTATGAAATGCAGGCAGGCAAGCACAGCAACGCTGGCAAGTCAAGCATGTGGTCTCACAGGCCCTGCCAGCAAGTCAAATATATCCCCCCTCTCCCGTACTGGCCTTAAAACTCCTCATTTAGGGTCAGAGACAGCAAGAGTGAGCAACACCAAAGTACTCATCCGGCTCTTCTGCAGTAGAGCATGGGGAGATTTCATTTGGTTTCTGCGCAGGAGCTCCCAGAGCTCCCAGTAATCATCGTGAATGTAGGGGCTTGTTTTAAAGTGTAAAAATACACTTATTCCCAACATTGCTTTTATTAAGAGAAAAGAGATGAAAAACTAATTCATTAGCCTCACCTAAAGCCCCTTCCCCAGTGTTGGCTCTTACCTCAGCCTCTGTCCCCACAAACATTACCTGCCTCCCCACAGAGGGCTCCTCCTGTCTTCCTCATTTTTAGGGCGGAGGCTAATAAGCTCCCCAACCCTAGTAAGTCAGGATTAATTAACCTGAACATCCCTGCAGGCTTCCAACACCTGCTAATTGAGAGAATCTAGCCAGGCTCTCACGGTGGTTTTTTTTTTTTTTACACAGCAAGTTTTAGCACCTGGAATAAGGGAAGGTTACAAGCCCTGGCTTTGCCTGGGTGCTTTACAGTGAAGGAGAGAAAGAAAGTGGGGGCGGAAATTATATTTTATAGGGTCTGTTTTAGTTTTAGGTTTATTTTTTCATTTTAATTTACACCAGCAACCTCTTTAGCATGGGAGGGGCATCTGCTAGTAAGCACCTCTGTTGCATGCCATTACCACCCTTCTGAGGCTGGGGGAGGCACTTTTAGTTGAGTTTTGCCTCTCTGCTAATGGGCACTCCTCTCTCATGTCTGTGGCTGTCATCTGTGGCAAATGTTGTAGAGCATGTAGTCAATCCCTGTGAGATGCAGTTATCTGGTGCAACAGCTCTCTAGGGACTGATTTAGGACCACTACAGTAAGGACAGTTAGAGCAAATTTGATTTTTTTTCCCCCCCAACCTGGGTTTCCAGATGTGACAAGGCAGCATTGCTTTATTAACCTATCTCTGTTCATCCATGCTCCCTGCTACAGAGGAAGTGTTGTTTTTTTTTTCTTGGTGTTGAATCACAACTTAGTGGGGGTTGTTTCCTGCCTGAACAAGAGCCAAGTGGCCTTCCTTGCCTGTTGGAATTTTACAGCATTCACTGAGCAGGGGTGCCACCCTGCTAAAAGCTGGCATTTTTTATTTCAGTGAACACTTCTTGTTATCTCCACTAGTAAATGACTAATTTTCAGTGGACTGGGCAAACCAGAAAAAAAAAAATCCCTGGCACTATTCTTCAGTGACCCATTCAGGTGGATAAACCTTCTACTAATGCACCCTCACAACTAACAGGACACTAGCAAATAGCTTGTGTGCAGAATAATGAAGATGGTGTTTTGCTGGCTCCCCTCCCACAGGAACCTCGGCCACAGTTGGAGAACTGTCACCACCCAGCCCTTCCCTGCCCAGGCGCTCAGCTCTGTCTTGGTACCAGCTTTGGTGCTCTCTGGGTCCTCCCTGCAGCTGGGTGAAAACTGGATGAAAATACAGAGCTGTTTTCTGCTAGTGCTTTGGCCCAACAGCTACCAGGCCACGAGGGAGGAGAAATGGTTGGGAAGATGTTTGATCACTGTAGAGCAGCAGCCTCAGTCTGTCTGCCAGTGCCACTCACCAGCCACGAGTTCTTTTTCACAGTACCTTTCTGGGAGAGATGAGAAACAAAGGCCCAAGGGGAGCTTAAATAACATGCCAGAGGTCATAGTACAACAAACCTAGCTTTTTTCACAAGTTTTGCTAGAGTGTTTGTGGCGGGTTTCTGTGGGTAGGTTTTAGTAGCGGGAGGGGCTACAGGGGTGGCTTCTGTTAGAAGCTGCTGGAAGCTTCCCCTGTCTGGTGGAGCCAATGCCAGCCGGCTCCAGGATGGACTTCCTGCTGCTGGCCAAGGCCAAGTCAATCAGGAGTAATGGTAACACCTCTGTGCTAACATATTTAGGAACAGAAAGGTATTGTGCAGAAAGAATTCCAGCCAGGGAAAAGCAGAGTGAGAACATGGGAACAATAAGGTAGGCACCAAAGTCAGTGCAGGAGGGGCAGGAGGTGCTCCAGGCACCGGAGCTGAGGCTCCTGCAGCCCGTGGTGCAGACCATGGTGGGGCAGCTGTGCCCCTGCAGCTCGTGGAGGACCATCGGGGTGCAGAGACCAACCTGCAGCCCATGGAGGAGCCTATGCTGGAGCAGGTGGATGCATGAAGGAGGCTGTGACCCCACTGGAGGCCCAGGATGGAGCAGGGTCCTGCCGGAGACCTGCAGCCCGTGGAGAAAGCAGCCCATGCTGGAGCAGGTTTTTCCTGGGTAGGACTTGTGGCCCCTGTGGAGCACCCACACCGGCACAGCTCATTCGTGAAGGACTGCACCCCATGGAGGAGTGACCCATAGGACAGCAGTTTGGGAAGAACTGTTGCCTGAGGGATTGACTCGCACTGGAGAGGTCCACCAAGGACTGTCTCCCGTGGGAGGCACCCCATGGGAGCAGGGGAAGGACTCCTCTCCCTCAGCAGCAACAGCAGAAACAACAACTGACTGTAACCCCCCTTCCCTGTCCCCCTGCACCACTGGGGGGGAGGAGGGAGAACATGGAAGGAAGGAGGGGTGTGAGGGAGGTGTTTATAAGATTATTTTATTTCTTGCTCTTTGGGTCTTATCCTGTTAGTAATAAATTTAAGTACTATCCCCACTCTGAGTCTGTTTTTACTGAAGGTAGTCAGTAAGTGACCTCTCCCAGCTGCTATCTCAACTCATGAATCTTTAGCTGTTTTTTTTATTCTCCTCTGTCCAGTTACAGAGGGAGAGTGAGAGAGTGGCTTTAGTGGGTACCTGGCATCCAGGGTCAACCTGCTACAGTGTTGTCTCAATGCAACCAAAAATGACTTGTATGCTATATTCGTTTGGCTAATCCTGTGCTTTAGATAATGGACAGCTTGGCCCCATATGTGACCCACTCCTAGGGCAAAGGAATGTGTTTCGGAGAGCAGAAATTATTTTATGTCATGGGCATTGATCCTTTGCATTCTGCAGTTGTTCCCTGAGGATCTCCACAAGAATAAGTGTTCCATCTTTATCTGTCTCAAAGATCTTTGAGAGGCTAAAGACTTGATTGTACTGTGCACAGTACCACTTCAAAACTAGAGCGGAGAGCATCCTTCAGATCAGCATGGAAAATCTGTGTTCTTCACAGTCCAGGCAAGGGTGGTGGTGGCTTCTGACAACCACAGTGGCTCCAGCAGGTTCCTTAGAAGAATGCTTAAAAGGATGCTCCATCTACCTGCAAACAATCATGACAAAAGCTTTAAGAAATGCGGCTCTGGAGCAAGAAGGACCACATGCAATAACATCTGCATGAATATCAGAGGCTTCATCCCCTTGGAGACCCTAGACCTGCAGATACATCTGCTTGTGCCTAGTCACTCCTTTCTCCTCACTTCACACATAACCTCCCTCCTTTTTTTTTTTTTATTTTTTAATCCCATCTGCCAGCATCAGAGCAAATCTCCTTTTGTATGGAGAGCAGCTGCCCCTTCCCTACCATCCACCCATCAGCAACAATATCTTTTCCATCCTAAATGATCCCATGATCCTAAATAGCTGTTCTTTCACTAGCAACTGAAGGCTACTATCAGAGTAGTGGTTCTCCCCATGAAGTCCCTACCTGCCCTCCCACTCACAGTTTCCCTGCGAAGCATCATTCCTAGCATCCTGTACTTGGCTTGCCTAAAAGGCTGCCGCTCTTTAACTACAAGACATGCTTCTGGCATTCCTGGGAAGCAAATTACAGTCATGCTGGCAGCTGCCCTCTGCCCCTGTCTATTGAAATAGCTCAAGATGATGCCAGCAGGCCCTGGACTGCATTAGGAAGAGGGTCACCAGAAGGTCAAGGGAGGTGATTATTTCCATCTGTTCAGCACTTGTAGACAGACACATCAGGGTGCTAGGTCCAGTTCTGAGCTTCCCAGTACAACACAGACAGGAACTTTCTGCAGTAAGTCAGTGAAGGGCCATGAAGATGATGAAGAGACTGGTGCATCTGACATCTGAGGAGAGGTTGAGAGAGCTGGGATTGTTCAGATTGGAAAAGAGAAGGGTCAGGGGTATCTGACCCTGGTATATGAATACCCAGTGGGGTGACTAGACAAGATGAAGTCAGACTCTAAGTGGTGTCCAATTAAAGGACAAGAGACAATTGGCATAAATGGAAATACAAGAAATACCATTTCGACATTAAAATAATCCCAGACTACTTTACTAAAAGGATGACCACCCAGATGGGTTGTGGAGTCTCCATCCTTGGGTATACTCAAAATCCAGGCCTAAGCAGCCTGCACTGTCTGTGCTCTGACCAGGCATCAGACTAGACAATTCCCAGAGGTGCCTGCCTCCCAGCCTTCACCATTCTGTGATCTTCCTCGCTGATTCACATGTCCTGCGGTCAAGCCCACTATCCTTACCCTCAACCATCTTGATGGAATGGTGTTTTGCGCTCCAGGGTGAAGGAACAAATTAGCTCTTCTACAGCAGATACTCAAGAGATACCTGAGCAGCTGACAAATGCACAGCTGATATGGGAGTAGATGAGGAAAAATCCATGGGGTGTTAAATCCAGACAAGGCATGTGGGATTCCTCCCATCTAACTCTGGACATTTGCAGTGTAACCATTTATGCCTGAGTTACGCATCTCCCTTTTGAGTCAGAGTCCCTTTTGGCTCTCTTTTGAGTCAATACAGAGAAATAGGCATTTCTAAAAAGTGATTCATGTGACCTATTTCACATGAGATGAATCATGGCCAAGAACTGCCTTTCTTTCTCTGATGACTATTATGAAGAGAGAGAGACATGAAGAGGTCAAGTTTGGACTTCTACACTGTATACATCTTATGGCATTTAGGATGATTCCCACCTCTGACACTTGTGCAGAAGTCTATCTGTTATTGCCTAGAGTAAATTTTTACACACCATAAAATGCAGTCAAATTTGATGAATGTCTCTTCAACTACAAAGAGGACTAAACAAACAGACAACTGAAAAGAACAGGCAAACCCCAGAGCACTGAAGATTAAAAGTTCATAGAAGAAACGTAAGGGCTGGATGAAATCCTATTTTACTATTCCAAGAGTGAGTCTGTTAGGGGTACAGATCAAGGGCACTTTTTAAGTAATGGGACTTCATCTGTTACATTGGACCAAAGTCAAGGCCCCTAAACGGAACCCTACAGATTCCTTGTGTGGCTGGGCTCCTCAGAGTCCAGGAGAGTCTAGAGAACTGATCATGTGGTCAGTCCACGCTACTGTGTCTGGGGTGGACAGAAGAGAGTTATGGACAAGGCAGTTCAGCAAAGATATCTCTTAGGTCATTCTTTGCAACTGTTAGTCCATGTTTCTTTGCGTACATCCATCAACAGGATCTTATCGGGGCAGATCTTCGCCTCATCGCACTGTTGATTGAACTTCCTTACTTATAAACTATCCTTGGCCTGAAATGACAAACAGCAGTGATAGGCCCTATGCTGGGTCAAGTGCTTGAAGGGTACTGCAAGAAGACACAACCTGTCTTGTTTTGTCTTTTTGAAATATGATGAGGCAACACAGCATAAAACTGTTTTCCCTTTTTGCACTGTCTGGCATGTATCTGGACAGCATCTGGACAGAAGACCGATCAAACTTGGCAGAGGTGGTTTGGCTATGCAGAATGATGCCTGCACACACCACAGGAAGCCAGACTGCATAAACACACTATGTTGGTATGGGTGCTGGGGTGCAGTGTAGTCCTGGGTGCCTTAGACAGTCAGTCTAGAAGCTTGACCTTAATGTTGATCCAATGTAATGTTCTGTGAAAAGGGACTATAGCTCCAGATTTCATCAGACAAGTAACCTTTTGGCAAGATGCTTAGCCCCAGGATTTTTCAAGGGAAGCCACAATCTTAGAGAGCTGCATCATTTTGGGATGTTAACAGTGTAGAAAAAGAAGGGATTCAAAAAGAGTGTATAAAGTCAACTGCTAGAAAAATAACATACCAAATGTGAATGAAAATAGTTCATCTCAAATCAGGTATATCAAATCCCAAACTAGTTCCTGGTATAAAAGAACTTGTGACCTCTGATTTCTCAGTATTTCTATAAAGACAATAATGCTTTTGTTTTTCTAAAGTGCTCAGAGATGTCACACAACTATATAAGATTTAGGTGTTATTCAGTGTTAGATATTAGCTGTTGTCCTGTAAAATGTACTGTGCAAACATGTTGGAAACTGCCATCGGATGCAGAGAGAAGGTTGATATTTAAATATAATTTTACATCTTTCCAGTGTAAAATTCCATCATTAAAAAATCATACAGTGTTTCTGTCCTATGTTGTTATAATGATGAGAGGAAAGTGACTTACAAAATGCTTGACATGCTTGATGCTAGGAGAACTGGCCCTTATTTAAAACTCAGTAACTTCACCCATTTGGTATTACCCTTTCAACGGTATGAAAATATATCTACATGCTTTCTTCCAGCAGAGGTGAGTGAACACCAAGACAGGGCCTTTCTTTCTCTACTGCACACGTGTCCACCTTTGCATGATCTCCACCATTTCTTGCACTGGCATGATTCCATCTAGGTCAAGAATAGTCCAGCTGCAGAGGTTTCTACCCCCAACCTTGACAAAATTGAAGTGCAAGGGAAAACTATTTTGGTGACATCACATTCATCCTCAGTAAGATGAATTTCAGACCCTAGCATTAGTGTAAATTTAGCCTTTCTCCCCTGGAGGCAATCAAGGACTTGTCCAGGAAGGGAACTGCAGGCAGGGTTCGAGTACATCTGGCAGTGTCCTAGGGAACTCTACAAAGACTCTTGCCAAGTACTTAGGATCTGATCTGTGGACACGCCCTTGTTCAGAAGTGTGCATTTGCATGCCATTAGTGTCCTACCACCTTTAGTACTTTAGCTGTCTTCTGAACTGGGACTTCCTCCTGTGGTATATGCCTTCATCTCATAATTGCTCCTTATGCATTTACACCTAACTCAAATAACGGCTCCAGTCTGGGCTTGTGAGAGGAGGGAGCAACAGCGATCAAAGCAGCAGAAAAAGTTTCCAAAGTGCTGTTGGGAAATCACGTGCTGTTTTTCTATTCTTTGTATAAATTTTCCTGCTTTTTCCATTTCAGGGCTACTTGAGCCAAGGGCAAATTGCCTATTCACCATTGCCTAACAACATATTTTTTTCTGATGATGACTGCTTACAGTAAGAACACAAGCCTTAAACGAGAGGAGTTGGTCATCAGAGCTTCCATGCCATTTCAGAAGAAGAGATACACTAATTCACAACAGTCCCCTGGACTTGACTTTGCTAGTCAAATGGGTAAATAGCTTTCGAAACATGCATGACTGCACAGCTGAAAATCTTAAAAACCGGCACTGCATGAAAAAGCATCGCCTGGCTGCATGGGATTCATCACACCAGTCCAAGATGTCTTCAGCGCAGGCTTCAGCCTCCGAACTAACCATGCCTTCTTAGTCAGTGCTAAGATACCATTTCTCTTTGCCACTTCATCTGTCTGATTAACGATGAGATAAACCTGAAGGTTCCTCCTGAAGGCACTTACTTCTTTCAGTCAACTATTAAAGGAAGCTTAGGTGATCAGCTTAGGTATAGGCATGCAAAATCCATTTGAATGAATCCCACAGGTTTTATCTGCAGATAATAGCTCTCTGTGGATCCTCTTTATTCAGTGTTTCTGTTATGACCAGAAAGCCCCTAAAAGCCTCCACATTTCAGAGGAAAAAAATATTTGTATTGATTAGGAATACAAAGGAATATATTCACTAGAAGTACTTCACAGTTATACTGAGGAGCTTTACCAAACTGCTGTGTCACAGCTGCCCTGATATTTGGCTTACTTAAAACCAGATCACAGAGGGTAAATGTATCAGACAGAAGAACCTCCTGTTAAATTAGCAAGATCTAGAAAAGGACAGAAGATGCCCTTGCAAGCCAAACTCTAATACAAAGCTAAAACACTTTGCCTCACATCAAAATCCAGCAATGCCCCATAACATTCGACCTTTTACTATACTTTGTTGGCAATATTTTGTTTAAAAAAACAAAACGTGGAAGATTATTTGTGTCAGTGAGCAGCCCTTTTCATTTCAACCATCTATACACTGCATGGTGATATCAGCCTAGAGGCTTTGGTATTTCTATTGGCATGTCAGCAGCAGCCCCATGAGATCTTGGTTTTGCTGTTGGCGTTAACTTAAGAAGTTGTCAATGCCATTTCACCATTTCAGTCTCCCACTTCCTCCTCTTTGCTGATGGCCTCCTCGGTGATGCCACTGCCAGGAATCAGAACTGATTTTCTCCTTCTGGGGGAGTGTTATTTTTTGGCCAGTGTGAGGCTTAGTCCTGCAAACACTTGTTCTGGCAATAGGAGTTGCCCAAGTAGAGGTGTGAGGCCAGGTGCAAGGCACCAGAGAAGGGAGAAGAGGGAACTTTTTAAGTTAGCTTCACTGACAAAGCTAGAGTTTCCTGATATTATGTTCCCTGTGGACCTCATGCTTTATAAAATGAAAGGGAAACTTAAATCAATTAAACTTATGTACTAATTGTGGAAATCCTTACCTGGTTCTACATTTCCTTCAACAGCACTGGGTTTTAATTTTTCATTTGAAAGGATAGTTAATTTTTACCTAAACTTTTTTCCTTTTTTTTTTTTTTTTCATTTTGGTGATAATTCGCTCTTCATTTTAGAGTTACTTTCAAAACATAACTCCCTACTCATTGTAAAATATAACACAAAATGAAAATCCCTTCAACATTCAAGTGAAAGGGACTTGGAAACTGAAGAAGAAAGCTTTCAAAAGAGAGACTTCAATAGCCTTAATGGTTGTTTAAAACATATGCCTTGCACTTTAATTTTCACTTCTATAATTTACCTCACTTAAGTCACAGTCCTCAAAGATTTATGAATTCACAGGGAGTTTGCACAATGCATGAAGTTCAGCATGGGGATAAATTTGCAGGATTAAAGGCAGGTATGCTCAGACCAGGGGCACTGTGGGAATTCAGACTATCACAGCTTTTTTCCAGAAGCCCACTGTTCATAGAAGTGCACTGGCTTCATTCTGGGAACATGATGACTTCTGTACCAGCTCGGGCCATGGCTAAATTATTACCAGATTTATAGAGTTTTTTGGATCAGCTTGCTCTGCATCAAATATAGACACACAACATCACCTTTCTGTTCAGTTACCCAAGTATAGAGAAATAGTTCTGTGCTAGCTTTATGCCTTTTTTTACGAGGTTCAAGCTGGCTACCTTCTCCATCAGAAAATGTTCTGTGACAAAATTACTCCTTCAGAATTGTTTTAACACATTTGAATTGACAGAATAAGTTCATAAAGGTTAAGTGTTTTGCATCATGTTGTTGTGCCATTTCTGACTCAGTACATGGCACATCAAGACTATGTTGACGGTCATGCCAAAATAAGGGCCAAGTTCCTGAGAAGTGATCCCCACCTATCTCCTCAAGAGCCTGGCAGGCTTGCAGACTCAATTCAAACCCTGTTTATATAAGCTGGAGGGCTCTGAAAAAGCAGCACAACCACCTTCACACTCACTGCCTTGCTTGTTTCTGCCTTCACCACACTGTGAGCACAACTGAGTTGGAAAAAACAAAATAAAATCTGAAAACAGGTATTATTTCCAACAGTTACCTGTTTGGTCACATGGCTCTTGTAAGGACAGCAGCCAAAGACCAGGAGGAAAAGCATAGGACACATGCCCATTGCTTGGTGGGGAAGCCTTGGGAGATCCTTACACCAGCACTGCCTGTAAATGCCTGCGGAGCCACAGCCACCATCATCTTGGCAAAGCAACTTTTCTTATTCTGGGGAACAAATGTGGCATAAGCAGGTTGTCTCTCTGTCTGCTCATCATCTAGTAGCACAGATCTCAGAAACTTTGGGTGAGCATCCCCAGGTGCCACTGGGTGAGATAAAGCAAATCAAGACAAATGTGAAGAGAGACAACACTCCCTGAGGAGTTCTGACTCAGATGGGGAGGAAAAGAGTTTGCTCATAGCTACTACAGTTATGGTTCAGGGCCCTGTATAAGAGGTGAAGTAAGTGGCACAGCTGGGTCATGGGAAGATAACTACAAGCCAGCTTAGCTACAAGCAGAGATAGCCTGTGACAGCCAGTCACATGGAGTAATTGCATGCTTTGCATGACAGATAGCAGGACAAGAAATAGCTTGTTAAAACTTAAGAGCACGGGCAGTCCTGAAACATATACATGGGGTCTTCTCCATTAGCCCAAGCATGCAACAGTATTTTTTTATCCTATTTATGCATTTTTGCCAGGTTTAAGCCTGGCTGCAGGACTGACAATTCGCAGACTGTTATGAAGTGCAAGATCCTGGACCATGCTGTGAATTCAGTCTGGGTAGATCAGTTAGGCATGTGGAGTCAGAGAAAAGACTATGGCAGCATGAAATCACCCTTCCTTGTGTACAGGAGCAGCGTACAGCTGGTGGAAAGCTGCTCCTTTTTGGCCCTGTGCAACTACAGCAACATCTACGTGTGCTTCTCCAAGCTTGCGTCTAGCTACCTGCCTGAGCCTTGCCTGTGTGCTGGAACGAGGGTAACCCATCGGTCTGGGAGGCAGCACAGTATCCTGAGGAGGCAGAAGCAGCAGGATGTCACCAGGAGCAACGTGTGTACAAGTGGGCAACCAGAGCTGTAGGAACACGTCCACCCATATGACATTCAGATGCAGCATGTAAGAACGTGGGTGTGCCAGCAGTGATCATGCAGAGCAGCTCTGACATGGAGGTGTGAGATAGTGGTGGTGGAAGCAACAGAGGAGGAGAGGAGCATAAGATGGAGGAAGCTGATTGTATGGCATCCTTCTGTAACTGATCTGTTCCCAGGATCTGTTGTAATCATCAGCATGAGAGGAACTCACCAGCATGGGGAGAACAGATAGCCTTCCATGTCTCCCAACCACTCTCTTGCCTTGGGATCCCACCTGCAGCAGGAGAGCTAGCCTGTGCAAAGTCTCACTCAGCCTCACTCACTACTCTGTACTATGATATGCCTCACCCTGCCAGACTTTTTCAGCCAAAGAGAGAACCATTTCCCTAGAGTGTGATGGGTGACATGTCTAACACTTCACACTATCAAGGAGGTCAAAATCACTCTCATATTCCACACAGAGAATGGGAAGGGAGACAGGAAATGAGATGCCCCAAGGCTATGGAACGAATCAGTAGTAGAAACAAAATGAAAATTCAGAACTTCCTGTCTCTACTCATCTCCTTGAATGCTGTTGATGATTAAGCTCATAAAAAGTGCAGTTGATGACCTCTACATCTCTGGTCAGTGATTAGGGCCCCAGCACATTAAATGCGGAAAATAATAAAACAAAGACAATTTCAACAAACTGGGAAAAAAAAATAGAGAGCAAGGAATTTCTTTTGTGGCTAGAACATAAATGTTGGGTTCCCACAGTTCTTCTTCCAGTAAGGAAGGAAGTTTCTCTAGTTCTACCCCTATGGGTCCACTGAGAGTTGAAACTGGCTTAAGCCATAGCCACAACCAAGAGGGAATGCTATGGTTACACTTCCTTCCCTCATACAGCTTCTTCCCCTCTCCCTTTTGTCAACACAACTGCCCAAGCAGGCACATGATGAAGCAGCCCACAGACCTGATCAATAGTAACATTAAAAGTTCTTTTCCTTTCATGGGCTAGCTTTGCTTTGTGTCCTGGCTCACTGCACAGCTTTATGAATGTTTATGCTGACACAAGGGATGAGATGCCAGAGAACAGGAATAAATGGCCAGAGAAAGGGAGGCTCAGCACCCCTCTTTCAGGAATGCTGAAACTGCTCAGGCAACTACAGCTGCTCTGTTCCCTCAACTGCTATGAGCACGAGCATGGATGGCTACAACTGTGTCTGAGGGAGATGGAAATAAGTGCACAGGCCCCCAACTTTCTCCTGCTTTGTTCCCAAATGGATGGAGCTGACTCAGATTTTTTGATACTTCTTCTCCATTTGTCATTAGAGAACACTGTATTGCTGTGTGTGGGGTGACTACCCACAGAGCTGAAATTGCCTTGCCTTGCGCTTCATCTTCATTATGATTTTTGATGGCTGTCTCACTCTGTTTCCTCAGGGCGCTGGTTTCTCTGTGAGGAAGAGTTAAAACAGACCACTCATCTTCTTTACAGTGGTTTTAGATTTGATCTTTTAACCTTTAGACTTTCCAAACTGGGCAAGTATACTGTGCTGGTGAAGAGCATGATGAACATGTGAACAGTGGTTTTGGCTGCAGCCGGAGAGGCTTCTTCCTCAAGAAAGCAAGCCTTTCATCCTGCTGCTTGTGTGAGAAGGAAAAGGAAGGTGAGGCGGCATAGTGCTTCACCCTGGGAACTAGCAGGAAGCTCTCTTGTGGCATTTACTGCTTTATGACTTGGGCTGTACTTTTCAGGGGCACAAGAAAAGTGTTACATACTGGGTTTGGAAAAGTTTTGGTTAGAGTTTGGGCTTGAAAATCTTTCAGCATCCAGAAACACACAGCAGCAGTCGCTAAGGTAGTATTAACATTACAGAAGGGGATTGTGGGGTTATAATAGACATGTTCCACAGAAATGTTTCAGTCATACTCAACAACAGTGAAAAAAGGAAGTATCAGGAGAGGACTAGAAACCAGGACATCACCATGACGCTGCATGGTGAACTCATCATGAACAGGATATGGAAATCCACTACCTTGTCTTAAAAAAGAAGACGTTAGATATGGAAATGGTTCAGTGAAAGGCAAATATGGAACAGCTTCCATTCATGGTATCACTAAAAAGACCAAAATTTGCCAGCTGGCAAAAACTGAGGGGGAAACACAACACAACAGAAATCTATAAAAAAATTGATATAATGGAGAAACTGAATAGGAAATTATTCCAACACAAGAACCAGCAGTTTTTTTTCTTCTTTTGCAATCTAGCACATGTTGGTTCAAAGCCAATGAACAAAGATGGTCTCCACGTAACATGCTAGTTCGGCTTTGGAACTCCGAGCCAGAGTATACTATAAGAGCCAGAAGCATGTGTGAATCCAGAAAGTAAATGGGCAATCTAATGAGAATAAAAAATCATCGGAGAATGGGAAATGCCATGACACCAAATGCTGCTAAAGAACACGCTGAGCTGTAGAGAATCGGCAGGATACCCCAGGGAAATATCAGTGGATGGTTAAAGTATCCTTGTGATCTTCCTTCAACATTTAGCACTGGCTACATCTGCAGACAGGATGCTGGGGCAGACAGGCAATGGAGCTGACCTTCCAAGTCTTCTCTTATGCATAAAAAAGGGTAAGTTAAACAAGCCATGTAATGCAAACCAGGCTGATGAGAATAAACCTTTGTGGAAATCCACTTTTCAAAACCTACTGCATCTCTAGACATGATCTTACTCCTGTGTGCATGCACTGAGGTGGACCCAGTGTCAAACTCATTTGAAATAATTTGCCTTTTTCCAACTATAGGTTGCTGTACAGAGAAAAACAATTTCCTGGCCTAGGCTGGAGTTTCCTTTCTTTGTATCTACACTTGAGTGAAAATGAAGTACACCATTAAACTGTTATGGTAATTTATCCTTACACTTTCTGCTCAACAGGTTTGCTTTGTTTCAAAAGTATGTTTCTGTGATAGTTATAGCTATGTATATGTAATTCTGTGGTTAAAGTAGAAGAGACAGGAAAACCTTGGTTCCCACAGGAAATGTAACTCGACCTCTTGCAAGCAGGTAACATTTTTGCCATATCAGTGTGATAAAGAACTTCAATGAGAAACAAACCCTGCCAAGATTTACACCTGCGTGCAAATGGCCAATGTGTCTAGCTTGAAAGAGGTTAATGAGATTTTTCCATGATTCAGATTCTGCTGGAGGATTCTTCCGGGTGGGACTGGGGCCTGAGACAGTCCTGTCAGTAAAAGATGTGATAAAACACCACGACAGTTGGGTGTGGTTCTGGGGGCTACGATTTGACTCTCTTGCTGCAGAGGTCTCCGATGAGGCAGGAATATTTTTCCTGTAGGCCTGGGGTCTCGAGGCAGGGAGAAACGGACAGTGGGGGCCCTGCCGCAGACACGCGTGGGGCTCCCCGCCGGCAGGGCCCAGGCACTGCTGGGGCGGGGAAGGGGCTGCCCTCGGTCGCCCCTGCCCCGCGGCGCTATTGCTGGGCGGCGGGGCGGGCAGGGCTGCGGGGCCGGCTCTCTCTCCGCTCGCCCGCCCGTGCTCCCTCCCTTCGCCTCTCTGTCTCTCTCTCCCCGCGAGTTTACCCAGCAGTGCTCTGGTGCGGGCGCGTTTCCGCCGGTTTTTCCTGTTGGAGAAGGGAAGGGGGAGCTGTTTTCTCTCTCTCTCTTCGCTCGCAGTATATTTTGTATCCCTTTTCTCCTCCTCCTTCTCCTCCTCCTCCTCCTCCTCCTCCTCCCCGGCTATCTTTGTCTGGCTCGCAACACCCCGCTCCGGCCCCGCGCCCCTGCCCCGCCGCCGCCGGGACGCGCAGCCCGTGCCCGCCGGTGCCCGGCGCCGTTGGATGCGAGGGCAGCGCCGCGGGAAGCGCTGGGAGGCGACGGGGGCTCCGCCGCGCCGCTGGGCGTGAGCCGCCCCCCCATGCGAGAGCGGGGCCGCGGCTGCCACTGCCGGCTCCCGGCGTGAGCGCCGCCGGCCGGGCTGGGCCGAGCCGAGCCGTGCCATGCCCGGGCGCGGGGCGCATCGTGAGGCTGCCAGAGGCTGCCGGCCCCGGCGCCGCTCCTGCCGCCGCCGCCGCGACATGGTCTGAGCCCGCTGCCGCCGGGGACGCGCGGGCACCCACCAACCCACCCACTCACCCACCGACCGGCCCGCCGGGATCCTCGGGGGGATCCAGCCCCGCAGTGCAACGCGGGAAGACAGACGGACAAACCGCAACACCCCCTCTCCTTCCTCCTTCCCTTCCTTCACCTCCCTCTCCCCCCTCCTCCTCCCACCATCCATCTATCTATCCATCATCCCCCCCGCCAACCCCTCCCAATGCTGAAGAGTTTCAACCCGGCGGGGCTGGAGTGAAGAAGGGAAGGGCGGAAGGGAGGAGAGGAGAACAGCGGAGCGGAGCTTCGCGCAATTCACAGCTGCTCCAGGGAAGGGGGAGCAGCCTCGCTATTATTTAACAGAGAAGCAAAAAAATACTAAAGGAAAAAAAAAATAAAAAAGAAGAGACGGGAAAATGGCGAACGATTCTCCTGCAAAAAGTCTGGTGGACATCGACCTTTCCTCCCTGCGGGTGAGTGCCGGTGCCGGGGGCCGGGGCGGGGGCCCCCCGGGGCTGGCGCGCCCCTTGCCGGGGCTGCCGGTCCGGCGGGGGTGGGAGCGGCCGGGCCGGGCCGGGGCACGGGGGGCCCGCGGCGGCGTGGGGGGAGCCCTTCGGCGGGGGCGGGCGGGGGGAGCGCGGCCCTGGGCTGCTTTTCCTTTGTTTGCATGTATTGGCATGTGCGTGGAAAAGCAGGGCGCAACAGCTGCACGCCGCCAGCAGCCGGGCTCGCTGGCTGGGCTCTGCCAGCAGCCATCGCCTCACAAAAACGTAATAACCCCGCTTCTCTTCTCCCCCTTCTCCCCTCCCCCCTTGCTCCCCTTTGCCCCTTCCTCCTCCTAGGACCCCGCTGGGATTTTTGAGCTCGTGGAAGTGGTTGGCAATGGCACGTATGGGCAAGTCTACAAGGTTTGTGCAGAATTTTTTCTCCTCTTATTGTTGCCAGTTTTCCAGAGGGGTACCCGGTGCCTGCGCCGGGCTGAGCACACGGCTGCAGGCGAGCCACCCGCTGAGGCAAACGGAACAGTCAGGGGTGGTAAAAGTGTTGTCCTTGTCATTGTTGCTGGCCGTGACAAGTTTGTCAGCCTCTTGGCTTCTGCTTTTTGCAGAGGGGCACAAATTACTCTCCTAAGTACCCATCCTGAAATGGTGAAATAGCCCTTTATTGTCCTTATTCACCCCTGTGCTCCCTCTAGAGAAATGACCGAACCAAGTGGACGCTGTCAGAATGTGGCCGGGTTATACAAGTCGGTCTACGGCTTATTCAGATTTGCTGCTGGAAATCCTTATGGAATTTTGTGCTGATGCTGCTCCTGCTGCACTGACTTTAGACAAAGACATTGGCCTTAATTAAAATTGTCACCCGGTTTCCTTGTTGGAAACCCTTCAAAGTGCTGAAGCTGTAGAGTTGGGGGCGAGTGCATCCGATCCCATTGGGCTGTGCTCTGATGGGGGGTGCAGAGTGACAGTAATAAGTGATTGAAGCAGGGAAGCTTATTTTGTGAAAACCAGAATTCCCAGAATAACCTGTTCGACAAGTGTATGACTTTAGAAAATAGAAATCGGACAGTGCCCATGTGGGTGTGAAACTAGCCTACTTTTTTTTTTTGTTTCTTTTTTCCCCTTTGGTGTGCAGTCAGTGGAACAAACAAATCTTGAGATTGCATGACTTTGCAGTGAGTGTTAGCTACCAGGATGACTAATTATTCACACAGACTTAATACTTGGCTAAAGACTGAAGGCTCTAGTCTTAAACTGTAAAAATACAAGATACATTTGGAGAGGTATGGAGAGATAACTGAAAGTAGCTGAGGATGCCTTAGCTGCTTGTTTCGGTTTTTTTTTGTTGGTTTTTGTTGTTGTTGGGTTTTTTGTTTTAGTTTGGGTTTTGTGCTTATAAATAAGGCAGTGTAATTGGTGAGTTTCCCTGATGGCAAGATACTGCTGCTTGCAGCTCCAGTAACTAAATAAAGCACTTTGGTGCCTCTTCTGCAAATGAAACGCACGTCAGAATGTTTTGAGGGCGTGAACCTCAGCCTTCCTAATGGAGAAGTAGTCTGCCTTCTCAGTGTGTGAGTTGCATTTTAAGACTTGAGGTGGAATAACCAGGCTGCTGCTGTTGGCATAAAGATGGAAAAAAGGATGTGGCTCAAAAAGCCAGAGTAGAGGGGGAGAGATGAGTAAGAAGCTGCACTTTGACACAACCATGACCATTTAATTATTTTTTGACATTTTTGTTCTGATAATTGAAATAACACAATTTTTTTTCTGTAATCCTTTTGCTCCCAGAGCTTGCATCAGCTGAGCCCTTCTTAAAAAAAAAAAAAAAAAAGAAAAAAAGAAAAAAAAAAAGTAGGACGTGAATGTGTGACTTGAAACTCTCTGGTTAATTATTGCAATTTGGTGCATTGTTTCTCGGCTTGCTTGTTAATGCTTTGAGTTAATGAGCAAAGTTTTCCGTGGTTTAACAGTCTTGACAATAGAAATTTTAAATTTATTTTTCTTTAGGTATGCTAGAACTCTTCCAGAATAGTTAGCATTCGAAATTAAACTCAGCATATGCATTTATTGACTTGGAAGAGCTGAATGAAGACCTGATGTCTAAGGGCATTGCATCGGTGTCACTGATAACAGGGGGAGCAACAGGCACTCTTCTTGCTTGCTATAGAGTCTGCCAGACAGTAGTGGATTGATAGGTGTTTAAGTTTGGGTTGGCACTGCTGCTGCTTCTTAGGCATTTGCCCACATTTATATACAAAGACTGATAATGTGGACACCTAACAGAGCTTTACATAAACAAAAAATACTAAACCAAAAGACTTCCTTGCTGTGATAAACATCCTTTCAGGGCTAAGAGTTGGACTCAATGATCCTTATGGGTCCCTTCCAACTCAGCATATTCTCTGATTCTGTGATCATTCTTCTTAATATAAGTTATGTGAAGAAAAAAAAATTTGTTGTAATAGTATTTAACTTTTCTTGGCCACTTTTTTTGTTAAGAAAAATCCTTCAGGGACACCCAAAGGTGAAACTGTGTGTGTACATTTTGAGGGCTTTCGAAGGAACTGCATAAGCGAGGGAAAAACGTGGTTACGCTGTATTTGCTTGTTGCTTTCCGCCTTCCTCCTTCCCAGCAACCACTTCTTGAAATCCCTCTTCCTGGATGGTTTTATTTCCCTTTTAAGCGGTCTGTCATCTCGAGGGACTGGGGGGTGGGGTGTAGGTTGCCTTTGAGGAGCTGTGCTCCGAGATGTAGTTTGATGTACTTCCACGTTCGAGTATAGGCATCAGCGATGATGTCACCCGGGAGCGGGATTGGCTGGCTACCTGCCACTGCGGGGAGGACACGGAGGGAGCGGGAGAGGGCATGACGTTATCTCTTTGTCTAGCTCATACACCCCGGCGATGATGCCGAACGTCGTTTGCCTTGCTGGGGAGTCTGCTTTCCAGCAGTGGTGGGAAGGGGACTGTGCCGACCTGTTGAAAAGCCGAAAACAGCCCTGTTTTACTCCTCTTTGCCTTAACTGAGCTTGCTGGAAATAGCTGATCTCTCTAGCTCTAGTGATAGTTCTGTAGCTAGTTCTACTTTAACTTCTTACTTAGTTGTATAGATGTATAAACAAGCAGGAAATGTGAGGGCACCACTTGGATGTTTGGCACCTAAATGCAAGTTGAGTTACTCCCTGTCACAGAGCAGTGTGGACCTTCCTGGGATTTTATGCAATTAAATGGGTTGGCTTATGTGAAGTGTACTGTGGGCCTGAGACCCTGGTGGTGAGGTATTAAAAATACTAAGTTTTATTCTGCTGTGCTTAAATTTGGTTAATGACTTTAAACTGAGGTTTAGATTTAGATATTGGGAAGCAATTCTTTACTGTGAGGGTGGTGAAGCTCTGGAACAGGTTACCCAGAGAAGTTGTAGATGCCCCATGCCTACAAGTGCTCAAAGCCAGGTTGTGACTGGGCTTTGAGCAATCTGGTATAGTGGAAGGTGTCTCTGCCTACGACAAAGGGGTTAGCACAACATGACCTTTAAGGTCTCTTCCAACCCAAACCGTTGTGTGATCCTATGATTCAGAAGTCTACAGAGTTTACATTATTTTCATCTTTGTAACCTTGCTTACACCTCTCCCGTGTGAAGAAGTCTTGCGTTTCAAGGGGAACTTATTACCAAGTGGTGAATTGGGGCGGGGGGGGGAGGGGGAGGAGCCTGAGGTTCCCCAGCCCTGGGTAGCTAAAATAAAGGGGTGTTTTGGGGAAGCCTTTGCCAAGCGCAGGGCAAAGGGCAGCGGTGGGGGTGGCTCGTTTGTCCTGCGGCCAAGCAGAGCTCCTCTACTGCTCCTCTGAAATCCCGGGGAATGAAAGTCCGCGTGGAAGTTGTTTGCCCTTTCATAGTTGGTTCAGACCCCGAGAACAATGGCTTGGAAGTTACACCGCTTACTTAGAAATCAAAGGGTTAAACGCTGCCAAGTACAGCCGGCAGCGTTCCCTCGGAGCCGAGGCAGGAAGGATCGGCCACAGAACCCCCTGGGTCGGCAGTCTTAAAACTTTTAAGGAGCCCCGCGCCTCTGCTGGCGTTGGGAGGGAGGAATTTCCCTTCAGTAGGTCGGAGTCAGCTGGCGGGAGCCGAGCGGCGTGTGCGGGCCGGCCCGGGCAGCGCCCTGTGCCCGCGGCGGGCGGAGCTCCGAGCGCGGCCCCTCCCGCCGGTGCCACCTTCCGCCGGGGGCCGGCAGGGGAGGATGTGAAGGGCACATGACTCGGCAAGAAGTAATGGTGTTAGCGTGCAGCTGTGCTTTTTGTGCCTGCTGCTGGCTTGTGGTGCGGTTGCCATGGGGGGGATGGATGTGCCGCCCCTCTTCTTTCCTCTTGAGTGAGGCCAGCCCTGCTTCGGTGTAAGTGGAAGTTGTAGCCAGCTCACGAAGTGATCGGCTGCCTTAAGGGCTTTTTTTGATCTTTTGCAAGTAGTGGAGAAGCATTTTTAGCATTGCTGCGGTTAAATTTTAGTTTTTCACATCCAATAGTAAGCTTAATTTGAAGTTTGGCTCGCACCAAGTGAAAACACTCCTGAAACTGGTCTCAAGATAAAGGTTCAAACTAGGTGTTTGCTTCCCTTCTGTGTTTTTTTTTCGTTGTTGTTTTAATGCAAAAATCACCTGTGAACTAAAGGCAACTGCGTAATACTTTTAAAATTTTAAAATCTCTGCCATCTGATCATTCATACAGGCTTCTTAATTTTGCTATTGAGACTGAACTGTGTTAACTTGCTCAGTCACTTCTCTTTTTTTTTTGTATGTGTGACTGTGTTTTTTAAGACATCTAACACTTTAAAATAGCTTTTGTGAGTGTGCTGTTACATCTCACAGATAGACATTGTAATTCTCTTACGGCAGCAATGACTGGGGGGGAGGATGTTTTTGTGGAAGTTCTGAGGCATGATAGGAGTGCATCAGAAAGATGAGAGTTGGGGTTGATACTCTGCCCTCAACGCAGGCTGGTGTGACTTTCTAAGAGCCTTGTAATAGTTAATTCATAGTGAAGGCTTCTTTTGTTGATTTATGTTGCAGCCTTCCAAAACTGCATGTAAATGATGTGTATTGTCTAACTGCTGGGTCATAAAAGGAAATGATGTAAGATGTGATCGTTTAAATGCTGATTTGAAAATAAATTAAAACTTGTATAAATGTTTTCCCATGCTAAGGATACCCTGGTTTTGTCTTAATGGAGTTTATATCTTACAAAGTGACTGTGTTAGGGGGTAGGAAGAGAGGACAGTGCTTGGTATTCTCTGATAACTCAGTTAAGGTTCTTTTTCCCCCCTCTCTCTCCCCTTTGTTTCTCTCACTGCTAAAGGGACATCATTGTGGATTCAAATGATTTTGTTAAACATGAATACAATTCTAGTCTTATCACTATAAAGACAAACTGTACTCAGGATCAGTGAGGTCACTGGCTTTCAGGAACTGGTCCAGACCAGCTCTCTCAAGTATGAACTGCCTTTTTTCCATTCCTCCTCTGACTTTTCGTGGATTGTGTTGCAAAGTGAGTGTCTGCCATTGGAGAAATTGCGAAGGACCAGGCAGTGGCTAGAATACTGGAATTTTTTTGGGTCCTGTAGCTAGATGTTTATCCTCCTGTCCTCTCCCAAAGTGGCTGAAATTTTGACCAGTTCTCCATCACCCAAATCCTTCTTAATTAAATATACAAAAGCTAGGCAGGTGGCCAATGGGGATTACTGATATTTATTTTTATTAAAAAAAAAAAGAAAAAGAGAAAAGAAAGCAATGTGTCAATTGTGGGTAACCACATGTCCCTCTTATTCTTCCTCCCCCAGTCCATCTGTCTGTTTGCAAAATGTGGGGTTTTTTGTATCTTGTCTTAAATCAAATTGCAGGTTCCTGGGGCAGGGACTCATTATTCCTGGAGTAAATAGAAGACCCAGAACTCTGGGACATGGGAACATGAGTGTGTGCAGGGCTTTGAGGTGATAGACAGAATAAGATCTAGCCCAGAGTTATATGCTGACTCCTAAGAATTTTTTTCAGCTTTCTGTAGGAATATATTTCAATTGGTATGGATAAAATTTCAGTTGAAACCATCTTGTGCTCCCTCTGCTTTTTGCATGCGTGTGCTCTTTCCCCATTGGCAATGGTAGTGGTCATTTCCCTGGGTCTGTATAGGTGTATGGTTTTCCCCATCAAGGTCTGTGCACCTTGCTTCAGGCGTTTATCAGTAAGGCCCAGAGTAGGGCTTTTTAGTAGTTTTGGGGTATTGAAGAAAGATGAGGGGAAAACCGGGGAGGTACAACTTCCATTTCTTGTTTTATTTTTGCTCTCTCCTAGTAATGTTGCCTAGTTTGGTGACAGAGTCTTGATGGTAGTGTGCAGAAATGCGGTGTGATCTCTGTGATGATGGCAGATCTGCACCTCCCACCCTAGGGAATGATGTAGAGGAACATCCCCATAGGGAATCCAGCATTACAAGAGGTACTTACCCTATGCATTTCCCTGCCTTCAGCATATACACTTTTTTAGTACAAATTTTTGGACTAGAATGCTGGCTGACTTTTCTCCTGTGGTCTAGTGTGTGTTTGTATATACACATTATGTTCTAGTCATCTTCTTTTCAAGTGGTGCTTTCTGTTGCAAGAGTGATTTGAGATCAGTAGGTAGTATATCTACCTTCCTGAGATCTGTTTTCCTTGGAGAAAAGTGGTATTTTTGTTTTTCCTGTTTCACGTTTCTCACTGTACACTCTGGCTCCACCAGACGTTGGATGACGTTGATATTTAAGCTCAGTAGCCCTGACTTGCACAATGCGAGCTTGACTGTAGTCAAAAGTTACAGTAAGATCCTTATCTGTGTCATTATTTTAGGTCCCAGCCCACAGAAAGTGGTGGAAAGAATTCAGCTTGCTGAACAAGAGGTGGATTTGGAAGGAGATCTCATAGCTTTGCTCAAGAATTCTCTTATCAAATACCTTATGTTTGTAGCATTATGGCTCCCTGATTATTTCTCAGGTCAGCACAGGCTCAAGAAAGATACTTGAGGAAAAAAAGAGGGGGAGGAAAAAAAGAACAGCTGGACATACCTCTTGGGAACTTTGAGGTAGCTTTGAATGTAGAGGGCTTGGAGATTTTGACATTGCATCTCAATATTATTTCCAAAGTGTATTTTCTGCCTTGGATGTGATGTGAAACACTTTCACAGAGGCACAAAAAATACGACACTGATTACAAACTGTGGAGTGCTGCTGAATGGTCAATATACTGTTGAGAAGTTCATCATACCTTCACCTAAGCCTCATTCTTGGTCCCTCGTCATGTCCTGAGCAAGGTTTGATGTATCTTCTCCAGAGTGGCCACAGGGCTTTGCAGTCCTAACTTGTGTGGGGTCTATTTCAGTGTTAGAAAAAGGACGGAGCAGCTTTCTGAAAGAGAAGCAAATACAGACTATAGTCCTGCAGGCAGAGCAGTCCTCTGCTCTCTCAGGCTTTGTTGTCTTGCAGCGGAGTGAAGTCTGCTGTTCTGAGTATAATGAATAATTACAATTTGACCTCAGTGGTGGTGATTTTAATGTGCTGCTGATTGGGAAATCTCTGAAAAGCACCACTAAATAAAGATGAAATCAGAGAGACTGGGGTGTAGAGATGCTGACCTTTGCAGAGGACTTGCACTTCTGAGGCACGTAAGGATTGGATAGATGTATGGATGCAGTAGGCTTCTCTGTACTTTATTTAGAAATTAGTGCAGCTAACTCCTATCTCTAGTGCCCTGTGCAGCTCAGCCATAGCAGGCATGAAGGGTGTTGACATCTCTCAGGGGTTCTCCCTTGCCCTCCTCCTGCTTGACCTTGCGTCATAATTGTAGGTGAAGGATGAAATCTATGGGAAGATTTGGAGTTAGGAAGAGATAGTGGAAGAGAGAGAGCAGCAGTGTACTGAAGGTGAATTTACAGAAGAAATCAGAAAGTGAAGAAGAATCTGGCTTACATGTTGAGAATTAATTAGTGGACTGTTCATAGTTGTGGGAAACAAAAAGTAGCATGGAGTCAGGGAAGCACTTAATATAAGAAAAAGTAAGGAATAGCTTAGTTGTTGGTAGAAACACTTTAGCATATATAATTTATATTTAAAATTTAATATATATGTTATGAAAGTTATATTATGGAGTTCACTAGCCAGCCAGGCTTATGCACACCAGGGGAATGTTTATTTACACAGGTTTTTATGCTGATTTCAGCATGGCCCAGGCTGAGGAGACCTCCCTCAGCCCACCTAGCCAAGTTGTGACCATGTGAGAGAATAAGGAATGTCTTTTGGGGAAAATTGTTTACCATTAGTGTCAAAATGCTGTTTTCGCACTGGAGCTGCCCCTCCCGAGTTGCTCTGGCACTGTAGCTGCCATACAAACAGGACACTACAAGTGCCAACAGGTCCTGATCAGCCTGTCTAGCAATTAAACAGCTAAGGTGGTAAAACTCCTAACATGGATGCAGTTATACTGGTATTATAGTGCTTATCTGGTATGTCTCCGTCACCTCCCTTTGGAGCTGTCCCATGGCATGTTGATAAGAGCTGCTCTCTGTGCAGGGATCGCAGTGACTCATGGGTTTGTACCTGCGGCTAAAGGAGCTGCATGGACTGTAGCCACTCACTTCCTAGAGCAAGATCCGGCCCTGGAGAATGTCTGCTCTGGGCTGGGGTCAGGGATGTGGCTGCTGGGGCTGTTGGTGGTGTGCCAGGGCCATTTGTCTGCTTTGTCCCCTGCCCCTGTGTGACTCGAGCACCCCAATAACTCTGTGGCTGCTGGTGAGGTCCACTTGCTTAATGCTCTGCTCACCACCCTGGCTGAGGAAGCCCAGAAAGATCCCGCTGGGCACCTTAGATTTGCAGCTTTGGAGGCATAGATGCTGCCCCACTCCATACCTGCCTCTGAAGGTTTTTGTTCTTCTAGTGTTGCTCTCCACATGGAAGTGCAGGTCCACGTGTCCATTCATGACACCCCTCTGCTTTCTCTGGCTACTCACTCTATGTGTATTATCCTCCCAAATGACTTCTCTTTTTAGTATGTTCATGGAGTTCCCCTTAGCTTCACTGCATATTTTAGGGCTCTGAAAATTGTGCTGATTTTAGGTATAAATGTTTGGGTTACCATCTTTTTATGTTGGACCAGTCCATGGTGTGGACTTGTTTGCTCTGGTTCCTGCACCTGGCAACTTCACTGGAGGACAGAGGTGAAATGAGAAAGTGTTACTTAGGTAGGTAAAAGAGTGGTAGCAGCTTGAAATAATTAATTTCATCAAATCTGAATTTTATTAACTTCCTGAGGACTACCAAGGCCATAGTTTACTCCTTCTGGTTTGACTTAGAGCTGATGCACTTCATTTAGGATTGTTTGCATTTGGCACTGTTAAAAATTATTTGAAGTCTTAAAAGTACAATGGTCAATTTTAGTTAAGCTCTGGTAATTTCAATCACTTCTTCCCTGGATTTTGTGAGAGTAGCTGTAGGGGATGACAGTGGGCAAGAGTTCATGATTCTAATTTTAGCTGTAAGCTCAAACCAAAATAAACTTGTCTCAAAACTTGCTCTCTAGACTTTGAGCTGTCTAATGGTATTGGGTTGTTTTGTTTCCAAATTCAGGAAAGGAAAGCTTACAGTCCACAGGCCTTAATGTGTTATCATAAAGTATACTATGCCCTACTTGGGTTTATGTATCTTAGAGTCAAGGGACCCCCCAATGTTATTTAGGTTTATTATTTTTCTTCATTTTTGCGCTTCCCAAGGGAAATTTAGTAGAATACCTAAAAGGAAGCATAACTACTTGTAGCTGAGTTATAAATCCTTAAATTTAGGGGTACATAAAGAAAATCAAAATGCTGATGGACTCTTAGCTGTAGTCCACTACCATGTGCTAATTGCAATAATGAAAATAATGCTTGAGGGAACTGTTGCAGCAGAATCTGCAAATAATGATGAGGTGTTTGCTGACTGGAAGCCCTGATTAAGTTTCTTTTGTGCTTCCCAAAAAACTAATAGTGCTGTTTAGCTACAGTTAAGTTATGGTGGCCTGATAGGTGAAAAATGCATTTTGTAGTGAGAGCTGCTGATACACACAGATGCTCAGTAATTTACAGCTTGTTTCTGTACAATGGGTTCGAATGGTACTTTGAAAGGTGCTTAGGTAGGAGTGGGCTGCTTACTGTCCTTGTGCCTTTAATCTGAGCTGTGTGCTCTGGGACTCAGGGGGAGAGAGACAGAACAGGGGAATGGCACCTGGGGATAACTACCCTAGGATAAGATAAATTGCTCTTCACCTGAGTCTTTGTCTGTTGGTTAAAATGGGAGCTTCAGATGAATGTCTCAGTTTTATGTCTTATAGATGTCTTAAGATGGGGCAGGTTGACCCCTCTCTGTACCATGCCTGTAGCAGCTCCTACAGTCCCATCTACTTTGTGGGGTATGTAGTAGGAGTGCAGATGCCTTTGTAAGTGGAAGCATGAAAGTGATTGACATGTGAAATCCCCCTTGCCCGTCGCGGAAGGGAAACATCCATTTTCTCAAAAGACTCATAAGTAAGTGACCTGTTTTTGCATATCCCAAGAGGTGAATGTTCTTGCCCTCAATTGGTATTCTTTGCACTCTTATGTGGAGGCTGGGAACTTACCCATAGGTAGGTTTATTTCTGCAGAAGTTCTGAGGGATCTGGTTGAGAAGAATTATCAATGTGAAACGCAGTCAGTGCCTTGAGTCTTTTCTGGGTGCCTCAGCAGTAAGCACTGGGGTCTTTCCTGTTAGGATAAATTAAACTTTTATGGAGAATGCATTTAATCTAGGTTACTGTTTTTCAGGAGAGGATTACAGAAATACTTTAGTTTTTTTGATAGTGTTGATAAGGGTTGTAATTAAGTGCCTGACATTCAAACTGGTTTTTCCAAATGTGTGCTTCTCTGGAAGGTATCCTTTCCCATCAAACCTGTTTGGTTTTTTATTTATTTGTTTTCCTGAGCTGTGTCATTATATTGCTTCTCCCTATATGTAAGCTCAGCTAATAGAATTCAGTCTGGTTGTGAATTTTGTTTAAATCTCAGCCTGTTGTAAATCCAAGTATCTTTTCTCTAATTAACTCTGGGCCTTTTTTTTTTGGTTAATATCCTGGATCTTTGTTTGGCAGCTACAGTCCTGAGGTACTTGAAGTTTCATATTTCACACTGTTTGTTAAACCGCACTGTCAGTCGCATGGTAATCTCTTGTATAAACGCAGAAGGAAGTGGAACTCTCATGTCCTCCTCTGATATTCTAGTTATTCACTGTGCTTTACTTTGGGGTGAGGATGTGGGAGGGAAGTACATGGGGGAACTGATGTAATTTATGCCCAGCCGCCCAGGAAATACGTGACAGAGGTACCATCCAAACCTCTGAATGCAAAGTGATGTGCTTTAATCAAAAGTGTGCTTTCTTTTGCATTAGTGGTAGCTGGGATCAGTTTTCACACTTACCCAAGCTGAAGAGAGGGAAGACTTTGCGTGCTGACCCTCTGGTCTCTTAAAAACTGTCCAGAGGATGGGTCTAAATGTCCTTGGGTGACTGAGTGGGTGGATCTCATAGAGTGAGCCTCATGGTACCCCTGCATCTGTGGTGGAATTATTATGTGCTCTCCTGCAGTTGGCAAGGTTTCTGTTTAAATGAGTTTTGCAGAAATGCGTGAACTGAATTGCTCACATTTAACTGTACTGCTGTCTGTAACAGAGGTGAGGAAGGTACTAGGATATTTTACCACGACTAAACAGCAGCTTTAATACCTTTAAAATTGGTATATTGACGTTTATGAGCAGATATCACATTACAGTGATAGCTTCAGGGGCCTTCTGCTGCATGTGAGAGCTCTGGGTTGATTTAGAAAGCAAATAAATAAAATTTTAAAGCCACCCTAACACAATCAGGCATGTTAAATCGAAAATGCAAGGTGATGTTATATCCTTAGATTATCCTGTAAACCGCTGTTATTTAGCAGCTGAAGTTAATGATGTACTGTTGCAGGAGGAGGAGCAAAAGGTGCAGCATTGAGAACTATGGGGGAGTCTGGGATGTGAAGGACCTCTCCCATTTCACAGCAGGGGTTTTGTGCACCAGTGCCGTGCCTTGCACCCGAGGGGTGCCTGTGCAGGAGTCCCTGTGCTGCAGGGTTTGGGGCTTTGGCAGAGCTGGCATGTCTCAGGGCTCCCTTAACTTGTCGCCTTCGCCTGTGTTTCTGGTGTGGTCTTGTGGGGGAAGAAAGAATGTCATCCTATTAATAGTGACAGCACAGGCTTTCTCCTCTTCATCTGTTAAAAATCACTGGAATGCTTTGAATAACAAATTAATGAAAAATCTTTTTTTTTTTTTTTTTTTTTTAATCTGAGCATTGGGAAAGGTGTACTTTGCTCCTTCTTTTCCCCCATGTGAAACACATCGAAAACATTCCATGCAGCTCCCCCCCCCCCTTGCCTTTTCACCAAGAGTTAAGTTCTGGGGCGATGACAAGTGAATAGGGAGAAAATGTTTCAAGTCATGTGAAAGAAATGTTACTTGCTAAATAACTTGAGTGTTAAAAGAAGGAAAGGCAAAAGCTTTTCTTAGCCTTTGTGCATCTTATATGGTAAGGAATGAAACTCTTTAATATTGACCTAATTTTATTTGTATTTAAGATCAAAGAGCTCTTGTGAATGAGTTGCTTGTCTTATATGTCAGTGGCTTTAAGGTTTTCTGAATGGCTTGAGGCAGAAAATCAGTTCTGAGTAATGCTACCTTTCCTTAGGTTTCCTCTGAGGTAATGGAAGTGTGCTCTGGTTTTCTCTTCAGGAATACAGATATATTAGTGAGCAAACTTCTTTCCAGTTAATTGCTGAGTTTGGAGGTGCCTCCTTATGGACCAAGTTTTTTCTCAGTGCTTGTACTGGGTTTTGGAAGTGTATGAGAGAAATGGGCAACGAAACCACTATCACTGACACTGCCACTTTGGTTGCAGTTTTAAGTCCTTGCTGCCATTGAGGCTGGCTTTGGAGCGTCCTCTTCTGCTGCTGCTCTGCACCTCTTAGGTCTTTGATAACAGTGTGTAGTCAGTGTGTGCTGTTGTGGTAAGGAGTATGTTTTGTATATATATGCTGTGGTTGCACTGGGCTGTATGGGAAAGGGGAAGATTTTATTTTGTGCTCCCCACCAGAAGGATTTTCTGTTTCAGAAAGGAGAAGGGAAGGTTAGGCAGACAGATGGAACACCTTGGGTGGTGTCTGATTACTTTATTCCAGCAGGGAGAGGGATCATGCTTGCTTACGTGGTACAGAGCTATGCTGAAAGCACCAGGTCTTGGAGATGCCTGGACTCGCTGAAGAATCTACTGATAATGTGGGTTTTAATCTTTCTCTCTAACTCAGATAGAAGAAGATGGGAAAAGGGCATGTGAACAGCATTTCAAATCCATAAAGACGGCATCAACTTTGTAGATACTTTTGAGTTTGGAAACAAAGCCAATAGACTTGTGTATTAAAATGTTGTGTTACTGCTATTATTCATTCACTCTGTAGGATCACTATGCTTACGAAAGGAGGAGATTCTTCTTATGGGAAGTATCCTAAATTCTCTTATTTTTTCTTTAGGAATTCTTTTTGTGGGTGCCGTTGTTGTAATTGTTGGCTGATGTGAAACAGCACATGTAGATGAAAACCTACTGAAGAGGGTGTGGGTGGTACAGTACTTCTGAGGTGGTGGTTGTGTCTGCTGAGCTTTGCTTGCATGTGGGTCTGCATCAGTGGTGGTGAATGCTGCTGACCAGACTGTGCCTCTTCTCACCTCCGTGGCTCTGAGGCGGTCCTTGTGAGAGTGAGAGGTGCCCAATAAATGGGAAATCTCATAAAGCCACTTGTGTTGTTGAACTTTACCAAAACCTGGCTTTTTGTCAAGGTTAGCTCAAAAGTTGGGATTATGTTTTCCTTCCAAGAACCTTGGTTTGAAGCACCATTAATTGTGTGTCAGTTACCATATGTGTTATGATAATAACCAAGAGTGGAAAAGACTGGATTTATTTCAGTAAACATTTCACCTAGTAAAAATTTAATAGTTTGTCCGCCTTCAAAAGCCGTTCCTTTTTCTCTTGTGCAGACTGTGCACCCAGAAGCAGTACAAAGTGTTTCCCAGAGAGATGTGTTTATAACCTGACCTTGAGATGCTGCTCTCTGCAAGAGGCTGATGGGGCTGTTCCAAGGATGCTCAGTCCTGAGTTTCTTTGCAAGGCACAGATTGAGTTTGCCTCTGCTGTGCTGAATTCTGTGGGTTTCTTTTAATAGTGACTACGGACAGCTTTGAAAGATGATAAAAATAATATGCTGAAATGACTAGGGACTTGCGTCTGAATCACAGCTGTCAGCAAAACCACCTAGTTTCGGGAACCGTTCTGCATGGTGGCAGAAAGTCTTGTGAGCACCCAAGCCAAACTTCTCTTCAACAAATACGTGATTTCATTGTTTGAATGCTTTGAGGGAAATGTTTTGAACATCTTTGCTGTTTTAAGCCAGCAGGATTGTAGACCTTAGCAGATTATGCAGACAGTGTGTGTGTTTATAATTTAAGAGATGTAAATGTCATTTGAGAGACAAAGAAGTGTGGTGGAATAAGAGCATGATAGAGGTAATCCTTCTTCTGCAGGGTTCAGGTGTATATTGGTTTAGTTTAGATTATTTTGGTAAAGCTAGATGTGCTTTGACTCTCCAGGAACAGACCCTGTCTGCTGAAGTCAGAGGAACTGAACTGAGTGTCAGCCTGGCTCTCTAGCTTGTGGTTAGAGCTGTGTGGGCAAAGGCTGGCACAGTTTTGATTTGAAACAATGCTCACGTGTCACACTTGAGAGAAAAAAGTATTCTTTCTAGTTGCAACACTTTTTGGAAGTGTCTCAGGTCTTAAACTTCTTTGACTTATTCTTTAGTATTTTCTCATATAATGAATTTTCTGATTTTGCCATTTTTCTTAGCACTGGCAGGTTTCTCTCCCTTTTTGTGGTTCGTTTTGTCCTTCTCGCTCTCTTCCCTCATACTCATCTAATGTAGGTGAATTTCTCCTGCTGGCCTCCCTTCCTCTACACTCGTCATCCTTTGCATTTCTTCCTCTAGTCTTGTCTGTGGCTTTTTTCTTTTTTTGGTATAAAAGTAACTGACAAATAGAAAGGATATGGTTAAATCTGTGTGCCCCTTGGTATTGGCTGTAGTTCTGCCAAGATAAATGAGAGTGAGGTATGTTTGTTTTTACATGACTGTGTTGCTCCACATGCATTCTGTACCTTCTTAAGATCTTTATTTTGTGGTCTCTTTTTACCCTGGCTTTCTGAAGAAATGAGGCTCTGTCCATTTTATTCTGCCCTCAACATTTTTTTAACCTCAGGGTTGACTTCAGCTGTGTTTGAATTTGTGGTACAGGTCTGAAATCCTTACGAGGTTCATGAAAAAATAGATGACTAGGTAGATGGGAGTGAGAGAGCTTGTTTACTAGTCTTCTCCCCCCTGGTTCTTTGTGGAGAAAGCCTATTAAACCCCCTCTTTCTTGGTCATTGGGAAGATGTGTGTCCAAGCTTCAGGCTTACCTCTGCTTGCAGATCTGTCTTTTGTTACACTGGGGTATTTTTTTCACCCCCATCTTTCAGACAAAAGTGTGGTACCATCTTACGAAGTTAGTGTTCCCCACCAGTGGACAGAAAGAAGAGCTCTGCGGGGATGCTCTGTGCTCTCCCAGGGCTCCTCTTGCCGCTGAGATTGAAGGTGTGAGGTTTGGATATGCTAATAAAGGATATTGAAAGTCTTTGTCTAGACAAGGCACGCTGCCCTTGACACATGCTATGTTGGTATAGTTAGCGCCTTGGGTACTTAGTGTGTGCTAACCTGGGGTGGTAAATCCACGGCTAGACAAGCCCCCTAAGGAGGTGGTGGATGAGGTGGGGATTTCTTTGCATTAGTCTTTGCTGTAACTTCAGCTGGTGCCTGAATGCAAAACTGGTAATAAACAGTCATAAACCGTGGATGCTTCTTCTCTTGTCAGCTCCTGTCTGAATAGGGGCTTTTTCATGACACATGCTTGTTTGCTCATGTTTCTCTTTTAAGGAAAGCAGTTAAACTAGGCAATAACCACCAGTAATTCAGTGCTCTGTTAAGCATGTAATAAACGAAGCCCCAGATCCCTTGGTCTCGAGCCATTAGAGACTGCTGCCCTTTGTTTCTCTCTTGGTAGGCAGGAGGGAAGAAATGGGGCACTACCGGCTTGTTAGGTGTGGGAAGGACAAAAGGGTGGCTGGACAGAGGAGAAGTGTGATGGTGTGGTGCTCCTAGGATAGGCATCGCTATCCTTTCCAAAAATTGCAGGATCACATCCCAGCCTTTGCTCTGTCTCTGTGATGGTAAAACAATGTGAAGTCTACTGCAAATTTGTTTTAAAAAGGAATTGCAGCAGCTTGTGGTTGGTGTTGAATGATGTGTGGATGTCAGCTCATCCTCCTTAGTAAAGCAGGCACCTCTTGTTGGCTACAAGGCTTGCTATCATATTCTGACCTCTCATTAACCCAGGTGCAGCCCACCTGTGGGCTAGGCATAGCTGATTCAATTCTGCTTTGCTTGCACTCAGTGCTAAAATACAGCCTTCTAAATTACCAAGTGGACTTTATTGCAATTTTTTGTAAAATTTTCTTTTGTTTTGGATTTTTTTTTTTTTTTAAGCAAAGCTACTCCATGCAAGTGTTGATGCAGAGTGGAAAGAATGGAAAGGTTTTAACCAGTGTGTGGATACATGTTTAGGACAGGTGTCTTACAGAGTTCTGGGAAACTCTTATTGTAAAAACAAAATTAAAGTGTCTTCAAGTCTCTGAGCTGCCCCCTTAAGCCTCAGATGGAGCCTCTGGAAATCGGTTTGCTCTTTCACAAAGAGAATGGCTTCATGCTCTTCCTCTGCATGATTCTGTGAAATGCATTTGCAGAGGGGGCCTTTCTTACACTTACGCAAAACAAATTTTAGCAAAACGTTCCACTTTCTTCTCTCTTCAGATTTATAAAAATGAACTCCATCATGGCTTTTCAAAGTGTAGGTTTAAGCAAAAACTCTCAAGGCATTTCAGTGCTGGTTCTGATGCAGCTGTTAGTTTAAGGAATCTTTTTTAAACTGGAGGTGGTTGTTAATTATATTCAGGAGAGGAAAATGCAGTGCTGAGCTGGATAAACTGTAGTTTAGCTGATACTTATTTTGAGGTTGGGTGTGGCAGGTACAAAAGACCTTCTGTCAGAAACATAAAAGGAGAAGGACTGGTTTAAATTTTGATACAACTAATTTTTAACAATCTTTTCTAAAATTTTCTCCTTCTGCAACATATTTTTACCAGCACTGCCACCCTAGAGAGCACCATTGCTCCCTGCCACCCTGCCTCCACTGCTTTGTTGCAATTCTTCTGGCTTTCCAAAACGTGATGCGACTTTTATATGCTCAGTGCGGGTCACTGTAGGACAGGGAGTATACATGAACTTTGTTTCTCAGTCCCCTAGGTATAAGAAGTGCCTAGTGGCTCTGTAAATGCTAAATGACAGTAAGACTGTAAGTGCTAGACAACTGGTAGAGAGGAAGTGGGGGAATTGAGGGAGGAGATCAGGTTGTCCCTGTGGGTCTGTCTTTAGCTGGTTGGCTTGCAGTTTCCACGTGGACCGTCACCACATCCCATCTCTGGTTCTGTGGGTTAGCCTGTGTGATTGTCCCCCTGAGACTATGTGGGCATCATGGCCTCAAGAAATGGTTCATTTAATTTGTCAGGATGATAATAACATTTGATGGGGGAAGCTTTATATGTGGAGTGACTGCCCTTGGAGCCTGAAGCTTAGTCACAGTTTTCCTTGCTGGTTGTGCTTCTCTCTGAATGCATCCAGTACCATCCGCTCCATGCACACGAGTGATGCTCTCCTCCTGGGAGCCATCCACCCCTCTGCTTTGATTCAGACTGTGCTGCTCAGGAGCTGCTTTCCTGCCCTTCCTGGGAGTGGAGTGGATGGGAGAGCAGGGACACATGCTAGGCTTACTATACTTGGTTTCCCAGCCTGCTGAGTTTACCAGGTGAAGTCCAATTAGTTGTTTATTCAGATTTTTCTCACCTCACGGATTAACTGAGGCATGCCTAAGGGTGTGTGTGTGACCTTGTGCCGAATCGTGAGCAGTGGGGGATGGAGAGACTGATGTACCTCGCTCCACCATTAGTCACACTGTATCCTTCCCCAGTCTTTTAGGTGCTGGACAGGAATACAGTGGTCCCTCTGGTAGTGACAGGCCACAGATTATAAAGATCCAAACTCTTACTCGGATATCTGCAATTTTGAATATACTCACATAGCTTTTTTTTCCCAGGAAAACCATGATTGCGTCTATTTTTTTAAGATTCCCTCCTCCCTCCCCCCTCTTCTGATCTGCAGGGAGGTGACAGTTGTGGGAGGATTGAGCCAAGGCTGTTTTTTGAGGTATTAGGAGGTACTTAGAGGAGTTTCTGTTCAGACCACCATCTGGACAAAGATTCATTTACCGAGGAGCTGCACTGGTTCCAGGGGAAGCCTGTTCATGTGGAGTGTGTATGGTACTGGCAGGCTGAAAAGGCAGTAAAGGAAGCATATAGTTACTTTAGGGCAGTGTGTTTTTTGAAGTTTTTACTGGATGAAAAAAAAACTAGGTAGTTGGTGCAGATGGGCAGATCTGTTTTTTACAGGGTTTGGTGCTGACCTCTGTAATGCATTGGGTAGGCAATGTTAATTGTTCCTATATGGCAAATTCAGAAATAATACAGGTGCTTGAGTACTTGGGAATCACTTTTTCCTTGGATTGGCCTGGACCTGTACCCGTCCCATGCAAGAATTGCTGAAAGCAGCTTAGCTTCTTGGAAAGAGTTTAAATTGCAGCATATTTCCAGCTTGACCCCATGAAGTGTTTGGCTCTTGCCCTTGGACACGGATCCTGTTAGTCCTGCTCTGCTGAACTTAACTGGCTGTGTTTCATGCTCCCTGTGGTGGAATTGATTGCTGGGGGAACATGGCACACATGTCCCACTCTGGGGGCGTCATACTGGTGGGGCTTCACATTTAGGCACCAGAAGGATGAAAGGGCAAGCTTTGAAAAGATACTACTTCATCTCGTTGATAAGAGGAGCTGAACAGGCGGAGGGAGAGAGGGGTTAATGCCCCATTTACCCAAGGTCTGTTTAAAGAAAGTCAGTCATTTAGCTAAAATATACATCCACAGTTCATTTCTGTTTAAACTGAAATTACTGAGTAAAGAAATGCATCCTGGGAGTAGATTAAGCTGAATGCTAGGAAAGGAGCACATTTCTCTCAAGCTCAGTTGACAGCGATATGCTTCAGGGTTTTCTGTATTAAATATTTGATAAATCTGTAGTAGACTTGAATTCTGCATGGTTTTAATTACTTTTGATTTTTTAAGCCTGCAGGATTCTGACTTTTTTTTTTTCATTGTGATCCTGTTTCATCATGAGATGAGCACTTGGTTATAATCTACCATAGCCACATCCTTGTGATGGGCATACCAATCCCTGTGGAGCTGGACATAAGGCTACATTTTCAACTCTGGGAGGTCCAGAAAGTTCTGGTCCTGAAATTTGTTGCTTCATAAATATTTGATTAACTTTATTATTTTAGCATAATGTTGGTTTATTGCTATGTACTATATATTATTAAAAATCTACTATTAAAAGTGCAAGCATGTGTATTTGCTTCTAATGAACCCTTTCTTTCTCTGCTGTTGCCCGCAGTTTGCTATAGGTTTATTTGCAGCCAGTGCTTCCAGGGATTGTGGGGTGGGGAAGAAGGAATGATGGGAGAGCATTTGTTCTTCCTATTTGCTTTGAAATATTTTATGTCAGAAAATATTTAGGTTTTTGTTGGGGCTTTTTTTGGCTGGAGGGAAGCTGATTCTCCCTGTGCATTTTAAAGCAGGGTTCTGGATCTTCCTTTCCTGTTATATTTGAAGAGTACTTGCCTATCTGTGTGCCGTAAGCATGTAGGTGCCACTGGCCTCTGTGCTTCTTTGCTTTTTCCCCCCAACTCCCAGCTGAGCAAAGCCCAGACCTTTCATCTGCTCCCTGCATTGCATTTCCAGCCTTTGGATAAACTTGTCTTGCTGGGAGCCACGGACACAGGCAATTCTGCTGAGCAGATGCACCCGCGTTATCTCCCTGTGTAATTTATGTCAGCCAGTGCGATGGTGTTCTCACAACACTAAATGGAGAGAGAGGTCAAGGGAAATAAAACAAACCAGTCCAGCCATAAGCAGTTGTTTGTAACTGTTTCAGACAGTCTATTCTTGCTGTTGCTTTATCACTCTCATGTTTTGGGCCTGCAGACTCTGTACTGCAGAGGGTAAGGAAAAAAAAGTCCACCTCCAGAGAGAACTTTTCTTGTTCACAGTGCAGATATCAGTTTTTAAGGGAAAAGCACTGATCCCCTGTGAGCAATTGTGATATTTTGTTGTGAGTAATCAATATATCCCTGTGCAAAACAGGGCTGTTAGAAGTACTTTCACCCACTCAGAGGTGCAGGCCAGTAGTTGACAGTCCTTTACCATTTCTTCTTATTATGACCATGTCTTCAGCTGTTTGTCTTTTGAGAGACCCTTTCTGGAGAAGTTTTTTGTGACTTAATTTTTTTCCCCCTCTCCTTATGGTATATTCTTGGTCTCTGAGTTTTGCATTCTCCATCCTTCAGAATATTTAATACTTGGGCAATTAATCTTTCTTTAGTCTGTTTTCCATAAGGTTGTAGGTATTCAAGAAATGTTGGAGACAGCTGAAACAAAAGGCCTTCCAAGACAAAAAATATAATACAAGAGTAGCTTGGTGTTCTCCAACTGCCCACTAGCAACCTTTCTTTTCCCTCAGCCCTGGGGGCTCTGTGAAGTCTCTTCCCTCTGGATTTGCCAAGTGCTCTTGCGTATTAATCACTGGTAATAAAAGCATGCTTAAGATCTGGTGAGTGTCTAGGGATATACTTGTCAAGACTGTATGTCTCCTCAGTCTCTGCAACTTTTTCCAACAATGAGTGTGGATGGAGTGACTCAGACCACTAAGCCGCGGCTGAGCGAGCGGCTTGCCTGGGGGCACATGCTTGGCCATTTCCCTCTTGGCCCCTGCCTCGGGCAGAGATGGGTGTGGGGCAGATCCTCATTTTTCAGGAAACATCAGGGAGGTTATGTTTAATACATGGTTGGGTAGAGGATGTGTTTGCTGTGTGCACAACACTGGTGAAACTTCTGCTGAAGGGCTGCGGCTCACCCCACTCCTTTCTCTGAGACTAAATGTGTTTTAAGGGGACTCTGATACTATGGACAACCAAGGAAAGATGCTCTCAGCATGGCTATGGGTCAAAGGGACATGGTCACATAGCTAATGAAGGTTGATCTGTATCAGGACTTATGTTAGCCATGGATGACACTCTGGCTGACTGCAGGTTGGAAAGCTTAAGCTCTGATGGAAGAGCCTGGTTGTGTTGTCTTCCTCCATCACCTGCCTCTGCCTCTGCTCGTCAGCACCTTGGTGTTGCCCAATGTCGGTTTAACTCCTTGTCAATTCATCTCTGTTATACAAGTCATCTGCTGACAAAACAAAGATCTGGGTCACTGCTCTTAAAATAGATTCAGCATTAGGCAAATTGCTCAAGCAAGCTCTCCTCTCCTCTGAGAAGGCAATGTCAACTCAACCTCATAGGGATACCCCTAACAAGTGGAGCATCCTACTGCAGAGGCCCTGTCAATTTAGCACACTTGCCTAATACCCTTTTAAAATGCAATGCCCAGCTGCTTGCACAGTGTTTGACTTGTGCCTCAGAGAGTTAAGATTTTCTTTCTTTATATTAATGCAGATATATGCATCAATATGAATTGTTTTGAGTCTTTTTGTTGGGTTTCTTTTGGTTTTGGTTTTTTTTTTTTTTGAGGTGGTCTTTGGAAATCTCTTCTTTCTTTGTGCTTTGGTGCCTGGAAGTGTGATTGGCATGTTTAACTTTATCCGTAACAGCCGTAATAAATGATATCTGTGCAAGTTGATTGTTTCCCTTGCTTAGGCAGGGTTTAGTGGTGCCACCTTCATCTTGATAGTAGTCATCCAATAACGGCTCTGAACACACTGTGCCAAGCTCACGTGTGGGTACATAACTGGTCAAGGTGGAATTACTCATGAAATTCACTTTTAAGGTCACAGCCGGGCTTCTGCAGACTTTGATCCTGAGTTTACAGGACGGCTTGCTGCACCACGTGCCCTTCTGCAGAGTACTGCGGACTTCTGGGCCGCAAAATGTACTCTGAAGAGGGCTACTGTCACTGGCAGTGGGACTGGAAAACACTGATTAAAAAAGGGGAAGTGGAAAGCAAGATGTTGGTTCTTCTTGCTCATCGGAGTCCACCTCTCTGTGTCTGTTTACGTTATTGTGGGCACGGAAAGCATGGTAGCCGTTGATTTGATGAATTGGGAAGTCTGGGTGGAATTTCCATTTATGAGGCAAATATGGTTTGGTGTCCCATGAATGTGTTCCCTGCTTGACCCTTTCTCAGCCTGGGTTGGCAGTAGCAGAAAAGTTCCTCTAATATTGGGGGAGCTGACAGTTTTCTTCTAATTGAAGACTCATAGAATCATTTAGATTGGAAAAAACCTTTAATGTCATTGAGCGCAACTGTTAACCTAACACTGCCAAGTTATGCTTTAGAAAACATGGTGTGTTTTTGAGGGAGAGGTAGGAGGGCAGTGTGAGCCCTCATAATTCTTACCTTACCCTAACACTTGCTTCGGTTTTGGGTGATACCGCAGGTAGATGCTAGAAAAGGTTGTGGGCAGCGCCTTGCTGCTGTGTGAAACCAGCACAAACTGTGAACCCCAGCAAGGCTCCAAGGGAGCAGATGCTTTCAAGATGTATCTAACAAAACCAGGCTGCTGACCAGAGAGCCATGTGTGCAGGCAAGTAAAATACTGGTGAGGGTTGTGTGCAGCAGCATTGTAAGCGGAGTTTCAGACTTTTGTTTGGGCAACAGAAGATTGCTCTCTGCGTGAGCACTCTGCAGCCCTGAAAAGCAGTGGCATAAGCACTCACTAAATATAGGGAATGCTGGCATTGCCTCTGTAGGGTGTAAGCAAGAGCACTTGGCTAGCATGGGGTTCAGATGAAAGCTCTTCCTCTGGGATGTGATCCTTTATCCTTCCCCCGAAGGCTACTCCAGCTATTGTGCTGTAGAAAAGTCTTGGTAGAATTGCTCCTATCCTCTTTTTGAAATTTTAGTACTTGCATGAATAAAGGTTTGATTGGTTTGGGAAGGACATAATACAGTGTATAGAGCTTTGTGTGATATGTCATCACGTGCAGTGTTTCCTAAGAAGTCTCAAGTCTGCACAATTAAGAATATTGAAATATTGTTCAGATGAAAGAGAGGATGAAGGGTTGGTTGTTAATTGGAGTTCTTCCACTTGGAAGTGGAGAGTTGGGGATGCCCATGATGAAACGTTGATAGTTTCTTTTTCCTTGATGATAAGAAAGCAGAAGTGCCAGGCAGTGATTTTAAATGGTCCTCTCGAAAGGACAACACTACTTTGGAAATTAACTTCTTATTTTTGCCATGCTGCCATTGAGGTTAATCCTGACCTGGAGCCTAGCATTTGCCTTTCCATTTTGGATTCTTCCCAGTCCCAAATCCCAAATCTAATCAATTTAAACAGAAATTTGAACTGGAAGAAGACTTTGTAACTACTTTCCTGAAGTGGCGGGTGCTTGTCCTGTTGTAGCCCTTGTCAGTGATGCACTGAGAGCAGAAAACTCTATTACTTGTTTGCCCCAAATCACTACCAGGAAGATGGACTGAATGAGGGTCAAAAATTGTTTTGGGTGATTGTCACTCTTCTTATTTCAGCTGTACTGAAGTTTTTCTGTACTGAGCCCAGTATTAAAGCTGACCTTCAGCTACTGCTGCGCCTTCATTTGTGAGCTGAGCTCTGGCCTTGATTTTGTGCTTTAACATTTTATTCAGAAAGAGTGAGGACTGGGACAGAGAATGGTTTGCTGGCACATGATGGGTTAACGTATGAAATCAGGCCCAAAGTCATTCACATGACAATATCAAAGTACCACGATGCACAGAGTAGGATTTTTCAGCAGGGCAGTGCTGAGGTGCTGTGTGCTTCAGTTTCTTGCTGTATCTTTAAAAAGCAGTTACCTCTGTCTCTCTCATTTCAGCATTTCTTTTACAAAATTACAGTAAATTTGTTTGTGTGTTTGTTCCCTCCACCCCCCCAAGGAGTGAAATATTCATATGGGCTAGAAAAACAGCAAAAAATAAATGGAAGTTTGCTGGAGTGGTCTTTCTGCTTGTGCTGTACCTTTAGATATTATTGTCTTTGATGGAAATGATGAGCTAAATCTTAACTGGGGTTTGAATGGTGAAATCACATGACATGCTAATTTTGACTCGAGGTAAGAAAACAAAAGGAAGATGAATAGAATGGTGGACATGTTGCAGAGAGATTGAATTAGTATGTTAAAGCCATATGTGAAATATTCCTATTCAGGCATTTCATGCAGCTTCTAAGAGCTCTCACTGCTGTGTTGTTGCTTGGTCTCCTCTGTGTCGTTACTATGAATTTTTTAGTGTATGAGAGAAATGTGTGTGTAGTGCACATCAGAATAATATAAATCATGCATGTTAACATACTAAAGGGATAACTCTAACTGCTCTGTTAGGCTGATAGTGTCTTTATAATCAGGACTTCTAAATCAATGTCCTCCCCTCAATGTATGAAGCTGTGACAGCTGTTCCTCGGACATTCATGTGCGTGTATTCATTTTTAGTTCCTGTATCAATCACTAGCTTTATGCAGGGCTTGATCAGGTTGATAAAAGGCAAAAAAGGATCCTGTATAATACAGCTTACAGCGAAAGTGGCACAGTAAGTTCCTTCTGCACGAACAGCAGTCCCCTGATGTATCAAGGAGACCTGATTATACAACAGGACTAATCAGCTCTGGATGCTGCCATGAATTATGGGTTGGCTTAAGTGCTGCGATACACATTTCTGCCTTAAATTGATGTCAGAATCTAAACAGAAGACCAGAGCAGAAAGCCCAAATGTCGACAAGGCTTATCTTCTTTAGAAGGGTTTTTTAGGGTTAAAGAAGAGGTTTCTTAATGTAATTATAACGTGTCTCTTCTATCCAGGCTAGCAAGAATAAACCAGGTTATATTGGAACTTTACTGCATGATGTTACACAACCATGCTTATTTAAATGCGGCTATTTTTGTAATATGTGCATTGTGCCTTAATGAGAGTAATGGATAAAGAGTGTTGACCCACTGAAATGCAGCTGAATATAGAGGTACAATGTTTGTGGAAGTTACAGTGAACACACCATGTTTGCAGTTAGGGCAGAAAAAAAGGTGGAAAATAATGAATGTGGAAAAAAATATCTGGTGTAAATATATGCTTTTTCATCCTATGGAGAACCAGTAAGTTATTTCCCCCTCTCCCTTTCTTGATTTGACTGTTTTCCATTTTTATTTTGCTATTTATGATGGTGTAATTTTGGCACCTTATCCACACAGTCTTCTCACTTTTTAATTTCGGACACTAGCAATTAATGTCTAAGGCTTACCTATTTACTCAGGCTTAGTTGCATCTATGGTTGAGAGAGGAACAGGCACTTCCAAGTGATTCATCCGACCTGTCTTATCCCCTAATTGACAGGTGACTAGCTGAAACTAGCAGTTAGGTGCCCTAAATTAGGACAGATGTGTTCCCTCTCTCCACTCCTATAATTTCCCCAGCACAGATTGCTTTGTGAAGAGGATGAGGAGGGTGACTTTGGTCCATCCCCGGTAATTCCCAAACGAGGGCCAGAGTGTTAGGTGATAGTTTGAGGGATAACTGTGCTTGGGAGATGGCGATTCAGACCAAGTGGCTTCCAGAAAGGGTACAATACTGGCTGTGGAGAACTCAGCTGTTTCTTAGATATGCAAATGGGCTCCCTCTGATTTGGCTGGGAGAGCTGGGTGTCTCTGTCTCCTCATGATGAGATTGTTTGTTTGTTTATCTGTATAGGATTTTCAACATTATAAATTCTGAGTATAGTTATAATAATAGATGGCATGGTTATTTCACAGTGTGCCCTCTGCTGCCATCAACTACTGCATTCAAGAGCCTATGTGCCTGTCTACAGCTTCCTGCCCTCTTGCCATCTCTGTATTCCAGTTGTTCCAGGCTTACCCTCATTGAAAACAGCAGAAGTTTTGAAACATTAAGAAAAAAGATAATAAGAACGCTAAAGAAATGCTGAAAATGCTAAGAACGCTTTTTGGGTTTTCCTGTCCAGAACCAGGATTTGGACTCAGTGATTCTTGTGGGTCCCTTCCAACTCAGGATATTCTATGATTCTGCGATTCTAACATGATCTACTAAGGAGGAAATTGTCAGTTTATTGGGAAGAACCAGCACTCCATCACCTTATTTTTGTACAGGCTGGGAGTAGTAAGTGTACAGACACAGCCCCTGTGACGTGCGACGTGCGTCTGTGGAGGAAAGCTGGCACCTACCTTGCAAATAATTACAGTCTAAACAAGCTTGGAAAAGAGGTGGAGTGCAGTGAATAACTCAGTTCGTGAGAGATTCGTTGTACAATAAGACTGACTTCAGTTGGGTTCAGTTGGTTTAATTTTTCTTCTAGGATTTTACCTTTGCTTCAAGGGTTCAAATCACAAAGTGAGGGGACACTGCCACTCGTGTGCTTTTTTGGAAGGGAGGCTCAAAATTGGAACCCCCAAACTTAAACCTGGGTCTTTCTCAGGCATTTCTTTCAGCAGATGCATTGACTGGGAGAGCTTGGCCCTTCCCCACTACCATCCCCTTGGCCTGGTACAGCCCTGGCATCAGCCTGAATTTCAGTCTTTGGGCAGCTGTGCAAAGTGGCTCTGGGTGCCAGAAAGGTGGGGAGAGGGAGAAGGAGGAGGAGGGATGCTGGTCTTGGCCCTGCTGTCGAAACAAGCACTTGGGAAACTGTGGTTGGAGACAGGCAGTTTTGTGAAAGTTGGTTTTAGGGCTTTTTAGTGCTGGATCAGAAGCATTCTGATCACATCTGAATCCTTGCTGTGCAAACTGCTGGTTCAAATCTGCTTGTATTTATTTATTTTTTTATTTAACCAGATTAACTTCCCACTAATGGGGCTTTGTGGAGGTTTGTGTGTCCCTCTCCTTCTGCAACCAGCAGAAAGCTGGCAGGTTGTCCGGACTTTTGCTAACACACGAATAATGTGGCTGGGTGCTGGCAGGCTTGTGGGGAAAGGTATGGGCCCCATCTGGCACCAATGTGCTGGCAAAGCCTTGGAAATACGGTGCTGCTTTCACAACAGCTTGCCTTGGCTGGGGACAGTCACCATGGTGTGTACCCAGCCAAAAGAGGGCTTCAGCTGCCCCCGTGAACATGTTGGGGTTTCACTGTGCTGGGCGGGATGCCCTGCAAGATGCTGCTTGTGCAGATGAGGTCCCTGTTGCCCTTACTGGAGTGCTGTGTCAGCTGGAAACAGTTAGGAGTTGGAGCACTTGGAAATACGTAAAACACGGATTGAAAATGTACCAGAGTGTTGAAGGGAGATCCCTCAAGTCTCACCTATGCCATGAAGATAACCATCTTAGGCCTCTTTCCTCAAGAGTACAGTGCAGCTGGAGTAAATGGGTCTTAATATTGCTGATGAGGAACACCCCACAGCCATCTTGTCTCCCTTGAAGGGGTTCATGTGGCTGTGCTCACAGATGCTTTTCAGCTTTGTCTTGAACAGTTTCACTTGTATGCTGCTGCTTCTGAGGGAACATCATGTGGGCCCTGTTGGAATGAGGCAAAATCCTACTTAATTGATAGCTTCTGCCTTAAGAGAGGTAGGAAAGGCTGTGGCACTTTGCTTCCCTCCTTCTCCCAGTCACTGAGTATGTGGGACAGCGAGTGTACTTGCCAGTACAATACCAAATTCATTCTTTTTCATTTATTGTTGTTTTTTTGATGGGAGGTTAAATCGAGATGCAAACACCCCATCAGAAAACTGGTAGAGCATTTAGTTTTACCTAGAAGCTGTAGGAAGGGTGTGAAAATCTCCTGGTAAGTTTTTCCCCGAAACTGTATTTTGGCTGTGCAGCCCTTCTGTTTGTCTGAACCAGGGGTGTTCCCTCCTTATGTTTACTGTTTTTTCCTTTTGCAAGCCAAACATCCCTCAGGTGTGCAGCTGAGCCAGCCTTGGGTGGGTGAGACTGAAGGCAAGAGGAGGACAAGCACATGCAGGAAGAGACATATTCTGGATTCCTGCTGTGGAGATGAGTAATCGCTGGTGGTTAAAGCAAAACAGCAGAGTTACGGATAGAGTTTTATCTTTTCTTCACATCCCTTTTCCCTACTGGGGAGCTGTGTACCTTTTCGTGATTAAGGTCTTAACAGCTGAACCCCAGGAGCTGCAGAAAAAAATTTGGGCTTTTTTTTTGTTGGCGTTGGAAAAAACTTGCAAGTTATCTTACTGTTTTTTTACTGTGAACTGTGAAAAGATGATCTATAGCCACATGCAAATACTGGGTAATCTATGAAAGGGATTGTTGCGCGGGAGGTGAGAGTGCTTGTGTGCTGAATGGGTATGAGGATATTAAAAAAATGTTGAATTGTTTTTGTAGGACAAAGTTTGACTATATAGTGTATTGAGGAACACAGGTAGGAACTGGAACCTACTGGCACAGTTGCTCAGCCTGGCAGCTGTAAAGGTTTTGTCTACCAGGCCATGAACAATGGCTTGGAATGTGTTGCTATTGATTTTTTTTTTCCCTGCAGTGTTTCATAAATACTGTGCAGTTTAACTCAGCTTTTAACCTTGCGTGCAGTTTGAAGTGTGAGGCTTCTCACCCGGCATCAGATGGCTCACTCAGTGGAAAAAAAGCCATCCGCCCTACAGCTCAAATCCCATTGGTACGTGAAAACGTGCCCATTCCTCTATCCGATTCCCAGCAGAAGCGCCTGGGTGGTGGCAGCCCTCCGGGGTGGTCCCTGGGAGGTCTTGTGCAGCTCACTGAGAGAAGCACAAGCACTGCAGGCTCCACAGTGCCTGGAGCGTCAGCCTGCAGTCTTAGACGCCTTTGTTTCTCGCCTGGATCACTGTCGCATCTGTTTGGACCTAACAGAGCTTTGTAGTACAGTGTAACTCTGCTGAGTTTTAGACTGCATGTGGTACTCAGTGCTTGCCAGGAAGAGGTGACCATAGAGTGCTCTGAAAAAAAATAAATCTTACAGCTAACTGAGACTTGTTTTTAACCAGTTATCATTTCACTGAATATTGCATTGCATATTCATAAAAAAAAAAAAAGTCCAGTGGGGGAGCTTTATACCTTCTCCATGTTTTTATAATGTTCCGATTTTTCTGGATGTGCAGGTGTCTCATTTACATTCCTAGAAACACAGCATTCATGTTTCCTTTAAAGTCAAGGTTTCTGATCTGTTGCACTTAGCTTAAGGCATCCTTGGCATTGCTCAGGAACACCTTTGAGAGGGGATTGTTTCACAATGCAGTAACTGCACGTGGTGACGTCGTGGTGATATGAGCAAAAGAAAAAACTATCAGAAGTCTCACCATGTGAGTTGGGTATCTCCTGCTGTGACACCCGTGAATATCTCTTCTTATGTGTTGTTTCTGTCACAGCATGTCTTGGTTTGTGCTTGTGTGTTGTGCTGTGCCTCTCGTACAGCCAACCCTTTGTACAGGTTATTGTGCAGATTTTGCTCCCAATAGTGCAGATCTGGATTTAGTTAGTGCTACACTCCTCTGTCTGACTTATTTATTGCTTTTTTACATGGTTGATCAGCAAACACTGTTGAAAGACATGCCTGATAGCAGTATTAGGAGAAAAGCCAGTGCCTATCTTGTCTGTAGGTGGAGTGACTACCTCTCGTGAATAAGATGATTAGCACACATGTACACACCAGAAAAAAAAAATCAAAAAAAAAAAGAACTCGAAATGTTCACTTTTTCCTTTAGACATCACTCTTGACTTGCTTGAGGCAATGTCCCTGTGCTGTGATTCTCAGATGGGTGACTCAGGAGTGCTGATGACAAAACATCTGCTTGGAGTTTTCTTGTTAAGAGAGGAGCATCCCATTTCTGCTTCTCTGCACTTTGCCTGCTTAGCCATCAGGCAGCTGGAGACATTGCTGCATCTGCATTAATAAATGCTCTGAGGTTACCCCAGAAATGAATTATATGCCGGACAAACTGTGGAAATATAAACATATTTTTTATTTCCTGGAGTAGCCCTATTTGAACTTTGCTGAAGCAGAAAATGTACTGGAGGCTCTCACAGAGGTTTTACAGGAAAGGTTTTGCTGTAGGATCAGCTAAAGGTGAAAAGGTCTGACCCGTAGCTGGTTGAAATGAGTGTTGGCTAAAGTTAATGAAGTAACACAATGTGCAGTTTTGTGCCTTTGTGTTTTACACTTCTGCCTGTTTATGCTTCTGCCTAAGCTCAAGTTATCAATGAAACTGTCTAATTCCAAGTGTTGCTGAAATATTTTGATATTGGATGTAGCTTTTAATGTTGGGCTCTTTTGGGAACCAAATTTTGTCATTTTATGATGGAACGATTCTAAACAAGGGCAATAGCTATGTATCCTTGTGTTTTTTTTATTTTTTCTTTTTTTTTTTTTTTTTTTTTTTGTGTTTAGGGAGTGGGGTTTTTTTAAAAAATTAACTCTATCGTAAGGTAGTTGCAGCTGTTAGGATCCTGGTATGTTGCTCCTATGCTTCCAGACAGTGTAGCCATGATCTAACCATTGCACTTGAATTCTTTGCATTCTGGCAGCACTTGCAGTTTAGCTGTTGGGATCTGTTGGAGTGCAGAAATCCCCGTGGTGGGAAGGCATGCACATAGGCTGTCTGTGGAGAAATTATTCGATTGACACCCCCCTCCCCCATGGAAAGCATGTGCTTGTACTTTCGAAGGCTATTTATTTGCCTTGTAGAGGGTCAACTGTAAAACCCTTTTTGAAATTATGCTCCCTGAAAACCTCTTGAAGAATGGTGAGCTCAAGCCAGAAAGGTCTTATTTTACAGCCCTGCTGTCATGAAAGAAATCTAAGTGTAGAAAAAATGCAGCTTAAATACCTCAGATATTTATTTTGCCGTTTCATTACACAAGCATCCCCTCCCTCCTTAGGTTAGGAGGTCAGAGCATGTGTGTATGTGGGGCTGTGCTTTCAAGGGGAACCCTGCTGCACAGGCACTTGTGGGCCTCCTCTGAGCTCTGGTCCCCTTATTGTTTTAACAATTAATCTTTCACCCATTTATAATTTAAAACACTAATAAATACACCCTTCTCTCCCCAAATTCTCAGGAATCTCTCCAGTCTCCTGCTTGATTACATATCTCCAAGCTTGCACAAATAAGTCCTCCAATGTTATCTAGCCAAATGAAACCTTGGGGGGATGTGTTTGACCTTGTTTTGTGCTGTGACTGTACCTTACCCATTTGTCCTGAAGGCAGAAAAGAATGTTGACATTCACAATGTGAAAATAAATATTTGAAGATAGGTTTTGGTCTGACAACATAAACAAAATCCGTCTCATGTTTGTGTTTTAAGGGTCTGTATTGTAGCCTTCACAATACTGTGAATAGCCTGTATTATCCAAAAGCCCTTCATTGGGGGCATTTCAAATTGGAAGTTAAAATCAGAAAACAAAGCAGAAGTAAAGCTCCTGTACTCCTCTGATTGCTTATATTCCTTTCTTCCTCCTGAATTTCATAGGTATTTTTTTCTTTTATTTTTTTCATATCCTCAGAACAAATGGGATGTTTGCTACCACACTTTGGTAGCTCAAACCTCTGCCCCAACCCTTTCTTTCATGAGGGACCTTAATCTGAAAGAAAATTTGAGAATATCTGTAGGCTGCTACAGAAGAATTGGAAGGCTTGCTTCATGTTAAGAGCTCCCACCTTCATTCTTTGCTGTGGAAATAAATGAAATTCTTGTTTTCATGACCTGGCACATTTGCCTGAATGCCTTCCTTGTCACTAATGGATGGAGGGACTGGCTTGTAGCTCTGTGTAACAATGGGCCATAGGAACACTGCTTCCTAGAGCAGGACATCTAATGGCAGGAAAGGAATCAAAACCCAAACATCTACTTTAAATTCCATGTGTGTGCATCTGCTCCAGGAAACTTCAAGATGAAAAAAAATAAGATTCAAGGATGCCTGCTTGGTAGCTTTGTTGATACATGATCCTCTGTGTGAATCCTTTCCTGTCTTTCTCTCTGTTGTTGAAAGAGCGTAAGCCCTTGTTTTGGACCATTCCCCATTCATTAGGACCTACTAAGAAAGTAAGGAGTGACATGTTGAATTTGGACTGAGCCAAGTTCGTTTGCCTGAGGCCAAGTAGAGAATTGTGCAGTGGGCTCTACAGGAGTAATCTCTTGCAAAGAAAATGGTTCCTTAAAATCTGGCGCTCATTTCCCAAAGTGCAGCTTGCATGAGATGAGGATATCTGTTCCACTGAGGTCCAGTGTCTCTTGGGCATCCTGAGAGAGGTGTGCATCAGTGGGAATGGACTCCTACTGATGGAGATGTGACAGTGCCTCCCAAAATTCTCCAACTAATATTGCAAAATTTCTTCTGGAGTTCTGCGTTAAAGACTAGAGGGAACCAGAAGCGTTTGGCACTGGGTCAAAATGCTGAGTTTATTGCTCTTCTGCTTACTGTGCTTTTGTACTTCTAAAGCCCAGGTGAGATTGGTAGTGGTCTATAGTATGTGTTCACTTGATTTTGAGATACTACTTCCAACATTACTGTGCCTGCTAGCACTGCATCAGACCATCAGGTTAGCTTCAGAGAAGACTAGAGAAGAGCAATTATTGGTATCAGTTTCTGCACTGAGAATTCACTGACAGTCTGTGATGCATGCAAGGACCAGATCTGGTTTTGATCTGATTAGCTGCTTGTTTATAGCTTCAGGTAGAAGAGCTGAAAACTTTGCCATCTTTTGTTTTCACTGGCTGCTTCACAAGACTTGCTTTTTCTTGGAGTTTTTCTCCACGTTGGGCAGCCTTTTCCACCCTATTTAAGAGGGACTGCTGTGCTTGGTGCAGTATTTGTAGAAAATGTTGATAGACAGTGATATATTTAAACAGCTTTCCTTGAAAACCTTTTTGTCATGGTTGGACTATCTGGCAGGCTGATTGCATTGCGCAGAGGCGTGGAGTCAGGTTTCATGTTTTGGTTAATTTGCAGGTCATTTAGAGCTCAGGGTATTGCAAGAAGACAGCAGAGCTGTGAGAAAAACATGGGGCTTGTCATTTGCCTCTGTCTGGTTTTGGTGTGGTTTTTCTTTTCTCCTTTTTTGTTTGTTTGTTTTGTGTTTTTATTTTTTTTTGTTTGTTTCTTATCCAGAGAAATTAGTTTTCCTGTCTTTCCTGCCTTTCCAGTTCATGCCCTAAAAATCACTGTACTTTCAATGAAGAGATGAACTTGAAGTCAACCAACTGTCTTTCTTGTGTTTGTTTGAAAGAAAGTTTTAATTTTTTAAGGTTTAAGAGGTGGAAGTGTAACCAACTAACCCTCACCAGTGGTACTTCCAGCTCCTTACTAGTGGCCTTTGCCTGGTAATGTCCTACTTGGAGGTGGTGTCCTGATGGAACTGAGACCTTGGCAGTGGTCCTTAAGATGAATAAAACTCCGTGGACAGCTATATCTGTCCTATAGCTTTTATGGTCTCTGCTCTAGCTCTATTCTGGCAATAATAAATGAGAAATGTGGTTCCAGCTATTTTCTGTTCAGAGTGCAGATCATCCAGCTCTTGAGACGTATACACCTTCAAACAGTAGCTCCTTAAACTCACACCTTGTGTTCTTGCTTATTCTTTTCACTACTGAGATGTAGGAAAAGCACAAAGAGTAAGCATAGCATAAAACTAGAGTTGCAATTCAGGAGAGGTTCTCTGTCCCTTCCAGTGCAGTATTAACCTTGTAATGGTCTTAGAGGTAAACAAGTGCTGGGAACAGTTCATGAGTCTGAAGTCTGATCACTTTAGACAAATCTGTGGTTGGAAGCAGTGACAGACGAGAGGATGGAGCTGGGGCTCGCTAAGCTGCTTTGCTTTCGTGGAGAGTGACGCCTGGTTAATCTGTCACTGCTGTTGCGTGCCTGGCTGTCCCACCAGTGGGCCCACAGGTCAAGGCGCAATGAGCTTGGACCCAAAACGCGGGATGGGTCTGAGGCAGGAAAAGTCTCTGCTTGGTATGGGCAGCTTCCGAGACAGTGACATCAGTGTGTCAGTGCCTGGTCAGAGCCGTGTCAGTATCTTACTGATGTAGAACATGCTCCCTTTTAGAAGGGACAATGGGAAGCTTATGAGACAGAGCGCTAGGGTAGCTTTTAAGGAGAGGCTGAAAAGTTTGGTATGAGTCACCCAATGTGGGGGAAAAGCTCTCATTAATTAACAGAGAGAGAAGCAACCGGTTCTGAGCTGTGTCTGTGGAGTAAACCTTTTCTCAGGCACCGTCAGCTTAGTCTGCTGGCATTGCGAGATTGTGTCTTGCTTCAACACTGACGGGGTGCAATCCGCTTTCCTTCTGCTCTCACGGTTTTTATTGGTGTGACAGGCAGAACCTGGGAGAAGTTGAAAACCAGTTGTTGGCTGTGGTGGCTTGACCTTGGCTAGATGCCAGGTGCCCACCAAAGTCGCTCTTTCACTCCTCTCCTCAACTGGACAGGGGAGAGAAAATATAACAAAAGGCTTATGGGCCGAGATAAGGACAGGGAGAGATCATTCACGAGTTAATGTCACAGGCAAAACAGACTCGACTCGGGGAAATTAATTGAATTTATTACCAATCAAATCAGAATAGGATAAGTAAAACAAATCTTAAAACACCTTCCCCAGACTCCTCCCTCCTTCCCTTGCTTGACTTTATTCACGATTTTCTACCTCCTCACCCCAGTGATGCAGGGAGTAGGGAATAGGGGCTGTGGACAGTTCATCATATGTTGTTTCTGCCACTGCTTCCCCCTCAGGGAGAGTAGTCCTTCCCTGCTCCAGCATGGGGTCCCTCCCACAGGAGACAGTCCTCCACAAACTTCTCCAGTGTGAGTTCTTCATGAGCTGCTCCCTTTCATGGGGTGCAGTCCTTCAGGAACAGAATGCTCCAGTGTGGGTCCCATGTGGTGGCACAGATGCTACCAGCACTGGTTCCTCTCTTCATGTGTTACCAGGTCCTGCCAGGAGCATGCTCCAGTGTGGGCCTCCCCACAGGCTCACCATCTTTTCCAGGCATCCATCTGCTCCAGCAGGGGCTGTAGGTAGATATCTGCTCTATCATAGACCTCCATGGGCTGCAGAAGGACAGCCTGCCTTACAATGGTCTTTACCACAAGCTGTAGGGGAATCTGCCCTGGCACCTAGAGCCCCTCCTCCCCCTTCTTCTTCACTGACCTTTGTGGCTACATGTTTTTTCTGTCACGTTTTCTCACTCCTCCCTTCTCTGGCCAGAATTACTTCCACACAATAATTTTTTCCCCTTCTTAAATGTATTATCCTGAAGTCCTTACTACCACTGCTGCTGAGCTTGGCCTCGACTAGCAGTGGGTCCATTTCGGAGTTGACTGGTGTTGGCTCTGTCAGACATAGGGGAAGCTTCTAGCAGCTCCTCAGAGAAGACACCCCCCACCATCCCGAACCTTGCCATGCAAATCCAACACTTTGGCCTGTGAGATCTTACTGGTGCCATTTATACTGGTGGCTTTCATCTGCACAGGTTCTGGGACTTGGGTTAAACCTGGGGAAGACAAATTGAATCAGCCTGTGGATCACTTCAGGCATTTTTGTATGTGCTTCTGATTTGCTTTACTAGAAAAAGAAATGTTTGTCTTATTTTTCTTTTCTTTTTTTTCCCTTTAGTATAGTGATGGCCTGAGTTTTCCAGAACTGGTCCACTGAGAGGAGGAAAAAAAAAAGGATGTGTTTAGGCAAATGAAGGCTTCTGCAGCTTAGTGCTTGTCTACATGGGGAAGTTAGTGCGCAGTAAGCTAGGGTGTGAATTTACAGCACGCTAGCTGCTCTGCACCAACTCCCCCTGTGGATGCTGAGTGTGCACTAAGAGCGCCTGTTGGGCAGGTTAATTTAGTCCATTGAAAGAAAGTGTGCTGAAAATTCACACTGCCGCTTCCTTCACCCTGACTTTCCCATGTAGACAAGCCCTTAGTAAGTGTAGGATAAAAAGTCCTTGTTCAGCGGTCTGGCTTAAATCCTTTCCTCCTTGTTCTTTCCTCCTTCTCTCCTCTCCCATTTCTGCCTCTCTTTTCTCTCTATTGTCTCTCCTCTTTGTTTTCTCTCCACCTTTATTCACTCCAGATTAAATGTAACTGGGACTTTGTCATCCTGGTGAAAACTCTCTGTGCACATAAATTTGGTGGGAAGGAGGGAATGACTTCAGAGGGAGGCCTGAAGGTGCAAGTGTAAAATGCTTTTGGACCAGATGCAGAGAGAGGCATGTTCTCCAAAGCATAAGGTGGGTTTGACCAGCATAAATGGTGTAACCAAAACCAAGAGCATAGTGATTTGGAGGAAAGGACTTTCCCTTGCTTGGATGATGAGGAGCTATTTATATATGAAACTACAGGTTTTGTAGACATATTCTTAAGATTTATCTATCCTTCAGCAGTTGAGGATTCCATAAAAAAAACAAAAAAACTTCTAACAAGTACAGGCAGTAATTCTCTTACTGATTCCTGAGGTATCAGGGCAGATTAGTGTTGGGGAAATTATGTCAACAAATTAATTTTTTAATAGGTTATACTCACTGATAGTTATTTCTCTCAGCACATCTCACTGCCCCTTACCTCCGTTTATTTCCTCTTGGGAGGTAGGACATGTGAGAAGGAAAATTGTATGTCCTGGTACAAAATGCAGAGCCATCAGTCCTTTTGGTTTTGGATATGGGTTGGCATATGAAGCTTTGTCAGTGTCATACCGATTTTTTTCTATCTAGATTTTGGAGAAATAGGTGGTTCTGGCGACTTATGTGATGGAATGAAAATATGTATTTCTTTTTTTTAATTGGGAGGGTGAGAAGGCATGATTACATACACGTGTGAAAACAAACAACTCTTTTACAGTTCGTCTTACTGTGCTAAAATAAGCCCAGTCAAATGGGTGAAATAGGTCAAGTACAGTGTTACGCCATACTGGCTCTTCAAATGTGTATCCTGGTTTGTGGTGGAGTTTCACAGAGAGCTTTTCCAACTTGCCTGCCCCAGCCCTGATGAGGAGGGAGATACAGGTTCTTCCCTCTTCCCTCTCTCCCGTATGTATGCACTCATGTACTATTCGTGCATGTGTGGTTATGCTGCATGTAGTCTGTTTCATCCAGCGTTTCCAAATGAAAGGAAGTGAAGAGGAGGAGCAATTTGGGGGTAAAGGAGTAATTCCAGGGCTGTTTGATACAGAGATCTTATTTTAAGGAGAGATCTTATTTTAAGGATTTGCACAAACACTGATAAGCAGATTGTGTTCAGGGTTTGGTTGGGTGTTCCAGATCCCCTCCATAGGCCCTGTCTATACTGTCTTAATGGTCCACTGCTGTAATGACTTAGAGGTATTGCCACAGGGATTGGAAGCAATTATATCATCCTTCTCTTTTCAACAGAACATGTGTTGTTGTTATGTAGTTTGTCTTTAAAGTATAGAAAGTGGTGGCTTCTGCTTGGTGTCCTGGCTCATGTGGCTGTGAGTTTGTGAAGTGGACTTTGACCTCCTGTAGCAGAGACTATGAGCAGTAAATGTGGGTGCGCCACTGCTGTGGGGTGACTGACGTAATTCTTCCTACTGCTGTTTCTTGTCTGCTGCAGTATATCAGCTGGTAGTTTGTCAGCCTGTAAACATGTATTTCTCTATTTTATAGAGAGTTTATAAAACACAGGAAAAAGTTCCTGTAGGGTTTGAGAAGAATAAATAAATCCCCAGTGTATCTGTGCAAAGGAGCAGGAGTTGTTCCTTGTATTATAATTGTAACATATTGTTGATGGATGTCTTCTATATAAATAAGCCTAAATAAAAAAAGAAAAAAGGCAATGTGCTAGGTGCTCTTGCTGCAATTTCCCTTCCAAATTAAGCTGATCTATGCCCTTTTTTTTCTTTCCTGGTGTAACCTCGCATAAATTGCTTTGAACAATTTTTTTTTTTTAATATCTGTCTGGTCATTTCCTTTCTTTTCTGGCATCTGCGGTGGGAATATGTCTCTGTTTAGCCATTCCTCCCCTGCTTTCCTTTTTTGGGAGACCCTTCTCCTGTAAATGTTCCCAGTGCCAGCTTCCCTGGGCCGCTGCTCCTGGCTGTGCCAAGCAGCGAACAAAGCTGAACTTTAGCAGTCTCTTGGCTTTCCAGGAGCCTGCCAGCTTCTGAATAGCAGCCGGGGAGACTGATGAGGCACTGTTCTCCTCCTGCTTTCCTGCTCTTTGGCAAGGCAAGGCTGGCCACTGGGACTGTGCCCTTGCGGGCTTATGAAGACATTACTCACCTTTTTTTCCCCGAGTTTGGGTTTAAGTGGCTCCCTTCATAGCTAGTGGGACACAGAGGTGGGATTGTGCTGTGGTTGAAAGCTTGGGCTCTGCTGAGGTTAGGGAGCTTGCACTAGGGTCCTTCCTGTTTTCTGTGGGCGAGAAGAGTCTGTCAGAGCATTGCTTTTACTCTTTGAGCATCAGACTCCTAAACGCAATTAAGCAGGGCAAGAAAGAGAAGGAAAAAGGGACTTTTTACTTCCACAGTTTTCCTGCCTGGAGCTGGGAGGTGCAGGGGACACAGTGCAACAGGAGCCATGGCAAAGCCTCGTTTTGTGGGGGGTGACTAGTTCTGCACACCGGATGGTGCGCCTGGGAGGACTCAAAGGTGACAGAGATAAGGCTTGGATCCTAGTAACCCGACTAATAAGAGACTTATTCCAGCCTTAATAAGCTCCTTGGACAGATGGATTCTGTTGGACAGATGGATTTAATCTGGGAAAATGATTACATGGCTTTTGTACTCATTAGTATTTTCGGTCTTGGTATTTATGTGTTAATATTCTTGCAGTAGGTTGGTGAAAATATGGCTGTGTAAACTTGCGCTGCTTTCTGCTTGCAGCAGTGGGGCAAGAGGCCTTTGTTTGTCTTCCCACTAACATACATGGTGTACACGTGTGCTTGTCTATATTTTATAGACATATGTCTTTAATGTACATACAGGTATGTGTGTATATATATATGTATATAGACATATGTCTGTAACATATATGTAGACTGTATGTTCCCAGGATTCTTGCATGCCTGAGGTGCAAGCTTCCATTTTGATAGGGCTGTGCAGCCCTGTGTCCCCTGAAGGTGCAGCTGGAAGGGATTTTCTAAGCAGGAATATTCTGCCTCCGGCTTGTGTGCAGCCACCTTTTTGAAGCAGACTTCACAGCTCTTTGAAATAGTGAGGGAGGTCAAAGTTGGGTTGTCCTCATGTCGTCAATAACATAATAGCACGGTGGACTAAAGAGTAACTAAACAGATTCACAGTCTCCATATAACAGAGAAAAGCACTTGCACTGGAGTTGGTGCGTAATAGGAGATGGCTGGGGAATAATAATGTTAGAATGGAGGATGATAATAATAATCATCTCTCCCTAAGATTTGTTCAGAGCAAGCAGCTATAGAAACACAGAGTGAGAAAGAACATGCCAAACATTTTGTGACTGGACTTTTTATTTTCATTGCCCTAAGTGAGAGGTACTTAATTTTAAGCACTTAATGTTCCCATTATGGATGGGTGTCACTTGCAGCTCTGAACTGGCTGGGGATTTTTGAAATAGCTGGCGCATGATGAAGTTTTAAATGAAGTCAGAAACTGAATCTTACAGTGGAAACTTTCTTTATATATTTAATTTACTACCTCCAGAGCTAGTGGAAAAGGGCTAGGAGCAGATGGAAAGGGAAAAACAATATTCATGAATTGTTCCGTGAATGTGTGAGTGGTGTTTTAACAGAAAAAAAGGCAAACAAAAACCAAGTTAATTTCACAAGGTTTGTCAACTTATTTTGCTATAAACTGAAGCAGTGTTTGCAAATACCTATTTTTTTTCCTACCTGACACTTCATTTTGCTATAATGCTTTACCAATGCTACCTGTCATGGAAGATTAGCTTAGTGGTTTTGCAGGCTTTGAAGGAATGGCCATTTGCAGTGAGGAGCAGCGAGTTTTGTGACCTGCCCTGGAAGTCTGGGCTGAGTTGCTGTCAGTGCGAGTGTGCAGGGTTGGTCAATGCCCACCCTGTCATCTCCCTGATGCTAGGTTACCCTGCAGGCTGGGCAGCCTTCTGTTTCTGGGACTGACCAGAAGGAATCCTCTTTGAAATACGTTTCCCAGTGTAGGTGTCTGCACTTTTGGTTTCCACAGGGAGTGTGCTAAGATTGAAAGTATTAGTATTTAAAATGTTTCAGTGGTTTCTCAGATATAGTATGTCCTTTATCTTCTCCCATGAGTAGGCAGGAATAGGTGAGCTGTTTTCTCTAGGTGCCTGGAAACCCCAGGTAAGGGTGTTAGAGGTCCCTTGTTTAGCCCTGTAAGCCACACATGGGGTGTGATGTGGTGTGCACAGATGGGGTTCTGGCAGTACCAGGTGTGTGACCTGGCTGAGCCAGGTGCTCCGTGCCTGAAGCACAGGGTGAAGGTTGTGCTGGTGAGGTTTCTCTAGAAATTGTCACACTACTGCGGATTAGTATTAAAATAACACAGGTTTCTGGGTGGAAAGTGCTCATATTTGATGTTCTTATTTTTTTGTGTATGTGGGTCTCTGATGACTTGTTCAGTACTTATATGTCTAGACTTTCTTGATTTTAGAAAGAAAAAACGTGAATAAAAGACTCCAGAATGATGTGCTCATGTTTCAGGGACCTCAGGGCTGTTGTGGTGAGATGCCCAAAACATGGTTGCTGTGAAAGGGGGATGGGGTTGTCAAGCAAAGAGCAGTTAAAGACTTCTTCAGGGAACAGATGATCCCAGCTGTGTAATTAAAAATAGTGGCCTGCTGCTGTCAGTGCTGTTGGGTTTGCAGTTAGAAGCAGAGCCAAGGAGGGCAGTAGGCTGCTGCCCCTATCAGAGCCTGGTTCCAGGATGTAGAGGCCTTCTGCTCAATCATTTTTCCCTCTGGTACTTTCTTTCACCCTCCTTTCCAAGCGCACCCGAAGGGAAGCCCCACCGCGGTGAAGGGAGTGCTGGTGCTGATGGCTGTGCATGCTCTGGGATCTGGTTTCTGTGCAGCTTGCTTCAGAGCACCAGGCATCCCTGTAGAAAAACTGTGTTTTACTGGATGCTTCATGGGTTTCTCTGAAAAAAAGTGCTATCACAAGTCTTTAGTTACAAACTGAAGTTACAAACTACAACAGCAAAAACAGCTGCTGTGAAGCAGCATCATCTATACTGGCCAGCAGTGGGTCTTAGAAATTGGCTTTCCTCTAAGCTATGGAGTTTACTTTTCTTGCCTTTTTTTTGCTTTGTTTTCCAGTTAGGTATTCTGCATTACATATTGTATTAATAAAGCACCTCCCAGATGAATTCCTTTTTTTAGGGAAATATCCCTTTGGCTTCTCTCCTTTATCTTTTTTTAATGATGGGTTCGCTCTGCTTTCTGACTGGTGCCATGAATCATGTGTGTGTTAATAGATCTCTGTCAAGGTCTACCTGCTCTCAGGATTCAGAAGGGGAACAAATGATGAGATGTCTTGTAAATGAAGAACTGCTGTAGCCATATTACAGGTTGAAAAACAAAGAAACCCCAAACTCGCTAGCGTGAGGTAATTTTTCTGTGAGAAAAGGTGATTGAAAAGACAGTAGAAAAGCAGGTCTGACATAACTGCAACCCTCCGATTCTTTTAAGTCTTGTCCAACTGTGTAAAGGAGTGCAGATGGCATTGGTGTTTTGACCAACCTCTTCTTTGCTTGCTTGTTATCGGTCTTCAGGCATATTTGCATCTTTTGCCTGCAGCGAACCAGGATTTGCTTTTATGGTGAGATTTGAATGACTCAAGGGAATTTCTGCTGCAGTTTATTTAAATTCAAAACACCTTTTGATTAATCACATGAAGAGGGGTCATGTGGTCAGTATCGTCTGTTTTGGTAGGAAAATTCGTGTGCTTCCCATACTCTGGTTGCAAAGAGATTTGCTGTTGTGTTGAGTTGCTGGTACTCAGCTGTGATGAATGTCAGGGTTTGCTCGATAAAGACTTTGGGACTCCAGACTAAATTCCTGCACTCAACTTGTTGGCAAAGCAAATAACTGAACTAGCATTTGTGAACTATGAGGGGACAGCCAAGCACCTCCAGTTTCAGTATCACACAGCTGTGGACAGAGGCAGATGGAGTTCAGATGTCACTCCAATTTGGAGCAAAGTGTGCATATGGGTGGATTTCAGTGGGTGAATTTTTCTGCAGAGGCAGGGATGGGTGGCAGACATCTGCTATGAGGGGGACTTTCAGCTACCACTGTATGGCCAGCCAGAGCTCACTGTCTTGGGTCTGTTAATAAGTATGTTCCTGGAAATGAGAAATTATCCTCCACCCCACAAAAATACACAAACCCCAGGTTAGTATGTTGAATTTCTTGGCTCAGAAGTTAGGGATCAGTAGATGCTCAGTTATTCTTACAACATCTCCCTTTTTTCATCCTTCATTGTGTAGCCTAAAAAACGGGCAAGTGGAGTGTGATGGCACTTTATTGTAATGGCAATTTGTAGGAAAACTGAATGAAAGTTTACATGGATTAAAAAAAATCCCAGCAGGTCCAAAATTTGAGCCTGAGAATTGGATGGCTTTAGCACAAAGAAAAAGATTTCTGTTGTAGATGTAGGGTAGGGAACAGTGAGGGTTTTTCATTTTTCGGTAATTGAAAAGTATTGTTTTTTTCACAGCGTAGTTGTCATACGCTTCTGTTGTGTTCTGGTCTTTTAGAGATAATAATTCCTTAGGCTAATCCTGCTCTGGAGGGTAGGTATGCATTTACTATCCAATTCTGCTCTGGACTGTCCTGGCCAAACCCAAATAATTCCCAGATACAGTGAGATCAGAGTGCCAGCCTGGGATTCAGCAGTGTGTTACAGGTCATGTGTCCATGAGTGGGAAGCTGCTCTTTTTCAAATGCCTGTTCTTAATATTGTTAAACTCTTTGCCCCCTGAACCCTGTTCGCTGTTCTGGGGATGACTGTTTGTTACCGCTCTCCTTGGAGATTATTAACAATGGTTTAAGCTATCTTGATTGCCACAGGGTGAGGCTGTCAGTATTGTTTGGGGTGCCTTTGTAGCTAAAAAATAAATAATTTTATCCTAGCCCATATTCTTAAGAGCTGCATGCACCTGTTATTCATTCTCCCTTATATTTCTCCTCCCAGTGTTTATTCCCCTTGATTGCTTGGCAGCATGCCGTTTTCTGGTGTATGTAGAAGGGTGCTGTTCAAAAAATTATCTTTAGTTTTGGATGTATGTGTTGGGGCATTCAGACCGAGGAAAATACAGATGTGCTCTCAAATTTACGTTCACAAATGATTTCATTGACTAGGGGCCTAAAGGGACAAATTATTTCAATTTATTCATTACATTTTTGTGATCCTAGATTTGAAGAGGTTCCTGTTTGAATTAGGTGCGTCACAAATGGCAGAAACCTGCCTAGTTTATTCTACATACTGAAGAATTTGAAACAGTTGGGTTTGGATTAATTAGAGCTAGCAGTAATAAATTGTTTTACCCATAGCTCTCAGATTTTGTCTTGAAGAGCAGATTCATCACTGTGATTGAAGGTGACATGAGGACTGAATCGTACACTCAGCCCCATCCAACATTTGCATATAATACATTTTAATTACTTTTAAATTTGGAATAAAAACTCATCTCATGATGGTCTTAATGCTAAGAGCATGCTTTGTGTTTTTATAGTAAGACTGCATTTTGGGGCATTGCTGCATGGCATTTTAATATATTTTTAATGAGGAATGTTTTCTACAGTTTGCATTTTTTGTAAACAAAATTTTGTCTTTTACTTGTAGACTAAGCTAAAAAGTATTAAACGGAGATATAATTTGCCTCGTTGTTTTTATGTGGTGTTATGCTCTATCTCGTGTTTGAACAGTGTTACCTTTCTGTACATGATGAAGTTGATGACAGGCCGCTGATGTATGACGACAAAGTGAGGCTTAATTTTAGCATATTTTGTACTTGGAAAGTTCACTAAGTCCTTTTACAGTCTGATTTAAATGCATCTGTTAGTTGCTTAACTCATGTTTGAAGTGGAAGGACAAACTTTTGAGCGGGCAGGATGTGTAATCATGGAAAGTGAAAAACAGCTTGTGATTATGGAATTGAAACTACTGGTGCGAATTTTTATAGTGGCATGTAGTTTATATAACTAGCCGTATTAAAATTTAACCATATGTGAATAACTTTCCTCTTACGAAATACGTTTACTTAAAAAAAAAACCACACAAAAAACCAAAACCAAAAACAACAAAAAAAAAAAATCAAAACCAAACCCCAAAGGAATACAGCAATTACAGGGAGTGCATTGCATTTGATCTCTTACCAGTCTTTCACTGATAGTATTTTAAAGTATGAATTTAATCTTGATGCGTACATAATTCTTTCCTATTTCCACTTGTTTGGTTTGGACTGCGAGAACAGAGCAACAGCTAATATCTGTGTTTATCAATACCCGCTTCCATATCACCACCTCCTCAGGGAGAGAGAGTTTGCTTTCAGAGCAGTGTTTCAAAAGCACTTTCCTAAGCTCAGAGCTGAGCTCTGCTCCCAGAAGCTGGCAAGCTAGCTGGTCCTGAGGGGGATGGAGGACCGTTTTAATTTACCTGCTGCTTCTTCCATAAGGAAGAAAACATCTGAAAAGAGAAGGGAAGTAGGGGAAAAAAACCTTTGCGTTTTCCACTGAGGAGTGCAACTCCACTTAGCCATCTTGATATTAAATCCCAATAAAGGGAAAACAGGAACTTTCTCCTTTGCTTAGTTGCTCTGTCAGCATTACATCTTCTCAACTGCACTTGTCAATCAAGTGCTGAGTCCTACTTTTTAAGATGCCAGTGAGGTGCCACTCTTGATGTAATAAAAGCTGGTTTCCAAGAACTTAAGCTTTTTCTACACAAAAGTCTAAGTGTGTTTGGAATAACCTAAGAGCTTCCATGTGGGATCAGACTACAGATCTGTACTGCCTAGGCAGCTGTCTAGAGTATTTGGCAGTGATGAAGAAAAGGATTAATATTTGTATACTGAGAAAGAGAGAGATCTCCCATGGGATATACCAACCTTTGGCAGCTGATGGTGGGGGTGTGGGGTGGGTGCTTTCTTTTATTTTTTTTTTTTTTGACCAAGGTAGCATCCAGTTCATTCATGCTTAATATTCCTTATGGTATAAACCATGTTTCCACCTTTGGCTTCAGTGTCATCCTGTGGGAAGGAATCTGTCTATGTGAAAAAGTACTGGTTGAACTTGCTACTCAATAAACAGTGGTTGAAGCACCATGGTGTGGCTCGTCAGGGCGGATGTCTCTGCCTGGGGAGGAGCACTCAAGAGCCGTCTGCAGCTGGCACAGCCTCACCTTTCCTGCCGTTCTTCACCCCTCATTTCAAGATAGCAAAGTTACACCTACACCTCGGCAGCTTGATGACCTGTGGGTTGCACTGCATGTGCAGCCCACTTCCATCTGCTGGGCATAATTAATGATACGTGCGTGTCTGTCTATTAGATTATCAGGCTAGTGTAAACAGTCCTTTTTCCTTTGGAAACCCGGGTGCTCAAAAGCATGCTGTCACCAAATTGGTATTTGTTTTAATCCACAAGTTGGAAAAATATGTTTTTCTGATTTATTAGGCTGTCATGAGGGCTCCGTAAGTCAGGCCTATATCTTGCCGTCTCTTGCAGTCTCAGCTGGGACTCCCTTCCAAAACTGCTGCAAATCCCATTTTTGCTGGAACAGTTATATGTGTTGTGCAGTTAGGAGAAGAGCACTTGAGATGAAAAGCTGTTCATTAATAGTAAATTTGGGGCTTAATTAAATAAGTTATTTCAGTTTTAAAAATATTCTTTAGCTCTGAAAGAGATCTTGTTCCTGAATTTCTGCAGCTGCTTTCCCTCTTCTCAACAAAATATAAGTTTTATGCAAGCTTTAGGTGTTGCTTGCCATATAGTGTTCGTTGGGTATAGTTTCTCAGCTGTAGGGTTTTATTTGATGTGATTTTCTAATTTGTCTCTCCAGGCTGTATTCTAAGTGCATGCATTTTGTTGTTGATCCACTTTCAAATTTTCATGTATGGAACTTGGTGCTTCAAACTGTTCTTACCCTTTGTGAAAGGAGGGAAGAAGAAAAAAAAAAAGGCACATATAAACATTTCATGGTATATTCTTATGTATGTAAACTCAGTTGTTCATCAGATCAGTAGGGAGCAGAGTTTTTTCTAATTATGGCGTTCACCAAGAAATAGCTCAGCATATTTGAATAACCCAGGAAGACAGAACAAAAGGATGTGACTCATGCAGTGTATGTCTTTCAGGAAGACCAATGAAAATTGAAGAAAGGCTGAAATTTTGCTTATGTTGTTCTTGGCATCTGTTTGGATGTGCAAAAGACTTCAGTTTTTATAAGGAAAAATGCTTTTGACTATCTGCTTTTATCTTCTGAATATTTTCAGCAGGTTCAGAAATCACCATTTTGCAGAAAAAAAGTTTTGATTAGGACAACTTTGCTCGTTGTAAGTAAAGAGTAGGAATTACTAGGATTTACTGTAATAAATATTTTCAGAATATAGTAATCTTAAATTAAAGGAGGCATGCATTGAAGGTTTCCCAAGATATGGAGTACGTTTTTCATATTTTTCAGAGAGTGTGTAATCTTACTTTTTTTCCAGGATGGAGATTATTAAAAAAAATGTTGGGTTTTTTTTTCCACACCAGCAGTTGGTGACATAGTTTGCCGAGCATGCAGTATATAAACAGATGAAAGCTATTTTTGATGTGTCATTGTCTCAGCAAGATGGGAATTGGCAGCACCGATGAAATGACAAGTACTTGGCGCTGTCGACTTTACCACATGGCTGTCAGTCTAGCGATTAAAAAGAACTGGCAGGCGAGGATTGCTGTGGTTTAAGCAGAGGAGCCGTTTTTCTACTGTAGAGCCTGATTCTGCACATTTTGACTCATTTTGAGGTCCTGAAATCAGGTGACTTGGCTCAAGTGAGGTAGGGGTTGCTTGAGCATCTTGCGGGATTGAGTCCTCAGAACCAGGTCTGCTCCTCTGCAGGCCCTCCTGTGGTGCTGCAGGGCTTGCTATCACACATGGACGCACGGACACACGAACAGACATGCACACATGCGCAGTCAGGGTGCTGTGTTCTGAGCCAGAAGAATTCAGTCATTGTATTGATCCTAGGGTGGAAACTATTCTGTCCCTGTCAGGTTTGAACTCTGGGCTGAAGTTGCATTTGATTTTTACAGCAGTGCTTCTGGTTAGCGTTGGAATAAGGAGGATAAGTTGATTTTTTTACTGCTTTTTACAAAATGGGGATCTAAAATAACTGTCCTCTTCAAGATACCATGCAGGAGTGATTTCATCCCTTAAATTAGCAAGTTAGATGAATACTGTTAATGAAGAGCTTGATCTCTTGATGGATACAAGTGGGGCAGAGAACATGCCTAAATTTAGGAATTTTCTCTCCCTGCGAGTGGGGAATGTATGTGCCTCAGCCATGTCACTTTCTGTGACATGGTGAAGGGGTAACATGTTGCAGAAAAGGGTTTTCTTTATTTATTTTAGTGTCACTGTTTAAAGGCTAATTGGAAGGATACTCTTAGGCTCTGCTCAAGTGCTTAAAGGGCTCCTTGTGGATGGTTAAGCAAAGGCCCTTTGTTCTCTCCGCTGCTGGGCTCACGTGATGGCAGCGAGGGGATAAATAGCGACAAGACATGTGCAAAGCAAAGGACTGACTTATCTTCACAGCCCCCCGTCCCCCCCCCCTCCACCCTCCCACCCTTGCTGCAGGCCTTTGGATGATTTTTTTGTTGAGCATGATCCAGTTTTCTCCTCTGTAGTTAAATTCAAGATGAGCAGGGGTAGTGGAGAGGGAAATCTTCATCCCAGTTAAGATGAAGTTGCCAACGACTTAATGCTGCAGAAAGGGCAGTTCTCCAGACGGCTTTAGGATTTTAATGAATGTAGCTGATGGTTTGGTTAGAGCTTTTCTCTCCTTTTATGACAGATTGCTGATACCCATCCAGGAAACCTAAACACAAAAGTAATTTGTGGCCACACCGTTATTCTCCTTCTCCTTCATCTCCCCAGGTCCAGACATGCTTGCCCTGGCAGCAGCCATGGATGAGCTGTCGGCAAAGGATGGTAGAAGCTGGGTGTTCTGTCCCAGCAAGGGGCTGCACACCAGTCCTGGTCAGAGTCCCTCTTTCTGCCCATGGGGATCTACCTCTGCTGGCAGATACATGGGTGATCACTGCTAGTGCCTGAGTTTCAGAGGAATATGCTCCTGCCAGCTCTCCGCATGAGACGTCTGTCTATAATGACCTCTCCATTAGGTCTTTAATGACCTAATGGGTTGGGTGGTTTTGTTTTTTGGTGTTTCTTGTGTTCCCCCTCTCAGCAGACAGGAAATTTTTCAGTATTGTGCCTGGTGGTTTCATGTTACAAATCCTCTCAGCTGGCTTCTCATTTTATTGGCCATTTTTTTGACCACCTTGTACCAGCTCTAGGGAAGGGGGGAGAAGCCACGCTTGGGGTCTGAGGCTGGACCGCTGCCCCTTCATTTTCACCCTTTCCTGCTTCTTTTTCTCAGACCCAGTTTTAAGCCTTAGTTGCCAAATATATGAAACATTGGCTAGATGGCTAGACCTATTCAACTCTGAACTCACTTTAACATTTTAAACTTATCAGAACTGTGTTAAGGGCTTTAAAATCACATGGACATTTCGGAAGTGCAACAGGTATGAATTCCCTGAGCTCCATAATTAATTTTTATGGAGAGAACTGGACCACTGCACATTTTTAACCTACATTCCCTACTTCTGATGAAAGGAAGAGGGTATAACTTAACAGTTGCTTAGTGCAGGTCTTATTTTGCTTTGTTTCGTGGAGGCAGCAGGAAAGAGATGGGGGAATAAGGGAGTGGGGATGGCGCAGAGTTACCCGAAGCTTTTGAACTCTTTTGGAGTCCAGGAGCAATATGTGTGTGAAGGGAGTGTGAATTCTTGGCATCACTGGTCTCAGTGATCTGCAGAGCTTACAGCAGCTTCAAAAAACTGTGAAAATACATGCTTTATGTTATGCATGGGTTTAGGATATGTCTTTGCTTTGTTTTAAGAGAAAAATAAGTAGACATCAGCGCTTAACTTTTACCATGTTGCATACTTAACCAGATACTAAGTAAAGCTCCTACGTAGTGTTTTTAATTCACACACAGTATCCAACCACTCCTACCCCTGGCCTACAAGTTTTCCAGGCCTTCGAAAGGGAGCACTATTTCAGGTAGGAGTTGGACTTCGGGCTGTGCTCCCTCATGGACTGTTATTTGCTCAGCGCATCCATTTTCTCTGGGTGGCTGGGCTTCAGGGAGGTCTTGAGCTCGCACCACTCTGCAGATCCTCACAACAGGTTAGACCTGCCATGAGTTTTGAAGAAAACAGGCTTCTTTCACAGCTTTTTAAATTAAAGTTTAGTCGGAACTTCTTGCAACTTATGTTTTCAAAGTTTCTCGGTTCTTCTGGGAAGGTTTATGTTTTGGGGAAGAAAGCGGGCTACTGACCCTGGGTGTTTTACAAGAGTGCCATCAGAAGAGAAAGTCCTCTATGCAGTCATTGGCGTTGACATTACCAATTCTTACAAATACAGTATTACACATTTTTGTCCCTTGGTGACCTGGAGTTATTACTGAAAGTGCCACTTTTTGGTCCCCAACTCTGTGTGGGAGGCTTGAAGTAGTTCCTGGTGATGCTTTCTTCTCCCACCCTTCCATCTATTGCCCTCATCACGCAGCACTGTGGAGCTCGGCAGCTGTCGGGCATTTTGCCTGCATCCAGAGGAGGCCTGGAGAGGTGGCTGTGTTCAGGACTGAACAAACACTGAGGGGTTAGGAGCAAGCTGTATCTTCTCCTCCAGCTGCCCCAAGCCGGCCTTAGGGAAACCTTGGCTTTCGTTATGGGTAAACTGAATTAAACATGCTCTTTTCACTGCTGCTGTCGTGTTGTTAGAGCACATTTGTGCCGAGATAAAATACCTGGGTTTGGGAGGGGGTGGGGGGATGGAGGAGGCAGGTTGAAGGAAGAGAAATTTTTTTTCTGTGTGGGGGCATGGCTTGGACAAGAAATCTTTGAACCTCTCATGTAGTTAACTCATTTAATTCCCAGGGAGTGTGGGGCCTGCAGCTCAGACTCTGATGTGAGAAGTGTGACTATTCACATGCCTTCAGTTTTTGGGAGGGCTCAGAGAAACTTGTCTTTTTGAGTGTGCACAGTATCTGTCTTCTGAAAATCACTGACTGCTTTTTTCTTTTTTTTTTCCTTTTCTTTTTTTTCCTTAACCTTTGAAGTAACATTGAGTGTTACTATTTAATCTTTCTAAGTGCTGATGCTGACAGAATGCCATGTGATACCATTTCAGAGGCAGTGAGGTTTTGGGGGGTGCTTGAGGGAGGGCAGAAGCTTGTTCTCTGGTTTTCTGCCCTTTGTGTTGTGCTCTTGCAGGGGAACATGGGTCATCCTTGTGGGCTTTACCCCTTCTGGTGTGGGGAAGTCCTTTTGATCTGGGCCTTTAGGGATGAAGCTGGTAGAGATTTTGGGGTGCCCTGAAGGGCAGCAGAAGCCCAGAAAGATGGTTAGCTCAAAGCAGACACATGATTTGTCCCTGGGTAATCCCTAGGCCTTGGTGTCCTGCAGTGTTCTGACATCGCCCCCAGCGAGGTTGCTGATGGTACTAGAGTATCAACGTCTCCCATTGCTCTCCCAGTCATTGCTCTTGAAAATACCAGACTTCTCCTAACTTGAACAAATGCCAGGTCTTGTTATTAATATTTTTTTTCCTTCTTTTCCCCACTAATCTTCCTGTGAGAAGTCCCTGTGCTAGCCTTAAGAAGTGAATCAGTGCTTGAATTTTCACTCTTATAAACATGGTACTCCCGTGCACTGACTTACAAATCCCATTGAAGCTTCTTATGCTCTTATTTGGTTTTGAAATATTTCAGATAGGCCCTCATTGTCTCTGGCTTCATGCTTGTTTATTTACTTATTTATCCAGGGTGCCCTTTGGCCGGCTGAAGGGCTTCAGTAATTTTGTAGCTGCACTTTGGTAGGTCTTTTAAGTGTGGTTAGCAAGCACGCTTAAGCACGGTTTAAAATTCTTATGGCTGAGCAAAATTACAGTGTGCTTCTGCCAGCGTTACAGTGGGAGCCAACTGGTGTCAGGGCTGTCTGAAAAAACATGCTTCGAAATGAGGGAGAGATGCAGCAATCAGGGATGCTGGGCTGGGCTGACCTGTCTTACAACCTGGGGTGGCCCCAGCCACATCTGAGCCCTGCTCTGCTCCAGCCTGACAGCCTTCTGTGCCATCAATAGCTGCCCTGCCTCCCTCCAGGGACAAGGAGGCTTTAGAGGTGAGACACTGAGTTGATGGAGAAGAGGCAGGAGGAAGGAGCAGAGGGGCTTAGGCATCACAGAGCGTATCATGATTCACAGCACTGGATGTTAGCCGGGGCAGGAATAACCTCTATTCATCTGTGTCATCCTGCACTTTCAGGAGGCACTTTGCGTAAGTGTTTTTTATAATAGCAGGTTAACCTTCCTGAGGGAAAAAAATTGCCAAGCCGTTTAAAAGTCTGGCTGTTGTAAAGGAAAATATATTTGTAGCACAGATGAATAATTATCTCCCAGAGCTTGGTCTTATCTATTCTCAAAGGATCTGATGATACCATCTTGGTGGCATTTCCTCAGGAAAGTTTGTAGCTCAGATCCCCTACTCACCCCGGCCCTGCCCAAGCCACTGCGAAAGGAAGGGGAGTGGGAGAAGGAATGACCACGTGGGCATGTTTTCCGAGGAGACCGGAAACAAAACGTAGGATTCATTGCCCCCTTCACCTCCACTTTGCTCCCGCGTAGCAGTGCAGGCAGAGGTTTGCACAGGCATTCTCCTCGGTGCCTTTGCCTGGGCTGTTGTGTTATGGGTCTGCAGCCTGCTAATCTCCTGCATGTGATCACGTCTCCTTTCGGTGTCTGGCCTAAGTTACTTAACAACCAACAGATTAACTTTAGGAAGATTTCCTCTGGCTTGAGGGGGAAGCCTGTTCTTTTCTTACTGAACAGGGGACTCTTATGTAAGAGAACCAAAGGTGTTTACTACAGTCCTTGGGTATGGGATGCATGGCACATGTCTTGCGGTGCTGGGACTTTTTTATAGTGTAGGTCATTTGAAGGGGGTTTGGACTTTTTTTCTGTTTTCCTTCCCAGCAAGATGAGTCAGCTGCAAACTTTACTAAGGAAATCACGTATGCCATCTTTCCTTGCCCTGAAATCAATAATTTATGTACGTGCTTGTGTATATGTATGTACACATATATGCATGTGCAGATATACACTCCATTCGTATAAAAGAGTCTCAGGAGACCATCCAGTCCTGTGCCCCAAGACTGGAGTGTTTGGTCTGTTAGGCTGCCCCTGGTGGATATTTTGTGTAGCCTGTGGTCTCATAGTTCTGCATCCTCAGACAGCCCATTTCTGGAGATAACTATCATCGGTAAGGAGAACCCTGTAGTTTGTAGCGTGCCCCCTGATTTCCAGCTGATAAGTGAAAACCATCAGGAGTTTGTCTTATGCTCAGGAGAGGCACTGGTTTTGGTAGCAATGCTGCGTCTGTCACTCCCTCTGCCCCAGCTTTTCAGGAAGCCTTGACTCTGTCCATTTGCTACTGACAGCAGGTGTTCAGCCTCCCAGAGCAGCAGTGCTGGTCTGAGCTGTGGATGTGCATTTTCTTCATGCTCTCCTTGACAAAGGAGCAATTGGAGTTTTCTGCCAGTCTGTCTCTCTGAACCAGTGGTGGCTGCTGCTGCTGTGCCTGAGGCCGGAGGCTGGAGGTGCCGGGTGGGGAGCTGCCAGGCGCCTGCTCCTGGTGGCAGTAGCTCACCCTTAGATGGGTGTTTAGCTGAATCGCAGAGTCACACCCACAGACATCTGCTCAAGTCTTGTCTGAGTGAGGTGTGAAACCTCTGGTGCACTGGCAGCGAGGTGAAACGTGGGTCCAAGCTGTGATTTGCAGCAGTGTGGTCTGATAGGTGGGCTTAATTTGACAGCAAGGGACTCATGAGATGTTGGTGCGCATATGTGGGCTTCCCATTCCCCCTGGTTCCACACCCTGCTTTCTGCTTACATTCTCAGATGCTTTCTTACCCCTGGCTTTTGCCCATTTTTTGCCTGTTCCCTCTTGCTCATGTAGTGGCTTCCCTGCTTTGCCTCATTTACCTCCAAACAAGGACAGGAACTAACTTCATGCAGCTTGGCTGAAGATGAAAACAAAACAACCTTCTCTCAAACACCCGCTTTTTTTTTTTTTTTTTTGGTGGGTAAGATGGTAAACGTCTTTGAAAGAACATTTTCACCACTCTTGCTTTCCTCTTTTGGGGATCAATACTTCTTTATCAAATATGCTTTTGATAATTACTGAAAGAGATCAGATCACCCATGACTTTTTACAAGTCATCCTGCACATTAAGAAAAGTAAACCCTAGCAAACTTGACTGTTTGGTTTCTGTAGGTATTTAAAAAAGGTGACTTAGTCTTCCCATAAACAGTGACAGCCTTTCTGTTTCACTGGCTGTAGCTGAAAGAATGGAGTCAAGCTAAGAGAAATAGTCCTTCATTCATCTGGCTGATGTGAGAGAGCATGCTTTCAGAGAGGTGTGTTTTGAAAAGGCTTAAGTTACAGTTATGTTGTCCTCAAAAAACCAGAATTTGTTTTCATAGCTGAGGATGGAATAAATGGATTTCTATAAATGACAGTATTTTTTAGTAAAAATGTGGGGAGTAGAGTAGTAGTAAAATTGTCTGCAGCTGAGATAACATTTTATTTACTTATCTGGTTTTTTTCCTGTTTGAGAGCTAGCACAAGGCATTGTCATTGCATGAGCACAGTGAAGAGGTCAGGTGCTAATTTCTGTTCTTCAGGAAAAGGACAGATATTGGAGGAGCTCCACTTTGCTTGTGAGCTCCTGGTTTTTATCAGCAGCCTGTGATCTAATCTGCTTGCTCTTCTTGTTAACATAACTTTCTTCCTTCTTACTGTGTTACAAGATCAGTTGGACAGCCGTCCATCTATCCATCCATCTTTGAAGTCCATAGCTTTGGTAACAGCAGCAAAAGTGATGGGAGGAGTCGTCTGCCTTAGCCTTTTCAAATTACTTATCAGTTCCTTGGCACCTCATTGAATACCTCCTTGAGACATGTCTAGCGAAAGGTATATATTTTTCTCCTCTATACGGGGTTCATCACAGTTCCAGTCACACGGCACAGTGGTAATTAATTGTGAAGCCATGCTGAAAGTGATGTCCTTGGCAGCAGTAAGTTTTTCTTGTTGAACTCTTTGGCATGGCAGTGGCTTTTAGCAACTCAGAACTCATGAACCTACTTCCTTAATTTATGAATACTAAATTAGAAGAATTAAATGTCTTCTGATTTTAGTCTTTAAGCTAATGAAAGTGAAGTAAATCATGGTTATGGATGAACTGCTATGTAAACTTGCTGCTGTAAAATACCCTGCCAAGTAGAATACTCTAACAAAGTAAATCCTATAAGCCTAAAGTTTAATTATTGATTTGATTTAGGCATATATACAAATGCTAAGAGAATACTATTAATTTGGGTTCTAGTATAAGTTGTAATTCAAGTTGTATAACAGTTCCATTATGACCCTCAGTTTGGAGACCCTCAAACTGGTTTTTTCTTCTTCCCTGTTTTGGCTGACATTTTGCACCTGGCTGGTTCTCCCTGGAGATTGCTTTGAATGTCTGTGCTCTGTGGTTTTCTTTCGGCCTTGGAAATCACGAGGGTGATAGGAGGAATTAGTTCCCCTCATCTGATTGAATTCTATCCTTTGTCTTATAGTGATCTATAGCAAACATTTTAAATTAGAGGAGAAATTGACATTAGAGAGAGCTTGGTAGCTCTTGAGATGTGGAAATACACCGGTATTCATAGAGCAGTCCTTCAGTGTAAGAGTGCCCTGAGAAACCACCTCTGTCAGAACCTCATAATATATTATTAAAACAGATACTGTAAATAGGGTTACAGGCCCTATAGGTTAGAACTGTGGCAATTCTAACAAAATCTCATTTATAGGGAGACATAGCATGGTTGATAAACATGGTCAAAATTTGGGCATGGAAAACCTCCCCTTAACCCTGAAACAGGAGGAGCAAGCTTAGCAAGCTTCAAGCTGTATGCAAGTTGAGTTGATCAATGTAAATTTCTGTCTAAGGGATTTTTTTTCTGTTTGGTATATTTTTTGGGAGTATGTGTTTCGGTTTTGTGGATTTTAATACTTTTCTTACTTTCATGACCTTTTTTTTGAATACCACAGCTGCATTTTGATCACTTTAGAGAATATTTTACTAATCCTGAGATTCTTAGGGTTTTCCCTTCCAGCTTACCAAGTGCCTGGGAACTTGCAGGGCCTGAGTGTTGGACATGAGGCAGACAGAGGAATGAGCTGAATTTGCAGCAGCATTTGTTCAGGCCAGGCCTCTTCCACATGGAAAAGTTTGTGCCCTCACTGGGGCAGGATTAAACTGCTGGAGTATTTGCTGTCTGGGATATCTTGGGTTCACATGCTTTCCTGAAGCAAGGACGCCAGGTCATAAGCTCGTTGGACTAAGTGTTTTGCCTGTGTGGGTGTTGAACGGTGTGTGACATAATGCCACTTTGGAGTCGCACTCCCTCCCGTGCTGCGCCTGTGTAAATCTATTCAGTCCCAACAGGCTGTTGTTCCAACTTTAATCAGTGTTTGGTGTGGGCTTCCCCCAGTACCCAGACCACATCGATAGCTGGTGGAGAGGCTGCAGCCTTATCTTCCCACTTTCTTTGCAGAGTTAGCTCTCTGGTTCCATTGAGCTCCTAACTGAAGAGTTCCCATTGAGTTCCCATTTGCTGCACATCAATTTATGCCTGTCTGAGCTCTGGGAATGCCCGGAGCTCCTCTAATCTGCCTGGAGTGCAACTCCATAGAGACAGGTTTCTTTGGCTTCCTGTGCTTCATGCCAGGTCGGATTCTCAAAACATGGCTGGTGGGGAAGTTGTGTGAGCTGCAGGCTTCCTTATTCCCCCTTCCTGGTTGACACAGTCCCTGTGGGGTTTTTTCGGCTGTTTCCCATTGGGAGCTGGTGGTGTTCTGTATATTTTCAGTGATGCAGAAAAAGTGCCTGGCAAACCCATCCTCATTCATTTGTTCCTATGGATGACTAATATTTGAAAAATAACGTGCAAAACACCTGTGTGCAAGGGTATATTTACTCACGCTATAGATACCTGCCATGAAGTTCCCCCCATCTGTGCCTCTGCTTAGATGTATTAATTTAATTTATAGCTTACTGTAGCCATAGCTGCATGTGTGGGAGTCTGTCTGTTTTACTCACAGACCCACGGCAGACTCTCATTCAACCTTTGCTCCTTTTTCTAGCATTTTTCTGAGGTTTAGGATCCTCTTTGATCCTTGACTGACCTAGGAAGGAGTGAACTGTGCAAACCTGAAGGTAATTGGTTGTTCTACTCAGTAAAAAAGGCTGTCTTTTTTTTTTCCCCCCTCTAGTAGCTTTAATTTTGCCATGAGTTTCCCCCTTGCTTTTCTTTAACTGTTGGTGTTTGGGCATAATAATATAAAACAGATAACCTTGGGAGTATAAAACGGTTATTTATAAATACTGCACATGTAACTTCTCCTTACTCCACAAGTTCTTGCTGTAAGCTGTGTTTTTTAAAATGCAGGAAACCTGATAGCTCAAGATAAATGGGATAAAGCAGATTGTTGGTGTCAAATCCAGCACTGGAAAGAGACAGGAGAAGGGGCGCAGGGAGGCATTGCACTTGGACTTCACATTTCTCATAATGTGAGGTCAGGTATGCATTTGTGCTGGGTGATGCTATGGTGACCTCTTGTCACTGTGTTGAATGACTAATCAACTAGATAGTTAAATGCCTTCCAGTCCAAATTGTTAGTCCTCCTTTCCCACAAAGAGAAGAATAACATAGTTATAGCCTACCGTGCTGCTCCCTACTGTGCTATAGTGTGGGCCTCGCAGAGAGCTTTATTTGGAACATGGCATAGGGAGAAGATAATTGGACTGTTGATCTTTTTTTTTTTTTTTTTATTGTTCTGTTAAAATCATGATGCACTTCCCTCTAACCAATGCTCATTATATGTAATCTTGTAAACTGCCCTGCTAACGTACCTTAGCAGAATTCTAATGAATCAGAGACACACAAAAGCACCATCAGAGGGTGATCTTAGGACCTAATTAATGATGTCTGCCGCTCCTACAAGAGGTGGGGAGGAGGGTGACAAGTCCTTCATGCTGGATGCCTGGTGCAGTTTCTTTAAATAGCTGTAACTCTTGCAGCTGAGCGAGGATGGAGAATGAGACTGTGCCCAGTGGAGGGTCACGGGAGTGGTGGGCTACACCAAGTGCTTGGTTGTCCTCCATCACAACACTGAATTAATCATGATCCAGGGATTTAAGGATCTTTTGCTTTGGAGCAGTTTCTTGGGGTCCTACCTTGCTCTGCAAAAATTGTCATTTAAGAGGAGGATTTAAACCTGCAGCAAATGCTGGGTGGGCTGTGGGGTACAGAAGAGGGTCGCTGTGGGTGGAGAGTGCTGCACGGCCCCAGGCTGCTCCTTGTTTCTGGAAACTTCTTCCTTGGATTTGCAGAATTTTAAAATAATTTGGCATAGAGTGAGCCATCAGTTGCAAAGTGTGGGAGGAGTTGGCCTGCATTAAAGGCAGTCTTTTCTCACCACCCCTGAAACACAGAGCCTTCAGAGGATCTAGTGACTTTTAATTTTGGAAACAAGAACACCTTAGATCTGAAAGTACACCAGCAGCTCCAGCTCTGAGCCAGGCAAGGTGCAGAAGCGACAGTGCTGAAGGAGTAGAGTTTTGTCCTGAAGGACAAAATGTCTCTACAGAGAGGGAATTCAGAAATTTATTTCATTTTGCTTTTCTTTCAGGCTTATAGATAAAGATCTGCATTTCCTCTACATCAGCAAATCTTGGATTTACAGTGTCTTGAAGAAATCCAAATGATTATGTTAATATTTGTTCAACAGATCTTTCTTTACTTAAAAAGCTATTTTTCTAAAGACTGTCTTAACTTGCTCATTCTCTTCTGCTGTACTGAAGAGGAGTGAAAGAATTAAGAATAATCCTTCCCATAAACCCCTTTCTTCCTTTCCAAATTTAACATGGAAAACATTAATGGTCAGAAGCTGAAAGTTACAATGCATACACTCCTAGAAAAATCACACCACCTCTTCAGGAATAGGGGAATTTTTAAAAAAGTGTATGGGTTTAAGAGTGAAAAATAAAAAAAGGTGGAGGGATCTTATCTCACATGGAGTGATAGTAAACAGTAGGCTTTTTGAATAGGTACTCCTTTTCATCCTGTCTGCCAAATTGCAGTATTGTTTGCAGTGTGCCTTTTTATGAAGGCTGAGAAGCTATGCCTGCTGTTAAACTGCTCATGTGTCCTTTGTTCCAGCCATGTCAAGGCATTTCCTCAAAGTCAGAGGGATTCCTCCCACTTTCAGAGGCCACTGCAGCCCTGCTGCCTTCAAAACCAAGGTGCACCCAGCTGGGATGCTGCCTCAGAGCTGCTGGATCCAGAGAGTTTGCTGATGGTGACATTGTACCTCAGGGGCAGTGGGATGGGACCTACACTCTTCAATTCCACACTCTCTTCCCTCTGCTCCTCTCCACCAAGGAAAGGGGTGCTGGAACACCTTGTGCTGCTAGCCCCCAACATCTGCTCCAAAAGGACATATATCTCTAATTGGTCTCATGCTGTTTTCTGCCTGCCCTGTGATGTCCCACAAGGGATCAGTCACCAGTATTTAGATTGCACAAATGGAACCATAGGATGCTGGCAGTCCAGTCTCAGCCTCTTGCTGGAGGAAGAGGAAGTCTGACTCCATTTCCTCGGTTTTCCCTCAGCACCCATGATCTTGGCTTTTGTGGTGTGGTCTGCTCTCCTCCGGATCTGCCATTGCACTGAATGTCCCTGATGCTTCTGCTGGAAGCGTCTCCTGCTGTTTCCTGGTCTCAGATGGCTGCTCAGTACAGAGGAACTGCAAATACTTGTGTAGGGCACCAGTCCTGGTAATATTTAGCTGTTCTTTAATATGTGATCTATCTGTAGTGGCTTTTACCCAGGAACATCAAAGCACTTTTAAAAACAAACATTAATGAGTTACACCGGACAACTATAAAGCTAGTATTTTTATGGATTAAAAAAAAAAACAACAAAGAAAAAAAAAGAGTTTCACATTCAAAGTTGCACAATAAATCTACAGCTGAAGTGGAAATGTGTCATCTCCTTCTAGACCTTTCTTCTTGACGTGCACTCTCCTATCTCACGCTCTCTCATGGTGACAAACACCCCAGATCTGTGTGTGTGTTCATGCATCTCCTTCAGTGTGCCTTGGATCTTGGCAATGTTCTTGTCTCCGTGTTGTCTTCCAACCCCAAACCCACTGTTCATGGGAGGACCTTTCTAATGTTTCTGTGTTCTCTTGTAAGCAGAGTGTTAGAGCTAACTGCTAGGTTTAAGAGAGAAAAAAAAGGTTGGCATGTTTTTCTCTTTAAGAGTAAATTGAAGATGCAAATATGTGCTCTTTATCTACTGGATGTCTGAGGAAGTAAAAAGTGGTAAAAGAAACCATTGCTTAATTTTTAAGCAGGATGAGGAGACTTTGCAGGATGAGGCTTGAAAAGAGTAGAAAGAAACATTTGCAAACTGAGATTTAGGGAAGTGGACATAAGGCTAGAGCAGATGCTGTTTGGGTCAGACTGCTACTCCATTCATGAACTGTACAAAAAAACGATAGCAGTGCTAACACCTAAATGTGTATAGAAGTTTATTCACAAATAATTTGTATATGCGGAGGTCCTCTGGCACAGCTGTTGGTTTCAGAAGTAGTTTGGCTGAGAGTTTATGGTCTGCTTAACAGTTTTGCGAAAATATTTAATGGCTGTTTGTTCCTTAAGTTTTAAAGTTTTTGTTGCTAGTACCTCTTAGTGGGTCTCAACTATCTCGCTTCTGAAGATTTGAGAAGCACGTAGCATATTTCGGATGTCACAGCTGACAAACAGTAGAGATTTACTTTTCTCCCTGTCTTTGAACACCAGGCCATTTTTTTTCTTACCCCACTGAATTTGAAGTACCTATCTTTTCACACAGACCTTTTAGTCACAGCCAAAGTGGCAGGAAGGACAAGTAGAATCCAGTCCTGGAAGTGTCTCTGTCTAGCTGTGGTGGAGAGAAGCATTGTTAACTGTCATTAACAGCATCATTAAATGGATAAGCCTTCTTTAAATCTAGCTTTGAGGAACCAAATTATCTTCATCTTGGATTGGCAATAAGTCACCAACACTGTTTAGGCAATGGTTTTCTTCCCCATTAGGAATGAACTTTGGTGCTCTGAAGGGAGACTCCTCTGTGCAAAGAGCACATTGGCAGGTTATGGTGGTAGCTGGGATTACTGAATGCTGGCATTTCCTCATCTTTATAAACTGTTGTGTGCACACTTGTTTCCTGGGCTTGTCTGTAGTAATGGCCTGTCCTCTTGTGTTGATTTGTCCTTCCTAATAGTGGCTAGGCAGGGATTCTTTGTGAGGACTAATGGTGCTGGAAGCAACCCCTGTTTTCTTCCACCCCCTTATACCCCCTGATTTTTCTTTAGCTGTTCCTTCCAGCTTTATGGAGTGGGCGCCACCTCTTTATGTCATGCTACATCCATAAGACAGATTTCTTTGTCTGAGATTGGGTGTTTAAAGTGAATAGAGATGTTAGGAAAGAAGCTCTGTTGGGTGTTGCCACCCTCCCCTCCCCTCCCCTCCCCTCCC
>JAYRBT010000001.1:87601757-87623167 GCA_036023395.1 Myiotriccus ornatus
CCTCCCCTCCCCTCCCCTCGTCTATTTTTGATTGCTCATTGCTCGGCACTCTTGCCGGGGCCTACCTGTGAGTGTCACATGCCATCCAGTATCAGGTAATCTTGATTGAAGAAAGAAAGGCTTTGCTCATCATTCACAAGCTGGGGGAAATTAAATCCTAGCAATACTTGCATTTATTAGGTACTTTCTTTTGAGATCCTGTTTTCTGAGATGAATGGAGTCATCATGGCTGGGAGTGCTGAAGATCTGATGTGAAGGAAGAGATGAAAGATAAGGCTGTACTTGTACCTACATGCCATAATCTTCAACTCTCTTGCCATTGACCCATCCACCAAACTAACAAGCTTTTGTTTGTTTGCAGTTGTTACCTTCTATTTCCCAGGGCTCTGCCAAAGCAGTAGCGTGGCGTGGTTCCCCAGGGTGGCTGAGCTAAGCTGGACATGCAGACCTCTGCCCTGGTTCCTCCCTGGGCCTCATCTGTCCTCTCTGCAGTGTCTTTCACCCATTCTTTCTCTCAGGTCTCTTCCATAGCGCAGCCTGGAGAAACGTAGCCTGAAGATCTCCTTTCCAAGTGGATTTTCTTGAAAGAATCGGTCTTGATTTAAACTTATTATGTACCTTCTAGTTTGTTTGCTTGGAACATACTGGCACAGGCTTGCCTATGCTTTGAATGATATCTATCTTGAGACAGAGTTAAAACTTGTCATCAGTAAGTGTGTACTTATCAACGAGTGTGCAACACATTCACAGGAGTCATAAACTAAATGAATTTCTGCCTGAAGTGAAGACTGGAAAGCTGGAGTGATCTAGTTCAAACTCACAGTAGTAGGTTTTTCTATTAATTTTCAATTGCTTGTACTGAAGCCAGGGATGGTTCTTGAAGACTTTCATGCAGCAGTAAACTAGATTGTTTGCTTTTTCTTGCTTGCAACTTCTTGTTGAATTTCACTCACTGATTTTTAGTGCTAACTATAAATGTGAATGGCAAACAGTATAATTAGTTAGATGTCTCTTTGCTACAGACTTATTCACATAGTGGAGAAATGTTGATTTTCTTCTATTATTTTCCTTTTTCTCTGGAGTATTGTCTCCTGATATACCTAAACTAATGAGCAGACTAAATGGAAGCTGTGAGTTACCAATTTTTAAATGTGTATAGAAGATGGTTTTTAAGCTACTGAAGTGATAGTAAAAATGAAAATAAAAAGCAGAGTCATCAAAATCCATTAAAGTAGCACTTGCTAGTTTTTTTTTGAAATGGAGTGCTGACATTTGCCAGCAACTTGGATCTGCTTATTTTCTCTGCTCCAACCGTTTGGTTGCATACTGAGGAACCCTTGCTCTGTGCTCCCCGAAGAAACTTGGATGTTATATTCCTTAGTTTTAATTTTTTTTGGATCTCGGATGATTCTACCTCTGGTCCTCTTAGCTCTGCCTCTTTCTTGGTTACACTTAGAGTTTGTGGTAAAAATCAGAAAAGGAAGCCCCTGTACCTTTCTGTTGATGGAAGATACAAGCTCCTTCCCTTCCTTCTGTATGGGCATCTTACATGCTTCCAGCATTGAATTCTTGTGTTTATTTGAACTCAAGCCCACCGTAATATCAGACTAAGCTTTGGGGGTTTTCTTGATGCTTCAGATGGAAATTAATTGGTGGCTTTGAGCTTTGTTTTGTGTATTTTCTTTCCAGGCATCTCAGTCTGAGATGTGCTGTAGCTAGACAAGGAGAGAGCATAAGAACTGTGGCTTTTTTACTTGTTTTTCACTAAAATAGCCTCTCAGACCCTAATCTAGGTAGAATAAGACCTTTGGGACACACCTGTGTATCTGTGAGGACCTGACTGCCCTCCATCAGGCTGTGTGTAGCTGCAGTCGGTGCTCCCATGGTGCCTTTGGGAGGGCCAGAGAGACACCAGGTTTCCCTTGGGAAGAGTCAGTTGTAGGACCCTGCCTCCCTGCCATAGACAGAGCCAGGCAGAGGTGAGTGCTGACGGAAGATGTGGTTTGGGGTGTATGTGTGTCACTTTGTCTGTGTTTTTCACCTGCAGTGATAGGTGAGCAGCATTCCAACCAGAATTTAACAACTTTGCCAGAGATGGGGCTGCCAGAGCTGTGCTTCGGTGGCTGCCTCCAACCTTCCTTCCCTTTGTGCCCTGTAGTTTCTGAATGTGGGTAGTTTCCCTGGGTGGTGAAGCACCCTTATCTACTGGGCTGGTGGGTAGGATGGGATTCTGACTTTGATCAGGGTCTCCTCACTCAGAGTTGGTGATGTGGGTGGTGAATTAGTCGTTGCAGCTGAGGTTTAGAGCATCGTGCCATAGTCAGCCCTTAGTTCATCTGTGTGTTCCGTGGGACTGCCCCACACTTGGCATAAATATGGATCTATGCATGTGTGGTCCATATTTGACAACACTTCAGCTAAATTTTGTCTTGCATATGCTGCTGGTGATCTGTTTGTTCGGTGAAAATGCTTTAAGTGTTAAGTATTGCTTGTGCTTGTGTTTTGAAAGACAAGCCCTTGGACTTGTTATGAATTCTACTTTGACAGCAGTTGCAATAGCTATGCACTATATAACTGAGTAATCTATTCCAGCATTCTATCTTCATGTTTTCAATGCAGACACATGATTATAATAAACTGTAATGCTCTTTCCATAATTAGACAAGTGGCTGTAAATTTATAAGGCAAACTTTAAAAGCATTGGAACTTCTGGAAATCCAGTTTTAGTACAATTTTTAAAAATATTTACTTTGTTTTAGCTGTTCTTGGAGTGCTGTAATTTGGGACAGGCACATCTGGGGCGTGTAGACCCCTCCCCCTCATCTTGGAAATCCAGTCCTGCTGGTGATACAGCATTCAGACTGGGGGAAAGGACCTTGTTGTCTTTCCCTGATGGGAGAAAGGAGTAGAAGTATAGGGCAGCATCACAGATAATTTAATTTTGTTTTCAGTGCATGACACTTAATTGGAAGATTGCTTAATTCTAGGAACTGCTGTTCTGCACCACCGTACCACATAATGTATTTAGGTCATGGCTGTAGTGTTTGGTCAGAGTACCTGATTGTGACTAACATGACTATTTTCCAGATTCAAGTGGTGACTTATGTAAATGGTTGGTAGCTTTTGAAACAGTGTTGCTCAAACTTTCCTCTGTAGGTAGCTTTCTGTACGTCCTAGAAAAGTGTGACCAAGCAAATAACTTAAAACAAGAGGAAGGTTTCTACTTAAAAAAAAAAAAAAAAAATTCCAGTCCATCTCTCCGTTACTTCTAGTAAGGTTGGAAGTGGTGGAAAGTAACGATTAGAAATTAAATTTGGCTACATCATTACGTATATATATATATATGTCTTTGTAGGATTAAAAATTTTTAAGTTTAAATTCTGAGTGGTATTAAGCAGTGTATTCACTTGTGAATCCCTAACCAAAAACTTACTGGAGGTTTTTGGGCTGTTCCCCATCTGGTCAGCCTCTGAGCTGCAGTAGCTGAGGTGACCAGTTATTTTGCAAAACCCCACGCTGCAGGAGGCAGTGCGCTGGCTCCACCTGCGCTGCCATCCGGATGTGCCTGGGTTCATCCCTCACACTCAGCTGCCTCTGCTCTTGGAGACACCAGAGTATCAGCAGATACATGGGATCTTTCCTGACTGTCTCTTTGGAAAACAGCCAGCTGAGCATGGAAACTTTGGGTGTGTAGGGTGCTCCTGAGTCAGGGCTGGATGATTGCTGGAGAAGTTTTTTTTGTTTGCCAGGGGCTGGGACTTCAGTCCAAAGTGTATTTAGGGGAGATGAGCTGGTGGCCAGGATATGGTCAGCCTGCTGTAGTCATCAGCAGGGCTGGCCCATTTTCTGCATCCTTTATGTTGTGCATCTGCCCTCAGCAAGATGGAACCCTGTCAAGGCACTTGTGTCCTTGCTGCTCATGCGGGGAAGTGTTTGGGGTTGAGATGCCCAACATCCCCTTCTTCCTTTCCCTTTGCCACCTGGGAAGTGGTGCAGTATTACAGAGGTTTCATGGTTAAAGTGATGCTGTGATCAGCTACGAAATGTATGAGTCATCCTCCTTAGTTGAATTTTGATTCTCACTCCTCTTTTGCAGTCTGGGGCATCAGTAAGTTGTCCTATTTGTTCCAGTTTGCTGAATGATTTACAACCAAAAGCCTGGCCTTTCTAACTAGCAATTTTTATATTACATCTAATGGCAGTTGTGGTCCAGAGTAGTGACTTGTGGTCTACAGGAACGGCTGATGTTGGATCACGAGCTAAATAATATTTTTGTGTAGTGTCAAAAAGTTCTGCAGTGTATATTCTACCTACAGCTCCAGAAGGGGTGTGTGTTTGGGACTAAAATCATAGAATCATAGAATTGTTTAGGTTGAAAAAGACCTTTAAGATCAAGTTCAACTGTTGACCCAGCACTGCCAAGTCCACCACTAAAGCAGGTCCCCAAGTGCCACATCTACATATATACCTTTGAATACCTCTTCAGATGATAATTCCACCACTTCCTTGGGCTGCCTGTTCCAATGCCTGACCACTCTTTTTGTAAAGAATACAATCTTAATACCCGATCTGAACCTCCCTTGGCACAACTTGAGGCCATTTACTCTAGGGCTGTCACTTGTTTATTTGGGAGAAGGGACTGACTGCCACCTTGCTACAGCCTTCTTTCAGGTATTTGTAGAGAATATTAAGACCTCCCCTGAGCCTTTTTCCCCAGGCTAAACAACCCCAGCTCTCTCAGCTGTTCCTTGTAAGACTTGTTCTCCAGATCCTTCACCAGCTCCATTGCCCTTCTCTGGACATGCTCCAGCACCTCAATGTCTGTCTTGTAGTGAGGATCCCAAAACTGAACACAAGATTCAATATGTAGCCTCACCAGTGCTGAGTACAGGAGGATGACCACTGCCCTGGTCCTGCTGGCCACACTATTTCTGATACAACCTAGGATGCCACTGGCCTTCTTGGCCACCTGGGCACATTCCTGTGTTGCCTGCCCCATCTTCCAGAGGTCAAAACCTCTGCTTTTTTCCCCTGAGTTCCAGCTTTCTGTTCAGCCAGGCTGGTCTTCTTGTCCTTGAGCATATGGGTACAGGCTGCTCCTGTGCCTTTAAGGTTTCCTTCTTGTAGAATGTTCAGGCTTCCTGGAAGCCTTTGCCCTTCCGGACTACCTTCCACTGATCTTAGTCAACCAGGCTCCTAAAAAGACCAAGGTGGCAGTTCTGCTTTCCTCCTCTCCTCCCCCTTCTCCAAGAATTGAAAATCCTTATCATTTTGTGATCGCTTTGCTGAAGAGACCTCCAACCATCACATCACCCAGGAGTCCTTCTCTGTTCACAATCTGCAGTTCTAGTGGGGCACCTTCCCTGGTTATCCTCATTTGACCAGCTGTGTCAGGAAGGTATAACCTTCCACACTCTCCAAGACCCACCTGGACTGTTTCCTCTCTGCTGTGTTGTATTTCTTAGCAGGTGTCTGGTAAGTTGAAGTCCCTCGTGAGAACAAGGGCCAGTGATCATGAAACTGCTTCCAGCTGCTTATAGAATATTTCATCTGCCTCTCCATCCTGGTTGGGTGGTCTATAACAGATTTCCACCAGGATATCTTCTTTGGCCTTCCCTCTGATTCTTACCCATAAACACTCTACCCTGTCATCACCATCATTAAGCTCTAGACAGTCATAACACTCCCTAACATACAGTGTTATCCCACCGTGTTTCTGTGATGGCAATTATATGATAGTTTTCCTGCTGCACAATGAGTTCTGTTTGTTGCCTGTGCTTTGTGCATTGGGATAAATTAACTTCAGTTGGTTTATTGGTTCCATCACCTTTTTGGGGGAAGAAGCCCAAATTCCTACATAACCATTCTCAGATGTTTTTGTGGTTTCTAACACACCAGTAACCCATTGTGTCTTCGCTGCTGCATGAATCTCCATCCCCAGCCTCTGCTGAGACAGCAGACTGAAGGACCTTGGTAGCACACCGTCCTTCAAACACTTGCACGCTTCTCTCAGGCTTATCTCTAGTAAGCCTGGTTTTATCCCTTTCCCCCTTCAAACCTAGTTCAGAGCACTTTCGGTGAGCCCTGTTAACTGCTGTGCAAAAATCCTTTTGCCACTTTGAGACAGGTATACCTGTGTGTTGCCAGCAGGACTGCTGTCATGTAGGCTGACTGATCAAAAGTCCCAAAATTCTGCTGGGGGGGACACCAGGCTCCCAGCCAGGTATTGATCTGCTGACTCTTCCTGTGGAAAGAAATCTCACGAACCTTTTTGCACCAAAATAACTTCTGTTTAGTGTGCATTTTATTTGTACCCTGAGTGCACAGCAGGGCAGGAACGGACCGGCTGCAATGGGAGCAGCACTGTGGCCTTGCTTTGCAAGTTCTCCCAAGGAATTTTTTCACTTCTTGTTTGCCACAACTTGATCTGTGAAAGCCTGTAGTATGTTATTCAAGAGTGGTGAACGTGTTTTGACTAGTTTTTGTGAGGCACTTGGTGTGTTCTTGAGTTCTCGGTAAAAAGTCATTACTGGAGAACATGCAGGCTCCATTTCCTTAATGCTGTTCTTTTCCGTGGATTAACCTGTGAGCTGAATGTGTTGCATAATGGCTTTTCTGTCATGTGGCTCTTTCACATAATAAACATATTTGCCACATGCTTTGGGAATGCATATTAAATACTATCTAGGTAGCAACTGTCAGGAATTTGCGTTCATTTTGGTCCTTCTTTGGACAAATAAAGAAAGAAATAAATGACTCTGCAACCTTTGAGATTGGGGTTTTGTTGTTACTGAGTCTGGTACAGAAAGGGTTGTTAGTACAGGCTTGTTTTTTTGAGTCAAACTCCCATGCTGATAAAGCAGAAATAGTTTGAGGTCTGAAAATACTGCCTGAGTATTTGAAAATAGTTTGTGTGGACACAAAGCTGTTTACAAATCACTCGCTGGCCACCAGCCAATTTCTCAAGGACAAGGTGGTTTGTATTTTTTTTTTTTCCCCTTTAGAATCACAAATGTACTTGGCAGGTTATCAGAAGATAAAAATGCTGGAAATAGTCTCCTGGTATGAGTCCTCATTTAATTAAAATACATACAACTTCAGGCTTAATATGTGTTTTGCATCTTGCAAGCAACTTGGTAAAATATTTCTTAATTTGTTCTTACGTAGGGGGTTACAGTATAAAACATGGTCTCCATTCTTTTGAAGAATGCTTCCTCTTGTAGTACTCTTGCAGCAAACCTGGTGCTCTAGAAAATGTATTCTAATTTCAGCAGGTCCTGCCAGGTAAATTATGACTTCCTAGTCCACAGTAGTGAGGAGATATGACTAACTGGAAGTGGCAGTGATGATGTTTGTAATAGCTAAAGGAAAGATAATAGAATAGAAGAACAGAATAACCTGAGTTGCAAGAGACCCACAAGGATCATTGAAGTCCAGCTCCTGATGGCAGTCAGTGTCTCCTCTGAGGAGGAAAAGCAAAAAGCTCAAAACCACACAGTTTCAGCCCATCTTTGTTGTGTGGTGTAGCACTGGAGGAGTATTGACACTTGGACTGGAACTTATTTTTAATACATATAAATAAATGTATATTTAAGAGTTCATTAACTTTTCTTCTTGCATGCTAATGTTCTGGAATTTTTTTAAAGGCTGTTGATATGAAATCTTCAATTTTAACCATGCTGAAATAAAACTTGTTACACAGCCTGACTTTCCTGCTCTGCTCAGCTATGTTGTTCTACTGGGATGGTATTCATGGAAATGGTTTTCCTTCCTCTTGCCCCTCATTAATATTAAGCTGTCCAATACCAGCAGATCTTCCCCATGGAGTGTGTTAGCATCTTGTGATGCAGCTAAAGAAAAGGTGGGACTTTCTTGATGGAGACAGCTGAGCATGGCATTATGTGTGTTTGGGCTCCTCCATGTCCAGTGGGCTGTATCAACAGAAAATCTAAAAACATACTAAAAAGGGAAATAAAAAGCAGTGAAGCCAATTGTTCCTACTTTTCCCTTCCCCTCCTACTATGTCTTTTGCATTTAAAATGAGGTTTTATGCCTTCCATTTAGCTAACTTTAAATTCATAAAAAAGTTGATTTCTATTTATTACCCGTTTGCTGCTCTCCAGGAGTCTGGTGGACATTTCAGGGTGGTGCCTCAGGCTATGAAGGCCAGGCTATGAAGCAGCACAGCTGGACACATTCTGTCTGTGACTGCTGGATGCTGCCCAATGGGGGACACTGACCTCTCTCTGCCTGGTGATGGCTGTCACCCCTTTCGCAGAGCTGCTCTTTTTTGGCAGTAGACAGAATGCAACCAAGGCTGGTAGGGTGTGTGTGAACTTGGTGTTCCTACTGTACAACCCCTGACAATGCCCCTCAGGAGAGTGCGGGCTGCTTATAACAGTGGTGGTGCATGGAGGGACAAGGACTAACTAGGTTTTGATTGTCCGTCCCCCCCCCCCCAAAATTATGACTTTGTGGCACTTTTGTGTACCCAATGCCTAAATACTTAAATTTGTCAGGGACATCTCGCCTCCTCTTTCCTAAGGGGTGTGCCCAGCACTGAGGTGATTTCTCAGCAGCTTCTTGGTGGTGAGTGGAGTGAAACAGGTGCAGAGTTGCCTGGGTATGCAGAGTGGTGTCACAGGGTGTCAATTGCTCCTTTCAGTCGGAAAGCTCAGCTTTGCATGTCCGGGGTGATGAGTTAAATGTCAATATGAATCCATTTAAAAACCAGTCAAACAAAAGAGGAGCAGCCCCAGGCTTTTTTCATACAGGTTTATTTTGATGTCGCTCTGGAGAAGCGATGATGAGACTGACTCTGCCCTTTATCTACTGTCTCTCTCAGCTGCAGAGGCACCTGCATTGTTTCAAAGCCCCCTTCTACTTGTGTGGGACCCGTGGTTGTGATGCCATGTGTCAAGTACAGGGCTTACTCTAGTGACTTGTGGTGGTCCCCTTCAACCTGATTAATGCTGCCCCTGTGGCAGTCTGTGTTCTTGGCCATGCCACCAAACCTGCCACTCCTTCAGGTAGTGGCTGATATACAGCTGAAAGTGTTTGGTGATGGAAGTACCTCTGTATCTGTAGAACATGTAATTTTGAATCTACAAGTAGGTGATTTATCATTTTGGTCTAAATTCTTCTCTTGGTGTTCTCCGTCTGGCTCATTTTTAATTATAGTTGCCAGAAAGAAATTGTTCTGTATGAAAGATATCATTGGAGGACGTCCAAAGAGACCAATCGGTGTTAGGAGGGGTGGATTTAGTGACTGGTAAAGCCATTAAGGTAGGGTGAAGAAGTGGTTTGAATGAGAGCCAGACACAGCCGATTTTAGTTGATGTTTCCTAAAGGAAGCCAAATGTTCTCAGAGCCAACTGTGTCCATGTGGGAGGTATGCCTCTACTCTGGTTTAATTATTTTCTTTTGTTTTAATTTGGGAGTTCTTTTGGTGTCTTTTAGTGGTGTGCCAACTAAATTACCTAGGCAGGTTTAAAAACAGAAAAAAAGTGCAAAGATCAGTAAAGTCCTTATCTTTTTGAACAGGGCTGAGCGTGTGGACTCTATTATTAAACAGAAAACGAGTGATGGTGCTTTTAGTAAAGGTCCCTAAATGGGGGCATACCATGGTGGTGATTGGAAGAATGGGATGGTGACTTCAAAGATGGCTCTTGGAGATGGTATTTTCCAGGCTAGGGTCTCAAGCCAGTTAGCTCAAGTGTCCCTTTAGAAGAAGCATCTAATCTGAGGCAGGAAGCTCTGGGTGGCCACCTACAGGGCAGCAAATCTGATCCAGCACGCAGCTGATGGTTGGGGTGTCTGGCAGAGGGGCAGCGCTCAGCATGATGTATCTTTCAAAAAGTTTTCAGTGGCCTGAAGTTGAGGCCTTGTGGGAAAACACATTTGCAGCCTTGCTGCCTGTGTTGCCAGCAGGCCCAGGTTTGTCAGCCTTTCCTGCTCAGTATTTGTGAGGAATAAAAAGGAGGGAAATCTGTAGGCTCCACTTGATAAGGGAGTGTTTTGTGCCAGCTGAGCCAGGAAATGTGTAGTCTTAAGGGATCCCAGTTGGCTGAATGGACTGAGGTTGGCATCACTGAGTAACGAAGGGCCAGCCATAGTCTGAAACTGCACAGCTGCTGGACGTATTACCCTCCCCTTCCCCTGCGACATCCTCTTCTTTTGCTATATTTTTTAATCTGTTGCCCAAACAAATGTCTCAGCAGCTATGAACTGAAATAGGCATAATCGTCAGGCCTCACTTAGGCAAATCTTTCTAAGGTCCTGTGGGAAATTGGTGTTGTTTTCCAGGTGAATGTAAAGAGAACTATCTGCTGTTGCAACTCTTTCTGTCCTCTCTCATCAGACAAAACAATCTCCTCCTGATCTGTGGGGTGAGATGGACTGCTGGGCAGAGTGCTGCGAGTCAGCAGAGATGCATTCTAACAGCTCTGCCATTGACCTGTGTGATCCTGGGAAAGTTAGATTGTGGCTTGGTGCCACAGTTTTCCCACCATCCTTTTTTTTTTTTTTTCCCCTTTCCTTTCTCCTATTTGGGCAATGAGCTGTTTGGTAGAAGGAAATGCCTCTGATAACGTATATCCAGCATCTTGCAGAGTGGGAAAGCTACCACAAAACTAGCAATCAAAATGAAAAATCAATGCGTGGAACTATCTTTTTGCTTCGTAGTAGGTGTAACATCTTTTCACTCTGTCCCTGGAAGAACAAGACTGATAATAACTGTGCATCTTTCTGTTCATTATTTCACAGAGTGCAGTACTATGCATAAGTAAATTGTCATTATTATGTCTTCACAGACAGCAAGTGAGCCTGTGGATATCTAAAGCAGAATAGAGAGTATGTTGTTTTCTGTTTTGCTTTCCAGGCATTTGATGTCAAGAGTTAGAACAAGGGAAAACTTAGAGCCATGTCCTGTCTTTGATTTAAACAGTGCAAGTCTTTAATAGCTCTGGTTGGTTTGGATTTAGAAATCATCTAACAGGATGACTTTTTGTCACGTGTTTCTGCAGTGATTTCCCAGGCTTTTGTACTGGGGTTGTTTGCTGATTTTTATTCTAGAAGTAGTCTTCATGCCATGTAAACATTATATCTTTTTTATTACTTTATCTCCATTGCTGGAGCCTACAGAACGCTGTATCAGTAGGAACAGCATTATTTTGGTAGACTTTTTGCTTAAGAATACTTTATACTTAATTATTTGGTTTTGACTGGGAAAGTTGCTTTCACTTTGTGCCATTGTGGTTTTTTGCCTGTCACAGTGTGTTCTGTTTCCTCCACAAGCACTACTTTCATTGGTTTTCACAGAGTAGACCTAATCTTTTCGGGGAGTGGAAAGAAGCATCGTGTAGCATCTTAAGTTTTCACAATGCAGAATTGGTTGGTCTGCAGCTGTCTGTGTTGGCGAGTGACAAAAAGAGCTGATGGTAAACATGACTTGGAATAATAAGTTATCATTTATTTCACTGGTGTTTGCAACCTAATAGCAGAGTGATGCTTCATGGCCTGTTGCCTCAGGCTGGTAGGAGTTTAGAGTCAACTGAATGAGAAGTAACTTGGAAAGTTGTTTCGCATGGGGGCATTGAACAGCACTATTGAGAGGTGGTACTGTGGTGAGTTTTCACTTGATAGCATGTCTAAATCTGGTCTGCTGCTTTTCTGTGCATTGTGGCAATTGAAACTGAATTAGTAGATTTTTTTTTTTTTCAAATCAGTTGCCCTTTTATCTACAACTGTCATCATAGAATACTGGGAGCTTAGAGAAATTTTCCACAGACTTAATTGTGTACAGTGTACAAGATAATCCAAGCTTCCAAGTCATAATCACATATGCTGCTTTCCTTCCTTAATGTGTAATGTTGCCCCATATTCTGCTTCCATGCCATTTAGCTGTGGACCAAGCTTCCAGGAACAGTCTCCCAAAGGCATGTTATTACACAGGCCTGAAACTGTGTTAGTAGGAGAATTGCATTACTGTGAAATACATATCTTGGGTAATTAAGAGGGGTTGGAAGTAAATGAGCTGATAGGATTATTTTTGCATTTCATTTGCATAGTTCTTTGATAACATTAAGGCATAAGGAAAAAAAAGCACCATGAAAAACAGCACATAACAGCACTTGCCTTTGAACCTTTCCAGAACAAAAATTTTACAGTAATAATGTGTGCCAAGGAAGAAAGAGGCAAGAAGTAGGTGTGTTAACTGACTTGGAGAGTGTGGGTAGGCTTGAAATTTATAATGTTCTGCAGATCTTGGCAGTTTACCAAGGATTCCCCTTGTCCCCTCTGCTTTTCAATATGCATAAAGCCCACTGAGATGAGAAATAAACAGCATACTGCTATCAGACATATGGGATATGCTTAAGTAGTGAATTCAGTTTAAGATCCAGTTAAGTGCCGCTTTGTTGCTGTGTTTATGAGGAAAGCCGTAACCCTATGTAAATGAACTTTCTGTCATCTGCACAAGAAGAAACAGGACAAAATTCGGGGCCGACAGTCTCAAATCTATTGACTCCATTAAAAAATGCAATAGTGCAAGTAGCAGTTGTAGAAATATTCTTATGCTTCTTCCTTGGGAGGATAACCAAGTTCTTCAGTATGAATAGAACCATGAAATGAGGGAAAGAAAGCTGGGAAGAATGCATAAGAAATGACAAGTAGTTTGGAAATTTTGATCAATAAAATCTTAATGTTGTCGAAATGAAGGGAATGTATTGGTGAGCTCATTTCCATGGGGACAAGCTTACAGTGCTGACGTTTTCTTGTGGCCCCCATGCTGAAACCTGGTAAGAGGCAAACTCACTCCCAGCATGATGTAACATTTTCTGTCTGTGGCTGCTACTATGCACTGAAACCTCTGCAGATTACTCAGTCCTTTGGCTCTGGAGACAGTCATCTTATGCTTAGCAAGGTGCATCTCAGTTGCTGCTGTCTCCATTGCATATTTCATATCCATACTTAACATTTGGGCCATGGGACAGTTATTTTGTGATCCCCAGCCTCTGATATTTGGCATCTATCAGTATATTGAGAAACTGCTGTTTTCACTTAGCATAGGTTGTGTTTTGCAATCTTGCAGAGCTTTTTAGATACCCAGATGGTAATTGACAAAATTCACCTGGAGAAACAAAGCTGTGAGAACCTCTGCCGTGCCATGGGGACGGGAGATCCCATGATGCCACGAGTCCACACTGCACTAAAGCAGGGGGCTCGTTCTGCATAGAAAGTGTTGTCTCAATGGAGTGGTGTTGCTGAGATATGGTGTCTGGATGGAGCCTTAATGTTTACAGCATTTGTGAAGTGTCCTGTGGATTGGTTGGATTTGAATAAATTTTAATCCCAGGAGACTGAGTTCAGAGGGTTTCTCCCACCTCTGATTTCTGCAGTTCTTTCTTCATGTTCAATCACTTTGCAATTTAATTATTACTCTTTTTAATGTAGAAAAATTTTTCCAGAGCAAAAGCAGTCTATGAAAATCTGAAGATTGGTTTCCAAAATGGGAATGCTTAGCCATTTCATGTTATGAGCAAAATTATACCGGCATGCTAATAGTTTGACAAGTCTGTTCTTGAACAGAGCTGTTAAGCAGATAAACAAAAAAACCAAAAAACTCAGCTCATGCTTATGTGCTGTGCTTGTGATGTTTGCTTTTTTCCCTTCCTCTGAAAATATTTTTAATGAAAAGAATGAGGCTTCAAAATATCCTTTTACTTCTCTCATATAAATTAATGTCGTGCAGGCCTGCCCTCCCTCCCACAATGTTGTAGGTGCTTAGAATATGAGTGCTCCATACATTATGAAAAGGCTATTTGGAGTAATTTTAAACAATATTTTGAAGTGACCACGGTTTAAATTTGGCCTGGGATACTGAGCAGCCCACTCTTCCCACACTGCAGTTCCCTTGCTTTCAGTCCCTTAGGAGGGTTATGTAGAAGCTTTTCCCATCCCAGAAGAAGTAAAGTGAAATATGAGCAATTGCTGTGCTCTGCTGTAGCTGGCCCAGGTTTTTGTAGGGACACTTGTGGAAGCACCAGCAGGATCCTGTGAAGCTGCTGGGGAAGGATGGTTGGGCTGATGCACATTAGTCATCCTGAGTGGGCCAGTCTCACAGGGAGGAACATTGACTTGAGAAAAGCTGTGAAGCTGAGCCCTGGGAAATTTCAGGTGTCTCTGGAAATAGCAAGCCCACCAGTAGTTTGTAGATTTAAAAAGACAAATAGAGGAAAAAATTCCATAAAATATGTGGCGTCTTCTGGGTGTCTTGCTACTTTGCTCTTCTGTGTGCCACATTTTATGCCTGAGTATATTCTGCCACCATTTTAGCATCTCCCCTTTGCTGCAGAGTGAACGGTGAACTGCATTTCACTTTTTTTTTTAAGAAGTTTCTTTCTCCAGATGTTCTTAGTGTTATGAGCTTTTTTTCCTCTGAGATGTCCTTGTAACTCTCTTATCTTTAGCATATTCTTTTTGTACCTCAACCTATGCATCCCACATCCTTGGGCCTTCAACTTCCTTTGACAGACATGTGGAAAACAGAGGCAGAGCTGAGAGTAGTCATTTTTATGCCTTGGTGTAAACCATTTTCCCCTCCTTCGTTGTGGGATGGTAAATTTTGAGGAGAAGATCACAAGCTTCTGTCATTAGGCACGGGTCCAGGGTGAGAAATTGGAGTTGGAAATCTCCTGGGCTTGCTGAAAGGCTTTGGTTCAAGGAGTAATAAGGTCAAGGTAAGGTCAGTCTTGGCTACTGCACACATGTTATGACCCTAACTTTGTTTCAAAATCGAAACCAGCTTGAGACCAAGCTGTAAAAGAAATGCCTGCAGTAAAGAGAGTTTACAGAGCAAGCAAAAGCCTGAGAACAGTAATGTATTTATAGAAAGCATGTGGATTGGTTAGTAAGGGGAGAGCGCAGCACAAAAAGAATTGTGAAAGAAAGCTGAGGCAGTCAGTTGTGCAGCATTTCATCCTTTTGAATGCACCAGCAATGCCTGGCCATTACCTCCATGGAGGGCACCGGAAGATGTGAAGGGGTCAAGATTTCTCTGAAGAGACTAGTGGTTTGGGGTGCCAATCTTGAAAGAATCTGTAACCAGATTAATAAATTAGTCCAGGAAAAAAATACACTGTTGATGTCCATCAGCTATAGTGGATGATACATAGAGGTTTCTGTCTAGGAAACTTAGAAATAGGTGAGGAGAAGAATAAAGGAACTGTGACTTTAGTGAAATGTTTTGTTGTGTTTTTATCATTACTTGTGATAAAAGTGATGAAATGTAGTGGGCATACCTCCTGGAGAGCATGAGTGATGCAGTCAAGACCCTTTGGGGATGGTGCTTGGGAAAGTTATTGGGAGACTGGGCTGTTTGACTAGAGGACTAGAGGCAGGCTGCTGGGTGTTAAGTGGAGAGCTGGAAAATACCAATATAGGGACCATTTTTAAGTGCCTGTTTAGGAAAAAAAAGTACAAACCAGCTAATTGATGTGTCCCCACTTCATGTAAACATATAGAGGAGAGAAAAAGTTTTTTGTTAGAAGTCAGCTGAGGTGAATTACAGCCTACCTGGAGTGGGCTGTGTAGTGCTTGGAGGGCCCTGTCATGCCGCTTGCCTCCCAGCCCTGTGATCTGCATCCTGCCAGCTCTGTCTCTGTTCCGACTGCAGAACAAACCAGTTTAATTTCCTGGACTGCAATCCCCTGCCCCACCCCGCAGTTCATTAACTATGTTAACTTTCTGCCATTTTAGTGATCTCGATCAGTTGATTGTATCATATGATACAATGAGTGCCAGAAGGAGCTCAGTGCTCATGGGAGAAATATGTGACAGGAGGCAGAGGAAGGAAGGGTAGGAGCTCCCGGCTGCCGAAGCTGGGATCTATTAACTTGGCTCCAGCTGTACTGAGAAACTACCCTTATCATGGAGTAGCTGAAGAGAGATGACATCTTGTTCTTTTCTAGCTATTGTGAGACAAGTGAAGAGACCTCTTGCAGGTCTGATGCATCACTTACAAAATTTTCACTCACAATTTTTTTACTAGTGAAGACCAAAACAAAGAGAAGTGTCCTAAGCCCTACGCATGGGCTAACCCCCTAAGCATGCTTGCATTTATCTAGTAATATACCACCCAGGTACCAGGCACTAGTGCATAGAACTAAAATATACAACACATGGAGTTTATCTGTTCTGACATGTTAATAAACTATCATTACTGACTATAAGCTTTGCTAAAGTAAACAGAAGGGAAGCTGTGAATATCATCTGTCTGTGCATGATAATCATCATTTTAATGTGGAGAAAAATAGCTTCTAAAATTTGTATAAGAACATTTTAAAAAGAAATTTTTTTTTAGCCATCTAGAGTATTTGTTTTTTTCCTAGGATGTATAAGAAGGGTCTAGCACATTTGGGGAAAATCTAGTGACTCTTGTCCAAATGTTTTGCTCTGTGTATGCTTGAAGGGATGGGTGAGATGCTGGTGCTGACAGTTCTCTCTCTCTCTTATTCAGGGTCGGCATGTCAAAACGGGTCAGCTGGCAGCCATCAAAGTCATGGACGTTACTGAGGTGAGTAGAGGAATGTTCTGCTTTATTAGCAACAAAGGTAAAATTTAGTATTTGAGAGATGGTATATGGCTTACCTGACATTTCTATTGAAGGGCATGGTTCTTGCATATGAATGTTTGCTCTCTGCGTATAGGACCTGACCTCTCAAAACCATCTGCCCTTTATGAGATTTCTGTGTGCTGAGGCCTCTGGGCTTCACAAATTGCTTTGGCCAGTCCCATGGCATGTGGGTGCACGCAGCACTTCCTTTTCAGAAATTTCTTAGAAGAGGGGGGGAAAAAAAAATCAGATTTCTCACTTTTTTTCTCTTAAATGTATCATGTTGCTTTTACTGAAAAAGAAGGTGAGGAGGCTGCTTGACACAGAGGACAGTGTTCTCCCTGGTGCATTTGCAGCCTACAAGGGGTATATGCTTATTCAAAGGAATGGGTCCAATAAAGTTTCAAGAAGCCTGAAAGCAGGAACATCTGCAGGAATGATGCATGACCGATGAGCAGATTGCTAGCAGAATTCATCAATGTAAAGTAGTAGTAGTAGTAGTAGTAACTGATCCACAGGGATTTACTATGGAGCTTTATATGGGAAAGAAGGGAAATGAACCCAGCCAAAGAAATAAAAAATATGTGCCTGTGTTTGAATCCTTAGGTGTCTTGCAGTTTATGCTGTTCAAAAAGCAATCCGTTTAAATTAAGTCTTAAAAACAGATCAAGAAAAGCATGGGTTTCTTCCTGTTGATTCTAGTTGTGTTGTGTAGAGTTACATCGACTAATTAACACAACAGCTTCAGATTTATAATTGAATGAGAGCCTCCCATGTGCAATGCTTAACTGTTACTGCTCTTCTGTAGAGATGCGCCTTTTCAAACGAAGTGTCTTATTCTTCTGAATTCCTCAATCTTACATAGGTATTCGGGTGAAAATTTTGTTAATGCATGTGCATTATACAAGTCTTTGGCAAGGCTGGTTATATTAAACAAAACTCCTACAAGTGTATTGCTGTGAAATATTTTGTGGTTTAGTGTGTACATAGGTGCAACAAGTAAAAGTGTCCTTGGACACAAGGTCCTAGATGAGTGGTAGGGTGTATCAGGTAAATAATTGGCAGGCGAGGAAAAAAACAAGAAGGCAGGGTTAGGTCAACTGATAGGACTTCAGTCTTATCTCTGAATCTCCTACTGATTGATGGGCAGTGTGACTGCTGCTCTCTAACTTAAGCTGTTATGCCTGCCAAGAGCTAGATATTCTTGCTTTGTAAGATGGCCTGATAAAGATCAATTTTCAGCTGAAGTTTTTCAAAGGCTGCCTTCATGAGGAGGCAATGCTTTTTTTGCTGCAGTTAACAAGCAGAGAAACCAGAGAAAAATGAAGGTGTGTTGACACACAGTGAATGTTCTTTGCGCAGCAAATGTTTCCGTTTGTGCAGCAGTTTTACACAGGGCAGCTTGCTGGACTATGCATGACAAAGGCTTCTTCCATAATATTAAGATTGGCTCCACTGCACACTCTTTCTGTTTTTAATAGCATATATTAATCACAAACACTTGTAATGGAGAGACTGCACAGCAAAAGGAAAACAATTGAAAAATGCTGTCTATGGTATGGCTAAGCTCATGTTGCAGGACATGGCTTCAGTTTTGAAACTTTCTGTAATTTTCATCTGGTTTTGAAAAGCGAGTCATATATTGGCATAGCCTCTCAAAAGTGCAGTGCTTTTTGAGGGGATGAGGGGCAGTCAGAGAGAAGAGTTTGGAGATGTTAGCCCAATGCAGCTTAAAAAATCATTGTCGTTCCTACTAGTGGAGCCTCATGTGTTTTGCTTCAAAATAATGAGCCTGCAGAGGCTAAAAATGTGTAAATTCTTAAAGTCATGCTAAATCAGCTGCTCTTTGTAACACCAGGCATGGGTGATACCGTTGCATGGATCATTTTCGCAGTGGCAGATGTGGCCATGGGATGTTCCTGTCCAGTCTTGCTTGCTGGTTCCTTGCCTATTTCCCAACACTTGTGCCGACATGACTGCCTGGGGGCCAGATAGTGACCTGGATCAGTGAACAGGCTGTGGTTCCAGTTTAAAAATACCCTCATTCCTCTCCTTCCCCCTGGTTTATTTATAAACTGGATTGGTTCATTGATCACTGATTAGCTCACGATGTTACCAACTGTTGTGATTGCTATGAAGAAGGTGGCATGAGACCAGAAAAGAGCTGCTGCTGGCCATCAGGGAGAAGGGGCAGTAGCTTAAATTGACATTTCTGCCAGATGCAGCCATATCCTCAAGACATGGCTTCAGTGTCTCATAGGATGGTTCATGAACACCTCCTTTTGCTGGGAGACGATGCAGCTCCATCTGATTCTAGCTCACCACAACTTACAGGGACAGTGGGAGGAGAGAACGCGGGACAAAGAGGACAGTGACTGCCACCCTTAGCTCTGTCCCAAAAGAAATGCTGAAGAAACCACAGCCTCAAATTCATCTTCTCTGCTTGCTGTAAGAGCTACAGTTAGATGAACTGCTAATGGTAATACTAACTGTGTCGGTACCCATAGAGAAAGCAGCTTCGGTGGAAACGTTCACAAAACTGAAATTGTGATTTTTCCAGTGAGTGGCTCCTTGAAGCTGTAGGTGATTTGTGCCTATGTGCATATTTTATTGGCAGTCTTATGCCTTTCTGCTTAAATTCAAGCAGTACTGTCAGGAATATCTGATTATTTTGACAAACCTGAGTTGAGAACAGACACAAGACTTTCTTCTGGGATACCTCTGATCCAGTGCTTGCTTTGCCAAATGCTTAACAAATTAGAAAACCTAATGTGTTCACATGCTCTGTCAGCACACCCCAAATTTCCAGTTCAAGGCCGTGATTCTGCAATTCACACATTGCTCAGGATCAGTGAAGTTTCGTGAGTTCTGGGCTGTAAAGTTTTTAACGCCCAAACAGGTGGGTTGTCAAAGTTAGGGTAAAGGCTTTCCTTTAGAAGTTTTTGTTGGCATGAAGCAAATGAGGTAGTATAATCTCTGACTAGAGATATTGGAAGAAACATTATACCTCTGTACTGTACATGGCACTGTGGAAATGCTCTTCATCCTTCTCATCTTTTCTTGTGGTTTTCTCTTTAGATTTTAATTTTGAAAAGAATGGTGGCATTCATGAGAAAAGAGGAGGTGGGCTGAAGCTATCAGCTTGATCTTTGAATATATTATGACTAGTTAGTACTGCTGCCTTAAATGTTGGGGGGTGTTGATGTGCATAAAACTTTCCTTCCTCTTCTATTTTCCTTCTTTCTAAACAAATCAAAAAAAGACTTAGACTGTATGGATCTTTACAGATATTTAGTTCTACAGCACTAAAGCGAGCACTAAGGCATCTGTAAGACCTAAGAATCTGTAAGTTTTAGTACGGAATGGTGCATATGTAGGTCCTATTTTCACTTTCTGAGGGCGAAGCTACAGTGCATGTAGGCTGAAAAAATTTCACTGGAGTGTAGAACAAATAAAACTAAAAAACCCACCAGTCTTCATCGATGGAAAGCTATTCTAATTCGTTGTTGGAATGAGCTCACTGACCGTGAAAGGGGAACAATATGAACTACCAGTGTATATGCACTTTAAAAATTGTTTCACAAAACATACATAGGTAGGATGAATTTCATGCTGCACACATGTTGTGGGGAGGCATTATTTGAGAGATTCCTGTAGTCTGTCTTTAATCTTTTTATTGTAGGGTCCCTGTTCCTTTTGTGACACTGTTTTGGAGAAGGGGGTGATCAGTCTGTGTTGACCCCTTCCATTCACTGAATGTTAGGTTTCCATGACTGTAAGATTTCCTTGACTCTTAACATTTGCTAGTCACTGTTCAGTTAAATAATTGGTGTTCTTGTGAAGTAAATAACATTTAAAACCTTAGCAAAGCTTACTTGGCAAATCTGCCTGCACCCAAGCTGTTAACTTGCATTATGCCCTAAAGCTTGTCTCTGCTTAGCTCCTTTGGAAGCTTTCCTTGCAGCTGCATGGTTGTTTCCAGTGTCACTCCTGTGTTCCGCTTCCAGCAATGCTTTTCTCTTTGAAAGCTTTAGTAACTGATTTTGAGGGAAAAAATACAATTGCTTCTCTTCTGTCTGTTATAAGCCCTGATGCTGCTGCTTCTTCCTCCTACCTCTTCCCACACACACGCTTGGCATCCCTTGGGAAAGTTTTCCACATGCCTTTTTTAATAGTAGCATTTCTCAGCTCTTGTGCCCAGTGTTTCATGACTTGTCCAGTCTAGTCTGTGTAAACTTATGCTAAGTAAACAACTGAATACTGTATCCTGCTGATTTGTGAAAAAAAACTGGATTGCTTTTAGTGCTTGCCTGTCTTGCTGCTGTTTCTGTACGTCCTCTGCAGAAAAATTAACAACCTCAGACCAAAACCTGCAGGCGTGCAGAGAAACGTGGCACGTCTCCCGTACCTAGAACAGGAAAGGTTACCTGAATTACTCATTGCCATCTTCCTGACTCTGCTGACTGCTTATTCTGTTGCAGTAGGCAAGTCCCTTTGATTCTTGTGAGTCTCTATCTTATAGCCTACATGGTGTTACAAAGTGCAATCTTGTGGATGAGGTGTCCATAGGACATCCTAAAAGCAGTATGCAGAAGAATCACAGATAGATAAAAAAGTATATATATTCCCACATGAACTGGCAGACAAAATGAGGGGAAAACAAAATAATAAACACCAAAAGTTTGCCCTAACTATGATGTATGTTCTTTTATTCCCCATGAAGACTAAAAGACAATCCATGGATTTTGATCTGTTTAGAGGGGGGGGGGGGGGGAATTTGATGGCAAACACAAAAACA
>JAYRBT010000001.1:87623177-87688900 GCA_036023395.1 Myiotriccus ornatus
CCCCCCCCCCCCCCCCCCCCCCCCCCCCCCCCCAAGTGGATGGCCCACTCAAGAAGATTGGAAAATGCAGATCCTTGCGGCCCTGTGCAACAGAACTGGGTCAAGCCAGTCTGGAGAAGCTGAATATGGGCCATCCTTTTAGTGCAGAGATACGAATGCGCTGCTTTACCTGGCTTAGTGCAGCTGCCTGATAAAGTACTTATATCGGTCCATGGCTGTGCTTACTGTGAAATCAGCCAAAGCAAACCTGAAGTCAGTAGTTACTTAAAGCCTTTGCCATGTTACTTCTTCTCATGAGTCACTTCTTAATATGAGTTGAGAAAATGGATAAGGGATCTAAAAATCCTGATTGTTCCCTGGGGAATATTGGCACCCTGCTTGCTTGTCCCTCAAAGGTGAGGTTGCTTACTGCTAGTCTGTACAACATTTTGTAGTTTTGGGTTAAACAGTTACCCGGCAAAACAAAGAATCATTCTGTGGAAAAGGAATAAATAGGAAAGGTATTTACGATGTGGATAGCCCTGCTGTCCAGTCTGTCCTGAAACTGATTAACCCCTGACCTCTTCTAGGGATTAGGTAAAAAAAAAAATGGGGGAAGCGAAAAAGGTTACTGGGGACTATCTATTACAGTTCAGAGGAAAACAGAGCTGGACAGAGTGGGCTCTTGAGCTGTAACATCTGGTTTGGGAGGAGGTCAAAAAGAGCTATGATAGTCTTGCAGCCTTTTTTGAGCTCCAGAGCAGTTGTATAACTGACAGTTTCCCTCCTTAACTGAGATCCCTCACCTGCCTCTGATGCATGCCATTGCCCAGCAGCTTGGCACAGTTCTTTCCCCTGCTTTACTGTGGAGCTGATGCCGTGAAGTTCAGCCCTGGGTGCTGTCAGGGACTGCAGTGCTGGCTGACATCTGTGTGGGACCAGGCTCTCCTGCAGCTCTGTGCTGCCTGTTTTTATGTGAGACCCCCGTTTGGGTCAGCTGGGGGTGGTCCTGTCCATCTTCAGGGTGATGCAGTGCAAAGGGCCTTGCAGGGGGTGCCAGACACCTCACAACAGCCCTGTCCTTGGGCAGTGCTTAGCTTGCCAGCTCATAGTCATAACAGAGTAGAACAACATTTAACTCTGAAGAGCCTTTTGTTCCTACAGTCATACAACGAACAGTGACTTTATCTCCCAGCATGGCAAATACATTTAACACCTGGCTTGAGTCAGATCTGCAGGTTTTTGGACATGATCCAAGAAATTTTCTGGAGCAGTGCTGGCACCAGTTTGGATAAAGGGCAAACTTCCACTCTCCTCATCTGTGTACTTAGGTGGTTAGCAAGACTGCTGAGCTACAGAAGGTTATTTGGAAAAGGGAGGATGTCAAGTTTGATGCAGTTGTGAAGAGGAGGTTGAATAGGGAGCTTCACAGGAGGTTTGAGGTCAGGGCAAAAAGCTGTGGTTGTTATCAAGCAGTTTGGGAAATTATATTGCTGGAGCACTAAGGCACTGCATTGCTGTGTCCCAGCGAAAAGCAACTTTGCACTGATACTGTGGGGGGAGAAAGGGGAGAGAAAAAAATTGATGTAAAACATTCATACATGCACACTTGTTTCTCTGTCTGCTTTTTTCAACATATGTTTTCTCCTTCTGCAAGATTTCCACCTGAGTGGAAGACGGTTTGCATGCACAGCCTCTTGTCCTTGCAGGTATACTGCTCTAAATATTCTAATGTGCTTGTTTTGAAACCTGATTGTTTCAAGGCTGGAGGAAACAGATGTTTTCCATTTGCCATGAAGATCCTTGAGGGCACCATTGGTGCCTCACCAGCATGTACTATCTGTCAAAGGCAAAAGAACTTTGGCTATGAAGGCTTCATGATCCTCACTTAATAGGATTCCTGTTGCATGGCTTTGCTGCTGAGGCTAGGAGATGGCTTCATACTCAAAGTTAATTGTGGAACACTGTGTTGAGAAAGTGTAAAGAAAGCTTTATTGCCTCTGCCTTCCCCTCCTCTGTATGTTCATGTCATTTGATGTGCAAGGTTTTTGTCCTGTCTAGAAGAAAATGTTTTGCCAGTACTCTGTAAATTGTAATGTAGTTTAGATAACACAGCCTGAATTTGTGGCCACTTAAAGGGAAGTTTGCTGTAGTTTGGAGCGTAGAAGAATCTCCTTGTTTTAGGAAGACAGCTTTAAAATTTTACCTACCTGGCTGTAAGAGAACCGGATACCACTCTGCAGTAGCACAACGGATGATGCTCAAGATATACTCCTCAGCTGTGGCACTGAGATCTGTTGCTGCTTGTCAGTATGTGAGAGCTCCTGTTTAATACTGGGGCGTAATGGAAACAGCTGACTTCCACTGGCGGAAGGGCAGGACTGTGTATTAAGAAGATTTCTCTGCAAGTCTTGAGCTCTTTGGACAAGTCTGGACTTTTTCTTTAAAAATGTCTTTCCTTTGGTCTGATGGTGCAACTGCATGAACACACTTAGAAGGAAAGGATAAGTCATTTAGATGAACTTACTGACATCTGTTACGACCCTTAGGCACTGTTTATCAGTCCAGGTGGCCAATACTCATGCATTTAGCTCTAATCTTGTGCTTGTTTTTCTTCAGTCTTTAGGCTTGGTGCCTGCAGACCTGCTGTTAGCACTGACAGAGAAGTCACTAATGACAATGTGATTTCATATGTATATGAATGACTGCTAGTATCTATCTATGTCAGGGAAATCTGGACCCTAATACAAACAGTGATGAAGGCTCAGTGTGGGTAGTGTGCAGATGCTTTCACAGTCGTGATATTTTACCTACAGGTCGTCATACCTGCACTGCCATGCATTTGAGCAAATTTGCCTGTGCAAATTCTAGTGATGGAGCATTTCTTCCGAGCTGAGGGGAGCGTTCATGCAGGTGGCCTCGATCTGGGTGATTTGCCGCTGCCTCCACAGTGCTGAGCTCTGTTTGTCTGAGCTGTCCGAGGAGATTCGACTTCTGATGGGAAACAGAAATGTTTTGTGTGCAGATAATAGCAAAAATTATGGGGCTGCATTTTATATCATTTCTGTCAGACACACAGCACAGCTCAATTTACCCCCAGTGAATCAGACATATTGTCTGCTGGAAGACAACAAGGCAACCTTGTCAGTGCAGTGTTAGAGCGTGTGTGCTCTTGCCAGTTTGGGCAAAGTAAAACCAATGAGGATTGTGACAAAGCAATGTGCCTTCATTTTAGCAAGTTTCCAGGCTGAATTTAGCTCTACAGTGTATTTCTCCTGCCTGCAAAGGCAAGCAAAAGATCCCAGGTCCAGTATGAACTGCTGTCTTTCAGAGGTGTACTTTAAAATCTGGCTTGGGCATTAGGATCAAAGTCAGGGGAATTAATTCTCTGTTTATGTTAAAGGAGATATATCTGCTTGAAATGTAATCTTTCCTGACTGTGTTTAATTGTAGTTTCATAAACCACACCTGCCAGTGGGCTCCTCCTGTTATTGCTACAACATTCCATATTTTTATCTTGACTTCCTAAGGAAATGAGGCTTCTTGGTGATACTGAGTATGTCCTGTCTTCTTTTCTACCAAATAGCTTTTGAATCTGATGGTCAACTTTGGCCAAGTTTAGTGAGGAGGAGAAATTCTGAAGATACAAAGTCCTGACAAGTTATGTGAAAACTGGTAGGCTGCATGAAGGAGGGGAGGCTGAAATTTAGAATCTCTGCTTTGAAAATGGTAGACAGACCTTGGCCACCTTCCATTATCAGTCAGCTGACCACTGTTATGCAGTAACTCCGGTGGAGAAAGTAGATTACTTCTTTTTTATTTAAGAAAAAGGTTCTGATGCTACTTCTCAAGTGAGTACTGCAGCTATAGAAATGTCTGCAGGGTAGCACATACAAACTACTTTCAAGCATTTTTAAAATCTCCCCCTGGTTCTTTCTTTATGGTTGCACAAATCTGGTATTGTACATTTGAGATTACCGTGTGTGATCTCTCTCTTCTTCTTAACATGCATATGTATATATAAACATAAACCACCAATGTTACTTTATAACATTTAATGAGTCAAAAATGTTTTCTTTAAGTCCCTCGACGGTACTCCTTTTGGGAGACACAGTTTGAATGATTATGCATGGAGTTGCTGGCAGAAATAGTCTTCAAGCTCAGCTCCTAAATCTAACAATTATGGTAGCAAGTGCTAGTGCTCAAGTACCTGGGAATTCATTATACTCTAAGCTGGTGTGTAACCACGAGAAAGGTTGCCCTTGTGCCTAACAGGAAAGCATTCTTCTCGCACTGTGCCCAATCTCTTAAATATGCAATGGGAAACACACAGCTGAGCTAGTGTCAAAAGAGCCCTGAGGATGCTGTGCAAACTAGTTCAGTTAATCAGTGTAGGAGAAGATGCTGTTTTCTCCAGAGCCTAGAAGTATCTCAAGTCCTTTCCAACAAGGGTCCTGTGTACATAGTTCTAGATATAGAGTACCTTTCTGTCAAAGAACACTAAATAAAGTGCAGAGAACTCTCTAAATAGAAGTGAAAAAGTGTTGTCATTAAATTGCAAAGATTGGTGCTTCATAATAAGCAAACAATTTATTTTGTTCCCCCGTGCTTGCCATCTCTCTTGTCATGATTAGAGCAGTGGGAGTCTGGCCACAGAGGCACCTTTTTGTTCCGATGTTTCCCTGTTTTGGGAGGGAAACATCATTTTGTCCCTGTTGATTTTTTTTCTTTCTTTTTAGTGTGAGGCTTTATTTCTTGAATGTTTTGTTCTGAAAGGTGTGTCTCTGAGAAGTTATCAAGTTATCAGCAGGAGCATTACTGTTCCTGTGTGGGTAGCAAACACATGGGTGTTGTGTTTTGCCTCAGATCCTCGGGGTAAAATGGTAGTTTCCTTACCCAGCACATCACTGGTGCAAAAGATGTGGTGAGAGTTCAACAGCCTGCTCTCTTTTGCACCTTGTTCTATAGGACGATGCGTCCCTCTCTTTGCCTAGTGGAGTGGTCAGTTCCAGAAGTGAACTCAGCTTTTTTGTGTATTGTTTGGTGTATAAGCTGTTTCTGCAGTGTTTCACTTTAGCAGGGATATTTTCCACTGTAGCACCTTCTTCCTGAACTGAGTTTTAGTGTTTGATTCTAGAGGAGGTAAGAACTCAGTGGAAATCCTAGTGTAAATGCAGCAACCCGTGGACCTTCAGATAATTATTACCAGGCTGGCAAAGCACCTGGGCTCTACCTGCAAGAGCAAGAAAGGAGAGCATCCGTGATCCCTGAAAATAATTTTCTTATTTGGAATATTTTACAGAATGGAAATGTAATTGGGCAGAGAGACCACAGGCAGCAGGGAGAGAGAACATTCCTGTGGCTGGCAGCTGGCTGCCTGACCCCCCCTGTGCTAACCTGTCTTCCTGGCCAGGGCTGCAGGCGGACACGCAGCCCTGAGTCACTGCTGTGGAAACAGTGATGCAAAGGCAACATTATTAAGGAGGGTTTTATTTGTCTCTTGCAGATTTTACTCAGCAGCCTTTTCAGTAGCATGTATTGGTGTTGCCTCTCTGAGCCTGTGGGATAAAACTGTTTTTATAAATGAGTTCGTTGGTTTTCATTCTGAATTTTTCTTTTTGCTTCTCGTACTACACCCCTTTGCAACAATTTTTTGTAAATGTAAAGCCTTGCATCAATTATAAAATTATATGAAGTTGCATTGATTTCTAGATCAGACAAAGTCTGATCAAACAAGTCCCCACTCAGTTTGAGTCCCTGAGGAATATGTCTGTTTCTATTTCAGGATTGCTGTTGCTCCCCAGTTCTGATTAAAAAGTTTGGGAAATGTACCTAGCCTAGTCTTGATTTGAAACACAGGTTGTTAGAGTTTGCACTGTTCATGTAAAAGTGGATGGATCAGCATGTAAATGCAAACTCATTCTCTGTGCCTACAAATGTAAACAAACTGCTTGTAGATACAGGAAAGGATTTCTCCCACTGGCAGTAAAGAAAGGAGGAATTACTTGCATTTTCTATTTGTAAATGTTCAGATGGCATCTATTTGTAAATGTTCAGATGGCATCCTGTTGTGATAGCAGTGCTTACTCCTGATATAGGTGTCTATGGCTTTTCCCAATTTTCTAGTTACTTCTCCCTTGAGATAAGGTTTTGCAATACAGTAAAGACAATTTGATATGTGGCTGGTACTGCAGAGTCAGCCCTGCCTCTCTTCTCCTCTTTTCCAAGCTCTCTTTGTACCAGCATCTATCTGGTCCCATCCTTCAGAGCTCCACTGGCAAAGTGGAGGTTGGTGGGTTTTTTTGGTGTTTTTCCCCTTTTTTCCCCCTTCCCCACCCCCCTTTTTTTTTAATATGGATTAGCTTTCTACTGTTTTTGCCCTCCTAAAGCTGGCCAGGGTAGTGGGTGAGAGGGGCCAGGCAGGTCAGGGAGTGGGAAAGGAAGCATCTGGGAGCTGGCGTGCAGCAGCAGCTCTGCAAGGTTACAGTCCTGAGGCTGCCCGAGGAACCCACAACCATCCCTTTGGAGTGTGAACCCAAAATGAAAGTCAGCTGCCACACCTTTTCAACATCCTGGCTTCATCTTTCTTGGCCACCTGTGGTGGCTGCTGAGGAACTGTTTGTAGTGCTCCACACCTGCAGATTTAGGAATAAAGAATGGAGGGTAAAGGTCTTCTGCAGAGATTCCCCCACCCTCTGATTCCTTCCACTGTGCAACACTTTTAGTTGCAACTATTTTTAGTCTGCTTGCTTGCCTCAGAAATTACTTCACTTTCTTCTTTGGACTATTTCCATAACATTTATTGTGACTCTGAATTCCTGCGTTCAGGATAATGTCAGAGCGAAAAATCACTGTGTGGCAAGCTGGGTTCCAGTGCCAGAGCCAGAAAGCCTGTGCTGAGGATGTGTGATGCCAACCACCTCCAATCTGGTGACCTGTGGGAAACTGGCTTATCTGAACCGCGTTTTGGACCATGCCCCACGTTTGCAGGCAAAGAGCCTCGTTAACCCTGAGTTTAATAGTGGTTTGGTTAGTCAATGGCAAAAGAAAACAATCATTCAGTGAGCTAATCCAGGCGGCCAAAGTAGGTCTACCTCTGAAAGGCATCTGTTTGCTTTAAATGATGTTCGGAATCAAAAGCCCAGCCTGCCCTTGCTGTGTGTGCTCCCATTGCTAATTTGCTGGATGTCACCCATTCTTCCTCCATATATTAGATAGGATTTAAATCAGCAGTTTCTTTGGCAATAAAGTGGTCTTAAGATATATAGGGTGTTAGAGCAGAGTTTGCTGTGGGGGAAACAGTGCTCATTTTAACATTGTTGCATATGATGCATCTCATGATTTGCCACTTTGAGATATAAAAAAAATCACAGAATCATAGAATCAGCAAAGTTGGAAGAGATCTATAAGATCATCCAGTCCAACCATCCACCCAGCACTACCACTGTCCCCCCTAAACCACATCACCCAGCACCATATCTAGATGCTTCTTGAACACCTTCAGGGATGGTGACTCCAACACCTCCCTGGGCAACCTATTCCAATGTCTGGCCACCGTAACAGTGAAAAACTTTTTTCTGTTGTCTAACCTGAATCTCCCTTGTCTCAGCTTGAGGCCATTTCCTCTGGTCCTCTCACTGCAGGCATGGCAGGAGAGACTGGCCCCCACCTCACTACAACCTCCTTTCAGGTTGTAGAGGGTGATAAGATCAACCCCTGAGCCTTCTCTAGACTAAACAAACTCAGCTCCCTCAGCCATTCTTTATAGGACCTGTTTTCTAGACACTTCATGAGCCTTGTTCTCCTTATCTGGACATGCTTTAGTACCTCAGTGTCCTTTTTATATATTTTAGGTAGCTAGTTCTGTAAGAGGTGAATTTCATACAGCTGGTTGATGAAGCAGAAGCATGCAATTCAGTGGGTTTAGGCAGTGTGTTGCCATTTCACAGGAAAGACCTCCAGACATAGCATCCCTCCCTGAGGCAATGCTGGATCTGGAGGGAGATGAAGACTGACTGGCAGTTAATAGGAAATTTTCTTAGGAAGAAATGAAGATGTTTCTTTTACTGGTCTTCTCTGCAGCTTGGTAATGGGTAGGATGGATATACTTGTGGAAACTCGAATATTCAGAAGCTGTATATTCAGTGGAGAGCAGAGGTTGTGCCTATTGCTAAGGATCAACATAGATCAAAAAAGCTGGAATTCAGTGTTTGAGATGGGGGAAATAGAGATGTTTACTGTCAAGCCTATATTCTTATGAATTTTTGCACTTTATTTCCCTGAGTCTTGATTAAGAAGCACTCAGGATTGATTGACTCCTGTTTTGGATTAGAGATCTAATCCATGATTTTTCACAAAAATACCCATATTCATCAGCCTTTGGAGGACAAATGGCAACTTAGAATGTGGATAAACTGTCATGGACACTCTGCTTAGCATGGTTCCACAAAGTGATCTGTGCTCCTTGAAATGTGGACGTCTTGACCTGGGGTGGCTGATGAGCAGTGACCTCTTATGCAGGTGTTTGTCTGCATATTTTCCTCCTGATTGCACTCAAAGCAAATACTTCTGTAACTGCTCTGCTTTTGGCCATCACTAGAGGGCTTCAGAGGGAGAAACCTGCTTGCTTTCCACATAATGTCAAGAGCCAGAAGTTTCTTCTGAAACCTGATAATACACAGCATTGTAACAGAGACCTTTGAGTTATACTAGTAGAAGCTTACTGGTGTTTAGCAGTTTTTTTGCATCTTCCATTCAGAGAACTTCTTTCATATTTTTTTTTCCCTTTTAAACCTTCTCTTTGAATCATCTTTACAAGATGAATGGTAAAACTGGGCCTTACCTGGCCCTACAGGTGTGAGGTGAGTAGGGCTGGTGGACAGATAATAGCACTTACAGGGTTTTGCAGTGCCCTGCACTTCCCTGATGGTGAAGTGACTGGAATGTACAGGTGTGCATGGGTATGGGTCTGTTCTCCAGGCCAGCACTGCACTGTTGGCACTGGGGAGAGGTGGCCAAAAGCCGGTCATGACTGTTGCATGGCTGTACATGCTGTGGTTCCTGGGGAAAAGTCTCTGCTCACAAACCGAAGGCGTGAGGGAATAAGGGATGTATTGTATGAAAGACAACTGTAGCTGGATGTCTTGCTTTGAAGAGGTTTGCCAGTGAGTTGGAGAGCTGCCCTCAGCCAAGCCCACTTTCAGTTATAAAGTTTTACAGGTCATGAAAAGCAGCAATGTCCGTTTTTTTCCATCATGCCTCGTCTTTATGTGCAGCAGCACACGTGCACTGCCGTCATCTCTGTGCTTTGGATCAGTGGCTCAGCGTTAGCCCACAGAGACTTGTGAGTGCCTCCGATTTTTTTCTGTGGTGTGGGAACACTGAAGCACATAATGGCTGCAATTCAAAGAGAAATGCTAGCTCTTTGCTACTGATCACTTTGGCAGAAACCCCAAGATGCTCAGAGACTACAGATGGAGCTGTTTTGGGGAAGAGTTTTTTTGTTAAAAAGAAAAAAATAAGGCAAGCACACCCACAACTTTAGAATTTCTTATTATTAGTGATAGTAGTATTAGTATTATGTTTTTCTATCTTTATACTGGCCTCCCTATTCTTCCTGTTCTACACCCCTGACCTCTCACTTTTTAATTCATGCCAGCTAGAGCACAGCTAAAAGCTTTTCCTAGTGGTGCATTATTTCTTAGTAAATCAGCAAAGACAAGCTTAACCAGTTTAACCAGCAGTTTCTGCAAGGCTTTTCTTTTTGAGTGGGCTTTGGGAATTCTCCATGTGCATGTTGGAGGGACCAGTTTGCAGGAAACTGCAGGAGAGGAGCCTCCAGCCACGACAGGCTTTGTTCAGATGCCTGTAGTCTGGCAGAAGCTGACCTCCGCAACACATGCTCTTTCACTTAGCTGCCTCTATCCAACTATTGGAGAGGTCCAATTTGCTGTGTGTGGGATTTCTGCTGCTTCCATGCTACTTGGTAATGTTTCCAAACCGAACAGCGGATCCTTGCCTTGATGGTGGAGCTGGAGCTGGCAGGCTTGCTGCAGCCTGTCCCTTTGTGCATGACTTCATTGTCCCACAGCTCTTCTGTGAGCAAATCCGGTGCCTTGAACCATATCCTCCTGAATTTTGAATCTCTCCAAACAATCTAGGTTTCCTCCTTCGGATGTAACTGCATCCCCCCTCCCTCCCCCTCACGCTTTGGCTGGGCTAATTGCTCTTTGTTTGGTTTCAAATCAAGTGTGATTAAGGGAAGATTTCTTCAGACTGCCACTTCATCGTGTTACCTGACTAGCATAGTAAAAAGTTGTAATATCTGTTGGGGTAAATACCCTGAGCACAGAATTACAGGCCCTTTCCTGCTCATGAGTCATCTTCCCCGGAGACCCTGTAGTGATAGCATTACTTTTATTTTAACGGAAAAAAGTCCCTGAGAAGATGACCAGTTATTTATCTGAACAGGAGCGGTGATGCTTTTTGTTGTTTTATTTTGATTTTTTTAACTGCCAAAATTTATATATATCCTTAAGGAAGGCACTGCTTGGGCAGGCTGGGGCATAGGAGACGTGGTAGCTACTGGAGGCTGGGGAAACCAAACCAGTACTTTTTCTGAGGGAGATCAGATTATATTATGTATTGGAGGGTTTCAGTAAAACTTGTTAGGCCTGCGTTTATTTTACAGCCAAGTTGCTGAGTTTCACTTTTTAACGGAGGGTTGTGCTACAGGAGTGGGCTGTGCCTGTCTGAACTGCCTGCCTGAGAAAAGAGCCTCCAGAGCAGCTCCCAGCAGGCTCACCCTGCTCCCCCCCACTTTTCGTCATCTTTCTTTTTGGACCTGTATGATGCCCAACGAGTGAACTAAACAAAGAAGCGAGTCCCTAGCCACAAGCCTGAAGGAGAGGTGCTTCCCCCAATCTCTGCCTCGGGGTGGGCTGCAGCCTGGGTGAGGTGGTGGATGTGCCTCTTCTATGACTGGTGCAGGGCTTTTTCTTGCTGGGTGAGGTGGCCTGGCCTCTTGAGTTTCTCTTACAGACTTGTGGTTTATGTAGACCCTGTCACAGGAGAGTTTTGGACTGAGTAAAGTTCATTTTCTTCTTATCAGCACCCAGGTGTTGGTGCCTGACTCCCTTGTTCCTGTTTGGACTGCTTTCTGTCTGCTCTGTGTACACATCTGTGGTTTTAAGCAACTATCTGACAATTTAGTATTTCAGCCCCTGCAGCCCCACAGGTCCCCTCTGCTGGTCGTGTGCAGTTGTGACAGACAAGGCAAGGCTGGCAGGTAGGTCTGGCAGGAGACCCTGCTTTGCAGCATGGGTGCAGGAAGGCAAAGAGCAGGTAAACCTCACTGGGAGCTGGTGTTGTGGTTAGGAAGTGGACTTCTGTCCCTAAGCTCCTGCCAGTGCTCTCAGAGTCTCAGCTCAAGAGTGAGAGACTTGTGCTGGAATCTGGGCTGTTTTTGTTTTTTTAAACTGGAGAGTGAGAGGCTCTGATTTTTGAGGTGAAATACCTTTTAATAAATGCTTGCCTGTTCACAGCCCAGCAGCAAAACCAAAAGTTTACTGTAGTATTAGGACCATTTTATATTTTCTCCAATCCTGTTTTCTTGGCTGTTAATTGTGGTCTTTTTGTCACGTGCCCAGCTAAGGGTAAATGCAGCTGGGGTGTAGTATTGCTTGCAAATATTTTTTGATTTTTTTATTTATCCTGATGAAGGCAGAAGAGCTCTTCTTTCCAGGTAGGTAAATAATTAGCTGGCTATCTGCAGCCTCCTTGCTCAGAGAGCAGGAGGAAGGTAGAGAGGAGACCGTGACATCCCATGTATGAGATGGACATGAGCATCTTGTGGCTCTGTTCATTGTTAATTCACTCCTGCAGCACCGCTCAGCTGTGAGGTTTCCAGGCGTGCTTGGCAGCACCAACAACAAAAACATCTGGTCCAAGAATATAGCTCCCTTCTGCTGGCAACTGCATGAAAATGATTTTGTACATTGTGGCGTAATGCCAAATGCACTTAACTTGTACGCTAAAGTGCGCAGCCTATATAGAGCTTTGGCAGTGCAGGGCAATTTTAAATGCTGTGCATAAGTCAGCGTTAACCTACCAAAGAAAATCAAAGCCTCAGAAACTGATTTTATAAAGAACTTGCTTATCACGTGTGCCCAGACGTGGCTATACCTTTGTACCTGTCTAACAGCTGTTCCTGTCTGAACACAAAGGAAAAGCCTTTTAGTTACAGCCCTGGTTGTCATGTGCCCTCCATGAAGGTTTGGCACAAACACGAAGGGAAATTTGCCCCTCTCCGGCATCCCTGAATTCCTCTCATCAGCAGCTGCATTTTTCTATTACTGATAGAGGATGTCTGTCTCCCCTCTTGTTTTAGAAAGGACCTGGTGTGTGCTGAAGAAAATGTTAACTGTGAATCAAGTAGTTTGTGTGTCTGCTGGTAAATTGTAATTTGAGTGATTGGACCTGATAATTACAGACATCATCATCTTGTCCATCAGTTGTAAATCATTCCGTAATGGATTTCCCATTTGAAAGAGAGCTGTATTTCTGAGCACAGGTGTATTTCAGAGTCTTTTAATATCTGTATTCCTTCTTGAATTGAAAATCCTTAGAGTTAAAAGCATGGATCTCATCTGTACATGAACAAGCAAGTTGGAGAGGTCTTTACTCCAGAAAAGCTGCTCTCAGCGTATATATTTCTAGGTATTTAGTTTCTGTTTATTCCCACAGAGTAGCTGAGCTTGGTGTTGCTTTTTCACCCCCAAAGCTGCTGTTAGGGTGTAGGTTTTGGAAGTGCTGCAGAAGAACAGGGAGGAAAAGAAACCCCGGTCTGGCATCAGTCATGCGCCTGCGTTTATACTTTGCAGAAGGAGCCCATTCCTCCCCGAGAAGTAGCAGGTGGTTTGAGGACTTGGACAGAGTGATACAGTAGGTATATGCAGGGCTGATGGTGTCACAGATACTGACCTGACGTTAATTTTCTACTCTGTCACTGCTTTGAGGAGCAATTCTCACCAAACCAGAGAGAGAAGGAAGAGGGGTGGGAGATGGTGGCAAAGGGAGGAGGAGCAAGCCCTCGCCCTTCTGCTGTCTTTTAAAGCAGTCTTTGCTTGCAGTGTTGGTGAAAGAAACCAAAGGTATTTTCTGGGGTATTTTTAAAATTGAAAATGGAATTTGACAAGCCTGTAGGGCTTGGTCCGTTCTCCTCCCTTTTCCTCATCCCAGCCACCCACAGTCTGCATAGACAGTGTTTATTCACCCTGTGTCTCAAACATAGGATGGTGGGCTGGTGTCGTAGCTTTCTTTGTGATCCTTTCTGTCTCTCATCAAGTGAGAGGAATGGGCCTTTGAACCTCTTGGGTCCTCCCTGTTTGCACTTGGCTTTCTGCATTTGCAGTGCTTTCTCTGCATAAGGCAGGGGAGAAAGCTGCAGATTACTGACAGAGGCTGAGCAGTGACTAATACTGGACTAGAGGCGCTGAAGTGTTTAACCTTTAGGCAAAGATTAACTGAAATTAAAACTTGTAAGGACTTGTGCACTCACACTGTGTCATTCAATCGTGTTGATAAGACACATGTACAGATCGGATGATTCCTTTTATTCCTGCGTAATTTACATATTTTGGCTGCTTCACAAAAGAAACCTTGTGTTAAATAAGTCAGATCATGATCTCACATTAGTCCATGCTTACAAGAAGTTTTTTGGAAGCTGTAGCATAGCCCAAAATTTCGAGTTTTCCTTTTGTGGGTGTAAAACAGAGCATAGGTTACCGGCAGCACTAAAAACGGGCATTAAGCATGCCTACTGCTTCTTAAACCTGTGTATTACCTTAAGTGTTTGAGGATGTGGTGGCTGTCTGTTGGATGTTGTTTCATCTGGAAGTTGGACCTCAGAGAGACGTAGACCACTTTAGAAAAGGAGCATTAAATCTCTATCTTTGTAGTAGTAGGCTAAGTGAAGTATGCCACTTTATAGAAGTGGATTCTGGGGTTGCAGAGAAAATGATGTGATCTTGTTTTCGAGGCTTTTCTTAGTGCTCATTTTCTGACAAAATGCAGGGCTTTGTTAGTGTTGCAGACGGAGTTTTAAAAATTTGGAAGGAAAAATTATGCCACTAGCAACATTTTAATAGGGTGAGTTTCCTTAATTAAAGCGTAGAAGATTTAGGGAATGCGGACAGCTGAGGGATTAGCAATATGCTACAAAGTTCCTCTTGCACATACCAGTTGATTTGGGTTCAAAAGCCAGAGTCCATAAGAAATTTGTAGTCTTCCAGCAGCTGTTTGCTGGCTTTAACTATTGATGCTCTTAGTAACCAAAGCCTGGATTCATTCTGTTGAATTTTAGGCACACAGGGGTTGTGCTGAAGCCTAGGATGTAGGTGACCTGGGCATCTGTAATTTAGCATGGGGGGAAGGGTGCCTGTGAGAGGACAGGTCTGTCCACCTGAGGTGGTATTCATCCTATAGAGGGGTAAAAATCACTGGTGGGACTGTGTCTCCTGAAAGTGTGAGGTACTTGCTTTGAGGCAGCCAGCTACTCGCTGCTGGCTGTTGTGGTGGTGCTTGTTTGTGCTCCCCAGTTTTGGTAATTTGTTAGTTTGTTTGTTTTAATTTTATTTTTTAATGTGTGATTGATTTTGGAGCACCACTGCCAGCCTGCCCCCTCTGCTTTGCAAATCTGTCTGCTTGCTTTTGGCCTACATAATATAAGGTACTGAGCAGTGCCAAGCCCTTCATCACTGTTAGGCAAAGAAGTGGTGGCATGTGATGGAGTTGCTGAGTTTCTCTTGTAAGCTACTTGACCAGACCCATATCTTTTTAATAAAGGATCCTATGTGAAACAGCCCCAAGGAAAGCCAAAGTGGGATTACTTTTCCTTCCTCTCACTTGTTCTGTTACTGTTCAGGTGTGCGTGGTGATAGTTTTCGTGTTTGTTATCCCAAACTACTGGGATATTTTATGTCTTTTAGCATTTGGGTTTCTTTCCATGTATGAAATGAAAGAGGGGTTGTAAATAAGTTCCTCTTCCGTTTTCATGTACAGAACTTGTTGGTCATTGTGGGTGTGAGGCTGTGGGTGTGAATCTGTCCTGTGAGGGAATTAGTGTCTTCATGTAATTGTAGGTTTTCATGATGTATGTACTAGAGGAACATTAGTGTTACGTTAGGACTGCTATTTTTAATATATTTTATCTTCTCAGCTTACATTTCTGCTTGAGTGTCACAGCCCCTTCCTTCTTGCACACCAGTGTATAGGAAATCTATGGTGCATAGGAAATCTGCTTTCAGTCATTTCAACCTTTTGTTTTCTCTCCTCTCTCAGATGTTTGCCTTCTGCCCCCCTCTGAGTTTAAAGCTTAGTCTCAAACCAGGACTTCAGTTTCTTGTTGAATCTTTCCAGCTGCATGAAACCTGCAGGACTTCAGAGCCTTTTCCACCTCCCAGGTCCAAACTGTGGCCCAGCAGTGTCTGGACTGCACATGCAGGGAGGGGCCCATGTGTTGATCCCCTTTGGGAAGGAGATCTGTCTTCCAGGTGGGAGCAATGGAGCTTTGCATTGCCTAGGGGAGAGCAGAGACCAGGCAGTGGGCAAATGCCTCCCTTGTCTCTGTCACCCCCAGAGATGCTGCTTTTTGTGGCATCAAGTCCCTGCTAAGATTGAAAGCAGAAAAGCTGTGGAAGGTTTTGGCATTGTGCATTAGTCTATTTTCTCTCCAGCATCTGCATCTCCTCATATTGTCTGAGTCTGGAGCTTTGCTTAAAGGAGATTGCTATAATTTCTTTCCTTCACACACAAGCTTATTTTTCGTATCTACTAGCAAGGGCTTGTTCTGATTACAAGAAATCTGAGACTGGATGTAGAATTGTATAGCAACAGGCATTTTTACTGTGAATAATAGTGATGAAAGTAGGGTACTAAACATTCCCTTTTTTATGAGAGCTCTGAAGATGTCAGTATAAGGCTAGCTTATTGCATAACCTGTAAGTAATTTAGGCTTGATGAGGGTGGACAGTTGAATTGTAACTAGGACAAACATGCAATCTGAGCAGGAAACTTTTTAAAGTAATCATATCTAGGATTGAGGGCCTAGCATTTGAAATGGTTGAAGGGGTTTGCCCTTAGGAGGTTTTTCTCCTGGTTGTCTTTGGAAAAAGCCTGTGGCATCCTGGGGTTTTACTGAGGGAGATCAACAGTGGTGCAGTTTCTGTGCCTTCAGAGCAGCTCATTGAGTGACCAGCAAAAGCACTGGAGGCACATCAGGCAAGAAAGAAAACACTGTCGGAGTGACTGACAGAGGAGGTGGTTTGTGGGGAGACAATAGACAACTATTGTTTTCACGTGGTTTTTGGCTCCTTCCTGCCTGCACGTGATTCCATCTCCCGTGCCTGCACAATGCTGCTACACAGGCTCCTTCAGGCGGTGCTGGGACCCTGCTGAAGAGTTGCCCTCCCTCACGCCTTTGTCCAGTTAATTTAACTATCTCTTTATGGCTGCAGCCTCAGCGATGGCACTGCTGCGAGCAACTTGGCTCATTTTCTCCCTTGTTTCAAATGGTCCCTTTAGCATGCAGTAGAGAGGGTGTTGTGCCAAGGGGAGACAAAGCAGCTTCTGTTTTGTGTGTGTTTGGAAGTGTGTTTCTCACCTGCTTGATGAAATGTTGCCACTGAAGGTAACCGAAGGTGGTCATAAGGACAGCACTGTTCTGCCAGCCGGTCTGCATGAAACTAAGGGTTTTTTTGACCCTTGTAAAAGCCTCACAGCCGTCTTCTGCAATTCCTCTGCCTGAGCAGTGTTGCCTGTTTGCTGTTTCTGGCAGCATGGCTCTGTGCTGGCAGCATCAGCAGCTCGGAGGCTGGTGGGCAGCTCACAGTGACAGGATGGGTTTCCAGAAAACTCACAAATGGTAAAGCCGTGAAAGGCTTGCTCTGCTTCGGCTGCCTTTGTGATCAAGGGGCAAAGTCTGAGAGGGACTCTCACAGCAAGAGGCAGGGAGCAGGGGCGGGGTGGATGCTCACCACCTGTGCCACACACTGCATGACACTGAAGGAACACTAGACACCCAGCAAGCAGTGGCACAGGTGGTGAGCACCTCAAGAAATGGGATGTAATAAGAAAGTTGGAGGCTCTTGTATGTTAAGATTTAGGAGGAATTGTATACGGACTTGTTAAGTGTTTACTGCACCTCTTGATTAAAGTCTCTTCTTTAGACTTTCCCTCCCAAGAAAACTGTGTTTGGTATTTCCTCTTAAAACCTATTTTATGTCATATTCCCAATTCCAGCGCTCCGTTGTGGTGTTGGAGAGTATCAAGTTTTTCCACATTGCACTCTCTGCACTGCAAGCTGCTCTGCTTCATACAAACTTTCTACCTTGGCAGTCAGTGGCAGGGACTTACCTGGCACTTGAAGTATCATTGCTCTTGTGGTTTGGTTCCTCCCAAAATCTCCTTTCTTGCATGGAGGCAGCACCACAGCTCCCAATTCAAGTACCATGCTGTGTGCAATACTGCCCCAACTTTCCTTGCCAAAATATCTCCCTTGTGTGTGAGAACTTTATTAACGACTGTATATATTATGGATTCCAGCAGCAGAAAAGGTCACCTATTGTGCTAGGCACTATTCAGACTTTCCCTGTCCTGCACAGATTGTGCTCCGAACGGATGCTGGCCAGGTCTGGTGTGCGAGGAGCAGAGGGGTTGTGACACTCAAGCAGAAAGGTGGTTTGCAAAAGTCAGTGTTGTGATTTATTGAGGAAGACTTTTCTTTGTGGTTTTGGTGTCTTTTAGGAGTTTTTTGGTTTTGGGGTTTTTTATATGGGTGGAGGGTAGAAATGAAAAGTGAGAGGAAGCTGAAAAGAAAATAAACTGGGTTTCTTGTGGGTTTCTTCTGTTTTTCTTTAACTTTTGTGTCAGAGGCACATAGTGAAAGAAAGGGCAAGTCGTCATCATTTTGGTGCCTCTGAAGGCAAACTGGTCTCCTCTCTACCACTCTGGGGGTCTGTGGATTAGAAGTCCCTTTTCCCTCCCAGCCATGGGCTGGGTTGTTTGGCCTGAGCCTGCTGCCTGCCCCTCCACACAGGTTCCAACTCTCCTGTGATTTATAGATTCCCAAATTCCACAAGTTACCACTGGAGCTCATGATCCTCCGCAGCTCAGCTTACTCTGAAACTATAGGCAGAGCATTGCCAGGTGCCATTCTCCAGGGAGGGCAGCTTCCTGGGTGTAGGCAGGCAGAGCTTTGTGAACAGCATTGGGAAAGCAAACGAAAACACTTTGCTGACGTGTTTGGCTTTCCACTGTTTGGTGGTGATATTCATTCTTAAAACCCTTGGTTGTGGCTTAAAATGACTGAATGGCATTTGTATGGGGAGAGCTGAGATTTGTCACTGTCTCATTTCTTAAATCAAAAAGCAAAGTTACTGATTTTGTATTCTACTTCATACTGATTTAGAGCAGCATATAAATCATCTGGCGGGATAGGTATACTTGCTCTTGCCTTTATCACAGAACATTGTCTTGCTTTATCTTTGCTGGACTGTATTTTCTCATTTGCATTTATCCTCATTGTATTACTAGGGTAAATAAAATCTTACTAAATTGTCCGTAGTTTCTCTTCCTCGAGCAGTGACAGTCCCTTAAGAGGGCAGAATCAACAACTAGCAAAGAGCAGTGGTCCGACAGCTCTTCCACCTGGGGGAGTTTGGATGGAAAGTCACCACTTACATGCCCTGGGACATGTCTTTGCTCTGTGTTTAGGTGGTTTGTTTGTTTTTGTTTTTTTTTTTCTTTTAATTTTAAAATTCAGCTCCTGAAATAATTTCATTGTGCTATAGAACTTGTATTTCCCCCTTTCTTCCCGAAGTGTGTTTCTCAGATTCTTGTAGGGTTCTCATACCAGTTTTAATGCTGGAACAGGTCAGAACTGTTGTGCTTAGTCTCCTGAGGCATCTAGGCAAATGATGTTTAGGGAAGTATACAGAAACATGACAGACATGAAATGATTTTTCTTTTCCTTTGGTAATGTCCTCCCTGCTTCTGACACTTCTAGAGCTTAATTCTCTTCTTTTCCACCCCTGCTCAATGTCCAGTGAAGTGTTTCTGCATTCCTCATCTTCTAAAAATTTGTGTAAATAAGCAGAATTTTCTTTCAATAATGATGTGGAGGGTGGGGTGTTACCTTTGGAAAACATGATGAAATGGAATAATTGAGCTGTCCAGGTTAGTCTTCCTTATATGGATCTACTCTAGTAGCTTTTATTTGACTGGGAATTACTTCAGTGGCAACCGTGGTCAGATACTTAAAACACTAGATACTTAAATCATCACAATTTTGTAAATGTTGATGTAATGAAAATAAGAAGTCATTGATTTGCCATCTGCGTGCAGAAAAACCTGTACTGATACTTAGCGTGCAATGATGAATGGAAGGGTAAGTGGTGTTGAGATTTTGTGCTGCAGCCGTAAGCAAGCTGATCAGGTGCCGCTGGGTGGCATGCTGAGAGGTAACATGACTGGTTTTATTTTTACTGTGCTAGTTCATATGATTAGAAATGCTCTTAGTGTACATAGGTGAATTTCTGTGAGGGCATCGTATTTGGGTTTTAATCTTACAGGAAAAATTATTGTGATCAAAGAGCGTTGCAGTTAGAAATCCCTAGGAATGCTGACATGTCCATTTAATCTCTGAGGGGAAACACATGGAAAGGGAGAGGAAAGCTGCTTCAAGCTTGATCCAACCATGTGAGTCTTGTGAAAGTATAGCTTACTGCAAAAATTACTGGTAGTCAGACGTGCTGTGACAAACAGACGGCTAATCTAGAAGTATAAAACGCACCAGCCTAATCACAGGGAAGACAAAGAAGGTTTCAATGGGAGTTTGTATCCACAGATAATGGTTTAAAGTGGTAATTGATGCCAGCTGCATAAAATCACTAGGAAGGACTCACCAGCTGCCTCTCTCCTCCAAGAAAAAAGGATGTACTTTTGTATTACTTCATGAGAATGACAGTCTCTTGCCTCAACCAGTTTTAATTTTTTCCTTTTGTGATACCAGTGCTTCTGTAAATGGAGGACTGTTAGCAGTGGTCATGCAGTGCATGTGTTGTCAGGAGGAGGTGAGGGATTTTCGCTTTCCGAGGCTGGCTCACATGTCCAGATCCCAGGATGGGTCCCAAAACACCTCGCTCTGTGCAGGAGGATCCTTGCTGCAGGCTGTGGTGTACCCTCCTTGAGGCATGTGTGTCCATAAGGAGACCTGTGTGGAAATGGTCTTATCCAGTGAGATTTTTGGGTGGGATTCATGTCACCCTGATGCAAGACATCTGCAAGATTGGTGTCTGCATCTTTGCTAATGACCTCACCCTCCTTTTGTAGTTAATGGGGAAAAGTAAACACTGGTAGGGTGAGCATTGTTTGGCCTCTTTCAGATGTCCACGTTGGAATGAAATGAGCTGTACCCTGGAAAAAAAAAACGCTCCTGAATCTGGAACAGAACAACTTTGGTCTGGCCAACTTTTTTTTTTTTTTTTTAATTTCCTTTTGTTTTTAAAAATCTTCCAGCAATTGCTGTACCGCAGTGGTGCTGCAGCCTTCTCTGTGCTGATTAATCCTCATGATAGTTCCTGTCGCCACAAAGTCTTTAGGACTCATTGCGAGGGAGTTATTGATCCACACTAAGTAAGTGGAATTCTCCAGAGCCTGGCAAGAATTACCAAATCCATTTATTTTTGTAGACTAGATTTTGGACTGGATTGAACTGTAGGTGAGACGCAATTTGTGTTGTGTACAAATGCTCCAAGGTGGCTGAAATAGAAGTGTAGGACCATTATTAGCCTTTAGTTAAGGGAGATGCTTGGGGTTGCTGGAGGCCATTGAGCAGGTGCTGTGACACAGCCTCAGTGAAGAGCTGAAAGAGCAGCCTGCAGTCTGCTGGGTCTGTGTGTGCCTTTTTTGTTGTTCGTTCTTCAGGTTTTTTTGGTGGGGTTTTTTGTTTGTTGGTTTGGTTTGTTGGGTTTTTTTTGGCAGGATTTTGATTATTTTATTTTTCAGAAATAGATCCTGTCTTAAGTGTTATCATTTGGCTGCTGTTACAATAAACACGGACAACCTTTAGGACATTCTGCTCATTGTATTGTAAAAGCTGTTGTGTTCATGTGCTGAGGGTAGGAAATAATTTTTATCAAAAAAGTCAGTTCAAAATAGCATATTAATCCAATCATACATATTAAGCTATCAACAATTAAGTCCCAAACTGTTAAGTTTAACAAAGCTATCACAGTTTTTTTCCTAAATACACAATTCAGAGGTTCGGTGTAGGAGTTCCTAGTATAATAAGCATGTATTCTTCTCTTTTTTTTTTTTAATTTTTGCATATGGTCTAAATAAATAATCATGCAATAGCAAAGACAACAGAAGCAGCTAAGGAAGCACCAAGTTAGCTTTTGGCTCAAAAAGCTGTTCTGACAACACTTTCTCGCAGGGCTACTTTTCACTGGGAACTTTGATTTACAAGATTCTTTTAATATTTTGTTCAGTGTTCCAGAAATACACAGTATTTTACTTCAAAGATGCATCATGAGAAGATAGAAGAATAGTTTATCCCTGGTGCATTTTGGGAATTGTGTCATAATAATTTACGACTAAGCATTGCATTTCACTATCAGAATATTTGAAATAGTTGCTTGCTTTGTAGCATAGAGGAGCTTCTTTTACTCAAGCTGTCTGTACCAGTGTGTATAAACAGTTAACATGTAGTTAGTATTAACATCCATGCATGTCATGAATAGGATATTTGATTGCTAGCATGGTACAAATTGCAAGGAAGTTTAAGGCTTAAAATTTTATCATGCAATCAGCTTTGACATCACAGGATAATCAAAATATGTGCTATCGTTCCCATCAGCCAGCAACCCTAGGGAACAGAAGTTTTGAGTTCTTCTGGAATCAGTTTAGGGTAGACATCTTCTGCCTAGGTATCTAAGGATAGAAGACTGTGGCGCAAATAAAGAGGTATCCATCTGCCTTTTAATTTGTTGCCTTGATAGGTGCTTGAAGAAGGCTCCTACTGTCTTTGGTATGGGAAGGGAGAGCTGGGGGTGGGATGGTATCTGCTGCTTCTTCTGTATCTGCTGGCTGCCTGTTCAGACAGCACCTCAAAGCGTGTGGATCCTTCCATGCAACATGTCCTACTGTCACTTCAGAAACAGATCGTGGGTGTTCTTAAGGAGGGTTTTCATAGTGTTACCTGTTTCATCTCTTTGAAGGGCTGACATCCCTTCACCTGAGCTGCTCTCTTTTTGGCATCTTGCTGAAGCAGGGGGAGCTGTGGGAAATCCTTCCTCTGTCTTTGTGTCCCAGCATCCTGTTTACTGGCCGGGCTAGGAGCCCGTTCTTCCTGATGCACTTGCTCTTCCTCCACAGAGACAGATGGAGGAGGAGGAAACTTGTGCACGAGGCCAATGCTTTGTCCTTGCAGTGAGGGGAATTCCTGATCTCCACCTCTGTTTTCCTGTGCCAGTCCCGTGCTGGCAGTGAGATGGGAACCTGCTTCAGCAGCTGGCTGCATGGAGCCGCTGTCTGGCAGTTAAATAGAACTGGTTGCAATTTTCAAAATTAAAGGAGAAAAAATGAGGAAGATGTAAATAATACTCCTCTATCATAAATCCACAGATTTTTCTGGCTTTCTAGTTCTCTGAGTTGCATACAGTAAAAGCCTGCTAGCTTTGTATTTGCTTATGGTATTATAAGCACAGAGTTTTTGGAACAGATTATGTCCTGCTCCATCACTGGGTCAAGTCCATTGCATTCTTCATTTGCTTTTTTGCACTGCTGAAAACATGGGAGAGTAAAGACCTGTTTTAGACCATCTCAATAAACAGGTTTAGGATGGGTTTCCTGGAGCATGATGCTGGTAAAAATGGAACTTTAAAAAAATCTACTTGTATGAAAGTGAAGAATAAATAAATAATTCATGTGGTATATTCAACATATGGGGATTTGTTTTATTTTTTTTTCAAAGGATGAAGAAGAAGAAATCAAACTGGAGATTAATATGCTAAAGAAATATTCTCATCATAGAAATATTGCAACTTATTATGGTGCTTTCATTAAGAAGAGTCCTCCAGGACATGACGACCAACTGTGGGTAAGCAGATATTTTTCAAACATGTTCGTAAGTCTTTCCCTATTGGATGTAGTTTGAAGATGACAGAAATACCATGTTATGGAAAGACAAACTAATAGAATTTGGTGCTTGCCTGGACAGATAGATAAGTGAATCACGTAGGCTAATCACACATACCTAAGAGGATGTCTGAACCAAAACTTGCTATAAGCAGTGGATTTGTTCTTAAAGTAACTTTTTCCCCACACTTCCCCAATGAATAGTAGCATGTTTCTTGACAACAAGACAGCTGAGCTGAGCAGTAAGAATATGTGACTGTAAAAAGAAGGCTGCACATAAAAATTGTACCTATTAAACTTCCCATCCCACCTCATCTATACCCTCTAGAGGACTGAAGTTTGGGTTTGAAATGGCAGGGTATAGTCATCAGTGCATGTTCTTCCATAAATAAATGGGAGTTAAAGGATGTGTTGCAATGGTGCGATCAATTTGATTCTTTCAGCATTGGATGTGCTCTTATTTCTAATGCATTTTGCGTAGCTGAGCAAATCCAGATTCCCAGCATTAAATTACAGTGATTAAATCAGTCCTTGAAAATGTGGTAACTGATGTGAGACATATTCCATATATGTCTGACACACATTGAAGACATTTGCTTGAATCCATTTTCCAGGCAGAGATGTGAAATAAATTCTATTCTCTGCTTCACAAGGGTTTCCCAGACCAATGCTGCAACCTGATTATTTTGCTTTGCTAAACAGCTGAGAACTGTGTTTAGTGTTGGCTGTACACTGATACTTGTTTTTCAGCTTGTTATGGAGTTTTGTGGAGCAGGCTCTATCACAGACCTTGTGAAGAACACGAAAGGGAATACTCTGAAAGAAGACTGGATAGCATATATCTCCAGAGAGATTCTCCGGGTAAGGAAGATATTCTGTTCCGCACAGAGACAGTCTTAGAAGATGTAGCCTAGCTTGAGGTTCTGCAAGAAGCTGTTTCTGATCAATCCCATTAGCCATGTCATCACTTGAAGAGTGCATAGAAGCATATAGATGTCTGCTCCACAACATTTAACTGGGTGTGAGTTGTACTGTATATTGTACGAGAAACCTTGCAGAAAATAGCAATTTTTAGTCATGAGAAGCCAGCGGAAGAGCGAGTGACCTTATCTACTGTAGAAGCTGTGAAACGGTGTCCATAAGACCTGAGGCTAAAACAGGGTTGTAGCACAGTAGGGTACGGAATGCACTTTTCCAAATGTGCTTGTGGCTGTCTTTCTCTGCTCCTAATCAAATCTATGGAGGAAAGGAATTGTTGGCTCAGGCCAGCAGTCAGGACTTCTGTGCTGTTATGTGCTCTCATATTGTATATTCCTGCAGTCTGTCTAGAGCAAGCAGCTATATCATGCGTGGCTGTGCAGTGCTAGCAGATGGCGCTGCAAAGGTTTTTCAGGAAGAGGGCTGCAACCTACCATTTTTTTCTGAAACTGAAACTTGAACTAGTTACTCTTAATATTTAATTTTCAGTTGGTACAGTTTAAGTGCTTTTTGTTTGGCATTTGTTTGCTGCACTAAGTGAATCTGGTATGGTTTTGTCGTGCTTCTTTGTAAAACAAATTGCCTCCTACCCATGCCACTGCACGGTATATTTGTTCAATTGCCTAATTGTAAATGAAGTTCTGAAGGGCTTTATGTTAAAGGGAACCAACACTAGCTCTTGCGTAAATCAATGCTGCTGTTGTCTGTGTTACACGTTTGCCCTGCCTCGGCAGTTTTTAAGATGAGGATGGAGAGAGATGTATGATTCTGGTCTCTAATTCCAAATGCTAGAGGAGAGTCCAGCTGCTGGCATTTGGGCTGGCACATTTTAAGTTTTCTACAACAGAGGAGTTGTACTTCAAATCAGATGGATAGCATGCTTTAATATGAGGAAGGCTAACTTTTGCAGGCCTGATCATATGCTTGATTTGAGAGCTGTGTGGCCTTGGAGATGTTCTGTGCTATATTGGATTCATTCTAAGTTCTCCTTAGGTAAAGCGGACAAATGCTTGCTGAAAAGAGGAAAAAATTTATTTACCCCAGAAAAGAGTTAGCGAAAGCTATTTTCTCATTCCAGGGAAAGATTTGCAGAAGGAGCCTTAATTACTGGCCAGCGGGAACTGGAATAACTGGAAAAAAAGGAATGCTAAACTCACATTGCTGTGAGACATTGCAAAACCTGATTCGACACAGAGTTTGTCAGAGATGGAGGAGAGAGGTTGTCTAACACAAAGTTAAAATGAGCTAAAGATTAGCTTAGGTGGAGACACAGGTGAAGATCAACCCAGTTTATCCTTGTGTGGTTGGAGGGGTCTGAGGACTGGAGGAGAGTGGAGACATGCCCCTCTGTCTCCTCCCAGCCCTTTGCAAACCCTAATAAGTTTTTCAGTAACGTTAGATGGTACTCTGGAGAGAACAGACGATTATCTCTCTGGCTGGGTCAGAGTAGCAGAAGGCTTTAAAAAATATCCTGTGTGAAGCTGTGGAAAAGCCTTCATTCCTGTGAAAAATAGGACCACACTTAGCCTTAGCAGTCAGTGAAGGGTCTTGGAGACATCAGCCCTCTTGATTTGCTTGTGATGTGTGGAGAGAAGCTGTGGATGGTGGGGTTTTTGTCACATTCATTAATTGTTAAAAAAAAAGAAAATAGCCCAATGGTTATGTAGGCAAACTGGTGAATGATCATTTAATGAAGAACATGTGTAGGAAATACTTCTCTACAGCAACCACTACTCTCTTAACCTTTTGCAGCTGTAAAGGTTCTATTTCTTTATTTTTTCATAAAAAATTAAAAGCCTGTGAGAGCAACAAGAACAGGCAAGATGATCCCACTGGAGACTGCAATTTTCCAAACTGAAAACTGAGGAGAAACCAAAATACAGGCAGTTGCTAAGAGGGTTGCCTGTTGTTCTCCCAATTACATTAGAGAGTAAAATGCAACATATGTCTTTCTCAGCCCTCCCTCCACATGGCTAACGCTTTGGGGCATGCATCCAGGTGCTGTCTCAACAAAAACCACCGTATGCCCGGCGGTTTGGTTTCCTTTGGAAATTATAACGCTTCTGCTTTTTTAAATTCGTTCGCCTCTTTTTTCCGTTTTTTTTTTTTTTTTTTTCTTTTTTTCCTGAGGAAGAATTATCTGGTTTCATATATATGAAGGAGGCTAGAGAAAAGAACTGCAGCTTTGCAGCGGAGCATTTCTTTGTCATCTGTCAACCCTTGCCCTCAAACATGACTGCCAGTCCATCATCATCGCACTCCTTCTCAGGGGTGCATATATGCATGTTGATGCTGCATCTTTTTTCCTTCCACCTCCCTTCCCCAGAATATATTCTGTGTGACCCTGTGCAGGTCAGATGTCAGTGATATGCACTGATGCTGATGTCATTTACCATGTGAGGGCATGGAGACTTCCTGGGAGCTGAACTTCCTTCACACGACAGCAGAGAGGTGTTTGCACAGTGCAGATGTTGGGCTGTATTTATGTACAGTGTGTGCATAACCTGGGGCCTTTGTCTCTGCTCCATTACCAAGCACTGTGTGGGTGGTGTGCTGTTACAAGGCTGCTGTGGATCCCATTGCACCCAGTTGCTGAGCAAGAGCACAAGACCCAGTGCTGTGACCTTTGGGGCTGCTGGTTATGGGTAGTCTGTTGCTAGGCCAAGAGCCTAACTCTGAACATCCTCTCCTTCCTCTCTCCTTAATGCAGGGGTTGGCACATCTTCATGCCCATCATGTGATTCACAGGGATATCAAAGGGCAAAATGTGCTGTTAACAGAGAACGCAGAAGTGAAACTTGGTAAGTAGGCACACATATCCACTTCCTCCTTCATTCAGCCTTTGGTTTTATGATGTTCTCAAATTAATTTCATCATTTAAGAGCCCCACAACATGTTTTCTAGCATGAATACTTTGTCACTGCTTCCCTGTGGATTGACAACCTGCATGTATTTCCTCCTGCTTTGGGAGGATGGAGCACAGGTTGTTGTTGAATTTTGTCAGAAGATGTTGGCTTTCATGCCAGAGAATCAGTGATGGGATCATTTTGTTTACCCTGCTGAGCTGTGTGTGACTTGAGTTTGTTCTAATTCCCTTTATTCTGGACTTGGGAAGTGACAGGAATCTCTCTCATATTTGGCTTTAATTAAAATAGCACCTGCTGTTCAGGTTCTGGACACAAAAATATGATCTGGACAGCACTCTCACGGGAGCTGTAGCATCGAGTTCAAAACACAGTTCCAGCTCTGGCATCCCTGGCCTCCTCGCTCCCTGCCAAGTGGATATACTCTTTTTTTCTTCCTCTCTAATTTGTTTCTTTTAGTTACTGCACATGTTAACCTTCTGTGTTTGTATCACGCTACACTCACCACCTTTTTTTCGTTAAATATAGAGCCATGCTGAAGCCCTCCCACCCAGCCCACATCCCTTCTGTTTTGCATTACACCTTCCTGCAGCACAAGGCATGGGAAGATGTCTCGGCTGCTGGAGGAGGAAGCTCTCAGGAGAGCTTTCCTTTGTTTGGTCCAAAATGGAGCACAGTAGCTTCCAAATCATTTCTCCCACTGAGCTTGTCTGCACCCGTTTGTCAGTGTCACTTGGCTGATGGATGCAGTGAAGCTGACAGAGGCAGCTACTGGTATAGAAAGACATATAGCACTGGTTGTCAGCAAGGAGAACTGAAGGGCTGAAAACGCCCTTGTAATATATATAATTGCCTTGTAATGAAATGGGCATCTCTTTCACGTGTGTGCTCAAAGTTAGCGCTCCTTGAGTAATCCCTCCTCTTTTGCTGCCACTGATGCTTCTGCTCTGTCATCAGAGACCAATTCCCTGAACAACAGATTATTTTTTTTTTAGAGCAGAAAATGTGGTGAGCCAAAAGGGAGATTCAGAAAGGTGTTTATGAGTGCAGTTTTCCCACAGCATGAGAGGTGCCTTTGGGAAATGGCAAAGGTGCTTGGCTTTACCGTGTGGGAAGGGAATAGCTCTTTCTCAGCCTCCCAGGCAGTATTTTTTCAGCTGTGCTTTCCCTTCTGTCCAGGCAGACCAGTGAGAGGTACAGGAGAGATGATCATATGCTGCCGTGTTCCCTGACACTTGTGTCCCAAGCACACTGCGTGTGAACCCCACATGGGCTTACTTGCCTCAGGATTAATCATTGTATTTTTCCTCAGCATGGTCCTCTCATGTGGAACATCTACAGGGTTTTGTTTCCAAATCACTTTACGAAAGTAATCGCTGCATTATTTTTCGTCTCTTACTTTATTTTACTCTTTTCCCACCCACAGTGGATTTTGGTGTGAGTGCTCAGCTGGACAGGACAGTTGGCAGGAGAAACACTTTTATTGGGACTCCGTACTGGATGGCTCCAGAAGTTATTGCCTGTGATGAAAATCCAGATGCTACGTATGATTATAGAGTAAGAGAGTCCTGTTCAAAGAAAAAAACCAAAACAAACATTTGCAGTATAAATGTCCATGAATGATGGCAGTTTCTGAGACTTACGCTTTGTAGGAGTAATAACTATTTTGTATAGTTATATTCTTATTACAGGAGTACAAGGTATGGATACTGTCAAATTGTGACCTTTAACAGTTGCTGTTGTTTGTATTATCGCAGCTTTGAGACATAAGGGGTATATGACTTCAGGGTGCTGTAGGTGCTTAGAGAAGGCAAAAAAGAGTTTAACTGGAAATGCTTGTGTTCTCAATTTGTGTAATGGTTGTACATTAAATTGTGTTAGACTCCGTCCCAGTTATTGTAGTAACCCAGAACAATACATTTTAGGTGTTGCCTTAAATAGAACCACCGTCTGGAGAGCCAGGGAGGTACAGAAGGAGCTCTTAAAACTATTTCTGTTTTCAGGATACATGTACAAGTTGATAAAAATTTATCCATCACAACAGTTCTTAACAAAGATCATTCTTTACATTGTTTGGTGCAAACCAAAGATTTAGTTAACTGCAAAACTGTAATTTTCTTGATGTTATTTGCACTACCCTTAAGAATATGAAGTATATGTATCTGAAGTTAAATTTTTCTAATGAAAACATACTGTAGTCTTAGAAGTTGTTCTCAGCTGACTTTATTGAGAGCACAAAGAAAGAAAAAAAGTGGAAATAAGCTTTTTTAGAAATATTTACTTGGACTAATTCAGTGTTCCAGCTTTTAACCAAGGGCAACAAGAATATCAGAAAGCCAGGGATTAAGACCCTTGAGCTGAATATCAATTATATCAATTAATTATATCAGTTTGCTGAGACTGTTAATGTTGTTAGCTATCAGTATGTTTGTATATGTCTGTTTAAAAACCCGGATTATTTGAATTAGTGTTTTTGTACCTTTTGACTAAGATTGGTCAGATTGATCCTATTTCTCATTATTTAATTGCTTTTTACATCCATCATCTCACTGTACTAAAGAGAATGCTTTATATCTTTGCAGGTGGAGTTATTAGTAAGGAAGGTTTGGTACTAAATGGTCAATAAAATAGAAAAACTCCTTGTAATATTTGTAATGCAGTAGTGATGTGGAAAACAACTCCTTCTGCCTCTGGAAACACCTGTTTATTGTTACTGGTGGAGCCTATAGGGCACTGTCTCCCAAAAAATTCACGCTTGAAAGATTCTGTAAGGTCACGAGGTTGTGCAATTTAGCTTAAATGGCTGAATTGGACTAAGAGAAAAGATTGCCTTGCTGTGTCTGAAAACACGATTGTTGGAAATGTTTTTCTGCTTGTAGTACATGAAGAGCTTACTTGCTCATTAGTTTTAAGTAATTTAAAATAAACACAACACTATTATGACCGGACATCATGACTACTTTGCTCAAGAACAGCTCTCTTTCACAGCAGCCTCCTCCAGCACTTTGCCTGTTAAGCCATGTCCGTCTCTGGAGCTGGTTCCTTGCCACAGTCTTCCATCTTTTGCCTGTGTTTGACCTTCCTGGCTCTTGTTCAGGCCCCCCCTAGTCAGAGGTGCTGGCCAGAGGTGGTACCTTGAAAGACTCCTGCTGAAGGACTCTTGTTCTGTAAAGCTAAGATGGTAGGGGAGGAGTGTTGGCTTTGGCTGCAAACAGTGTCTTTGGTATAGACAGAGGTGAAGTAAATGTTGTGAACCTCTGTCTTTTCAGTGGTGTTGGTGACTAATTCACCTCTCCTGTTTAACACGGGCCAGTATTTTCCTTCTGTTCCTGCTTGTTGTTTATGTACCTGAAGAACCCTTTCTTGTAGTTTTTGGTACCTCTGGCCACTTTAAATTTGAGCTAAGCTTTTGTTTTTATAACTGCATCTCTACACACCCTAGCAATACCCTTGTTCAGTCGTTTTTAAATAAGAGAATATTGGAAACTGTTGTTTCACAGGCTTACATTTCTGGCAGATGTATTTTCCATTGTCATAATGTGAATATATTTTGATGTGTTATTAGAAAAGATTGTTTGCTCACTCTGTAAGAATAGGTGCTTGTGTTTCTGCATATACGTATGTATTATGTGAAAAGTAGGATTTTATTATACTATTACAAGAAAAAAGTAGCTTGTATTATTTAAATAGCCATGGCATTTGGTTTCAGCCTCACCTACAGGGCCTCTCTAAATAGTACTCTCTTACTGTCTGAATGGGCAAATCCACCTACTAACATATGGTCTCTCTCTTTTTATGCAGAGTGACCTTTGGTCATGCGGCATTACCGCCATAGAGATGGCAGAAGGAGCTCCCCGTAAGTGATGTGTGTGCTTCTCCAGGGGGCTGATTAGGACTGAAACATGTACTTGGGTGGTGCTAGTTGTAATCTAAGCCTAGGTTTGAGGTTTTTGAAAGTATCCTCATGTTATTTCTGTTCTCTTTGGTTTTGTCTGCTCTATAAATATAAAATCCTGTAAATAGCAATGCTTTTGATAAAGATAGGATTGTGTTTAAGCACTACAGTGCAGACTGCAGTAATTTAATTTCTATAGTAGGAATATTTGGAAGCTAATCGAGTGTCGGATTTCCTTCCTATGGGTAGTATATTGTGTTTTGGAGTTGTGTCACAATTTGTCTATGGCCTGGCCTGGAATACTGAAACCTCAGCTGGGGAGAGGGTCAGTGAGGCCTTGAGGAAACAGACTTTAATGAAAAGAACATCTGTAGCAATTGTTTCTGTGTTGGCTTTCTGTTGATCTGGGTAATGCTAACATTGCTTCTCTTTGTTTCCACTTGTCAGTTGATGGTGTTGGTCTTCCTTAGCAGTGACACGACTTAGAGTGTAAATCCATCTTCAACACAGAGCATTGAACTTAAGTATCCTCAAGCAGGGATCATTGTCATTCATATGGATATTTTTTGAGAGGGAAATCGGAAACCAAAAATGCACAACTTTTTAATAGGTTCTTTCCTTTCACATAGTTCTTTTGGAATATCAATGCAGACAGCAGCTATGTGAGGAGGACAGAAACATTTGAAAAGAAAAGAAGTTAGGCATGATATTTTGGCTTTTAATGATAATTTTTATGGAAGTCCATATTGAACTTCCAAATATACTTACCCTCACCCTCAGCTGGAGCTCTGCATTTAAAAAATAACAACCTAAGATACCTAAGAGTAAGTTAATTTTTTTTACACCTAAAAAAACTACCGCCACAGCCCAGCTTGAAACATCTGTCTTTGAAATAATCATGTTGAAATAAAGTATTGATATTTCCTGGCTAAAAAATGGTCATTTCATTATAGCTGCTACCTGATTTTTGTTCTTGCTGACTTTAATGTAAGATTTATAAATCTAATCACAATGCTCTTGTGTTGATTCATGTTTTAGGAAGTCTGATGGTTTGGTTTTAGGGTTTTTTTCCCTTTCTAATTTGTGCACATTTGCCTGAATGCCCATGTGAGAGCTGCTCCCAGGACACCTCAGCCAGTGCTGCATTAAGTGTTTGAGCTACCCCTTGACCTCCTTTTTGCCATACCTTTTTGTTCATTGCATTGGGTTGCCTGGATGGCTTTCAGTCAAAAGCTGTCTGTGGGCTTTGTAAGCCTAGAATTGGACAACAGTTTTTTTTTTTCATTCCAAACCGAAGCGGAGCTTGACCCGTCTTTGTGTAAAAGCACAAGAGGGTCATTTCAGAAGTAAGCAAAAATCCAGTGTAAATGCTGAACAGCTCCTGTCCTCTGGCCTGTGGGCCTACTTCCTCCTCCAGTGGCAGTGGAAGAGTCCATCTTTAAGCTTGGAGCTCTTCTGGGATCCCCAGACATCCAAGGGGCTTCTTTGTCAAGATTGTGGCCCCTTATTTTTGAGTCCTGAATTCACTTTACATCAATTTGTTTCTCCTGAATTTCTGTTGTGTGGAAAGTGTCACCTCTTCCTGCAGTGATCACTCAGGCTGAGACTGATGGTGCAAGAGGTCAAACATAGGAAGATGGTTAAAAGAGAAGATTTGCTCCTAGTGACCTTTCTTGGGCAGCCTCTCTCCCTGCTCCCTTATTTTCCTATGTTGCTTTGCTATGGGACATGAGGAAAGGCTGTTGGGCAGAGTTCCTGGGCTGCCACTAAATGTCCACTGAAAGCAACAGAACTTCTTTTGACAAAAGTTATGGGCTTACATTTCAGTTCTGCAGGGAATACTTTGTTGTGATACAGACACTCCTGTGCTTCAAAACTGTCATGCCTTGAAGTAAAGGAAATACCTAAGTCTGGGGAGTAGAAATGAAGCATCCTCCATAATGGGAGCAAAGGGCAGGTAGAGGGAAGATGTTATGAAACAGTAACTGTCGTTGTTCCCTTCTGCCATCATCATCTCCCAATGTTTTATTGACTGGAAAGTCAGTAAAAAAGTTAAATGACGTGGGGCTAGAGGAGGGCCATGCTCAGATGTTCCTTTCATGGTTAATTCTGAAGGTTAATCTGTGCTTCTATCTTTTTCTCTTTTTTGGGCTATCCTTGGCATCTTGAGCTGTGGAATTGTTGTAATTTTGGGCTAATTCCATTTAGCTGTGTTGCCGTCTACACCTGCTGTGCACGTATGTTTGGGATGGTGGAAAGGATTGTGGAAGCTGAAGTCATGGTATTGACAGAGAGCAACTAAACCAGTGTCTGTATGTCTCTGTCTGTTTTTGTTGTCTTCCCTTCAGCACTTTGTGACATGCATCCCATGAGGGCACTCTTTCTGATACCCAGGAACCCCCCGCCACGGTTAAAATCCAAGAAATGGTATGTATTAGTTATATCTTGCTTGTAGCACTTTGTAGCATGATGTTTTCTTGTGTCACCTACAGTTTTGTGACCACTTCCACAGAACTGTAAAGCAAATTAAGTTAGCAAAAATCACTCTATTATCTTTTGTGCCACTGAATCAAAGCATGAAACAAAATTCATGTGTTATTTAGTTCTGTTTGTCTCAGAGAAATTTTATCTGGAATTGTGTGAAAATTGCTCCTTGACAGAGCAGCATCTGTATTTAGGTGACAAATGGATCCATATTTTAAAAAATAAACTCCTGCAGCACTCTTAATATACAGTATGTTTTCTCAGATGTATCATAACACAGAAACAGAACAGTACTATAGTGTTCTAGTTGCTAAATAGAAAGGAGCTATTAAAACTAATGAAGGCTTTTACTATAATTATTGTAAATGGTTGGAATTGAGTGCACGCTTCTTGCCAGCTGAGAAGAATCCTTTAGTATCGGAGGATTTCCTCCCAGTTACTGGTTACAACTGGCACATATGAAAAAAAATACTCCCTAGAAAGAGGTTTCTTGTAGATTGAATGTGATCACAGGATGCTGTGATCCTATCAAAATAATGAAGCGGTTTGACTGCGAATTCAATATCAACATAATATAAACTTGGCTTGCTTGCTGCGCTTGGTGTTGGATTGACTTATTTATGCACTTGTACTGTTAAGGCATACTCTCTCTCATACTTCCCTTCTACATATATTAAAGGAATAGAGATGGATATACAGTATTTGCATAAGCCTTTCATTAGCCTTTTTATGTAAAATAATAACACTTAAGGCATGAGGAATAAAAAAAATCTAAACAACCAAGGAACCTTGAATTCTGTTTTTTTGATTACAGTAGGAAAGTGGACTGATGGATGGAAACCATTGTTTTTACACTTAACCATATAGTGGAGCTGTTTGCTCTCAAAGCTCTGGAGTAGTTTGAGAGCACCTACCAATTACAAAGCGACTGGTCAAAGCCAGTGCTGCTGTGACTCAGCTGTTTTGATAGTGTGCACAGTGGCAGGTTATGAGAAAATGGGCCAAGTGATGAAAAAATCATAGAATCATCATAGAATGGCGTGAGTCGGAAGTGACGTTAAAGATCATCTAGGTCCAAGTCCTGCCATGGGCAGGGAGGGATGCCACCCACTAGTTCAAGTAGCTCAGGACCCCATCCAGTCTGGCCTTGAGCACTTCCAGGGATGGGGCATCCGCAGCTTCTCTGGGCAGCCTGTTCCAGTGCCTCACTGCAGGTTTGAATATTTCCAGTATTGTCATTTTGTAAGGCGGCTTGTCGGTGACTTCTTTCTGGAGAGGTCTTCTTTCAAGAGTGCAAATGAAGTGCAAATTTAGGAAGGTTGTGCTGCAGCTTAGCTGACTCCTGTAGCCTGTCACTATGCTGTGTGCAGTTCACAGCCTTAAATTGTGTCAGGGAGAATTTGACCCCAGGTGCATGAACAGACAACACTGATCAACACCCACATGTTGTTCTGTAAGAATTTTTTTGTCTGACTCTTCAGGTAAAAATTAAAATAATCTGAAATTCTAGCAGATCTAACTATGTTAACCCAGGTGCATACAAAAGCAGTGAGGTGCTGCATGTGTTGGTCGTGGCAGACACAATTCTTCTGACTTCTGACATGGCTGTCTGTAGCAGACGTTCCCTTAGATAGCATGGGCAGGTGGAGGCATACTGGAGCTGCCTTGCCTCTGCTCCAAGCAAGCTGGATTCTATCCAGTTCTGATTGAGAAGTAGCAGAGCTGGGTTTGCATGATTTACCTTTACTAACAGATCCTGACTTTCAGGGTAATTATGCCTGTGAAAGAGGGCACATTACTGTGAGGCTGTGCCTAAGCACTGCAGGTATGTTCATGCTACCCTCTGTCCCTCCAGCCCTGTGCCCATCCAGCTCAGCTTAGCTGGAACACACGCAGCTTTGTTTAGGAGGTATACTTGAAGGCAGCACTTGTACTGTCCTCTGAGATGTGATGCTCTTTGAGGAAAGGAATTAAACTTTGAAGAAGAACAGCAAAATTGTTTCAGCTGAGTTTTACCTGTCACTTCATTTTGTTGTTTGTTTTTTTTTTTTTTCCTGCTTTCTCAGGTCAAAAAAGTTTTTCAGCTTTATAGAAGGTTGTCTAGTGAAGAATTACATGCAGCGACCTTCTACAGAACAACTGTTGAAACATCCCTTTATACGTGACCAACCAAATGAAAGGCAAGTCCGAATCCAGCTTAAGGACCATATAGACAGGACCAGAAAGAAGAGAGGAGAGAAAGGTATGCAGCTTATAGAAATCAAGTATTTCATCTTGTCAAAAATACATATCTTTGCCCCACTTTGCATTCTAAATCCTTGCCCCTAGAAAAGCCCCAAACAACCCAAATCCTTAAAAGGGTCTTTTTTAATTCGTAATTTGACTATCAGCAGGCTTCTATGTGTTGTTCTGTCCTTTACAGAGAAAGTATCAATTTCAAGTGCTGTATTTTCTGATGCAGTTGAGTATCTCGCTTCTGGGCCACTGCCTCTTCCATACAAGTGTTAAATGGTGTTTAGGAGAATATTGGCATACATGCATTAACCATTTTTGGTCTGTGGTAGTTTCATTTCCTGGAATGGTGCCATAAATCAGACTTGCACAAAATGACCCATCACAAGAGCTATGAGCAAATGTTTGGGGTAGCCGTTTCTCTTTATTCAGGTGTCTTGTCTTACATGTGAAACCTGATGTCATTTAGGGAGCTTGCTGGAACTCTTCTGTGCTGCTTTACAAGTCTGGGAAGATGAGGTTGTATATATAGAATGAGTTCTAAGGTCTGTGATAGATCTTTTCACTGAAGTGGACAGGAAATGGTTCACTGAGGTGCTACTGCAACCCTGCACTGTCCTAAAATTAAAGATAAGTACTATCTAGGCCTTTGTTTCTTTCCTGTTAGATGAGACGGAGTATGAATATAGTGGAAGTGAGGAAGAAGAGGAGGAAGTGCCTGAACAAGAAGGAGAGCCAAGGTAATAATTGCTATTGGGATGGCTCAGGGCAGTCTGTGCCAAGTAAGTCTAAAGGTCTGTGATTATAAATCAGGAGCCAGATAAATTTCTCTCTTATTAAGTGAATGCACAAGCCACACAAACCACTCGAAAGATTTGAATACCTATGCTGTGACTGCTAAAGGCTTTAAAGCTCCCCCTCCTATGGCTTAGAGCTAACAGGCTCTGGATGGAGGGAGATTTATGGCAAATATGATTGATCAGGGTCTCCACAATGTCAGCATTGGTCCTTATTTTGCTTGGCCTCATTTCACACCTTCCACTGAGAGCGTGTATTTAACATGCATCCACGTTGAATTTACTTTGAAAGAAACGAGATAAAACTTTAACATCATGATATATTTTAAGAATGTTCCCCTGCTTTGGAAAAGGTATGTAATGGCTCATCAGGCTTTATTGTACAGGAGGCTTTAACTTCCTCTTGTTGCAGTTCCATTGTCAATGTGCCTGGAGAATCAACCCTCCGACGTGATTTCCTGAGACTGCAGCAGGAAAACAAGGAACGGTCCGAGGCCCTTCGGAGACAGCAACTGCTGCAGGAGCAGCAGCTCCGTGAGCAGGAGGAGTACAAGAGGCAGCTGCTGGCAGAGAGGCAGAAGCGCATCGAGCAGCAGAAGGAGCAAAGGAGGCGGCTAGAAGAGGTAGAAACGGGAGACTGGAGTCTGGGGGGCAGAAGCCCCTCTTCCACTTGTGTTTAGCATTTCTGTGCCCATTTAAAAAGAGTTTTCTGTAGCCCCAGCACACCTCAGGAAGGAAAACATGTGAAAATCCACCTGCAAATGCAGAGCAAAGCACTTAATCCATTACTGGCTACTTGAATATAAGCTGCCTTCCCAAGCATTTGAATATCCAGCAGCTCCAGTGGAGGCAACAGGAGCCAAAGCTGGGTTGTTAGAAGGCGTTTTTTGGGGGAAGGCTGTGTCTTGGTCTCTGTTTAGACTTTAGGTCACTGTAGAGAACAGGAGACATTAATTATTCCCAGATGAATTTTTTTCTTAAGAGTATTTCTGGGGGGCGGGGGGGCATAACATGTCTCAAATTTCCCTTTAAATCTTTCTCAAACATCTGTGTTTGGCATTTATTCTTGGTAGGTAGAAGCCTACTTTTTAATGTATTACTCTCTCATGCATATTAGCTTAATGACCAAAAGCCACCTAGATCATAGAATCATAGAATGGTTTGGATTGGAAGGGGCCTTTAAAGGTAGATCTATTAATATGTTTTATAATCAGTGTTAAAATTATAGTTCTCCAAGAATCACAAATATGTAAACCATACATTTGTGATACGGTGAGGAGGCAGTTTCTATATGCTACTGGAAGATAAAGTGAATGTACATGTTCAGTATTGTTCTGTCATACTTGTCGCCTCCAAAGATCTTGTGTGTATTAATATACATGTATGTAGATGGAATATGCAGTGTGAGCTTCAGAGGTAGGAGGATTTCAAAACAGCTCTTCAGGGCAAAGCTGGGTATGACACAGAGCTGAAGTGAAACCAATCTTCTGGCTCTTCAGGAAGTGCCGGGTCAAATTCCAGTCGTCCTTAAATGACCTCTTGCTTGAGTCTCTGTTTCAACCGTTCACTTAGCAATGATGGAAAAACTACACCCAGCCTGGTTTTCCAAATTCTAGTAATGTTTAATGAGGACACAACCAGGACCAAATGTTGATTTGCATCCCATGACGTGTTTGCATAACAAATAATACAAAGTTCCAAATAGCTTTCCAGGTCACATTATGCTCCTTATCCCTCTTTTTCCGTGTGCAAATGAGTTAAGTGCTGCCGTAAGGAGAGGCTGGTAGTTAAGATTCAGCCACACATGAATCCAGGAGGAGGGACAAGGCGAGGCATATTAACTCCATTTCTCTTCTGTTTCTTCCCCACCCTGCTGAGAATGCCAAAATAAACATCGTAGCACTTTCAAGTGTTTTTAGACTCTAGCAATTTTGTGAGGGGAGCAACTAAAAAAAGAAAGACACTAGAAAAATATGAAAATAAAATATTGCTATTGACAAAGGTGGGCAAAGTTGAGATACTGTTTAGCCTCTAAAATTTTTCTTAGTGTGGGAGTCAATGGTTTCTCTTAAATGCCACTTTAATCTCTAAGGTTCTGCAGGCAGTATTTTTTTGTTGAGGAAGAGGGTTACAATTAAATTATCTAGGTCATTTAACTTTAGTAATCAGTGCAACTCTTAAAATCTGGATTTTCTTTTTAAAATAAAGGAGATGCTGCTTCTAGTAGTGGAAACAAAGCAATGCACCGCTTTCCTTGCATGGATTGAACTTTTTGGGGCAGTTGCAGATATCATAACTTAATGAGCAACTGAAAAGAAAAGGCAGTTACCTGAAAGCTGTATTTAATCAGTCCTGCTTTTTAAAATACAAACCAAAACTGACAGCTTCCACATCCACAAGACAGCATGTAATGTAGATTGATGTATTACTGAATAAGGTTGCACAGTAAACCATGTAAAATTTTTAAGATAAAAGCTTTTTACCTCATATTGGTGTGTAACCTCTGCCTGGTTCCCCCGGAAGCATAAATATGAATTATGAGTTATCATCATTCAAAAGCTTTCCTTTTGCAAGTGAAGGGGTGGGCATATTGTTCTTTGAAGTGGATTAAAAAAAGGCCTCACATTTAGCTTTCATTAAAATAAGCCATTTAGTTTGTTGGATCTTGTGTTGGAAAAATGTATGATCCCAAGTGATTTTTAACAAAATAGCAGCCAAAACAAGCTCTTTTAGATGGGGGAAGGGTGGTAGAAATATATTTAGATAAACATCAGTGTTGTGACACAATTGAAGGCCAAAAATTGGAATGTTGTCACTTTGTCCTTAACTCACCCCCCCTGTTTTGATGAAGCCAGTAAACAATGAAGAGCTTGGTAATGGGAGTTAAGATTAGTGTCAGGCATTGAATCTCAGGGCTTCCATAGCTTTGTTGATATTTTTACCAAGCCTTGCTTTCTTGTAATTTTTCCTTGTGTAAAGTAAGTTTATGTTTGCATATACCCAGTTAATATTCTTTGTTAGAATTTTATGTATTAGATAATCTTCCTGGACAAGTTGCATATACTTCCCCCCCTCCCTGCTTCCTAAATTAAAATTGAGGGCTTGTTCTTACAATGCTGGCACAGAGCCTAGACAGTTTTGACCGAGACTGTAACAGGAACGGTGTTTAGGACATCTGCCAAAAACTGTAATTCTCAGCAGTATTAGAGAAAAGATTGCTTTTTAAAAGGCATATAGGTGACTTCTAAAACTTGTTGTTGCAGGAACCTTGTAATTTGTGTGTTCCTGAGAAGGTGAAATGATATGTGGTCAAAGTATAGGAAAGGACCTGAGACATTTTGGGATGGGTTTTATTTGTCCTACACTCAACCCTCCTTTAAAAGTCATATAAAGACTATCAACTGAAATGTTTCTACACCAATGCACACAACATGAGGAGCTCAAAAGTTTTGACCCAGTCCCAGATATTTGGCATCAGTGGCGTAAGTGAAACCTGATGGGATGAGTCCTGTGACTGGAGTGCCCTGTTGGATAGTTACAGGCTCTTCAGGAGGGATCTGCAGGGCAGAAGAGGCAGAGGGATGGCACTGTATGTAATAGAAAGGTTAGAATGTATGGAGCTCACAGTTGTCAGTGGCACAGTGGAGAGCCTCTGGGTGAGAATCAAGGGGCAAACAAATGCGGATGTCATCGTGGGAGTCTGCTGTTTGCCTCCCAGCCAGGACGCTGACAAATCATTCTTTGAGAAACTAAGGGACACTTCCAAGTGAACTGCCCTTGTCCTTATGGGGGACTTCAAATTGCCAGAAATTAACTGGGATCATCACACAGCTGGTAGAACCCAGGCCGGAAGATTCCTTAAAAACCTTGATGACAACTTTATGGAACAGATCCTAAGGTTGCTGACTGGGAAAGACGCCCTCCTTGATGTGTTGCTTGTCAACAGACTGGATCTTGTGAGTGAAGTTGAGGTTGGTGGCCACAGCGACTATGAACCAACTGAGTTAAAGTCTGCTGACAGGAGGAAAAGTGCCAGCAACACCTCAGCTCTGGGCATGAGGAGAGCAGACTTCAGACTGCTCAGGGAATTAGTAAGTAAAGTCCCCATGGAAAATGTTTTTGCAGTGTCCATCAGTGCTGGTCACTTTTTAAACATCACCTCCTAAGGATGCAGAAGCAGCAATTTCCAAATGATGCAAGTCAAGCAGGCGAGGCAGAAGGCTGGCTTAGCTGAGCAGGGATCTTCTCTGGAAATAAGGCAAAAACAAAGGTGTATGCCTAGTGGAAGCAAGGTGAAGTGACATGGGAAGAATACAGAGATGCTTCTTGCTGCTGTAGGGAGAAAATTTGTGCAGCCAAAGCTGAACTGGAGTTGAAGCTGGCCAGAAATGTGGGGACCAATAAAAGGAATTTTTTCAAATCTATTAGTGGCAGTAGACGGTATAGAAATATCACTGACTCACTGCAGGAGGAGGATGGTCATCTCACAAACAGGGACAGAGACTAGGGAGAGGTGTTTAACACTTTCTTTGCCTCTGTCTTCAACATGGATGAGGGACCAAGGGGTCTCAGTGCCTTGAGCTGGAAGACCATGACTGCAAGAATTATGAGCTCTCAGTTGACCCTGGAATTGTGTGATCTGCTGCTCCAACTGGATCCCTACAAATCTGTGGGGCCTGATGAAATTCACCCAAGAATCCTCAAAGAGCTGGCTGATGTCACCACAAAACCTCTCTCAATGGTTTTTGAACAGTCTTGGGAATCTGGACAGATCCCCGCTGACTGGAACCTGGCGAAAGTTGTCCTGATTTCCAAGAAGGGCAGGAAGGAGGTCCTTGGAAACTGCAGGCCTATCAGTCTCACTTCAGTGACTGGTAAAGTTATAGAGAAGATTATTTGAGGAAGTATTGAAAAATACCTGAAAAACAACACAGTTATCAGTCACAGCCAGCACGGCTTCATGAAAGGAAAGTTCTGCTTATCAAACCTGATTTCCTTTTATGACAAGGTAACCCACCCAGTTGATCAAGGGAAGCCAGTTGATGTAATCTTTTTGGATTTCAGAAAAGCTTTTGCTACTGTCTCTCACAGGATCCTTCTGAACAAAATGTCTGGCACACAGCTGGATAAACACACCATGTGGTGGGTGAGCAATGGGCTCAAGGGTCGAGCACGGAGGGTAATAGTGAATGGGGTGACATCAGACTGGTGACCTGTCACTAGTGGAGTTCCACAGGGCTCCATGTTGGGCTCTGTGCTCTTCAACATCTTCAGAAATGACTTGAACGCAGAGGGATACTGAGCAAGTTTGCAGATGACACAGAACTTGGAGCAGCTGTTGACTCCCTCAAAGGCAGGGAGGCCCTGCAGAGAGACCCCAACTAATTAGAGGACTGGGCAATCACCAGTCATGAAGTTCAGCAAGGGAAACTGCTGGATTCTTCACCTGGGATGGGACAACCCATGCTGTACATCCAGACTGGGGAATGAGATGCTGAAAAGCAATGCCATGGAAAGGGACCCTGGGGGTCCTGCTTGATGTCAAGCTGAATCTGGGTCAGCAGTGCCCTGGCAGCCAGGAGGGCTAACTGTGTCCTGGGGGGCATCAGGCAAAACATCGCCAGCTGGTTGAAGGAGGGGATTGTCCCTCTCTGCTCTGCACTGGGGCGGGCCTCACCTGGAATACTGTGTGCAGTTTTGGTCACCACAAGATAAGAAAGATATTAAACTCTTAGCGAGTGTCCCAAGGAGGGCAGTGAAGTTGGTGCAGGGCCTTGAGGGGAAGCCGTATGAGGAGTGGCTGAGGGCACTTGGTCTGTTCATGCTGGAGGAGACTGAGGGGAGACCTCATTGCAGTCTACAGCTTCCTTGTGTGGGGAAGGAGAAGGGCAGACACTGATCTCTCCTCTGTGGTGACCAGTGACAGGACCCGAGGGAATGGTCTGAAGTTGTATCAGAGGAGGTTTAGGTTGGATATTAGAAAACGGTTTTTCACCCCGAGGGTGGTTGGGCACTGGAACAGGCTCCCCAGGGAAGTGGGCACAGCACCAAGCCTGACAGAGTTCAAGAAGTGTTTGGATGATACTCCCAGGCACATGGTGTGACTCTTGGGGTTGGCCCTGTGCAGGGCTAAGGGTTTTACTTGATGATCCTTGTGTGTCTCTTCCAACTCAGCATATTCTGTGGTTCTGTGAGCTATGTAAGTAAGTGTTTAGATAGTTAAACCAAGAAAGCTGAGCTGTTCTGTCTGATCAAGTATGGATGATCAAGTTATGTTTCTGTTCAGCAACATGGAGACAACTGCTGACTATCAAAAAGGCATTTGAATTTGAACTTAGCAAAACTGAGTCTGGTTTGGAAAATTCAGAATTGGCTGTGCTGGAATCCCATTCTGTGTGGACCTCCACAGTTCAGGATAACTTCATTAAATGGTGCCTCTGTCCCTGGCTATGAGAACCTAAGGGATGTTTTTGAAGTGGTAGGTTATAGCTCCACTGGCAAGTAGTACAGTCCTGTAGAAGCAGATTGTGGAGTACAATAATTAAAATGCTGAGGACCTCACTCCATGTCTTTAAAGACTGGAGAAATTCCTTTGGACTAGCTGAGGTCTAGACTGTGTGCCTGCTTGTGGTTGGAGTGCATCTGCCTTTTTAATTTCATCCAAAAGGAGTGGTTGGCACTCCAAGACATCTTCAAAATATGAAACAAAACTGGATAAGTGGAGATGATTGGATGATTCATTTTAAAAGAGCCCTCCTGATCTGAACAAGATGCTAATGTGGCTGTACCTGCGGGCAGTTTTTGCCAGGGCTTTGTTTCTTTTTCAAAGGGGGAGATTATTCATATCTGCTTAATTTGAATTGCTTGCAGCTTGGATTGGTGCTGAGTACTTCTGGTTTATCTCTAGTGTGGACAAAGCAAAAGTCTCTTTAATAATCTCTTCTTAAGCTGATACCAGAACTACCTAAATCTTTGTGAAAGAAATAATTAATATATGTATTTATCAATCTTTGAATATAAGACAGAGCAATAATATCTTATGAATTTTAAATTAGAGGATCTATATCTGTCTTCATCATTTCACTGTACGAACGAGGCCCTGAGTTCACTGGTATATACCAACTGCATGTGTAGTTGTATTGCCCCCTCCTGGTAAATCATGCTCTACTGCGTGGACTTCCAGTTTGGAGATGTCAGGTTCCATTATGAGATGATCATTATTGTACCCTAGAACCAGACAAGGAGCCAGAGTATTGACACAGTGTTTTCTGTGTATACTTTTTAAATTTTATGTTATTTTTTAAATGTTATTTGCATAGTAAATGCCCATTTTGTGAAATGCAGTAATTTGAGGCAGTATGGGCTCTGTCAAAATTCTGTTTTGGCATGTCTGAAATTTCTTTGAAGAGTTCTTGCCCTTACCTTCTGGTCTACAGTTAGTTCCTTGAAAATAAGCTTTTTATCCGACATGCAAGAAAGTTGGCAATACCATATCCAACTAAAGAAGATCTAAATATACATCCATAATTTTAGGAATCTAGACTTTTACCTGCTGTTTACTGGACAACGATGTTTTATATCAGACTTTTTGTAGGACATGATAAAAATTATAGTATCTGACAATCACACCAAATTCAGAAGGCCAATTTTTGTGAACAGAAATGACAGTTTCAACTAATGGTTTTCCCTTGTCCCTCTGCCCTCCTTTGGGCAAGCGTAAGAAACACGGTGATCAGGGTTTTGGTGTGCCCTCATGGGAGAGTTGCCAGGGGCAGTCAGAAAGGCAACCATGTACCAACAGAAGGATGGGAGGAAGTCAGTTTAAAGGGCTGCTTCTGGAGCTTGGGTCAATGCAACTTGCCACCAACCAGCTTCGCCATCACTTTGACAAGATGTAGACTAGGACCCAAGAGAAGGTTGTCACTGTAGGTTACCTTTCCCTGAGCTTGTTAAAAGTAAATTCCAGTTTGGTAGTGGCCAGTACTTTGATTCTGAGGTTTCAAAGGCCACATGCGCAAAGGAATTGAAATCTTTCTTTTCCAGCTAGATCTTGGGAATAAATGGATCATGCAAGATGTTCGTGCAGGCTCCTGCAGTGCCAGGTACCTCCCTTCCCACATGCCCAGCAAGGGGCTGAGGCAGTGTGTGATGGGAAGGTGGAAGTGAGGCTGAGAAACCCCATCTCTGTGTACTTTGGCACATAGGCAATAGCAAATTTGTGCTTTGGAGATTTGACTTAAATGCATGCTGGTGACGGAGAGTCCTTCTTTCCCTCCCTTTTTTTTTGCTGAGTAATAAATATCTACTGTTGTACTGAGCTAGATACCTGGATCAAGGTTTGCTTAAAAATCTCATCTTCTAAAAATTGATTTTGTTTATTTTGTGATGCCATGGGAAACCAGCTCTCTTAATCAATCTGTAACTTCTTTTTCTCACATTAAGTTCAGTTATATATAATTATTGCTGAATACTTCTGAATTAATTCAAGATGCAATGAATTTGCCCATCTTCCTTGTAGTGAAATTGTTGCCATCTCAAGGTTTGCAATATATCTGCTTAACAATGTCAGCACAATATTGTTTGAGTTGATAAATGTGCGTATCATATTAGCCAGTCAGCAGTGTGCCGTCTCTTGCATCCTCAAGGCAACAATATTGTTGTACTTCACATCTTAGTTTTCTTAAACAAAGAGCCTGTCAGACTTGATTAGCCAAGAAGCACCTGAATATATTGACTTAAATGTGGAAATTGCTTGACGCTGATGTGTATATTGAAAAATAAAAGTGCCTACTTAATCCTTTTACAGTGCTTCAAAAATGAGGAAGGGGAAGTAGTGAAACTTATGAAATGCACCGTGTGCTGTAGCTGCCTTGCAGCACTTTTGCTATTTTTATATCTGCTTTCATTGAAGAGAGCTTGCTTAAGCACGAGTGAAAAGGGTGGCACAGAAAGGTGGTAGTGAACCCAGGATGATGCTATGGGCCAGGAAGGAGGGTGTCATAGTTAGAGCGTGGATGTATTTGAACAGTGGTCTTCCAGAAAGTGGCATCTTTCCCTGAACTTCAGTTAATTAAAGAAAATTGGAAAGCATCCTATATTAAGTGCTACTGCTTCATGAAATCACAGAATGGTTTGGGCTGGGAGAGAACTTAAAGACCATGTAGCTCCAAGCCCCCTGCCATGGGCAGAGATGCCTTCCACCACTGAAAGCCCCATCCAACCTGGCTTTGAACACTTGCAGGGTTGGGACATCCTCTGCTTCTCATGGCAGAAAAGCCCAGAGAACCCCAAGAACCATCTTCCTCCGCCCCTCCCTCCATGTCTTTTATCCACTGTCATGCCAGTATTGATTCCAGAAGATGGAAAGCCTGTTGATCTTTTATTTACTTCATAGTAATGCAGGATAATGTGCCAAGCAGAGAAAACTCATCCCATAAAGTAACACGTGTAGTGGACCTTAGCTTGTTCAGTTGAGCACAACTATGAAATGCGCATCAGTAACTGGATTTGTGAATCCAAATAAAAGCTTAGTGTGCTCTTTCTTGCAAGACTACGTGGAATGCCTTGGGACTGGCAAATCTGTGGCAGCTTTGCTTCAACAGAAATTGCGTATAGTATTGACATTAACCTAGATGTGATAAGGAATAACCGATATACATTTTCATTTTTGCCCCTGGGATTAAATTCGTGCGTGCTATTTTTTGGTTTAAATTTCTTCTATATTTTTTAGCATATTATAGAAACCTATAGTGGAAGTAAATGTTGTAGAGATATTTCCAGTTGATAGTTGAAAAGGAGACAGCTGGGTCTTTTGACACTTAGGCAGTTGTGGGAGGCTGCCTGGGATTTTGAGGTAGGTGGAGTAACTGGATGCTTCTGCTGAAGTGCATGAAGAGTTGGTCACGACTGTATGGGCATTTAAAATGTCTCTTCTGAAGTCATATGTAGTGCTCTGTAGAAATAAATTAATAAGTTCATGCTTTCTAGAGCTGTTTTCCAGGTTCTTTTCAGACCTGAGCAGACTTATCAGCGTCAGTTTGTATTGGGGTCATATGTGGAAGCTTATCTTTGTAAATGTAAAAGCTTAGTTCAGCTGCTTTTCCTCTTTTACATAGAGGTGCTTTTGATGTTCTGAGAGGGGCTGAGGTATAGTTGGTCATCCTTTCGTCTCTCTTAGGCAAAGTTTTGGGCAGTCCATTAAACTGAGCTTGGATGTTGGGCCAACACCCCCAAATTCATAGCAGACCATGGACTGTTTTAAGAGAGAAGCTACTTACAGTTCAGGTAGTTGTCATTTACTGAGTTAGCTGATTCAGTAGGGCTGATAATTCACTTTTGGCAACATGTAGATAATTTGCTGATGTCAAGGAAGTTGTCGGTGATTAAGATTTGAGTTCAACAGTTGTTCAAAGATTGGAATTTCAGTGTTAGCCTCTCTTGAACAGAGCAGTGCACTTCCACCACTCAGTACTCAGGAATATGGTATGTGACTTTTGTGTGTCCGCATGAAGAAACCAGAGGGAGTATGCGAGGCTGCTTTTAGAGAGAGATGTGTGCTGGCAGTGAGTTAGTTTCCTTGTGGAACACTTGCATAAAATGTTTTGTCACTCAGTTGCAGAGCTTGCCAGTCCTGGTAAATCTTGCTCCACCATAGAAAACAACCCCACCTCTTTCTTTGATAACAACAAAAGTAAAACTTTGTGGTTTCTTTTCCCTTTTTGTAGCAACAAAGAAGAGAAAGGGAAGCTCGAAGGCAACAAGAGCGTGAGCAAAGGCGGAGAGAACAGGAGGAAAAAAGACGTCTGGAAGAAATGGAGAGGAGGCGTAAGGAGGAGGAAGAGAGAAGAAGAGCAGAGGAGGAAAAGAGGAGGGTAGAAAGGGAGCAGGTGAGTCCATGATACAGATATATGTGCAATAGGTTTGTTTCTTCTAAATTCTAAATTAATTTTTTAAGAATTAGTAAGCCTAAAGCAGCTTAGAGGCAATCTAACACTAACTCTTTCATCTTTGTTGTCTTTGACAGCAAACGCACTAACATAGATTGTAGGGCTTTATGGAAAATTCTGGCAGACTCAGTATTCCCTCAAAAAAAGAAGTCTTGTTGCAGTACTCATTCTAAATTCAGCTCGTGCCCCTGGGCTCGACTGAAAATCGTCAGAATTGGCAAAATCATCACTGGGGCTGAAAATTGTTTTTAGGCTTGTCTTGCTGGATCAATGGTTCTTGCAGGACATGCAAGAAGGCCTCCCAAGAGAAGGGCAGCTCTGTTGCATGTCAACTTCTGCCGCCCAGAATTGGTCAGAGGCTTGTCATGAACTTTGAATAGTCTGAATTTGAGAAGGAATCTTTGAGCTGCAGAGGGTTTTCCTTCTTAAAACTTAAATATACAATTACTCTCTCTGTCACGACTGTGATCTATCAGCTCTAATAGTGTATGCCAGTTCAGGCATCAAGTATATCTTGAGTTACGTCGGTGTGCCCTTAGTATATTGAAAGTACAGGTGAGAAACCTGTTAAACTGTGAAATTCAGCTGCTATATTTATGCATGAAATCTGCATGTTTTAAAATCCCTTAATAACTTTAATCAGGGTGATAATCAGGGCAATACTTCCTGTGCATGTACTGCAAAATACTGATCCCAAATAAAAGGCCAAAACTTCCGTCCTGGAGACTGATTGTAAATTTCCCATTAACTTCAGTAATGCTGAGTTTGGCCCTGATGCATCTTAATTTTTTCTTACATAAAACTGTATTTGAGATCACTGATGATCATGTTATTGGGGAATTTTATTGTGTTTGTGTATGTTTCAAAGATTTTTGGGTCAAAAGAAGAGAAGACTAACAAATGGGAATAAATATATGGAAAATCTCTAATTACTGCATAGCAATTTGCTTTTGGGCAGACACCGGGTATTCCCCCAGCTGCTTTTTAAACTGTTGAAATGCTAATTACGCACAGTGCCAATAATGACAAATGGGTAATTGATGTGGCCAAGCTGAACCACTCTGAATTTTTATTCTTTTTTCTAGAAGAAAAGACATGTCTCCTCTTAGAATTTTTGTTAACTGCAACTGTGGCTCAGCCAATGTGCGTAACAACAGTATAGTGTATCTCATCAGTCTGTCACAAGACTTTATATAACTCCCATCGCAGTATCACTGATCCATTAATTTCTTTATGCATACACTTGTAAATGTGTGCGTGTGCTTGTGTGTGTGCGCATGCACATGTTACATACTTCCATTAATTGCATGGTAGGATGTTACCAGCTTGGGTTTGGTGCTTCAGAGTTTGAGTTCTTCCAGGGGGTAGGTGAAGCAATGGGTAAATGTCTCGACCTGTTGAGGCTGCAGGTGAAGAGATGGATAGATTGCAAGAGCAAGCGAGTTTGGTCTAATATCTGTTTCCTGGTGGATGTTTGTTTGTGTCATAACCATCGCATAATTCAGCAAGGCTGGCAGTGTTTGCTCAGGAGAAGCTTCTGGTGAGGGCAGCAGGGGAGATGGCAGGGCAGGTCCCAACTGCACTTGGCAGAGCCCCTTTGAGGGAGCTTGCTCCAGCTCTGCCTACACTATGCCTGGCTCTAGCTGTTGCTAACAGTTCATCGCACCAGTGCAACACACTAATGTTTAATACAACTTGCATGTGACTTTGTATTGGCTGTGTTGAGTCAAACTTGCTGTGTTTTAACTTTCCAAAACCTTCAAGTGCATTTTGCTGCTTCTTGAAACCACTTCCAAAATACATAAACGAGCTCTGGCCTGTGCCCGTAATATTTGCAGGAGTGCAAATTTCAGAACAGAAGGGGCCAAAACCCAATGCGTAGGAGGCAGGGCTTCCTAAATTGTTCTGCAGGCACTAATCCATCCTGAAGTGCGTTTCTCATTAAAGCTGAACTGGGGAAGTAGCGTGTGGTGTTCCACCCAGGGGGTTCTGATGCATTCCTTTTGAATAAATTTATTGCTGGGTAATTTCTATGTGACAGGAGTATATCAGGCGACAGCTAGAAGAGGAGCAGCGGCACTTGGAAATTCTACAGCAGCAGCTGCTCCAGGAGCAGGCCATGTTACTGGTAAAGCACTGTATCTGTTTTGTTCAGTAGCTATAGGATCCATTTATCCGGCCAGTCCTAGGCTTCCCTCAGTTGGGCACAGCTACACTGACAGTATGACAACAAAGGAGCTTGATTAAAAGGCCATTTATGCTAGTGTTGTGGGCTGACAGGCACATATGAGAAGTGCTGTATGGTCACACTGCTTTCTGGGCAGTAAGAGGAGGCTTTATGTTAAAGTGGAACAGTTCTGGTGTGGTGGTCGAGTTTCTGAACAGACCTTGGCATTCAGTGAAGAACTAGAGTGCTTGTGTTGCAGATCAAACCACACATGATATGTAAATCCACCCCAGGGTACAATGGCCTAGTGTTGGTCTAAGTCATTGTTTTATGAACTTTACACTGGATTTAGCATAAATAACTCTTTTTCTTTCCCTTTAATAAAAATCAGTTTTGACGTAACTCTCCGATCATGTCAAGCTTAGCAGTACTTTCTTGACTTTCCCAACATGAGACACAAGCCATGTGGGTCTAATTTAGCTCTTGGTTACACTTTAACAGTGAAATAAACAAACAAACAAAAAAAGTTGCAACAGCAACCAGAAAGGTGCCTTTTTAATGGGATGGATAGGGATACGTCCACCATACAGTCAGTGTCATGTCTCGAATTACTCACCTGTTCTCTCAAAGGAATACAGATGGCGAGAGATGGAGGAACACCGGCAGGCAGAGCGACTCCAGCGCCAGTTGCAGCAGGAGCAAGCCTACCTCCTGTCGCTGCAGCACGATCACAGGCGGCAGCAGCAGCAGCAACAGCAGCAGCAGCAACAGCAGCAGCAAGAAAGAAATAAACAAAGTTATCATACCCCTGAGCCAAAATCCCACTATGAACCTGCTGAAAGAGCACGTGAGGTAAGTCCTGCTTGTGGGCGGGAATCTGTTAACTGGTCCTCTGCCTGTTTGCATCAGCATGACTGCAGTTCTGCTACAGTACAGTTGGAGGCCAAAGCATCACGCATAAGGAGCAGAATACTTTAAACTATTGGCACTGGTTTCCAAACCTGAGGGCTACTTCTGATTAGTTTTGCTGCAATCGCTGAAGTTCAGAGTTTTGAGGTATAAAAGTTGGAATGAAGGTCTGGAAGGCTGCAGACTAAGGGGACCTGGTTTTGGAATCATCACATCAGGAAGTTACATCTGTGCTTCATCAGATATGTTTTTGTAGGAAGCACTGGTGCAGTTGGCTATTTGTGTCTCTGGCAAGTACTGGTGATTGGAAATTGAGAGTCAGTTGGAAAGCACAAACATATAAGGGATGTTTGCATACAGCACGTTTACACATTTGATGTTTTAATATATGCTCTTTGAAATTTCCTTGTCATGAACACAAACCAGAATTTCATTAGTTTCATTTTTGAAGTGTTTAAGTGTTGTATTCTGAGATCATGTTCTGCTCTTTTGAAACTTTGTGGTGCTGCCTTCTTGGACTTCAGGCACTCACAAGCCAAACAGAAGTCACCAATATGCTGTTTGTTTCAGAGGGTGGTCCCCTCTCTCCATTGGTCCATGGATAAGCTGAGCAAGTAATTGCCTCTGATGCATACTTGGCTTTCTTTCAATAGTCTTATTCTTACATCTCCTTTGAGCGCCATACTGCCCGCAAACCACCAGACTGGGCAATGCTAGGCAAAGCTCTTAAAGGCATTCATCAGCAGCATGTGGGAAGTAGGTAAATACATTTTGGAACAAGAACAAAAAATATCCTTGAGGCTGCTGAATGTGATAAAATAGCTCTTGGTTTGCCTTCATCCAGCAGTACTTCTTAGTCTTTGAAGTGTTGCTGTTTGGGGTTGGTGGACACAAACCCGTTTTTTTCTAGATGCTGTTGTCCAAGTTTTTCATAAACCATGTTTGTGCTGTCTCATCCATTCTGCTTGATGGTTAACTTATCTGGTCCATCTCTTTTACTTGGAATAAGTTCAGACTTACTGGTATGTGGTGGTGCAGACATGGAACCAGCCCTGTGGTCCTTGTTGCACGCTCTTGGCCCACCTCAGTGAAAACATAGTGCCAGTCCAGCACTTCTGTCCAGCCTGAATGCTGACTTTGGAGCGATGCAGAATTGTATGTGCTCCATTTTCCTTTCTGAGTGTAAAAGGAGAGAAACTAATGAAGATTCAAGTGTTACATCCATTAGGAGAACCACTGACTCAGCTATTTTTCTGTTGCAGTCGTTTTCTTTTGTGATTGCTCTAGCTAGAAGGAATGAAGGCACAGAAATGTTGGTTAGTAGTCAAATCTTCCCAGAGATTGCTGTCTAATGGTCTTTTTAAAAAGTGTGGTAGAAGTATAGCCTGGCAGTGGGAGTGACACCAATTAATCTAAAGAGCAGGCATTAACTCTGACACCATTTTTGACATAAAATAGCGAATTAGAATTAATGTTCCATGCCTCATACTTTGAGACATACTGCTCTCCAGAGAAAGTCTCCATCTACGGAGATGCTGACTATCGCAGTGATAAGCTGAAGTGGACTAGCTTTCCTGTTCTGGCAAAGTCTAATGGTAATCAGTTTTTTAACTCATTGCAGTAGCAATGAGGATATAAGGACTTCCAAGGTTGGCTTTTGGAAGCAGCAGGGAGATTGGAGCTTAATACCATTTTCAGGTCCATCCAGTCAGATAAGTGGAACAGGACCTGTTTCTGTCCAGGGCTACATTCTCTGTCTCCTTCCCACTTCTTGCCTGGTTTTGAAGCCATGTGGCTCATGCAGTTCTTGTGCTTTGTGGAAGAAACCTCCTATCATCTACTGCTAGAGATGTGAAAACCTGCTCCTTCAGACAGAAGGACTTGGGGCTTTTCCTTGTTCTATTCATAACAAGGAGTCTGGCCTGTTTTTTTAATCTTTAAAGGATGACTCTGTGAAGTTGAATATGGTGGTGAAAATAATTGTATGGTGAAGATGCTTGCCTCCATTCTTGTTGTACTTCCCAAGACGTGGTGTATTTTGTGTAGACCTGGCAGAAGCTTGTCTGCTTGTTCCCACAGGCAAACTGCTATATCCTCAAATTCTGGAAAGCAGAGGTAGGTTGCTTTGTAAAGCAGCCCAGCTGAAGTGAGGAGTCCTGGAAATTTACCACTGTCTTCTGACAGCCAGTCTCTCCAGATTGTCACTGCTAGGAAACTACCCCAGTACTGGTTTTGTGCTTCAGGCACAAGGGTTAAAGCACATGAAATCAACCCAAGCTGCCAGTTTAATCTTTGATGCTTTGATAAAATTCTGAGAGTTTAGCATTCCTCAGAGGCAGCTCCTCTGGCAGAAAGGCACATGCTGCCCTGGTTCCAGCAACAGACCGTCTTAGGAAATGGGAGGATATTTGCTTTCTGCCTGTAGCCTCGCTCTGTCTCTTGCCCTTCGTACCTCTCACTTTGTTCTCAATGCTGTGGCCTTGGAAGAGTCAATGTTTCTGCATGGGGACTTTGCTTGATGTTCTTCTGAGGATTGAGCACATTCTGATTTAGTCTTCCCTTCGACAAGCTTTTGATGTTAATGTATGATCACTTCTACACCTTCCTGAGAACAAGAAACAAGCTGCTGGGGCTGTCCTCTGCAGCCTATGAGGTTGTGTTGGAAGTGTTTGATAAGAGAGAGGATGATCAGTCCTACAGTTTTGTGCTTAAACCTGAACAGACTCCAGGGTAGAGAAGTATATCCTCCTATCTATTTTTCCTTTGCCAAAGAGAAGCACAGGAAAGCAGATAATCCAGAACCATTGGTTTCATAAGGTAGGTAACTAAAATAAGGGATAGCAGTGGGAAATGTGCTTTTGTATTGTAAAGTTATTTCTGTTTTCATATATCCTTTTTATTGTCTGTGAGGAAAATACTGATGGATAATAATTAGTCTAGGCAGAAAGAAGTCCAGTAATGGTCTTTTACCATATTATCTCACATCTTACTGCTTCCTGTATCTCCTCTCCTTCTAGTAGGGATTTTCTGTATTGGCACACTTGCCACTTCGGTGTATTTTGCTCAGTGAACTTACAGTGCTGGCAAAAATGGGTGGGGAAAAAATCCTGCTAAACCCCAAATGTATTTGGTTTCTTTTTGGTAAAGGGAAGGTGGTACTCATCTTTGTATTTCTGCTGTAATTGGTTTTATTGACTCAAGGCTTAACCTCTGTTTATTTTGGCTTAGGTGGAGGAGAGATTTAGAAAAACTAATCAGGGCTCCCCTGAAGCACAGTCTAAACAGATGGGCAAAGTGTTGGAGCCACCAGTGCCTTCAAGATCAGAGTCCTTTTCCAATGGAAACTCAGAACCTGCTCAGCCTGCCTTGCAGAGGCCAGTGGAGCCCCAGGTAAGTGCCCAGGAAAATCCTGGTGAGCCTGGAAGAAATGCAGAAGTCCCAACAGGTTTCCTTCAAATTTGCAGATCTTGGCACTTAAAAAGTCTTATGTAAATGGTAGCACTGCTAGACAAAGTAGCTTATTCACTAGATTTGCTCTTCGTCTGTTTTTGCTTATTTTATTGATAAACTGATGTATTTTTTTTTTAATGTTAGAACTAGATTAGAACTGTTGCATTCTGTTATCTGTGCAACAGTGACATGGTGGACCAAATGCTGGTGACAGTTGCAGAACACTTTTACAATTCAGAATTTGCTCTGTGCAATGTATTTACTACTAAAAAGGGTGCTCAGAAAAAAAGTGAGCTTGCTTGGTTTTTAAAATTCTTGCTGAGGGAAGCTAACCAAACAAGTGGGTTTTAATAGTATGAGCATAGTTTCAAAGAGGTTTACAAAACATGACTAAGAAAAGCAAGTTTGTTGTCAGTAGGCCTACAGCTGCTAAATAGAGTTCTCTACCATTCTTGGAAAATCAAAAAGAGGTTGAAACCACTGAGCTGCATGGCAGCTGTTGTTCTGGTTTTTTCTAATGAACAGCCATCCAGATCTTAATATCTGATCTCATAGGAATTACGGCATGAATTGAAAAAGTAACCTCTGTCTAAAACTTAGACATAGCCCATAAATTTTGAGCAATTCAGTTGTATTAAATTAAATGGTATAGTTTTGCATTCAGTTCCTCCGTTTCCATGCAGAATTTTGTTCTTTCAAGTCTGTTGATGACAGTGCAAGCTAACAACATCCCTGACTGTGAACTAGGTATTGCAACTCTTTTGGGCAACGAGAGAATTTGAACAGACGGGAGAGTGGGAGAAATCAGGACAGAACTTCATCTCTTACTCATTAATTCCTGGCTTTTATTCAAATATTCTATGACTATTTCAAAATATTGGACTTGTATCTTCATGTTCTCTGTGCCAGTTACTTTTAAAGTCTGTGTCTTCCACTCATATTAAGGATAATCAGGCTCTTCAACAGCTGTGTGTATTACAATTGAGGAAATAATAACCATACAAAAACAAATACATCCAACCTACTGAAACGGGGATTGAAAGCAAAGTTTTGATTAATTAACAGGTGTGGAAACAGTATGTTCCTCAGTTAGTACGTTTCCTCTTGCTTAGTTTCAGAAGTCAACTCTGAAGGACAGGTTTATTCACTAGGAGGAAACAGGCTGAAGGGTCAATAGGGATTTCAGTGGAAATCCCGATGGAATTTTGACTCTGGAGTCACTTTGTACATTCTTAATGTATGTAGTTGAATGTGGGGTGTGTGTGTGTAGTTTGTCTAAATATGTATATATGTACAGTATATGGTACATATATGGTATAAGTATAATATGCATTGTACATATGTATACAATATATATATGTACATAAATATACAATATATATTATGGTTTTTTATATATATTGCAATGACTGTGAAGGAATAAAGGCTTTGTGTTATGGTCTTTCTCCAAAAGTTTGGAACTGTATCTAGTTCCTAAATTTATTAGGAAACATAAATATCTTTTGGTTTGCACAATTTAGAGCATTCTTTGATTTTGCACTTTTTTTTCAATTGGATGTCCACTTCAAATTTCCCAGCCCACCAGTGCTGCCGTGAGACCTGGTCAAAGCCCACTGAAGATCGGGGAATCAAAGGTGACTTCTATCTTGAGTGGCCTTTGGACTCAGTCTCACTGAGCAGATATTGGGTCCCGCTTTCTTCTGGGCACCAGTGTATGTGTATGTGGAGAGCATATCTCACAAAAAGTGCATATGTGCTGTATTTTCAGTCTGTTACGTTCTTTGGGCGCTTGCCTTGCTTTTAAGTGCATTGATTCCACCCCACGCTTACCTAATGCCATAACCAATTTGTCTCTGCCCACCCCACCTGCCTTTATTCTGTGTTAATTGGAAAGCCGGTTATACTGAGCGCATTGAATGTTTTATGTTTTGTTTTCTTGTAAGGTACAGTGGTCCCATCTGGCATCTCTCAAGAACAATGTTTCCCCTGTCTCGCGATCCCATTCCTTCAGTGACCCTTCTCCCAAATTTGCTCATCACCATCTTCGTTCCCAGGACCCATATCCACCTTCACGCAGTGAAGTGCTAAATCAGAGTTCTGACTCTAAGTCGGAGGTACCCGACCCCACCCAAAAGGCTTGGGCTAGATCAGACAGTGACGAGGTGCCTCCAAGGGTAAGGAGTAGAAAGACAGATGTGTGCTATTTTTTTATTATTAATTATAATTTTCTTAAGGATGTGATACCCGGGGCACTGTGAAGACTGTGCCCTTGTGCCAGCATTGGGAACAGTGTTTTGGAAGGCAGATCCTAATGTAGGTGTTCAGTCAATGGGTTAATGATAATCAACCTTAAGTACAATATTGAAGCTTCATATAAAATTGGCAATTATTTACAGAATGCAGCTATTTCAGAGAAACAATTTATTATGCTAAGTTAACAAGTCATTGCCATATTCAGGAAAGAATTTAAAATATCCCTGAGGTTATTGCTTAGAGTTAATTTTCCTCTTCAGCTGTTAGCAACCCAAACTATGAATCAGACATTTATTTAAAATTGAGATGGAACTGAACAAAAAGGAAACATTCAATATATTTCCTCCTCCTGTCCCCCTCCCATTCCCCCCTCCCATCCACTGGGATTTGCTTCTTCTGAGTATATTCTTGCTCCCCCACCAGTCTTTGCCTTCTGCTGATCCATTCCCGGGCATTTGTTTGGTTCCCTTGAGCTTATTCTCCTAATTCTCATGCTGTTTCAGCAAATTGCTTTGTGCCTCCCCTGCTTCAGTCAAAATGCTGTATTCTTTTTTAATGTCTCAGTAGTTGGGAGGGTAGTGGGGCGTGTATGTGTTCGTGTGATAACTATTAAACACTATTTAATGTTAAGACTAAACTTTGTGTTCTCTTCAAATTCTGAATAGCATCCCAACTAAGGCTTTTGGTTTTATGGATGTTTGTTTACTGCTTTTGGTCTGATGCTAGCTTGGACTTAGAAAGTGTTAAAATCTTAAGAATATATTCAGTGGCAGGACAGGTTTAATTTTCCTCTTCTCTCTCTCTTCTTCATGGGTTTAACACAATCTTTTTTTTCTCCCAAGGTACCTGTGAGAACAACGTCCCGATCACCAGTCCTGTCCCGCCGTGATTCTCCGCTGCAGGGCAGTGGGCAGCAAAATAACCAAGCAGGTCAAAGGAACTCCACGAGGTTTGTAAGCCTAATGTCCTCACCTTTCTTGATTTGGAAGGAAAAGGCTCATGGGAAATCAGGCATTTCCAGACAGTTTTTGGCAATGCCTGTTGGACGTGAAAGGAAGATGATGTTGGATCCTTTTTCAGTAATGATTAATATTAATGTCCCTTGATGTAGCACATGTGTCAACTAAGACTGGCAAAATTTCTTCTTACCTCTCTTCCTTTGAGTATCCTGCCCTGTAACTTTAGCAATAATTTCAGTATCCTTAAGATTTTGGAAAAAAATGTGGCCATTTATGAACATCTTGATGCAGCAGGTCAACTTGGGCATACTGTGGGGATTACTGGCAGCAGAAGTGTTTGTAATATCTAAAGTGAAGAGATCTCAGAAACTTTCTGGCATCTTGGCCAGAACCGAACTTCAGGAGGGGGAAAAGCATCCATGAGCTGTTACACAGAGCATCTGAGGTTAGGAAGGGGGAGGAGGGGACTGACATCTGAGCTCAGCAGAGCAAAATGGACAGGCTCCTCTGGAACTGGCTCACTGGACAGGAGTGAGGGTATTCTGTTATTCTTTTTGGCTTGGGCTTGGGTGCCCAGGACACTTCTGAGCCAATTTTAAACCTGCAGCGTGCAGGTTGAAGGAACTGTCCCCTTTAGGTTAGATATATAAGACTGGCAGGTAGACATCTCCATATATAAAGAATAGTTTATACCCACCTAAACTTTTTTTTCTTACCATAATAAATAAGATAAAGGGGAGCCACTGGCAGAGGGAGCCAATGCCTGGGTTGTGCAGCATCACTGATGCCCTCAGCTCAGTGTTCTTTCAGATGAGTTATTAGTGAAACACTGTGAAGAGTGATGTTTGAGTCTAGAAACAGGAATTTGGAACTGAAGTGTGTGACAAATAATTTCTTCCCTCCCCAATACAGCAATATAGAGCCTCGTCTACTGTGGGAAAGGGTGGAGAAGCTTGTACCAAGGCCAGGCAGTGGCAGTTCTTCGGGTTCAAGCAACTCTGGCTCACAGCCTGGCTCCCATCCCGGCTCTCAGAGTGGGTCTGGAGAGCGGTTCCGGATGAGATGTAAGTCCTTCTCTTACCTTTTGTAACACTGTGTGTCTAATTTTATTAAGCTGTGAAACACTAAAAAATTAAGGATGATAACCTCCACATGGAATGACCTTTGAGCATGCAGTGTCAAAATTGGATTAGCTTCCTGTACCCCCTTGGCAGTATGCCCTTGCTTGGGAAAGGCAGTAGGCATAGAAGTTTTTATTGAAGTGTTTCATCGTTCTTTAATTTGCATCCAGTTGCTGCTTCATTTTCCTGTGTGCAAACATCCCAGTCTCCATGCCCTCATAGTTCCCTTCCTCATATGTGCAAGGGCACATATTGATGCTTGTTGCCTGTCACCTCGGAGGTGACAGGGTGCAGACTGCTATGAATAGGTCTCAGCTGGGCTACGTTGAATGCTGATGGAGGTTTTCCAGCTTGTGGCCACAGCTGAGTCTTTTGATTTGCAGTTTTGTGACTGTTTACTTTGGCTTCAGTCATAGGTCAGTGGCACCCATACAAATCACAGCTAATGATGTCTTTTTGTATAGTCCTTCAGGGACAATATAATAGTGAACTTGTGAAACTTACGTCATACAGTCAGACACTGACTCCCACAAGACACCACCTGATAGTTTTCTCACCTCTCTTCCCCTCTCCGAAGTGAAGTAAGAAAAACATATTTTAGCTCTCTGCCTAATCTGTTTTGTTTGGTGTTACTTTTGGGGTCTTGGCACGTGCAGCGTCATCCAAATCAGAGGGTTCGCCATCGCAGCGTCATGAAAGTGCACCTAAAAAGCCTGAAGAGAAGAAGGAAGTCTTCAGACCTATCAAGCCTGCTGTAAGTTGCATCCACTTTCCCTTGTCCACCATCTCTCTCAGATAGACTCACAAAAAGTACAGTGTGAGCTTCTATTTGTGGTTCCCTCAGGGATGAACTTCATCTTGAGTTGAGTTTCTAACTGGGGGTCTAGCAGCATGTTCTCGGATGTGCAATTGCCTGTGCACATCACAATACTTTAAACATTAGCTTTTACAGTGCTTCTGGGATTGATTTCTGCTCTGTGGTCTTTTTCCTTCCTAACCTATGCCTTTCTCTCATTCAATCCTGTGCTTCCTTCCTGGGGCTGGATCAATGATCGTGCATGTGACCTGAATGTGCCAATACTGGGCTGAATGGTGCAGGGAGAAGTGGTAAGACCTTAAATTGTTGCTACTTTCTGTAAAAGATTTCTGACATTTCATTTACCTGGCTGCTATTACAATTGATTACAACTGTGTGTCCAGTTGTATCTTGGGAAACTCAGTGGGTTTTCACAATATTTCTAATTTTCCTTAAAACTTTCTTCTCTTGCCATATCTCTTATGATACTGCCCTAGCACCCAAATCTGTCAGCTTTCTTAAAGAAACATAGAGGTTGGTCCTTCCCTTCTGATAGTAGGTGGATACTATTAACCTGAAAAGTTTAGGAAAATAAACTGTGACAGTTAACCATGTGAGAGTGGGTCTTGGTGCTTTTATATGTCCTTCAGATGGTATAATGGGGTAAACTGAAGTCATAATCAGGATAGTTGGGTTTCAGAATATGCACATTTTTCTATGATATGGCAAGACTCCCTTAGATTCACTCTTCTGGTGGTTTAATTTATCAGAGAGTGAGTTTTCATGACTATTAGGAATGAGTAAGTCTGAGGAGATTACTGCTGGAGCAATGGAAACATGGCAGTGCACAACTGAGCAAACTCAGGCACTAATCCTGCATGTTTGTCTTGGAAATTCTTCTTTTCTCTTACTTGCAACATCAGTTTTTTTTGGGCTTTTTCTTCCCTCTCCCATCAGGATTTAACTGCATTGGCAAAGGAATTGCGAGCAGTGGAGGACGTGCGACCTCCACACAAAGTAACAGACTACTCATCCTCAAGTGAGGAGTCAGGGACAACAGATGAGGAAGATGATGATATGGAACAAGAAGGAGCAGATGAATCTACTTCTGGACCAGATGATGTCCGAGCAGTGTTAGTTCTTCTACCAGTGTTTTGCATCTGTTTTCTCTCATAGGGAATTGAAGGAAAAGGTTGTTGAGTATTTTGGCTTGTATGTTAGTTCTTTCAGCTTACTACAGTCTATGAGCAAGACGTATCAGTCTTGTATGTTCATATTTTCAAACACTGCAGGTAATCTTCTCAGTGTCCTCTCCCTCTTCTCTGTTGATTTGTTACAAAAAGAGATACAGTGTTTAAAAACCTCCTGACATTTTTGTTATTGTTTTTTTGTTTCTTTGTTTGGTTTTGTTGTTGTTTTTTTTGTTATTGGTTTTTTTGGTTGGGGTTTTTTGTGGGTTTTTTTGGTGGGTTTTTGTGGATTTTTTTTGGTGGTTTTTTTGTGTGGTTTTTTTTGTGTGTGTGTGGGTTTTTTGGCAAGTTTTTTTTGTGGGAATTTTGTTGGTTTTTTATGTGTTTGGTTTTTTCTGTTTTGTTTTGGTTTTGCTAGAGAGGCTTTTCTAGGCAGGTTATGTTGTAAATATTCCACTCTGGTGTCAATACAAATTAATTTTCAGTGTGCCTTGATGCAGGGCAGTGACAGCTAGGGCACTAGTGCTCTTATCTCACTCCACTTATTTCTTGTCTGCCAAATAGGTCAACGTTGAACTTGAGCAATGGTGAAACAGAGTCAGTGAAAACCATGATTGTCCATGATGATGTGGAGAGCGAACCTGCCTTGACTCCTTCGAAGGAGGGCACCTTAATTGTTCGACAGGTATTGCTTTTCTCTCCCTGTGCAGTGCTGCACCCTTTCTGTGCTCATTAACCCACTCGCTCATTCACCCATGCTGTTTCTACATTATGTTTGTTGTTCGTATTATCAAGACACAGCTGTAGTGGATTTCAGATGAGCAAGATGTTTGATGCATGCAAGGAGGAGAGTAGCTCTTGCTTCTGTTTTGCATGCTTTCCAGTGACACCCATGGCAGCACCATACAGAATATCTCAAAGTCTGTGGGAGAGAAGTGTAGAAAAGCTACAGGTGTGTGGAGCAAGTACCTGGAGCAAGAACTTAGTTTAGCTTTACCATAGAACTGAACATGTGTCTCAGGAGTGGAGCTGGGAGGGAGACTGGGGTGGGAGCACTCAGGGCTTTTTACAATTGTTTTGAAACTGTAGTTGAGGGCATACAGACCACCCAGATAACATACACACACATGTACATACAAATTCATGCAACAGTTGGTGTGGGGGAGAATTAGAATAGGTGGTGAAGCAGAGAATGTGGACAGAGCTAGAGTGCTATTTTGTTGCCGTTGATCCTGAAAATACTGTATTCTTGTGCCTCTGAAAGATAATGATTCCCTACTTTTAAATGAGCTTGTGTGTTAATGAGTGTGCTAGCTTATAGGAGTTTCCTCAGTAATCGCATTTCTGAGTTTCACAACTGAATGCCAATTTCTTAATTGAGCCCTCTGGTTTGAAAATTAAAATTTCATGGTTATTGTTTTAAATAGTTATCTGCAGGCATTCTCCAGAAAGTCCAAACTGCTATCTCTATAGGATCTAAGTTAGTTTTAAACAAAACAATAGGGAAAGAAATCCTCGTGCCACCCTCAAAAATATGCTTGTCCCTGTTGTGGTGTCGGACTTAGCAGCACAGTTACTCTTTTGTGAATTGGTGAAACTGGCTGTGCAAGTCAACCACACTAACCAAGCTTTTGCCTGCCAGAAGAGGTGGGAATCTGATGAATACTGGTAGCTCTGCCCACTTTCCCTTTCCATCCAGGCATCAAAGCATGGATTCTCATCTTATTTAAAAAAATAAATTAGAAAGTAAATGTGAAAAGGTAGGAAGTGAGAGAGAGAAGGAGAGAGGTTGTTAGGGATATAGACCTTTAAGCAGCACTTGAGCAAGACAAGTGTGCCTGTTTTTTCTACAGAGTACAGTTGACAAAAAGCGTGCCAGCCATCATGAGAGCAATGGCTTTGCCGGTCGCATTCACCTCTTGCCAGATCTCTTACAGCAAAGCCATTCCTCCTCCACTTCCTCCACCTCCTCCTCCCCATCCTCCAGCCAGCCGACACCCACCATGTCCCCACAGACACCCCAGGACAAGCTAACTACTAATGAGGTATGTCTTACACCACAGCTGGCTGCTTTCGTAGGGTTATAGCAGCATTGCCTAGTAGCTAGTTTGCAAAGGAACTCCAGCCAATCTCCCCTGCTTTTTTTTTCTGTCACCTTTGTTCCCGCCCCCCCAAATAACACATTTCAGTTCTGTGTAAGAAGCCCTTAACTGTAGAGCAGTCCCACGCCAAACTTGCCAGTTTACTATTTTTGCTTCCTTTAGTGAGTCATTAATTGCATGGCATTTGTTTTAAACTAAACTTGACTACTGCATTTTCAAGCCAATACTCTTTTTTTTTTTAATTCTGTTTTATTCCGGGAGCAGGCTAATTGCAAGCAATGTGCCTCTTCAGAATTAGCAGTTAATTTTGGCTTTGTCAGTAAAGGCTGGACTAGTAACTCCATACATATGAGGAGCTGCTTGTGGAAACTCACCCTTTGGGAGAGGAAGCGGCTGCGGAGGGATTTTGCTCTTTAAACCTTGCCACGTGGGCTGAGTGAACAAATCAGGTGTTGCCCGGGAGGGTTGTAAAAGCCTGAGGTATTGTTATTTTGGAATAATGAATGGGGAAAAATATTTGGGTTTTTTTTCCAAGTATGTGTGTATTCTGAAAAGCAGCTGTGTAAAGGTGACTGTTCACCAGCACTGGTTATGTCCAGGTAGAGAAGGCTTCGCCATGGGGGATGCTCCCTCTTGCTCTCCTGGGCTGATCCCAGGTTGGTACCTTCCCTTACCGAGTCGTGGTGGGAAAGCCTGGTCCTTCCCCTGTGTGTAACCCCTTACAGGAGAGGAGACCCACACATGTGAATGAACAAAGGGCGCCATTTGGCTCTTACCAACCCTATCAGTAAGCAAGGAGCCCGATACAGTGTCTCCACTCCTGGCTGGGTGGCCAGTCTGGCTTACAGGGAAAGCCTCTAAAGCAGGGGATGGTACAGGGGGTCAAAACTTGGTGAAAAGAAGCTGCTGCTTCTCATGGTCGAGTTCTGCCATGTAGGTGTGCAAGTGCTGTGATGAGAAGGAGAGGTTGTGGTGAGCTGGGTAGGCTGATGGCAATGCACATGTTCACCACATAATCGAAAATGCTTGTGAACCAGAGCAGGAGGGTGGGAGGGAACGTTTCCTCCTGGAAATTCATTTAGCATAATACTTAATTTTCAGATATGCTTCACTGGTCTTTGATCTGTGTAAAAGCACATTCTTGTAGGTTATAGAGATCAGTTGATTGATCCAGAGATATGCTTGCTCATTACTTTGATCTAAACAATAAGTAAGCAGGGTTCACTTAGCTTGGAAAATGGAGGCAGTACCTGGTGACGAAGGAACCTTGTGGTATTGAACTATTCAGGGGACCGATACACTCTGAAGACAAATTGCTGGGTTTTCTTCTGCAGAGTATAGGCTTAGGAAGATCATAGGTTGAAGATTAGTTCATGCTAAAGAAGTGTCTCGTAACTATGTTTGCATAAAGCTGAGAAAAAACCCGGTACTGCTTGGTATAACTTACCCACATGCACACCCTTTATATATATATACTATTTTTTCACTTGTCCCATTCTGCTTCATTATGCAATGTTGTCACTATAATACTAAACTGGCAAGAGTTTTTAAGTCGTTTCATTTCCACTTTTAACAGCTCATTGTTTCACTTGTCTTCTTTCTTTCTTTATGTTTTTTCATGTTTAGACCTCATAACTCAGCAAGCACCAGTGATTTTATCCACTGCATATTCATAGTGTCATGTCACCGTTTGCTACACCTTCCGCACTAATGAGCCCCTTTGTTCGATACAGGTTTAATACGTTGCTTTGTCAAATAAAGGTGGAAGAACCTGCTGCAGCTTTCTGGCAAGAGGCTCAGGTTAAATAAACTAGGGAGAATGAACAGTAGTAGCAAACATTGAAACATAATCCATTATAGAAGTGAAAGCTTGATCCCAGATGATTCTGATTTTGTTGCACAAGCCAAGAGATCAAGCTTCATAATTTATTAAACTAGCTCAATTCAGGAGATGCTTCAAAAATTCAAAAACTGTAGGTAGTGGACAACTTGCAAATAAAATAGTATACATCCATTTAAGCAGATTTTTAAAAGGAGAGGCATTTCCTTTGTGCCTGATTGTAGTGACCTGTTGTAAAAGGCTTTGCTAGCAGCTGAGTTTCAGGGATGACATTTTGCTGTAACATGTGCAGTGTGCATATGTATCCAGTTCAGGTGTGGTGCCTGTAGTGCGTTTTGTATCTATAAAGGAAGTATAAAAGTTTGGGGAGGCTCTGTAGCATAATTCTGTAGTACCTTTAAAATGTTGGTTGTTGTTATCCATGCTTTTTATTGTCATTAATATTAATAAAGTTGAAATTTACATTGCAGACTCAGTCCGCTAGTAACACACTCCAGAAACACAAATCTTCCTCCTCCTTTACACCTTTTATAGACCCCAGATTACTACAGATTTCTCCATCTAGTGGGACAACTGTGACTTCTGTGGGTAAGTAAAGTAGCTGAAGACAACAATTGAAAAAGGGTTCAGCGGCTCTTTAAAGTAGTTAAGAATGTTACTGTCATGCTTTTTATTTGATTTGCAATGGATTGCATAGTTTATTTTCTTTTTCCATTTACATTTCTTACAAAAAAAAAGACTTTCTCTGTATTCTCAGTTACTGATTTGGGTTGTGTGATATCAAGAGTATAAGGCCAGAATTTAGCACTTGAGGGATATTACATGCACTTTACCTTTCTTTTTTTCAGTAGGATTTTCTAGTGAAGCAATGAGATCAGAAGCAATAAGGCAAGACCCTACACGGAAAGGATCAGTTGTCAATGTGAATCCCACGAATACGCGGCCACAGAGTGATACACCAGAGATTCGCAAATACAAGAAGAGATTCAATTCTGAGATACTGTGTGCTGCCTTATGGGGTAATGCAAACGTGTTCTTCCCTTGCCTCCTGCACTTCTGAAGTGTAGACGCGCCAGTAGGGGCTTGCAGTCTTCGATAATGTATCTCCGAAACTGTAGCTGTTCCTTTGCATTTATTCAGTGCTTGTTTGCATCTTCTTTTTGCAAGACCTGATTATGATGGTGTTCCTTATGTTGCTTCTGCTTTGATATTATTTCCCACTGGTATATATACTTCTGATGGCACAGATCAGACTGAGAATCACAGAATCATAGAATCATTAAGGTTGGAAAAGATTTTCAAGATCATTGAGTCCAACCTTTGACTGAACACCACCATATTAACTAGACCGTAGCACTATGTGCCACATCCAGATGTTTCTTCAACACTTGCAGGGATGGTGACTCTGCCACCTCTCTGGGCAGCCTGTTCGAATGCTTAACCACCCTTCTTCCCGGTGTCCATCCCAAACCTCCCCTGGTGCAGCTTGAGTCATAGAATCATAGAATCAGATGGGTTGGAAAGGACCTCTGAGATCATCAAGTCCAACCCTTGATCCACTACCA
>JAYRBT010000001.1:87689000-87751942 GCA_036023395.1 Myiotriccus ornatus
TTAAATACCTCCAGGGATGGAGAATCCACCACCTCCCTGGGCAGCCCATTCCAATGCCTGATTACCCTCTCTGTAAAAAATTTCTTCCTAGCAACTAACCTAAACCTCCCCTGGCAGAGCTTGAGACCATGCCCTCTTGTCTTACTGATAGTTGCGTGGGAGAAGAGACTGACCCCCACCTGGCTACAACCTCCTTTCAGGCAGTTGTAGAGAAGTGATGAGGTCACACCTGAGCCTTCTCTTCTCCAAGCTAAACAACCCCAGCTCCCTCAGCCTCTCCTCATAGGACTTGTGTTCAAGTCCCCTTCATCAGCCTGGTTGCTCTTCTCTGGACCTGCTCCAGTCCTTTTGTTCTGTCACAAGTTGCCTGGGAGAGGCTTCATTCAGTTGATCAGGATGTCCTTTTCAGCTTTTTCTGAACCCTGCCAGTACATCTCTTGCAGCTTTTTGGAGTTTGTAGTAGTCCTTACATTGTACACCTGGTACACACATGGTATTTCTTTTGAAAAATAATGATCATCTTCTTGAGCATCTTGCTATTGTATTGTCGCAGAGCTTGATTAAGATGTGTTTCATAAGATAACTTGCCACCTCAGTTATCAGCTTACGTAGGAAGGAAGAGGGAAAAGAGGAGGGTAGGAGGAATATTGGCCATTCTGAGACTGTGACTTAGCTTTGTTAAGAGTGGTTACTGCAGAAAGAAGCTGGGTATGAGATGTCAGCTGACTAAATGTGTCTAGTCTTCTTGTCGCAAGGGATAATTTGTGTTGGTGCCAGACCAGTTAGTCAGGATCCCACACTTCACCACGCTTAGAGCAGTGCTTGTTGCCTGCTGCAGTGTGACATCAATGCTTCAACACCCAGGGAGGGCTTTCCTCTGCTATGCCGTTTGTTTCTTGACCAGAGTCTATGGGGGCCCAAGGTATTTTTTGTTATCTAGATGTTAATAGTTGATGCTTGTGTGTGTTACATACGTATTTGTCTAGTATGGGGAAACTTGGCAGACTGTAGATGCACATGCGTGGCATTTTAAAAACTATAAAGAAAAGAGTTGGCCATACCCCTGAGTCACATGATGACTGTGTAGGTAACACAGTCTGCTTCTCTTTTCTACATTTTCTTTGCTCTTTCCAGGGCCTTAGTTCTCTTTTGGGGTTATTTCCACCATTTTTTTCTCACAACAGCACTGTTGTCCCAGTCTGCTTGCCTGCAAAGCCGTGTCAGTTAAAGAGCTCTCCCAACATCTTATCTTCCTATCTGCTGTTTTCTTTATTTCCAGAGTTTACTGGTAAGAGTTTTTACCCCAATGCTATTTCTGCTTGTATTCATGTTATAAAATGATAAAATGAGGACTTGTGCAAATGTAAACTTTCAGGCTGTGAGGGTAAAGGCAAAGAGAAATCATATGGTGTCAGTAAAAATTACTCATGATTTCTCCAATCTGCCTTGTTTTGCCAGTAGCAATTCTTGTTAATGGTTTCATATTTCTTTGATCTATGTATCTGACTGGGAGGATGATTTCAAAAAAAGGTGTAAAATCCTAAAAGTGTGTTAAAACTGTAACACAGCCATTCCTTGTTAAACATTTAGGGCCAAACCAATGGTGATACAAGCTGATACACATGCTTATTTCTTGGTAAGGTTTAGCTTCTCTACCCTTAAGCAAAATAAACTGCTTCATGGTGATGCTTCTTATTCAGAAAGAGGGGGACTTGCTTTGCTTTTCTTTGTCTTTACTACTGGTAATGGCGGTAGTATCTGGCAGACTGCTGATTTCATTGGGTCTGTGATCTTGTTTCTTCTAGTTCTGAGTGGTGAAAGTCAAAGTTAATGATACGGATGCAGCAGCATAGATTTTTACACCCAGCCTCCACAGACAGCCTGTACTTTTTCAGGAAGCATTTCCATTTGTTTGAAAAAACAGAACTGCTTAATTGTAGGGTGGTGGTAGAAGAGCTCTGCTGTCTGTGAATAATGAGGGTGCTCGCATTTTAAAATACAAGCACTGCTTGCCACCAGCGTAGCATCTCATTAGTGTCACCTCAAAATGCATATAGCTAAGGGAAGAGATTGGGGACAGGTGCGCATGTGACCTTGAAGCAGAAACAACTGCACCACAAGGGCAGCAGGAGAGACTGGGATGGAGGCAGGAGCAACGGAGCCCCGATGAGCAAAGAGGGTAAGGGACCCTGAGTGAGCAGTTTGCATGTGGCTTGTTTTGAATTGTAATCTACACTGGAAAAAATACAGAAATGCATGTTGAAGCTGAATCCCTTACAGCTTTAGTCAGTGGGTCCTGGAGCTGCAGGAAGGAGACCAACTGCTGGGCACTTCCTTGGCTGGTTTGGTGCTGCTGCAGCCTGTGCTGAGACTTGACTTGTGTGTGTCTCACTCTCCCTGCTTCCTTCTGCCACTTCCCAATTTGAGGATGTCTCTCAATATGAGAGGCAGTCTGTGTGAAATGTTCTTGTGGTGAAATGCCTGCGGGAGCTGTGAGATGGGATCCAGTGGGCGCAAACCATGTGGGGAATGCAGAGGCTAGAGGTGGGCAAGACGGGGATGAAGGAGGTGTCAGTAGCTGAAGAGCCTGGGAGGATGACAGGCCTCCCAGGAGAAGTAGCAGAGCAGCAAATCTGAGAAAAGATACATGACTGTTTGTGGAGACTGCTGGGACCTCTGAAGTTTTCTTACTGAAAAGGTGAGAGAGGAAAACGGAGATGCGTGATGGTTTCTGACCTCCCAGTTCTCCAGCACCTGTAGTTCAGCTCCCTTCCCCATCATTGCTTCCTTCTGGCTGCCAATCTGCTCCCCCTTAACACTCTCTTCCCCTGCAGAGACACCTTGTGCCCCCTGGGTCAGGTTTAATGTGTCCTCCCTTTTGCAAACCACTCCCATGTCTGTAGTCAGGGTGTTGTTTAGGTGAGCAATGCCCTTTTTTAATATTGTGAGAAGGCATGTCACTCCTACAGATGCAGACCACACCGAGATACACACCTGTGCACTGGGCCCACCTGCTGTATTAGGAAAGGTTCATTATGGGATCAGCCCAGATGGCCCATTGGCACCAATCTAGTTGTATCTGGGGTTTAATTGTCTGACTAGGGATTAAGGCCATTAAGAAATGTAACTGTGATTGTTTTGTGTGAGTTTTGGTTTTCTTATTTCATTATTCTGTTGTGCTAAACAATGGCAGGTTTTACATTGGGAACAACATGAAAGTTTAATAAAGATAGTCATACATTTAGTTTGATTTCCATTCCCTGTACCGCATCTGACCTGTCTCTGCAGAATTTGTGAGCTTCTGGACCTAAAAACTATTGCAAAGAAATAGTTATGAAATGTAAGACTGATAATATATTAATAGATATTTAAACTTAGTCTCATATATATATATTTATGCAAAAGATGTAATTGATTTTAAATACTAGGGTTTTGTGGATTCTTGGAAAGTATTCCAGTGGATCTTTGGAACTTTGTGTAAGGGAACTGGCCTACCAACTTTTCTCATTTTAGTTTGCTTGATCTTTAGCAGAAACCTGTGGCAGCATGAGATTACTGTAGTTCCTCTAGTTTTAACATTCAGATGGAGAAGATTGTTGTGAAGCTGAGGGACCAACCTGGTGCCTGTCCTCTTAGAGGAGGGCTGCACACCCATCTACTTCTTCCAGTAGGAACTGCTTTTATTGCCACGTCAAGAGCATTTATGTCCATGTTAAGAGCATCCTGTTACCAACAGCCCTATCAACAGCTAATATATTTTTTGAATACATAGGCTTGTGTACCACTTTGTACCTCACCTTCTTCCAGCATTAACGTGCCTTTTGTTTGGGAACTGGTGCTCTGTCCAACACACGGCTGGATAAACACATAATGCCGTGGGTGAGCAATTGGCTCATGGGTCGAGCACAGGGGATAATAGTGAATGGGGTAACATCAGACTGGTGACCTGTCACTAGTGGAGTTCCATCGTGGGCTCCATCGTGGGCTCTGTGCTCTTCAACATCTTCAGAAATGACTTGGACACAGGACTGGAAGGGATACTGAGCAAGTTTGCAGATGACACAAAACTTGGAGCAGCTGTTGACTCCTGGAAGTCAGGGAAGTCCTGCAGAGAGACCCCAACTAATTAAAGGACTGGGCAATCACCAGTCATGAAGTTCAACAAGGGAAAGTGCTGAATTCTGCACCTGGGATGGGGCAACCCTGGCTGTACATCCAGACTGGGGAATGAGATGCTGGAAAGCAATGCCATGGAAAAGGACCTGGAGGTCCTGGTTGATGTCAAGTTGAATCTGAGTCAGCAGTGCCCTGGCAGCCAGGAGGGCTAACCGTGTCCTGGCATCAGGCAAAGCATCACCAGCTGGTTGAGGGAGGGGATTGTCTGTGATTTTGATTTTAGAAAGTTCTCTGTGGTCTACCAATCTCTTACACTTTTTGAACATGTTTTAGTGTCAGTAGTGACTGTGGACAGGTAATGTAAACAGCCTCTACATCATGAGATCTTTTAGGCTGCAGGCAACTGAGACCCAAACAGCAGTGGTTAGACCTGCTTCAAACAAGACAGTTGCTATATCAATCATCAGTTCATCAGAATATGTGGAAAATGTGCCTACTAACTTGGATCTTTGGTTTTGTTTCTTCTAGGAGTGAACTTGTTAGTGGGCACTGAAAGCGGTCTGATGCTCCTGGACAGAAGTGGGCAGGGGAAGGTTTATCCACTCATCAATCGAAGACGATTCCAGCAAATGGATGTACTTGAAGGCCTGAATGTCTTGGTGACAATTTCTGGTAAAGTTAACTGTTTAACATTATATTTTTCCTCCATTTGTCATGGCATAGCAGAAAGCTTTTCTTGGCAACCTTTTGAGGGGGAAGTCCAGGCTTGACTGAAGTCAGTGGGTTTTCCATCATTTCACCTCTTTGAGTCTACAGATTATTTTTACAAGTTAATCACTTTCCACACAACACCCGTGCGTGCTTGCCCCCTGTCCTTCCTTCTGTATGGTGACCTTTAAAAGTGCTGCACTAGGATTGGGGGAAATATCTGTCTTTGTTTGCTTCTTCAGTATATGATAGCTGAAAGTTAATGCTTTGTGAAGTTTGTGAAAATGGCATTCTTTCCCTCTGGTTCCCTCATAATTGCTTTCAACCTGACCTCTTTCTAACCAAAACACAGTTTGCTATTTGGATTTAAAGACATCTTTCTTGTATGTTAAAAACAGTAGAATGGGAAAAGCTCTTGCTTTTAGTGTGATGTGCAGTAAGAGTTTGTGTTTGAAAGAGAAGTACAGTGTGTACACGGAATGGAAATTCCCAGGGTGAGAAGGCAGATCAGTGCAGCTTTTGGCCTGGTCTCTCACTGGATGCAACTTGTAGATGGCAGAGCAACAGGAGATGAAGGGTGGTGGTGATTGTTGTGTTTGTTTTGTGTGTGCTGATGAAAAATGTGTTTTATGAAGCTTGAGGTTCCAGACTCTTTGGCTCCAGAGAGTTATTGCATAAGGTTATCCTGCTGTTAGGCAACTTGATGTGGTGCTGTTAGTCCTTTTTCCACAGGTGGTGTTGTTCAACCATTTACCTTTTATTTTGGTTTGTTTGGAAAATCAGTCTTTGCTATGTTGCATGTGTGTGACAGGGAGAGAATATTAAATAAGGTTTCTCACAGTGTTCCCTCTGTTGTTGTTCAGACCCACCTAGACTTTGTTGAGGCTCTGGAACCATTCTGAGTCCACTGGAGGAGCTCTTTGGCTCTCCCAACACTTATGCAAAAGGACACACACCTAGACAATTTTGTGGAATTTAATGCATTAGCAATGTGCTACCAGAGGTCCAAAGAATCGTGCCCATGCTCATGTCATCAACACAGGACTTGGTTCTGTCTGGAACAACTGAATTTTATTGGCTTATCACTTACTGCATTCTCAGCTACAGCTGAGTAGCTATGCTGTGAAATCTACAAAAAAAATGAATCAAGCAGCGTTTAAAAATACACAAGCTGCTGTGTGTCCTTTTGATGTCTAATGCTGTATGTTAAAATATAAGCTGTTTGAAAGGCACCATTTGATAGAGTTTATTCTATAGCAGACCTTGTAAACAAAAATATTGTATGATCCAACTTGTGTGAAATCTGTTGGTTTGAAACATACCCTACACAGTCGACAAGTGTCTGTGATTCAGTCTTGTGTATAATTGTTTTAGTTTTTTTAATCTCTGCGTCAGTCACAGTTGGAGTACCCTGACACATCCGTTTTCTTTGTTTCTTTCAAAACTATTGCTTCCTCTGTGGAGACATGCTACATTAACCCTTAGGAAATCAGCTGATTTTTGTTGGGTTTTATGCCTTCATCTCTGTCCCATGTCCTGTGTTTTATGGGATGTATAAGGAGTTTTATGGAATATGAGACAGGAAAGAAACATCCTTGACCACTGAAAGGCAGGGCTGGGGGAGCATGCTCAGTGAAGCCATAATGCTGTTATGCCCAAGTTCCCCCTTATATTGTGCTTTTGCCTGCAGTGCTGCACTTCTTGGTTTTTGTCACCCTCATGCGTGACTTCCCTAATATCTTTTTATTTGCGGTGAGTTGCTTCACCTCTCCAGCCAAAACTGGAATGCTGAAATGAGGTTGTGTTTCTGCAAGAGTGGTATGTTTTGGCAGATCGGTTATGGAACTGTCTCTGAGCTTTGTCCCAGGACTGCTGCAGCTTCACTGGAAGCATTGTTCAGCTCACTGTGATGCACTCTGCCTTATGTTGATTTGAGTTTTTTGGAAAGTGATGTGCTGATGGTGGTGGGGTTTGAAAGGTGTCACCACATGGTGTGAAGAAGTTGCAGTGTGTTAGGATTTTGAAAGGACTGTCGCCTAAAATTGCTTTTAATATACACCCTTGAGTTTGAAAACATGAAATCATTTCCTGACCCAATTTACATCTGAAATACAAAACCTTTTGACAACAAAGCTTTTGATACTGAGGTACTGAGCCTGCTAGAACTGGTACAAGAAAGCTTTGCAGGTAAAAGAAAGTAGTTGATTGGTTCTTCGGCTCATACTGTTGAGAGGCAAAAACTTAGTGTCAGCTGCTCAGGTGATACAATGGAGAGTGATAAAAATACTGGAAGTGAGAGTGGCAACGTGCATACAGAACACACTCCTGTTGTGGCTCCCTGGGGTTTTTGCCAGCCCAGCTGGCAGACAGTGGCACCAGCAATATAGGAAGAGATGACAGAGTAGACGAACTGGTTGGAATCTGTCTGCTTAATAATTACAAACCACGGAGACAATAAAACCAAAAACTCAGTATAGGAAAAGGGACTTTGCATTTGAAACTATGTCTGGGGGAGAATCCAAGCTGGGAGTTCTCAAAGAATTCTCTTACTGATCAGTTCGTTTGATGGCTGGAGCAGAGTTTTCTTTCTTTGATCGTCCCCAAGAAAATAAAAAAGACCAGATTTTTGAAAGCTGTTTAAACTGACTGGTAGAACTTTACAAAGAGAAGGATCTAATCCCCCTAATCTGAATGTGAACATTAAAAGCATGATAACTTGTTGAAATACATGCATAGCCATATTTATATAACTAACCAGTCCTGCTCTTTTCATGTCAGGCTGCAGAAGGGCAGAGGAATTTCCTGTCTTGTGACTTTTCCCTGTGGTCTAGACACCAAAACACAATGGGAACACACTTTATATACTTCTCTGTTGTTTCGAAAAATGTTTCTGGTTGGACAGAAATACCCGGGTGCATATCATGTAAACCAGAATTTAAAAAAATTAACCACGTGCTGGGGAATTCCCATGTGTACTGTTTGTTCTGAGTCTTCAAGGTTGACTAAGCTACTGGGGAAACTACAGCCTTGGAAATATCTGAAGCAGAATTTGTTTCCTGGCGAACAGGGTCTCACGATGGTTTTCAAAACATTTGGTGCCTTGTATTGACCTGGAGCCCTCTGAGCTCTTTTTTGCCCAGAACTGAAGTGGCTTCTGGTCTGGTCTATGTTTCCTATTTTTCCATGTTTCTGAAAGGGTCCCTGTGGCTATTATTTGCACTGTTTTCATGGAAGGACCTTTTCTTGGTCAAATGCGGGATTTCCGGGGACTGTTTTCTTTCATGCTCTAGTCCCTTCTCCAACTCTTGGGAAAGCTACAGGAATAGTAGGGTTTTATCCCTTTATGAAACATGTCTTAGTCAATATGAAGTCAGGCAATAAATCAGGGCGCTCATTTACTGCCAAATCTGCAGTCCCATTTGTAATGGAGATAAACAAAAGATAGTGCATTGTTACTTCACATTTCATTGCATGCCGTCAGAACAGATGGGCTTTTAAAATTAAGTAGCAGGTCCAGTATTTGTAATCAGGTCTCCAATTCCACTTTAAATATGAGCTTGGTGGACAGACTTTTTCCTTTGAAACCGTCTCTTCTTTTCTTCCTGCCCTTACCCATCCTGATAGTCATAAAAAGACCTTTTAGACTGTGTGTCTTTGTAATGCAGTGCCTTGTGCTAGAGTCCACGGAGCAGCCTGTTTGCAAGCTGTGCTTCCCCATGTGCTACCCCAGTCCTTACAGATTCTTTTTCTGGCCAGCCCAGCTCTGTTAGGGGATGCCCTGCCATCAGGACAGGGGGTCTGTGCCATCTCCAGGACCCCTGTGTAGAGCTGGCTGGGCACAGCAGGATGGTCTCAATCCTTGGGCCTCACGTCCTGCTGCCGCCAGTATCCCCAAGCAGCCAGCTCCATGAACTGATTCATCAGTAGCCATCATGGGAAAACTTAGAAGACAAGTTAGACATTATCTGAACTCTGTAGCTGGGTCTGGCTGGAAGGCTGCCAGATGGACCATCTTGGCAGGTCGCAGGTTTCTGCAGCATAAACCAGTGCTGTGTCACTTGGCCAGCCCAGCAGTGGCTGCGGTACAGGTCACCTGTCTTCCTCTTACCTCCAAGAGCCATGAAACATTCTCTACAGTCACCTGGCCACCTCATCATGGCTGGTGAAGCACAAGCATGGAGCTACTCCAGTAACAAGTACAATCCCTGAGAGCATCTCCTGTTTCCTTTCCTTTCACAGAGACCTCATGGAACCTTATTAAATGGCTCCCAGTCAAAGCAGGGATGATCTCCCCTCCTTGCCCACAGTTTCATCTATGGAACTGTAATGGTTTTGAGCAGCAAAGAGCTGGGGGAAGGAGAATATGGCTTGGAGTATGTGCATTTAGGGCCACCTTCTCACTAGTTGAACTTTGTAGGCCCTTAGTTGTTAAAGAATTACTGATAAAGTTTATCATGAACCTTGCTTTGCATTCAAAGAGGCCTTCTCATATGGAGAGTTAAAGAGTCTGCACAGGATTTTGATGCATTGTCAGTTGAAGATAGGGCAGCCCGGGCAAGTAGCTTCTCTCACCTGTGGAGAAGAAACACCTCTCGCAGTTTCTGTGTACAGCCTGATAAGCAGTACGCCTCTTGCAGCACAAGGGAAGGGCTGCTGATAAAGCAGTCATCAGCTTTTAGCAAGCAGATGAAATTTGCATGGGCCACGTGAAATTCCCTCACAGTAATTTCAGATATTGTACATTCTTCCTTACAACAGAACTCATGTAAAGTGGTTCAGTAATGAAATTTATGCCATGAACAAGCTTATTAAAACTCAATCAGTTTGTCTCTGAGAATGGTACAAGGGATGGAAATGTCCTGGTCACTAACTGGGAAAAGTTTGTAAAAATATCCATAAGTTTGTAAAAATATTATATGCATATTCTTCTTCACTTGTGCTTCCTCCTTTCAAACCAGTCCTAGTCCTTCTGATAGCTGTATAGATAGTTTCAGGTCTCATATTCCATCCTGCTGCTCTCCTACAGTTTTGTGCCAAAAAGAGCCATTCTGACTCAGCTGTATATATATATTTATTTTAATCTGTGTGGATGACTCTCTGGTGCTTTTGTTGTGGGAGTATAGCCGTGTTTTAATGAAAGTTGTTTGTGTCCTAAGAACCCTCCTGCCAAAGAGTTGTTCCCTTGAGTTTGTCATTTTTGTTTATGTGGTATTACCATGTGTTTCTATCATTGCTTATCGGTGAAGCGCGTGTCTGGGTGGAGTCTGGAGTGAAGCTGTTGTGGACATAAAAAGTGAGGGAGATTTCTGTGGTTGCAGCATTTTCTGCTTCATTGTTATTTTGGTTTACTCTGCAGGGCTTTCTGTTTGCCTGGGCAGGGCTTTTTGCAAGTATCTTTCTATGGGAATAAACCAATTTCTTTCATTTTGTGGCCAGGTAAGAAGAACAAGTTACGTGTTTACTATTTGTCATGGTTAAGAAATAAAATCCTTCACAACGACCCTGAAGTAGAAAAGAAACAGGGCTGGACAACGGTGGGCGACTTGGAAGGCTGTGTGCACTATAAAGTTGGTGAGTAGCAAATATAGTAATCAAATAGTTGTGAAAAAAGATGGCTGAGAAAGAGAACTACAGTGCATGTAGCTACTAGGTTTAAGGTTTGGTTGTTTTTATTTACGGCTGTCTTACCTGTTCCTCAAGGTGAATTTTGCTGGCGAAACACCAGAATAGATGGCAAGTTATGGGGTTAAACTGAAGATGAGAGAGGTTTTGTGATGGGATGATGGGCTGTGAGCTGGACAGGGTGCAAATCCCAATCTGTCTGCTTCCTGTAATGAATGGATGCAGCTTCTAGAAGTGTGCTGATATGGGCAGGGAGGACTGGTAATATTTCACCACCTCTCTTAGATGCTTTAAATAACAGAGGGATTCTTTTTCCCAGCAACAGTTCTCTTCACCAACAGGTTTCCCTGATCTCTTACCATGGTGAATTTACATGCTGGAATAGATTGAAAAAAGTCTCCCTTTAATGTAGATTTTAAAGACTGGGGGAGAAAAAAATTAAAAGGGAAAAAAAAAACGCGTGGGAGGAGAAAGGAAACCCAACTAGTGCACGAGGTTTGGGAGGCTATCTGGAAACAGAAGCATATGTTTAACTTTAAGATGATTCATCGATTCCTCTAAGCTCGTGAAATTCCCTAATGCTGTCTCAGATTCACTGCAGTAGAGTTATAGAATGAAGAGTGTTTTCACTAGACAGGTGCCCTTTGAGTGGTTTTAAGTAATTTAAATGGATTTGGCTATAGAAACTTCCCAAAGTTAGTGAAAGACATGCAGCATTCACAGCCAGTGGAGTATGTTGTGAGCCCTCTGCCCTGCAGGTGGGGATATGAACCAAGAGCTCTTACTCCTGCTTCGGTTTCATGGTGCATCCTAAGGGGCACTGGATGTTGCCTTTGATTTGATTTTCTCCCAAGAGCCAACTCAGTTCCTTTCCGTCTGTGTCAGTCAGTGTGGAGCAGCAGCAATCAAACTGTTCTCAGTCTCCTCCTGTCAAGCGTGTGCTCTTGGAGAAATCTGCTAATGGGGTGTAATCAATAGCGGCAGTAAGTGACTGCTGAACCAGGAGCTTGACCCCGAAAACAATTAATAATGCACTGCTCTGGTACCATACCCCAGGGTGTCAGCAGCATAATAAAGTGACCTGTTAACAGTACATCAACAGCTATTGAAAGGAGGCTTTCCAGCAGGGAAGCATCTGAAACAAAGAGCATTCTCTTCCAGTTGAAGAGAGGTTTGTTATGCTGGGCTGCAGCCTGGCACTGAACTTCCCTCTGGACCATAGAAATACAGTTGACTTCTTCAGGTAGTGAGAGGCCTCTTTGACAGCTATGCTTCAGTTCCCAAGAAGGAGAGCTCTGCCAATAGTTGGGTTTGCAGTCTGGATGCTGTCCCCAAGGCAGCTGGCACTGATCACTTCCTTGTCTCTTTGATGCAACAGGGGTCTCAGACACGAGGGTGAAGTGGTATTTATGGATTTCAGTTGCCTCAGGCAACTTTTGGCTCCTCTAAATGATAAATTGCTCTTTTGAAACTTAAGATTTGGGTGAATTCCCAGATAGCATCCAGAACAAAGAATGAGTATTATCAAATGTCCTCTTTCACAGATAAGGTGGTTTTGTTCAACATCCCCCTCTTCCCCCTGAAAAAAATTCAAGGAAGTCTTGTAAGCAAGACAAGACTAAACAAAAGCTCTGTTTTAGTCAGTACAGCTGTGGAGGTTGAGAGACTTTTTTTGTCTGTTGAAAAAGTGTCAAGTCCTTTAACACTTAGAATTCAGTAGTCTTGCTTTCCTGCACAATTAAAAAAGCAAGTATTAGCTTGGTCTACCTGTTGCCTACCAAGAGAAAACAATTGCAGGCTTGTACGGAAGTAGGCTGTCTAAAAGACATTAAAATAGCATTCATTAAAGAAGTGTTCTTCTCACAAGTTTTGAGTTTTTTGCTCCTGATGTGTTTCAAAATTAGTTTTGGTTGTGAGATATAATGGCAGAAGGTGAAGGTGCATGGAATTACGCATTGTTTTGGAGAAGTGTTATATTCCTCTAAAACTTGGGCTAAAGAGGTTGCACTATCATCTAAATAACGCTAATTTTTTTTCTTTCCCTATGGAAATGGGATAGAATGCTGGAAACACATAAACAAACTTAGATATTTGTAAGTCTGCATGATTTGTTCCTTCCCAAATCCAAATGGTAGCTGGAAATACAGATCCAGCAACACTTCTGGAATGTCTAGAACAGACCTTTTCTGATGCTTAATTTAGCCAGCAGTTTGAATGAGGCAACAGAGATGTATTCAAGCATCTGTGGATCACTATATAAAGACACTTTATTTCTGATAAATTAAGTGGGATTTTTTTTCTGTTTTTCTCAAATGAGTTATCTCAGACTTCAGGGACAAAGGAAAATTCTCCACTGTCAAACTTGCCTTTTGCTTCTGAAACTGGGTTGTTTCTTAATATTTTTTCTTTAAATTTCTTTTTTTCCTGCTATGCTTTGGGGAATTTTGCCATCAGCTCAAAGTAACAGTATCAGTGCTATGACTGGAACTGCCAATACACTCTTCCACAGTCACAGCCTTCTTTTACTGGAATGTCGCTGTCTGAAAACTCATTTTCTTGTCTTGATGAATTAGCACTGTCCAGCGTGAAAAAAAATAAGTGTAAATAAGTGTGTACTCTCTAGGTAATTCTAAATATGATGACATGTTCAGTTATTAATAATGACTTTTGTGGCATAAATGTATCAACATTCTTAACTACATAGAATTAGCAGTCCTAAAATGCAGTGTTACTAAATCCTCGAAATGACGGTATTTACTCATACTTACCTAAATTTTCTGCTTTCTTGAAGTAATTGGAATGACTTTAGAATTACTGCTGATTTCTTTTTCATTTTCTTTAATTTCAGTAAAATATGAAAGAATCAAGTTCTTGGTAATTGCATTGAAGAGTTCTGTGGAAGTCTATGCATGGGCACCAAAGCCATACCATAAATTTATGGCCTTTAAGGTAACAGTATATTTCAGCCATAGATAGGATTTTCTCATAGCCGCTTGCAGTTATCCCTTTTACAAAAATGTTCTGACATTTTATCATTCCTATATTACAGGTTCTTTGGTAAATCTCCACAAACTTGGTATTATATTTTAATTTAGGAGTATTTTAGTTCTAAGAGATAATACTTAAAGGTCTGAATTGTGACCAAGCATAAAGTAGTAATGACACAACATCACAATTTTTTGTTTGATCTGTCTGTAATAAAACATGAGACAGAGAGAAGTGGACTGAGTCTAAAGTTCTTTGTCTGAGCAGAACAAGTTATGAAGTGATACTCAGCATTGTTATGGAATTTTTTTTTGAATGCTGCAAGAATGAAGTTAGCTGGCTTGGTATAATTGCCAGACTGATTTACAGACAGTTACTGTTTGTTGTGCGGATTGAAGTAAGTATTGCAGGAGTGTCAGATTGTCCTGAACTGCGGAGAAAACAATTCTTACTATAAAAGCAAAGAGACCAATTAAACCCCCACATAAAATAGTTTAGGTGATTGAAATGTAGCAGTTTGCAGAGTAATCTGTCCTTGTCCGTGAGAGGTATGTTAGCCTAACTGGTCTGGTGGTGGGGGACCAGAGGCACGTGGAGGAATAAACCCCTAATGTGTGCATTCAAGCATGTTTTTATAAAGCCCATTGTTGTTCTAAGCAGTTAAGTAACTCTCTTTGATGGTTGTCTCACAGTCATTTGGAGAACTGGTACATAAGCCATTGCTGGTGGATCTAACCGTAGAAGAGGGTCAGAGATTAAAAGTGATCTATGGCTCCTGCGCCGGTTTCCATGCTGTTGATGTGGATTCAGGATCGGTCTATGATATTTATCTACCAACACATGTAAGAGCTGCTGCTGGGGTTGGGTTTTTTCTTTTTGTTGTATCACCCCCCTCTCCCCCCACCCCTTTCTTTCCTCAAATGACCAGTGTGTCAGGCAGTCCCTGTGGATCACTGCCAAATGCTTGCAGTGGTAAATTGGGTGGACAAGTCTTAAGCAGCCACGCGTGCTTAGGGGTTTGTGCCTCAGTGTCAGTCCTTTCCTCATGGCCAGTATGTCTCTGTGGTTGGGAGTTGCCCACTCAGATGCAGTGTGGCCAACGTGACAGTTTCAGGGCTAGCAGCTAAATGGCCGAGCACATTGCAAATGCCCAGCAGCACAAACGACACAACAGCCGTCTGATGAGTTTCAGCAGGGTTGGCAAAGGCCAGGTGGCCTTAGCTACCAAGATTTCCCGTTGTTCATTGTTCGCAGAGGTGTCAGATGGGCCACCCCAAGTGCTGTTCAATGCACTGCAGAGGTCTGAGATCTGCATCTGGGCTGCTTGCCCCAGACTCCCTTTCTGCCCATTGAAAGAAACGGGCACACCTACAGAGAAAATAATTTTCTCTGGGTTTAGATGTCTGCTTTAAAATGAGAGGATTTGTACCCCAAGGGTTTTACGGGCCTTGGTCACTGTGTAGGGTGTGTAGCTTGAGGGGATCAGATCTAGCACTTCTAAAATGAGTGAATTTGCAATTAGATGATCTTTAAAGTCCCTTGCCCAAGATATTCTGTGAATCCCTGATGTGCGAGCCAAAAATAAAAATCGTCCAGCCCTTTCTTTTAGCACAGGCTCTGCAACATTAAAACCAAAGATTCCTCTTCACTTCTGTCTCTGTAGATCCAGAGTAGTATCCAACCTCACGCAATCATCATTCTCCCAAACACGGATGGGATGGAGCTGTTGGTATGCTACGAGGATGAAGGAGTTTATGTCAACACATATGGAAGGATAACCAAGGATGTGGTTCTGCAGTGGGGAGAAATGCCAACTTCAGTTGGTAAGTGCCTCTGGTGAGCCGTATACAATGTGCTATGTGCTGTTAGGGACCGTGAGTGTGTTCACATGGGCAGGAGGAAAGAGCATCGAGTTTGCTGCTTCTGCATCCAAAGTCATTGCTATATTATTTCTGGAAAACAGCTGCACAAAGTGAGGAGTAATCATATGGATCTGTTTTGTGCTGAAGATTTTATGAACAAAATCCACAAGTTGAGGAGTTCATGACTGAAAAACCACCATGACCTCCATAGGCTGCTGCAGATTTTTTTCTAGACAGCCACAAAGTTGTGGAAACCTTTCAGTATAAGGACTGTAAGGTGGCAGATGAGTAAGATATTATGGGAAATTCTATATAGATAACAAAATGTGTATCTCATTTGATGGGTCTACTTACTCACCTGTAGATTGCTCATCTATCCTAGCACAATTCTCCCTCATCTCTCCAGTTCAAAATAAGGGCGTTTTGAGAGGGGGAGCAACGAGTGTATTAAAATGGGTGCATATTTTTTATGGACACAAGTACACACCAGGTTCAGTGCAGAGCATAGCATGGGCTGTGGTCACACCTTCCTTTTGTTGGGCAAGCACATTGCATTTTATGTGCTGTGGAATGGATGCATATATTGGGAGATGACTTCTGATAGCTGTTGGAGCAAGAGGAACAACTGTGGAGGAGGAAATTTAAAGAACTCTCATGCACAGCATGTTCACTCTTGTGATTAACTCTTGACTAGGTCTAGAAGCAAGCAGAATTTATCACCTGGCAGATTCCAGAGCCTTTGGAGACTGGAATGCTTGTGAAGTAAACGACACTGAGGCGGCTGACACCATCTGAACATCTCATCTGACAGTGTTTAGAAACAATTTGGCCCAGTTAGCACTAGTGGCGTATTTAAAAATCGATAGGTTTTCATCATAATGGCATTTTCAATTTATTGGTGTGCATTATACTGTAGTAGATAATTTGACTTAATTTCACTGAAAATTAATATGAAAAAAATAATATCAAAGGGAAGTACTGAAAAATTAAATATTTTTAAATTTTGATGGCTAAAAAGTTACTTTTATTTTTCTGTTAAGTATGCATGCGAATCAGGGGCAACAGCTTAGTCTTCATTAAGTTCCTGTATGTTATTTTTGACAGCATTCCTAAGACTTTCCATTGAATTGCTTTTTGAAGATACCTTTTCATAATGCTGGTGACTTTTTTTTAATTTAATTTTCTTACTGCTATCAAGAGCAGATTTTTTTCCTCATGCTATTACTAATCTGTGTTCCCGTGTGCCATTCATATGAAAAATGTTTGATTTGTTGCTTTATTTGTACACAAAGGAAATCAGGATGTCAAATAATAATACTTCTACTTTGAGAAATTAATGTGAACCTTTTTTTGAGATATACAGAATGCTTTTCAGACCAGTTGGCTTTCTCAAGGAGATCAGTTTTTGAAGTATTACTCCCTCTCACTCCCTGTGTTTATGTTGACTAGCTCCTTCAGGGAGGGAAAATAACACTGTAAGACACAGAGCTGGTGCTTCAGGCCTACTGGACTAGTCTATTTAAACCTTGGCTTCTGCTTTCTCCTAGTCAACACCTAATTAACCTGTCTCTTTGCCAAACTTGTGAGAAGAAGCCTGTGTTAAAACTAAATGTTCCCTCAGTTAAAGGTTATAAAGTTCCCTTTGTGTCATGAATGCTCAGGGAAGAAGTACATAACTAACACAGAAAACACACAAAGGAAATAATAAAAAAAAGGCATTTTTTTAGGTGTCATGAATGTTCTGAGGACAGAAATACACACTCTGAACATGTGTGTAGCTATAATACACACATACAGGTAATTTTACTAGAATGCATCAGTTTGTTCCTTGCTTTTTCTGTTCCTCCATGTTGCTTTCTACCTGTCCTAACGTGCTGTTTTCTTTCCAAAGCATACATCCGGTCTAACCAGATCATGGGCTGGGGAGAAAAAGCTATAGAAATACGATCCGTGGAAACTGGACACTTGGATGGTGTGTTCATGCACAAAAGGGCACAAAGACTCAAATTCTTATGTGAACGCAATGACAAGGTATGTTCCACCCCCCACCCTACGTTTGTTGCTAAGATGATAAACGTGTACTTCGATTGGGTACTTCGGTTTGGTTAACCTTGACCAGCAGCCAAACACCCACCCAGCCTCAAGCTCGCTCACCTCTCCCATGGAATGGGAAGAAAATGGTAAGAAGGCAAAAATACTCATAGATTGAGATACAATCAACTTAATAAGACAGCAAAGGCTGCGTTTACAAGCCAGACAAAATAAGAAGTTAATACGCAATCCATTGGCAGGTGGATGCTTTCCACGTGTAATGCTTGTTTGGGAAGGCAAATGTCACCACCACAATGTCCCCACTGTCCTCTCCCTTTCTCTGGGCTTTTAATGCTGTGCATGATGCTGCATGTTACGGGACATCCCTGTGGTAGGTTTGGGTCAACTGTCCCAACATTGTGCCCTCCCAGCCCCTTGCCCATCCCAGCACACTGGCCTTTTAAGGGGTGAGTGGGCTGGAGAGAAAGCCTTGATGCTGTGCAAGTGTTGTTCAGCAGTAGCCAAAACACTGGTGTGTTAGCAACACTGTTGACCACAGATGCAAAGCCCAGCACCAGACAGGCTGCTGTGAAGAGCGTCAACTTCATCCCCATCAGACACAGCAATTGCACTGCCAATACTGGGGACAGTGAAGGCAAATTAGAGCCACTACTGTCGTACCTGTTGAATTTGCCAATCTCTTTTCTTTGCAGGTTTTCTTTGCCTCCGTACGGTCAGGTGGAAGTAGTCAAGTCTATTTCATGACCCTTGGCAGGACTTCTCTTCTGAGCTGGTAGAAGTGGTGGGATTTGGAGAGGAATTGCTGACATCCAGAGTCTGAGATCTTCATAACTTGGAATTATTTTCAACTGGAGTACAGACCTGCACTAATGCAGCACTCTGTGTAAATGTGTGTGCAGGCATCACTGGTGTTAGGTTTCTTTATGTTTTTCAACTGAGGCTGCAACGCAGCTGGTGCTGTAAAGATATTGCCATCAGGTGCTACAATGTCTTTGAGATTTGGGATCACGCTAGAAAGCTACAGGTCTTCTTTCCCTTCAGCTCCAGGATTCCTAGGCTTTGAAGGACTCAGATTGTTAGTGTTAAAACAGAGAAGGGGGGAAAAAGGAATTAAAACAAACCAGGCTTACAATGAACATGCTGTTTGTTGAGTGGACAGGACGCTGGCAAGAGAAGGTGAGAAGTGGTGTAGAGAGTCAGACTGGCTGAAACAGAGGGCAGATCTAGTCTAGTAATGTTAACAATATATTTAATTGACATTTCTTTTTTGTAATGTGACAATATGTGGACAAAGAGGAAGGTGCAGGTTTTAAGAAGTTAATATTTATAAAATGTGAAAGACACAGTGACTAGGATAACTTCTTCTTGGGGGACAGGGAGGGTGGGAAGGGACCCGGGGTGGAATTCTTAGGGTTTTTTGTTTCTGCAGTTTTATTTTGGCCTGGCCAATAACTTTAGTCATTTTCTGTGTACCAGGTGTTGCCTGAAACATGTGCAGATGATAAAAAAAAAAAGGAAAAAAAAATTCATTTTCTATAATGATTCTGTGTTAGGCCAGAACTTGGTTATGTCACAGTATTAGCACTGCCTCAGTTAAAGGTTTAATTTTTGTTTAAACCTAGAAGTGCAACAACAGTTTTACCACAGTCTGCACTCGCAGAACTAAAAAAAAAAAAAGAAAAAAAAGAAAAAAAAAAGGAAAAAAAGAGAGAAATAAAATCCAAACTACATATGTTTATTTTTTGTGCCTACCTCATTGTTTTTAATGCATAAAATAAAAGAGGTGGTTTAGTTTATACGTTTTTAGAAGAAAACCGTTAATGTCTAATTTAATCTTAATACCAAAACTACCAGATTGAAAGGTTTCTGACTGTTATTGCATAGCAAGTTTCAGCAGGAGAGAGTAGTCCGTTGGGGCAATAGTGGTAGCGGTATGGCAGTGAGACACTGATTAATGTAATTTGCTGACAAAATTTGGTGAAGCAAGCATTTTTTAAACCAGTTTCATCCTTAATAGAACTCTGAATTTAGCCTAAAACCAGAGGTTTCACTCTTCTAACATGTGGGCTTAGTAACAGGCAGGTAAAAGTAACTAGGCTAGTTCTATAAATTGTTAAATGTTGTAGGAAACATTTTGGGGCGGTGATGTTTTTCTTTTTTAAGAATGCAATGCACTAAAACTCTTTTAAGAATGTAGTTAATACTGCTTATTCATAAAAACAGCGTATACCTGTGTTTAGATGCAAGATCCCAGCTCTGGCTTTTTTCTTTCCTTTTTTTTTTTTTTTTTTTAAGTCAATTTTATTTTATGAATAAGTTCTGACATTTGTAATAAATGTCTTGAAAGTAATAATTTGTTTAATGGCTACATGTTCATTACTTGAGAAATCTTGAGTGTATAATAATCTGTTGGTGTAATAATGCACAGTGTCACGATTCAGCCATTTTCCTTTCTGTTTTTTTTTCCCTTAATTCCTTTGGTGGGGTACTTTGTTGACAGCTGCCTTAAGCTGTTCATTCAGTGAACAGGCTCTCAGTGTTTCATGGGCTTTGTCTTCTGCTGCGGTTAACTTTCCTTCATGGCATGACAGGTAGGGCTTTTTAAACAAGTATTCTTCAATTCATTCAAGCCGATGGCTCAAGTGACTGGTCACACAATCAATTAAGAGCCAAGAGCACCCAGTGTGCAAAGCTCAGACTCAACAGACCCTTCTTTTGGTGTCAAATCTGACTGCTGTAAATCCTTCAACCCCAATCAGCGCTGCTGCTGAAGACTCTCCTTCGAACATCGTAAATGGTTGAAAAGCAAGCGGTAAATGCGTACCTCCAGCGCATGTGTGTGCACACAGCAATCCCACTCCCCCACCCCCCCAAAAAGAATCAAAACTCAAGAAAGCCTTACATTTGCTGGCGGAGGAATACCTAGAACTATTTTTTTTTAATTGTATGACTTTTGGATAGCGTTGAAGGTGAAGGATGTGTTCTTTTCAGGCCCGGTGTGGTCAGCCAGAAGAACGATCAACCTTTTGTACTATAATGAACTAAAGGGGACTTGGAAATGCAACGTGATGGTAGACATGGGTGTAATCACAGAGCTGCCCTGTAGTGTAGTTTGCCGAAGCTGATTCGATCGAATGTCAGTCTGCGTGATTTAAATCTTCCAGTGCTATGTGGTCAAAATTAATCTAGTCCTTGAAAGCTGATGCTATTCACCTAGAGGAAGATGCTCCAGTGCTGTAGGGATGCCCAGGTCATGGATACGTGCTGTTGAAGTTTTGTGGCCCTGAGGGAGGGTGGAAACCTTCTTCCTTCAGTGGGTCTGCCCGCTTGGCAGCTTCTGCCTCTGCAGAAGTGCCGATATGGCAAGGTAAAAACAGTATTACAAAACCACTATGTGTACTAACATCGAACTCTTCAAACAGTGCTTTTGTAAGCAAAGAAGAAAAGAAAAGCTCCTAGGTTTAGTTTTAAGCTTTAATAAGTAATAATTTTCTGTATCTTTAAGTCAAAGTAACCCTAACTTGTATGACTGCAGTGTTTTCATTTTTTATCTTATGCACATGTTATGTTGGAGAAAATGTTTACAAAAATGGTTTTGTTACACTAATGTGCATCACATATTTATGGTTTATTTGAAAGTGATTTTTGTGGGTTTTTTAGTTTTTCATAGTAGTAGTAGTACACTTTTCGTGATTTATAACCCCAAACTCTGCTGATTATAAAGTTGCTAAACAATAACACAAAATGACAAACTGCATTAAAATTACTAATCGTAGAGCTGCAAAGCAGACTGGTGACAAGTAAAACACTCAGCCTTTTTTTGCAGTGCTATCTAACTTGTCTTCTGTGTATTATGGAAATTACTGTTTTTTCCCCGTTTTTCCTTAAATAAAGTCAAATTGACACCTCTTGTATGTGGAAAGTATTTTGAATATCTACTGGCTGCAGAAATCAAGCTGCATGTTGCATAGTTGCAGGTTACCATAAGAATGAAAGCCTTATTGTCAGATCTCATAATTTTAGAGACTTTGACAATAAATGTGGGCTTTTGAGGGCTTTTTTTGTTGTTGCTGTTTTGTTTTTTTTTTCTTTAAAGCCCAATCTCCTGGTGCAGTTGCTCTTTTGAGAATTGCAGTTTTCTTTTTAAAGAGAGAGTGGCAGTCTTAGAAACGGGAATGAAAGCCTGGTGTTCCAGAAAGAAGTTGCACAAGGTGAGCTTGGGTGCATTGTGGACGTGCCCTCCTGTCACATCGCCTTTGGGTGTGTGTTTTTTGTGAGCTGACATTCCTTGTTGTCGAGAGTGCAATAAACAGGAGTCCTGAGCCAGATTCTTGTGTGGCATGAAAGCACTGCTTCAAAAAAGCCAGGCTTTCTGAGTCATAGTCACTCTTTCCACCACAGGCTGTGTCTGTTTTCTGAAGTGGAGATAAGCAGTAGACATTTCCTTCTGACTAGGCTGGTCTCTGTGTGAGGAGGAAGAAGTCTACCATCCTGGGCCCCTGCCTTTCCTTGCACTCTCATCTGTAGAAGGGATGGGATGTGGTGTGAGTTGAAAAACGTTTCAGGGTTTTCACTTGCTTCTTATGGACAAAGGTATCTGAAATCCTCAAGCCTCACAGCTTTTCCGCTTCTGCAAGGATAAATCCTGACTGAGCTTAAAAAACTGTCAAGCAGCCAACTGCTGGTCGGGCTCCTGCTGGCTCTGCTCAAGTTGCTGCTTCAGAGCTGCTGGTTTTCCTCAGTCATTCTTGACCCTTTAAAGACTTACCTGAGGTAAACATGCTTGGGTGTAAATGAATGAGCAGAGTATCTAACCATGAAGACAGATGTGAGGTGATGCTTGTTCTAGTATTGTGCTGTAAGTAATTTAAAGCAGCAACCCCAGGTGTGAGCTTCCCAGCGGACACTGGCAGAGGCAGTGGAGAACAGGGAAAACCTTCATGCTCTTGTGAAGTAAGGCACAATTATGGTGACTTACAGGAAGGAAGAAATAAAAAAAAGAGCATTGGAAACCAAGCAACAGATCTCATTCCTCTATGGGACTTGTGTAGGTAGTAGTGGTGAGAGAGACCCACATTTGTACTTTGTAAGGGGAGATGTCAGCGGGGCAGAAGAGAACAAACAATGCAGCAAAGGAACATGTACATCTTAAAAATTAACAACTGCAGCAGTCAAACCAGAGAAAGAAATGACCAAACTTCAAAATAATCACTTGAAACAATTTTTGTACAAAGCTTTTAAGTATACAAGTTAAATATTAGTAAAGAAAAGTGCAGAACACTTACCCAGGAGATTGAAGTAACAAAAATCCAAATTAGAAAAGATACAAGAGCCATCCCTTTCCAGGAGGTTGCTCTACTGAAAGGCATGTGCTAGAGCATTTGGATTGTATATGAAAGGGGGAAGGTCTAATTTTGTGGGCTGCTACCTTTTGTGAAGAGAACTTGTTAATTCTTCTGCTTGTAATCATATTGGTCCAGGATGAGGACTGTAATAGTGCTGAAAAGAGACTGAAGTTGGAGAAACTTCAAATGCAAGAAGACAGCCAGTGACAGAGAGATGACTCAGCACTGTGCATTCAGCAAGGGAATCTGCTGTGTCAGAATGGTCTGTGGCAACAAATACACTTATAGTAATGTGAATGCATTTCATTTCCACCTTAGGATCCAGTACCTTGTGATCTCTGGCATCTCAGCCCAAAGCTGTTTTCTCTCTTCTTTGAAGATCACTGAAGAAATACTTTCACTGAGTTGTGCCATGCTGCTTAAGCAGTATTCAGTAAGCTCTTGTCACGGCCAGCCTGGTTTACTTGCTGCTGGCTCTTACTTTGACTGGCAATCCCAAATAGTCCAGCAGGGAAACAATCCTGGGAGGGAACTTAACTGTGAGAAGACTTCTTTTGCCATATGAGGAACATGCTTTATGACCAGGATTTTGGCTGCATATGGGGGGTGTCCCTTGCCTGCCGCACTATATTGGTACGTGCAAGGGATGCAAGTTCAAAGAGCCGTGTGTGCCCGGCGGCTGTAAAAATGTTGGATGTGGCTGTGTCCCAATATGCTCAAGTTCACTGCTGAGCCAGCACCCAGCTGTTGGCCTATTTCCAACCCGTTAAAGGCGGGAAGGCTGGTAACACCTGTCTTCTTTTGACTTAACCTTTTTTTTTTAAAGTCATTTTTAACACACTACTACACTGTTAGTGCTGCTTGGGGAGGTGTGAAAACGCAGGGTCAGGCCAAAACCAGCACAGCCGTTATAGCCACGTGGACTGCTGTGGGGGTTACTGGTTGGGGGAATTAAAGGAGAATGTCAGGTCACTTCATTTTCACTCTGTGATGGTGTGACTTCGTGCAGCATATGCTCCTAAAGGGTAAAAACTCTGCTCTAGAAATACTGATCATTGTACTCTGCATACCTCTCTGGTTTATCCCAGTCTTGATCTAAACAATAATAAACTAGGGAGGGAAGGAGGGAGGAAGGTGTTTCATTATTTAGAAAATAAATCCCTGACTCAATGCAAGTATGCCCTTTCCAGCTGAGGAAATGACAGGGTTTTCCTCTGTTAAATTCTAACAGGAAATTCACTTTTAAGGTTTTATTCTCAGGCTCTTGTGGTTCTATGGGGTAAATATGTGGCACGGGAAAGTCAGATTAATTTGTTCCAACTGTTTTATACGGCTCAGATTTTACTTACCCTCTGTGTGAAATTTTTACTTTGCAACCTCATGTTGTCATTCAGCATAATTTGTCCCTTAAAAGGCATTACTTCACTTTCGTTTTATTTTATTATTTGCATCTCCCAAGCAATTTGCCCAGGCATGTTACCCATGGAAAAAATACTTTTTGGGCTCTCAAACAGTTGTTGGAGCAAAGGGATTGTAAAATGTTGTTTGTATCAGCTCTTGTCACCAGGAGGTTACAGACAATGTTTGATAGAGTCCCATCAGTATAGTTAGCAAGACTCTAGTCTTAGAAACAGGTAGAGCTGAAAGACAGAAGAGAGTAAATGGTGTGTTTAGGAGCTTTTAGTGAGTCAAGAGAGATAGTAAGAAAGTAGGTTTTAGTTTAAGATCCTTCAACTCAGCCATTAAAACATCTTGGCCCCTTCGGGTATGGGTGTCTCCCTCATGCTTGATGAAGGCAATAGAGTGTGATCCACAGGGTCACATTTCTGGGCCAGATGCTGATACTGACTAAACTTTGGCAATTCAGACAGGAAGCCATTAGCCATTAGCAAGGCAAGATCTGTGGGAGAGCAGAAGTGAAGAGGGAATGCACATTTTCCTCTTCTGTTTTATTGCAATGATATTACCAAGTTTCCTACCACTGCTAAGAATACATGTGCATGTTAGTTGGCATAGAGCATGCCTACTTGCAACAAGGAGAAGTCCTCGCTTTTGGAAACCCCATGTTTTCTACTGTGGTGCCACCAGGCAGAAAGTGGACCTGGGTCCTCCTAGAAAAGCCTTGTCAAGAGCTTTTTCAACTCCACTGTGGGGTTAAGCATTTGGTTTATCTTCAAACATGACGGACACAATCTAACCTCTCTTCTCCCAAGCACTTAGTTGTGTCCTAACTTCCACCTGTTGCCTAAATGTAATTCCAAAGATGAAGGCAGACTTCCTACCAAAGGATCCTATCATGGTGCAGCCTACACAGAGCAGAGCAGCTGGCAAAGCAAGACTGGTGGGCACATACAGAAGCTCTTTCCTAAGAACTGTGTCTCTGGGCTTCATTAAGTGCTAGACCTACCTCAATCAAATTGCAAGAACTTCTGGAAAATTCAAATGGAAATTTTCTCGATGTTTTGGTAATGAAATTAGCTGAAAGATAAGAAGAGAGCACAAACTGGCATAGAATGTTAAAATGCAAAGTATGTAATTATAGACTCACAGTTGTAATGACTCTAATGGATATCAGAGACAAGTTTAAAAGGAGAATAAATTATTTCAGGGCATAAAGAATCAGTTATGGGTAATTAAACTGCAGTTATCATTACTGTGCTGCTATGATAGGTTTTTTAAACTAATTTTTTTTTTAAATGGAATAATAAAAGTTAAGCATGAATTCATGTATTATCTGCCATTCAGATAAAAACATTTTTCTAGTGCTTTTCAAAATGTGCCAGTGGGACGGATCTCAGTTTTACTAGAGAAAACACGAGGGATTTTTATGAAGTGATTGATTTCACGTCACACAGCTGTTCAGTGGCATCATTTAAACTCATGTTTGGTGAGGTGCATAAACCCATGGCCACTGCCAATCACAGAAGCCAGCAATCAGGTTCCAGTAGAGTTCTTCACATGTTTAAGATGAAGGGCTTTGGTAAATTGGTAATCCAGGGCTCCAATTCAGAGCAAGGATGGCACAGCTTAGAGTGGCTGACATCGTTCTTGGTTCAGTCCCCAGTGCTGAGATGGCAGAACGTGGAAATCGTCTGTTAAAAAGCTGCACTTTACGAAATGGAGACAAATGCTCATTGGTGTCACCTTGCCTTTAAAGGGCCTCTGTAACACATGTAGGGTGAGCATCTGCTCCATGAACAGGTGTGGTGTGTGAAGGATCAGTAGTTCTGCTCATTCAGAGACCCGAGATGGCAGTGGATTTCAAATGACAAGCCAGGAAGGCAATGGGCCATCCTCTCTCCATCTGAAGGTACTGAAAACTTTGGAGCTGGGGAGAAACTCCTTACTGGTACCAGTGTACAAACTCAGGTGTTAGAAGTGACAACACGAAATGAAGATAGAGGATAGCTTCGCCTGTACTGCACGGTATCGTGCACTAAGGAGCAAGGAAATGAGTTCTAGGTTTGCTCCTAGCACTCTCTCTCCATGGATTACCCAAGGTAGGGGTATTTGCAGTGTGATTACTCAGAGTCTCTAAAAACTGGATGCCCTTTGGTATTCTGACTGGCTTCCAGCTGCTGCAGAAGAAATGTTGGGGTTCCCAGGGAGGTGGGGGGTGTCTGGACAAGAACTGCATGCTTGGGTTTAGGTATCTGAATCCCATCACGGGTTTTAGCATGTTTGCCATGATGCTGAACTCCTCAGTGCAGTGTTTGTCATCTGTTGTGTGTGTTTGTGTACTACCACGTGTAACCTAACCAGTAAATGTTGTAATGCAAACCTTTTAACAAAGAATTTTAAAAAAATATGGAAAATTTGGAAAATACCAGGATTTAATGTTCCTAACTTAATCCAGACACCTCCTTCTACTGCTCAGCATTTAATTACATTTATAGACTTGAAGAGCTGTATTCAGTCTACAACAGATGGTCCTCGTGAGAATGTTTAAAAACGGTCTTTATCCTCATTAATTAGTTTGGAGCCTTATGTATATCTTGATATCATCTGAAGTACTTTTTTTTTCATAAATTATATCAATTTAGTACCGGTCAAAAATACTGATGAAATTCTCTGCATTCCTGTTGAGGGAGGGGTAACATTAGAAGCATTTTTTTCTACTATCCTAACTTGAAATAAGAAACAAAAAGTTAGATGTTTTAATGGAAGAAAATTTAAAGAGCATTTTGTTTCAGAAAAAATCAAATGAAGACATTGCAGTATTTGGTCAAAACTAATTTCTTATTTTCTAATAACTGTAATGTTGCTTGCTGTAATAACCGCTAGGATATCATTATGTTAACTGTAATTTGAATTCTAAGGATGTTTTCATGTTGCTACATTCATCATCCCTGTATGCAGTGCATTTTGAATGGACAACTTCTTTCGTGGTCCAGCTCACAAAGTTTGTCTCCAAAGGAAATGTGTTGCATCAGGCTGCATTTACATTTTTGAGGGGTTGGGTATACGTATAAAAACCCAAGTGCCGGGTGAGAGAAGATGTTTTATAAATTTTATGGCATTGATTAGGTATTGCAGGGTGTATCAATTAAACAAAATTCTCTGTCTCAGTCAAATTGACCTCAGCAAAAATTTACCTCTCTCCTTCCTTGATCAGAGTACCTCTATTTCATAAGACTAGCACGTCTTCCCATTAAAGGTATCACTTAAATGGCAAATTAATTTTCTGATTAAAGAGGAAAAGGCTGAGATGGAAGAGGCATAAGACCCCTGTGATGTTTTTATGTATGAAGCACTCAAGTGATGTTCTGTCCAGCTGGCCAAAGTTTTCGCTCCTTGAGCTGCACTGTGCCTTGCCGACTGCCCCACGGGAGACACCGTTGTTGATTTCAGGCACCCACAGATCTCAGCTGCAGACTTGTGGACAAACAAGTGCCAGTCGCCCCTAATTCGGGTAGGTGCCTCGGAATGATGGTTCTTGTTAAAACAACTGAGAGTTGGGGCAGAAGGGGGAAAGCATAAACAACTCAGAGACTGCCAAGTCCCTCAGATGGACTAAGCACAAGCTGCGAGCCAGTCCTTGAAGTTCAGCAGGCTGTGTCTTCAGCTCACTGATGGACAAGAGAGCTAGTGGCACATAACTATTAATTAGAGCTGGTTGTTTTCTAAGGAAAAATGTGCCCAGTAGAACAAAGGGAGGTTTAGGCTGAAAATGAGGAAGATGGGTGATAGTGCTATGTTGTAACACCAGTGCCTACCATGGGGCCCTGATCTCGATTACCTCTTAGGTATTCACTGCCTTTAAACATGTGTCTTCTGCCTAAAGATGCATACCTTGATATTTATTTTGTGAAGAGAGTAGAAAATAGATTTTCCCACAAATTCCATTTGGGAGCTTTTAAAGAGCAGATAATTGCATCACTGATGGCATGGGAGTTGGGCACAACCCCTCATGCCACAGCATAGAGGCGAAAGGAGCAGAACTCCTTGTGTTCCTTGTGGCACATGCACATATGTTTAAGAATGAAAAAGAGCATTATTCAGGACTGTTTTTCATGCCATTGCAGAGAATATCTCACAATTTGGGTTCTTAACTGAAAACACTCCAATATATTGATCCCCAGGGATCAGTTTGCAACTGAGATTAGCTGCAGCAGATTATTTGTTTTTAAAAGACCTGTCGGAGTGGAGGATCTAGAAAGCAACTAACAGTAAAGGTGTTCCTTTATGGGTTTTTCTCAGTAAGAAAGTTGTCTGGAAGTGAAATTTCTGAATCTGGATTCTACAGGAACTTGGACGGAGTGTAAACTGGAAGCAGTCTGGAAACATCTGTTGCTCTCTGAAGTCAACCATACTCCGAATACCTCAGGACAATGAAAGTTAATTCAGGTTGATTTGGGTGAACTGTGAGAAGATGAGCAAGAAAGAGCTGCCTTCTACTGGTGGTGAGCTCCATATTCAGCTCTCTGATTTTTATGCACCCCCTCACCGTAACACAGCCAGTGATCTCACTGCAGATACTTCCAAACACGTCTGTGACTTCCTGTATGCACCAAGGCAAGGGAGCAGACGGCTCTCCCAGACATCCCTGTGCCTGGATCTGCTCATTTCTGTTCCTGCAAGGCAGACAAACCTCCGTCACCAGACTCTTTGTAACCGCTGCTGGGGGGAAGGGCTGGCCAGCCTTGTAAGCCCACCTGGATGTTTGCTGGCCCTCTTTGTGGAAGGTGGTAAAGTGCTCTTAGACCTGTGTGTTTTGGTGGTCTCCTTATGTGGGACTGCCACAGCAGGTGGCCTAGGCTGGGCTGAGAGACCCTCTGGTGACCCTGAGGGCTGGCCTTAGTGAGGCCCATGCCATGCCTGTTTCCCTGTCAGCTCCACCGTGGAGAGTAGGAAGAAGTGCAAGAGGCGACAAAAATGAACAAAGTGAAGTTGTTGATCCCTTTTTGCCCCATTTCTGTAAACAGTACCAACCATTTTAGCTTCAGTTTTGTTTCTAGTCATGAAGAGCATGGTGTTCTCATTCCTGCTGCTGAAAGGCTAAAATGATTCTTAGGTCTTCACATTCCTTTGGGAAAATAGCACTGCGAGAAGGAAGATGTGATTTGCTAGTATCTGCGAGATGTTTGCACGTCAAAGCCGAATATACAAGACCTCTCTTGATGCTCCTAAGAGAAGGAGTAGATATGCCAGGGACTGCATGCCAGTGGATCTGGGGTTTGGGTGCTGCCCAAAGCTGTGCCCCACAGCTGGAGGATACAGTGTCTGGGGAGGCTTTGCACCTGATGCTGCACCTTGGGGCTTGCCGAGCTGGCTGCCACCAGCTGGGGGAAATTCCCATCAGCAGATCTCACTGCTGGGTGAGACCTGTTATTTAGGATCTTTCCACACCTGGCTGCATCTGCTGTAGGAGATGCAGCTTTCTTCCCTCTGCAAACCGTGCCTTTAGGGCCTGAAGGACTCGTTAACTTCTCAGAAGTTTCAGATGATTGTATTTTTCCAGCAGCTGTAAATTCAGTCATATTTGAAGAAGTATTATTGTTCCCATTCCCTTCTGCTTTTCTCAGCTCCTTTTTTTCTGCTGTCTGACTTTCCTTCCTTCCTTCCTTAACTAGCTATCGTATTTCCGTTTCTGCCAAGAAACAGTGTTTATTTTGCAATGTAATGGATTGAGGCAGCACACTGGAGATTCTTTTAATGGATGCAGCTATTGCTACTTCTAGCAAAATGTGACTGTGTGTACTGGGACTGTATTTCTGTACTGTGTAACTGTGCATGTGTCCTAGTGCAAACTGTCCGCAGATGGGCAGACACTCCACTTATAGTCAAACAGCTTTGGGCTACTATGCAAGCAAAGGAGTGTTTGCATGAAGGGATGAGACTGAAGAATACATTTCCCTATTGTGTGTGCAGGTTTTGATACTCTGCACTTTGAATACCAGCCTGCAAGAAACAGACCAGAGGAACAAGATAATGCAAATATTGAAATGCTTGATTTAATGTGGATTTATGAGTTTTAAATTATGGTCACTCTTCCAAATCCAGGTCAAAGACATACCCGCTGGAAGCTGAATGTTTACATGCAGCACTGTCTTGGCAGGCACCTTGCAAATCCCAGAAGACATAAGTGCTGCAGAAACAGGAGAACACCTCCTACAAAACTGCAGCTGGGGCATTTTCTCAGCATCAGAAGTGTAGAGGGTTTAGTGGTGGACTTGGCAGTGTTAGGTTTATGGACTCAATGATCTTAAGAGTCTTTTCCTGCCTAAACAATTCTATGACTCTAAGAGGTTTTGAACAGGTGAAATCCAAATCTTGTTTCTAAATTGGCCATCTGTTTGCAAACAGTGTATCAGCAAATGCTATAGTTTCACATACGTGACTTGGTTTAAAGTTGATTGGGGTAACTCTAAGGCTTGACTAATGCATTTTGTAATAGCCGTCTTCACTACTTATTCTGGAAAGTGTTGTCTGTGCTGACATTTCTCACACACTGAATGCAGAGGCCTAGAAGTTCCTTTTGGATTTGAAAAATAGTGCTATTAAGCAAGTGCATTTTGCAAGTTCTAATCTCACCCCAGGAAACACTATTCGTGTGAAGATGTGACCATCAGAAAAGTACATCGAGTTTCTTTCCTGTAAGGTCTGGGCTGAGCTTTTGTCTCTCAGGATGGGTGCTGAGTGCTTGCTGGCACACAGGATAGCTTCTTGTGGGAGTTTCGTGCAGTGGGACTAGATTGGGAGATGCTCAGAAATCTGAAGTTTGCAGAGGGAGGCAGTAAATATTTTTTGAAGGCTGTAATGGGTCAGAGATAAAAAACTAAAGTGTGTCTTTGTCAGGAGAGTGACACTGATGCTGTCTATGTAAATTAACAAATTCTTCTTGCAACATGACTTGCAATATCAAATACCACTGTGCATATGGTAAATATTTCTCTTTTTTTCCCCCTTTTTTGAATAAGCACGTTAAGATAGCCTGCTTCAAGTCACAGTATAGAGAGGTTCACATCTCAGGGGAAGAAAGTTTCATTGCTATTTCATAGTAAGAGGCTGTGAATCTCGTCTGGGAAACTTTTAACGATGACTGTATCCCTTCTCAGATTCATAAGATTTTAATATGTAAGACTGCTTTAAAAAGAACTCCAGGGAACCCAAAATTTCATTCATCCACAGTTAAAAAGCAGTTTGATTAATTCTAGCACTTGGGATTTCTATTGTGGTTTTCCTAAAGTAGGGAGACTTTTCCTGGAAGGACTTTGAAGGTCACTGCTGTATGGCTGCTTTGATGATTAGTTCAGATAAACTCCTAGTAGTGGAAAGAAGGGAACAATTGTTTTCCAGTAGAAATATGGCATGATTTTAATGTGCAGTCTTTATATATTGGTGGAATGTAGCCATCTTCTTACTATATGTTTTGAAGATGTATTGTGTCAGGAAGTTTCAAGAGAGAGAGCTGGTAACCACAAAAACTCCTTGTGGCACCTTGTTATTTCCCCATCATACTTGTCTGAGATTCGTGGAACAACACTGCCCACAGGAGCTAGAAGGGAACAGCCTCTAAACATTGGGTGAGACTGGAGACATTCTCTTAACTTCTCCTTTAGATTATTCTTTCTGTCGTGTCCAGAAATACCCCAAAACCTCCAAAGGTTTTGTCTAAGTGTTATCATTTAGATGTGTTAGGAATACATTTTGGTGTCTTCATCTCTTAAGAGATTAAAATTCTCACTTCACTACCCTTAAAAGCTTCAGCCTACTTCAGAAGAGTATGATTTGAGTGCCACATCCATCCAGCTTGGAAAAGCATAGTGTTTAATTTTGCTCAGGAGAGCAGGTGAGCTCTTGACATAATGACTTGATGTGCTGCTCACAGCCTACTATGGCACCCAAACACTGACAAACCCTTTCTGCTTTTAGCAGAATCCATCAGTAGTTTGATTGCTTCAAGATTTGAAACAAATGGTTTGTAGTCCATTTTGATATCGTTTAGCAAAGGGCTTCCTTTGAAGTACAATGATCTTGTATTTTTCTCTCTGCTAAGTCTCTGATCTCCAGGTCTAGGAACTAGCATGCCTCTTATTTCTCAAGTACTGTAGAACTGTGAGTGTATAATTTCACAAGTTAATCTTAAAATAGTGCCAGTGTAAATGTCAGTAGCTTTTCACATAGTTACATTGCGCTTTTTATATTGCTTTACTTATTATAGTTTTATATTGCCTTTTTATTGCAAGAAAAATTATGTTAAGCTTACTTATGATACTTAAAAGATATTGCAGGGAAATCAAAATGCTGCCTAAATAAACCCTTCTAGAGACCTAGACTCTTCGCCACTGAGAAAATACATCTGAATTCTTCAAGAACTGAACTTGAGCAAACCAGTTTGGCCATGGTTGACTGAGTTCCCCCCACCATCACATTTGGCTGGTGCAGTGCTGAAATGGGTAGTCCTGAAACAGGGGCAGAGTCAGATTTTTTCAGTGCCCAGATCTGAGGTTGTTTAGACCAAATATCTCAGTTTGGATCATGTTTTTTGCATAAGGTTGTGTGAATAAATAGACACACATGAATGGGCTTATTTTCCACCTCAAGTCTGTGCTGGTGTGTTGGGACTTAAGTAAGTTTCAGTCCATCAGTTAATTTCACCACTGCTGAGAATTATTTTTAAGAACTGATGCATCTGAGGCATATTTAAAGACAGTACGGCATCCTTGAAGTGAACAGCATGTGATATGTGAAAGGAGGCAATAAGCAGCTAAAAAAGGAGGTAAAGTTAGCAGTGTGTCATTGGGAACAAACAGATGGGTACCAGCTGTCTTTTTTGGTAGATGCTTAGATATGCTGTATGAACTGAGGAAGCAAAATGTACTCTAACTGAACACGGGTAACCCTGTAGAACAAAAAGGATCTGTAAAAATATGAAACCTACATTTTTATTTATTTATTTATAAAACTAGGGCCATATTCTGTGTAAAATATGTTTTTCTTTAATATTCAAGTAGGGAAATGTTTCAAGTTGTTCCAGTCTCTAGTGCTGCTGGATACATGATAAAACCTCTGGAGATATGATAAAATTAATATTTACTGTGTATCACAGATGGGGAAAGGAACTGTTATTTTTGAGGCCAGACAAAAAAAAGATACATGGTTTGTCTTTGTTGAAGTGTTGATTCAATTTTTCACAAAAGAAGACTGAAGGCAGACCAAAAAACTATAAGACCACACATTAGAAAACATTAATTTCATATCATATATTCAAACTTGACAAAGTGGAGAGAACAGTCTATTAAAAGCAAACAAAAAAACCCCAGTCAAACAAAAAAAAAACCAACAACCAAAAAACCCACCAAGGAAATACAAGAATGAGGAGCCAGGGCAGAAAGGAGAGGTAAGTGAAAGACTGACTGAAAAAATTGCACTGCTGCAGCTGCCTTCCCTGCTCCACTGGAGTTTGTAATGTGGTAAGACTTGGATGGATGCATATCCACTGATTTTGATATTCATAACCTTACCAGCAGGCATAGGACAATATATTCCTCCAACTCCAGCTGCTGAAAAGAAATGTTATATAAGAAACTTGGTCTACAATTTTTGTTTAAAAAACAGTGTTCTGCCTTGATACCTTGTTATGTTGAGCAGGTCATGCTACCACCCAACCTAGATAACAAGAGTTCTACATCTTATTTAGGGCAATATTGATGTGCCTGCCATTCACATAAACTAGTGTGTTGTGGCTCTCAGTATTTTTATGAGGAGTGCAGTGGTGACTGAGGCTATTGAAGGGAAATGCTTCCTACATCCAACAAGTTTGAAGAAATGTATCTTGGAAGCATCCCACAACATGGAAAAAATTCCTTGTTGTATTTGTTAGAAGAAAAATATGCAGTTAATGTTAGTTGCAATAGATGTCCTGCAGCATGTCGTAATTAGTAATTTAAGCCAGGATTCCCAAATTCCTATATCCTAGAGACTGCAGAAATATTTGAAAATATACGTCAGCAGGCCACATTAAACTCAAGACATGAGTGATTATAATGGCTGTTTGGCTTGTTTTCTTCCAGGATGTATTTCCAGAAGCAAAATCTAAATGTTCTCGGGTGCTTTCCTCTCGTATAATTTCACAGCATTGCTAACTCGCTCTAGTTGAAAACAGAATCATTTCAGCCAGGGTGAGCTTTTTGTTGTCAAGTGAGCAGCAATCATATCAAAATCAAATTTGTAAAGAGGAAGCAAGTTGAAGCCTCTTGATGTGTGGCAATTCTTCCGGAACAGGGCAGGCGACATGCAATCTAGCACGGCCCCCGGGGACAACAGATCAATGAATACTTGCACGGAGATGTTGCCTAAGTAAACACAGTCACAAGGTCTTATTTCACAAGCGTGTTTTCCTATTACTTGACTAGTAATGGGATGCTCTTTGTACGGTGAACTCTGGGTACCTTATGGCCACCTCTCTCACCTAGAAGACCTGAGGTCTACAACTTTATGAGCCAGAGTGCAAAGCACGAGGTTCAGCATGGGCTGAATGGGGGGTGCAGGGGCTGGATTGTTTTCCAACATGAGGTTGCCCTCAAAGGTATATCTACACTTTCACTTCCACACGTGTGCTGGAGCAACCCACAAAGGTTGTGTGGGTAGTGCACATAGAGTACATTTTGTTCTGCAATCAGTGTCCATAGGTTTAATTTCACTACCTTCCCCATGAGCACAGATTGCTGATAAGTGCTGTATATTCCGGTCAGCTGTGAAGTGTTGCTCCCACAAGTTTTCGGGAAACCTGTGCATGTTCTGCACAGTGCCCTAGAAAGCACAGGATGTGCTGGGCCCACTGGTATTGTTCCTGCAACTCCAATGTTCCTGCAAATGGGTGCCTTTTCAAAATTCTGCCTCCTTGTATGGTGAAAGCCTTCATGTACATTGTAGTCTTTGCAGTCAGGCGTATAAAGAGGGAACTGTTGAGTACCTGATGGTAATGAGAAAGATGCATACAATCAGCTAGTCCTACCTCTGGAGATGAGTCAACCTGAAGTAGGCATAGGGGTGCAGCAGTGGGGATCAGAGGGATGGGATGGCAAGGAAAGACCCCCATTACATCAAAAGCCACTTGCCTTGGGCTGTGGAAAGAGCTTGCTGCAATGGCCTGTCAACTTGAGAACTCCCGCATGTAGACTTTGATCTTTGCTAATTTGTTCTCTATTTTTTGCAAACCCACTTGGTAGATGATGATGATACATGACAGAGGAATGTGCCATCATAAAGTGCCTTTCTCCAACACAAAGACTAAGTGGCAAATGGGAAGTTCTTTGTAACTAGGCATAGCTGGACTTCTCGATCTGCATGGTGCTGGGTTCAACCAGCAGGAAGAGAATAAAAGATGCAACAGAAAATATTTCTACAGAATTTTGAGAATCCATATTATGCATACATGTGGTTCTGGCTGTCCTACCTCATGTGGGGTGCAAAATTACAAAATGTACACACATGGGCAGCAAGAATGACAGGTGATCCAGAGCTACATCCCATGCAGCAAGATTAGATAGTTCATAGCACAAAGAAGAGTTGTCATTTGAAAGACACGGTCATGGCTAGAGGCTGGAGGTAAACCACACTCCTGAAAGCCAGGTGGTGTTGGGATCAATCCTTTCTTGAGGCTCTGAAGGACCTTAATTACTGATTGGCAGAAAATACAAAAAGGAAAAGTAACACTTTCTTACATCTCCTTAAACATCAGCTGCAAGTTACTGTCAGGACCAGAAACAGGGCTCTGTGGACTTTCACTCTGGCCTACTGTGACTGCTCTGACATTCTTATGGTTTTGGACTCCCCAGCTGTCCAGTGAATATTTCCCTGCAAGATGCTGCAAGCTGAGACCCCTGACTTGTTGGATGCCCTATGACAGATTATAGGGTCTTTAGAAGACCTGGAGGTGTTTCCCACTACTTTGTTTATAAAGAAGTTTTTTCCCATACATATATGTGTTGCTTTTTCTCCTGATGTTCCAAAGGTCCAGAATGCCTTTTGTTCGTGTCTTTCAAAGCCTTTTGCTAGCAAAAGAGTTAGCTATTTTCTGAGTAAGCTGCAGTGTGCAGTGCATTTTCAGGGCAGAAAAGTAGAGGGTCTTGTGATCAATATTGAACATTCCTGAGAAACATCTTCATAAGAGCTGCTGTCTGTGATGTGGGCAGCCTTCATGGATGAACCAGGTGCATGGCTGAGAGGCTTCTCTACAGTGGTGCAAAGGTGGAGATTGATACAGTTAATCTCTTTATGGTAACAACAGCTTCTCCTGCATTAGTACCACTGTGCATTGTCTGTCTCCTGAGTCCTGGGCCTATTTTTTCTCATGACCTAACTTTTACTGTGTTAGTAGGTAACTTACCTCTGTACAAAATCCCCCATTTAAACGTGTGATCTGGCTATAGCAGCCTGGGCATGACTGGTAAGGACAATGGGAGGACAGAGGTCTGCTGAGAGGTGAGGATTGTGGAGGTGAGCAGTTTAAGAGATGGACAAGAACATGCATCAGAGGCACATCAGAACTTGGCTGAGAATATAGATGAATGTGCATCCACTTTGCTTCAGGTGAACTTGGTCTTGTCTAGAAAGGTCTGTTTCTGAGACAGGCTTGATAATGTTCATAAAATATTACAGGATTTGCAAACCCTGCATTTTGTTTATTGAACATGAAACACCTGAACCCAGAGCAACATGAATTTGTCCATGGCAGATTCTAAGCGAGGCATAAGCCCTGCTAAAAGCAGAGCCTTTTCAGTTCATTATTCCTCCTGTGCACCAGCTTCTGATGAAAACCTGTCTTGCATAAACATCAAATTTAGCACATTAAAAGAATCCTTTCCTCAAGGTAGTGTTTCTTCATCTTCTCAGAAAGTGCAGCCTTAAGGAAGAGCTCTGCCAGGCACTATTCTTCATTATTACATTAAAAGATATTGAAACAGTTAAGTAGAATGTTAAAAACGGTGGCTGCTTATACTGTTAAAAAAACACTAAGAATCTCCCTTTTGCAGACTGCAGTGCCAGAAAATGTCAGACCTTTTCTCCGCTCCCCTAAGCCTTCAGAAATTAGAATAATTTGATGAGTGGAGGATATACTAGAAAAAATAATTCTCTTCTGTTACAGTAGGAATGGAATTCAGAAAAGTGAAGAAGTAAATTTATCCTAAGATGAAGAGACAAGTGGTCCAAGCAAGGTCTGGAGGATGCCATCCTAGTTTGACAGTTCTGTGAATGAGTAGCTGCAGGGGCTCTGCCAGGTGATGTCAGCCTCTGGCAGATACCATAAACATGGTATCATCAGCAAAATCATTAATGGATTTTGATCTAAAATGACACAGCACTGCTACTACTGAAGTTTCTAATGTTGCAGTACTATATAAATACTTTTTAGTGTAGCCCTTGGGTTCTTATACATGTAAACATCACTAAAATGCTATTAGCTGTGTTAATAATAAGTAAACTTTTTCTTGCTGGAGTTTTGCTGTAGAATAATTTTGAGTTACTGCAAACATTTACCATTTTACATTAAACATTTTTGGCCAGATTACTCTGGTGTCCCCAGTGAGCACAGCCAACACCCTGTAGCTCTTTCACTTTGCATGGGGCAAAGGAAGAACAGACTGCGAATCAGGAACAGGAACCCTGCAGGGCTTTCATTTTCACCCTTCTTTTGGGGTCTTTTGCAATTGGAATACAAGCCTTTCCTCTCAGCCGGTGGCAGCCTCTGTATTTTTCCATGTATGGATACGTATGTGTCTCTGATTTTTTTTCTTTCTCTTTGTCTCAGTCTGTGTATTGAGAGAGAGAGGGTTGCAAGGGATTATGTGCCTTCTTACATAAGATCTCTTATCTCCAGTATTTCACTTGGACATTTTAAAGTCCATCAAAAGATTCTGTGACTTCTGCATGGGACATATAATCACAAGCCTCTCATCTCAGGCCAGTATCATAAACACACGGTGAAACAGGCAGCAGCTCTGAACCACTGAGTGCTCTGTCCTTGCTGTGCAGAGCTGGCCAGTAGCAATTTCAAGGGAGCCAACAATGGTTTAAGGTTCCAAACACTGCTGCCATATCATTGCAATCAAAAATGGTTAAATTTAGTTCCCCTTTTTTTCTCTTTTGTTCCCGTAACTATGGTTATCAAGCTAAGAGCCACATCCATTATTCATATATCCTGCCAAAACCACTCTCCCTGGGAACTCTATTCACAAAATTTGTACATTACTCAAAATAGTAACTTGTAAAGGTCCTGAGATCTTTCAGCTTTCCACAAAGACAAGGGGAATGGCTCAACCCTTATGAGCTGGCCTTAAAGTGAGTGCAGGGCTCTGCTGGTCCCCAGTGAAATAAATGTCCCTGTGATGACACATTCTGGAAGCCACAGCCTGGAAAGACCAGAAAGGATCTCAGTTTTGTTGGGAAGGAAGCTCTCAATCCAGGAATGTTTTGAAGGAAAACCCCACCACTTTCTTGCGAACTTTCATTAAAGTTGCCCAAATTTTCCTGCAAATGGTAAAGCCCTCCAATGAACAAAGTCTGAATGAAAACTCTTCCAGCTTGTGATTAAGAAAAAAATGCATATGAAAGCAATACTGTTGTTAAAATACCTTCTTTTTCTTTTCATAGTATGGTTGATAGCAATGATTTAAACAAATACCATTAAACACTGTCTTGACTTTCCATCATGTGTAAAATCCTCCCAAAGTCTTTAAGAAACTGAAGTTGCTGAAATCATGACTTCCCTTTTAAGCTGGTACAGAACATTATGTTTTTGAGAAGGGCTTAACTCTGTGCATTTGAAGGCTGAAATCCTCCCAAGATCAGTTTTGCTGCCCCGTGTGTATTTGTACTCCTGTTATGTGGTCAGGTGTTAAAAGTATGATAGAACACCATGAGCTCAGCTGAAGGTAACTGGTTTTATTAAAACAAATGTGTTCATTAACCTGAATCAGTGGTACAAAATCTGAACTTTCTGCACTGCTTCACTGTGTGTGCACCACACAAAAGATAAAAAGAAAGACTAAGCCTACCTACTCTTTATTACAAGCATGATCTTGCAGCACCACTTGGTTGCTCTTGCATTTCTGTTTTAGGACAAAGGTGTTGTTGGGCTTGGTTCTGTTTCTTCTGAACTGACTTGATTTCTCCTAGTTCAGTTATGTCACTGATTCAGAACGAGTCTGTCGTATTTTTTTTCAAGCAACAGTTGATGCCAGTCAGAATTGCTGGTCATTGTGGCATTACATACAGGACAAGCACCAAGGGAGAATGCCAAGTACAACTGAAGCGTTGTCTGTATTTCTATAGCATATGCACTTTCATGTGTTTTGCACTGTGTCCCCTATCCCATCCCCACAAATTCTGTGATAATGAATTTCACATTACTGTAGTGGAGCAGGAAAGAAATAACTTGGATGATTATATCTGCTAAGGGTATTTCATATGCCTGCTTCTTAAAACATGTGTGTGAGATATACTTGTGTGTCAGAAAGACAGTAAAACTAAGATAAACAAGAAGATTTACTGCCTGCATTACGTAAATGACTTCATATTCTTGGTGAGACAAATATTTAATTCAGGAACGTGTAACAAAAAAAGTAAAAGTAATGGTTAATATTACACTCCCAGTACATCTACAGTAATGTATGATCTGTACCAGCTCAATTTTTCCCTAATGACAAGCCCTTTTTCTGTCACTGTTTTTCATAGTATGAAGTTATTTCTTACCTACTAAATTTAAGTTCAGCTAACAAAAAGTTAATTATGAACAAAAATCTTTGTCATCTGTTTTTCCCTTTGCCTTTGGCATTCCTGTTTGCTGGGTTGGCTGCTTAAACCAAGACCAGTAACCGGTTTAGAAATCTATTGTCCCTGTTGTTTTGGCTCATGTAACTCTATATGACTTCATGCTCCTCAACTTGACATAGTTCCTCCCCTGTCTGCCATTACCATGAGCTTTTTGTAATCACTGCTGTGTTTTTAAATCCCTCAACAGTTCTCATATGCAAGACCACAGAGCTTCACATGTAAAAAGACCAATAAAGATTGCAAGCAAACACTGTGATTTCAGAACTGGAGGGAAAGAAAAAGCTAATCAGCAACCTCAGGTTTGCTCTTTTTCTAGCATGCCCCTAGTGCCCCTACTGACTCACTGCCTGCAGTCTGAGAAGATGTCAAAGCTGTGGGAAATGTGTGCTGTTCTCCTTGGCATTGCTTCCTCCCAGTCAGCCCCACCTCTCAGCCCTGACGTGGTGAGTGACCATGTTGGTGCTGCAGCTTTGCCTGAAGCTTTGCACTAATGCATGATAGGTGATGTATGCTGTAGGCTTACTCCATCCAAGCGGTGGGGGTGGCTGCTAGTTTGGGGAAGCAGAAGAAACCTCAGTGAGGTTTTAGCAAGTTAGGGATTGGCCTCTTCTCCCAGGTACAAGTCACAAGACAAGAGGAAATGGCCTCAAGTTGCATCAGGAGAGGTTGAGATTAGATATTAGGAAAAATTTCTTCACTGAACAGATGGACAGGCTTTGGAATGTTCTGCACACGGAAGTGGTGAAATCACCGTTCCTGGAAGTATTCAAAAGGTGTGTGTATATGGAACTTGGGGATGTGGTTTAGTAGTGAACATGGTGATGCTGGGTTAATGGTTGGACTCAATAATCCTAGAGTTTCTTTCCAGCCTGAATGATTCTATGGGTGACCCAGATTAGAAAGATACAGGGGCAGCAATGTTGGGGCCCTGCATTGATCCCCTTACTGAAGCTGAGGTCCCCGTCACCATGGGTGACAATCATTTGAAAAGTGTGGAATCCGTAATGTCGGGGCTCTGCTGTGATCCCCTTGGCATGCCTTTTCCAGCCCCAGGGTTCCTGGAGATGTGGGATCTTTTAGTCTCTGAACCCTGCCACTAACCCTAATGACTTCTGGTCACTGTGGCTCACGTCTTCATCACCATGGGTGGGCCAGATTAAAAAGATGTAGGGACAGCACTGATGTTGGGGCCCTGCCATGATCCCCTTGGCTTGCCTTTTTCATCCCCAGTGTCCTTGGAGCTCTAGGCTCTTTTACTCTCTGACCCCAACACTAATCTGAACCATATCCCTGAAAAAAAATTTAGAATATCTGTACATCATTTTATCCGTGACAGAAAGAAGGGCAGTAAGAGGGTTTTTTTTGCTTTTATTGTCATTTCAGAGAGGCATTAGGATGTGTTGATGCTTAGATTGTCACTATTTAGCAATTTAAATTACCGTCTCCAGTTCAGTTTATAGAGACAGAGATATAGCTTTTCCTCTACTACTTTTAACAAACTGAGCTTTGCAACAGTCCTTTGTCACTGCTTTTCCACATAGCACCAAATATCAAGTAGACTGTGCCCTAGGATGGTTTTCTCTCTTAAAATCCAGCAAATCCTACTTTTTCAGAAATCATTTATTTCACCAGTCGATGGCTGCATGTCTGTGCACAGCAGCTCTGGGCCTCTCTAGCTATTACTTTGTCCCCTTCAGCCTTTTGATATCTACACTGAGGGTGTTCTCCTCCACGCCCCTTCCAGCTCTTGAGAGTGTAATTATTTTTCACAGTCTGCGTGGCTCCTATTGCTATGAAAGAGTCTCTTGAAATCCCAGGAACAAGTAGCAGTGAGGCAATCTGTAACCAAGCCATTGCTGCCCTGGACAAACTAGCTCTCCCTCATGACAAAGTGTATCTCTTGGAGCACCTCCTGCTGTTTCTTCCACTTAGTCGTATACAACTTGTGTATGACAGCATGTATTCCTCTGGCTAAGCATTCCAATTCCTGTATTCCTGGAATCTGTTGTGCAGTGTGATAATTCCTCTGTTTAGTCTTTCTTTTTCTTTTCCATTTATTCAGTGATTCTCAGAGTTGAATAGCTTTTTTTCTTCCCTCTCCATTTCTGTGCTCCTCAGGACCCCTCTGGGAACGGTGCACAAGAATATTGTAAATAATTAAAACCAGGTTTGGTCATATCAATAAGCCCAAGAACATGTGTTGGTGGAATAATAGTGGTTTACTTTGCATCTGCTTGCCAGTCAGCTTTCAACTTTCAATATTTTTTAATCCCTCATCACCTTATTTTTATGTGAACCAGAGAAATTTTCTTCAGTTTTTAATTGCATGAAATTTACTTAGCCAAACTGTATAACAGAATAAATAGTGAAGTCTATGGGAGTGCAGTTCTTGGATGCCAAACATCATGAGCCACAGAGCCACTTGGGTGAGTTCCTCCAGGGCAGGCAGCAGAACCTGAGAGTTGCTAGAAGAAGCTGGCACATTAACTGTTCCTTATAGAACTGGTCTTATCTCCATTACATGATGCCTGAATTTCCATTTCCCCTTCCATGGACTAGGGATACTGAACAGACACACCGTGCTTGTGGAGGCCTTTTTAAAGTCTCTGTTGCAAGGAACTTCCAGAACAGTAAATATTTCTTGAGATTTTGTTTATTTTATTAGGATGTCTGAGGACAGCAAAATCCACCCAAATGTGGCAAGGCAGCTGCATGTGTCCCTGGTGGGAAATAGCTATCTGGTGAGATGAGCAACAACTGAGGCATATGGGGAATAGTCTGATCTTCAAGTTAGGAATTTCACAGCTATGTTCCAGCATTTTGAGCTGTATAAATGAATCATCAGCACAATGAAACCACATAATGACACCAGCTTCTCTAAAAGAGTCTCTGTCTATATGTATAGCTGCTAGACTTGCACATTTCTGTTTATAAATACTCAGTGATAACTGACCACAAAAATAACATGGACTTCTCAGCAGACAGCTTCTAAAAAGAAAGTACTTGTTCTGTCTTTCATTTCTGCCTGAGTTATTTTAGACCAGACTTTTGCACCTCCAGATAAACTATTTTAACCTGAAGTTCTTGTAGTGGTTCATGTGATCAGGACATTTTTGTGGATAAGAAGACAGCCAGGACAGATCTCTTCTAAAGAAAGAGGTTTAACTGTGTTGATCCTTGTTAGATGTATCCAAGGACATGATGCTATCTGAGAACTGCACTGCTATTTGTATTTAGTTTAGTTTTCTAAGGCAGGTCAGCATATGTTACTGCATTAAACATTCACTTTGAACATTTCAGCTGCATCCTCCAAGGGGCTGTGCTTTCAAAATGCCTGGAGCTGTAGCATGAGGAAAGTTGGTGACTGCCGATGTGTACAGATGGGAGACCCAAAGCGTTGCCCCACGGAGGGAAAGTCAGGCAGAAACCAGTCCATAAATATGGTGATGGGCAAAGACAAGTTGACCAGTTGCATCAGCGTAGTTGCGAGCAAGCCCAAGGATCTGCTACTGCATCTGGGCTAGACAAACTAGTCGTGGGTGAGGTGGGAAAAGAGGACATGACATAAGGGGAAGGAAAGCACTGGAGCACGGTGGGGAAAGGCCATGAGGTGGCTGCAGCGGAGGGGTGTCTGTGAGGGCATGGGGCACAAATCTGTGGAAAAGAAGTAATGCTAGTTCTGCTGCTCATCAAACAGCTTGCTGGCACGTGTCTTTACTCAGTGCATGCAATGAATGTGTTTGCAGCAGTGGGTAGGTATAATTTTTCCAAAGATATCAAGCCTCATTTCCTGCAGTTTTGCTCTTTTTGAGTCTGGTAAACATCTGGGTTATTCGCTGGGGATTTGCCTCGTTCTGGTGACCAGAGTTACAGTCAGAGACTCCTACATCTCTTGTGCAAGTCACTCATACAGCAATAGCCTGATATTCAATATAAGACAGGCCACCCAATCTGACAGCCTTTCTTTCTGGTTGCATACAGTGAACTGGAAAAGGAAAGACTGATATAGTTTTATAATTCATGAGGTCAGATTCTCAGAATGAAGTGCAGAGATTCCGGAAGACAAAACCAGGAGTTTCATAGTTCAAGAGTGGGAATTTAGCATCGAGGGGATTGAGTTCTTTCTTTTCTACAAGAAGATGGAGTGCTACAGGGCAGTAAGTAAATACAGTTGCATTATCAGCCTTTCAGATTTATGGATAACAGGACTGCTAAGGAAAATCGGTCAGCTTGTGTGTGGGGCTGATAGCTATAGAGATCCTTGCAACGACTGCACTGATCAGCATATAGAAACTATAAAGACCACTCCAGACTGAAATATGGGACTTCATGATTTTTCTTTTCTTTTTGTTTATTTACTGAACTTGTTATAAAATGGTCAATATTGCCTGCACAAAGAAATATATGCAATCCAAGCATATGACACATCCCCAAAGATTGCAGTATCTTAATAGATGTCTTCATTGATATGTTTCTTCTCTCCATAGTAAAGGGGAGAATGGTCTCAAAATCTGATAATTTTTCGTCTCCTAAACAATATTCTGAGGTTTTCAATATAACTGAGACTGATACTAAAGAAAGAGTCAATGAATTATGTTAGGATTAAATAAAAAATGGTTCTTATGTGCTTACTGCAGTAAACAGCTATGTTGTTTTTATTACTCTGTGAGAGCACAAGGCCTGAGCCTTTGCCTAGGACCCAAATGCTCTAGACCAGGGTTGCTTGGCTGAGGTTTATGAAGCCCAGGCAGGTGAGGACATTTTACTGCTGAACCTGTGTTCTGACTCCAGGTCTGGCAGGTCAGCTGGACACCACGTCTTGCCTTCCTGGGCTTGCCATGAGGCAATGCATGACAGCTGCTTCATGATGCCTCAAGAGGCTGTAAGAGATGCAGGGTTGCCTGGAGGGGACATCACAAGTCAGGACAAGGCACAGGAAAACTGTCTCGTAGTTCAGTTCCAGACTGAAGTTCCTCATTCGATTGCCCTCTTCTAGACACGTGAAGGCCATCATTGCCACAAATAATAATCCATTTCCTACTCCTTCTGCTTGTGATCTGCTTATATCTGTTAATTCTTTATACCCTATTGCAAGAGAGCCTTAATATAGGCTGTCACAACAAAATGGATGTTATGGAAAGAAAGCGCAGTCAACACATTTGTGATTCACAAATGATCTGAGAAATCACAGAAGACTGATATTGTCCATGAAGAGCTTGTTAAACCACATAATGTGAAGACTGCAATTATTTAGCTACTGTGCAATTTTTTAGCTGACTATGCTGCAGAACACCTTTTGTTACTCATGAGAATTTTTTATTTGAGGTAGAGCGTGAAATAGTCATGTGAAGACATGAGTGTATGCAAGCTACTGCTCGTCAGAAAAAAGGAAAATTACTCATGTACTCATATAGCAGTTATTTCCCCTTTTTTGGGAAATCCAAACACATGTTTTCTCTCTGTGCCCCTGTTTCTCTCATCCTCACTCTACGGAAGGAAAGAAAGCTGTGTCTAAAATGTCGTTTGGTTCTGACACAAATCTGATTGGGCAATAAGAGACAAATTTCCGCTGCGTGTTGAGCTAAACCTTATATAAGGTCCTCACTAGCAATTTTCATGATAGCATCTTTGTGAAAACCTAATGGCTGAAAGACTGCAGAAACACAGGTAAGTGAATGTAATGGAAATTTGGGAATGAAAACCTCCCGTAAACCCTCAAATTGTGTACAGTTTATGGAGCTTGCTAGTTACTACAGCAAAGGAATTGGAAAGCTACGAACAAAATAACCAAGTGTTTTCATCAGGCAAAGAAACTGAAAAGAGAGGAACTCACCTGTTACAGGGTATCCGTGTGAATCATGGGGCTTGTTAATGCCACTAGCACCTGGTCCAGGTGCAGCTGAGAGAAGCTACAGCTCTGTACCAATGCCCTTGGAAACCCTTGCAGATCTCACAGTGGGGGAGATGACCCATGGTTATGAAACAGTATTATTGAGCAAGAGGTTGGCTTTGTGGTGTTGCAGAGATGGCAATAAGCTGGAAATAGTTTATTGCAGTAAAACTATCAGATGCTAGATAAGTATAGTTACCACAACAGGAAGAAATTTGGATAAAAACCATGACATAAATATCAGAGTGATAGGATAAACAGAAGATGGCCAAAGATGAATGCTTATGAATATGGCTATGTTATATTGGTAGAAATGTTATTTTGCTTTTGGACATGATTTGAAGTAGCTGTCCAGTCATTTAATATTCATCATAGTGTTAGGCTAATGTTAAACATATGTGATTTCCATTTCTGTATATAAAATGGAAATAGTATGTATCGTGCATACGTGTACTCTATTGCTCATAAATTCCTTACACAGAGCATAAACTAGTGCCTCTACGCAGCATGTTTTATATATTTTTGCCTGCTTCACACTGAGATAACACATTATCAACTGAGTAGCAGCAGCTGAACCCTGGTGGCAGAGGAGAAGCATGCAGTGATGCCCACAGAAACTGCTGGGCCCGTGCCAGGCCCATGCAGATGATGTTTGATGAATGACTGGTAGTGGATAGTTTTGTTTTCCCTTAGTGTCACCATATCTAATTTTCAGGACAAGTTGTTCAGGATTTTCCTTATCTTTTTTTTTTTTTTTAGAACAGACGTAGTAGTGTCCATGCTGAAAACTCACTTAAGCACCACCAGCAAGATGGGTGTGGATGCAATGGGGATCAATGTTTTTGTCCCCACAGAAACATTTGCTGGAGACTTTGAAAGCTTGGCCCTGGTTATAGCAGGAATTTTGCTTGCAGCCTGATCCACAGTAGCTGGCCTACTTTGGTAGCCACACTGGGGAAGATACAGTGACACAGGGTTAAGTGAAGGCCCTATAACTTTGGGAGACACCTGAGGTGAGGGTTTCAGAGAACCAAAGTCTCTTCTGATGCCTCTTTGCTCCTGTGTTCACCCAAGCTACTCTACTACAGCTCACTCCAAGCAGCTGACCCTTGCCTCAGTCAGATCCTATTGCAGAATAACCAGAACTAGATTTTTCCACCCTTAGCGGTTGCACTGAAAAGTCATGGGGACAGAGCAGCATCTTATGGTCTGCTGTTTTCATCTCCTGGAATGAAAGGGAAGGGACAGAAGTGTTATGTGTGTGGCAAGCCAGATGCTGTGGTTTCACAAGTCAGCCTTCATAAACTAGGGATGAAGACACCTTTCTGCTCACTAAGGGTGAACCAAAGCTCCCCAGGTCTGGTGTAAGGAAAAGAGCAGTTAACTCCTAAGATAATATTGAGTATTTTCATTATATCATTTGTCTTGTAATAAATTTCCTTGTAGATTTCAAAAGACTTTCCCTCAACTTTCTCCTTCCAGTTTCCTGTGGAAAAAAATGTGTGGGCTCTTCTTTGTCCTGGTGATGTGCACAGCAGGTGCCTCTGCTTTCAGACTCCAACAAGTCAAAAGCATGGGTAAGGGCTTGGTTTTTTTTCCTTCTGTCTCCCTCACCCTTCTTTTCAATGTGCCTGTCTGACAGTAATGTAAAAATATCTCCGTATTTATATAGAAAACTGCCCAGATCGCACCGTGTTTTTCAAACACTACTATGAATTGCACGGAGAACCTGTAGTACTGAAGTGTCCTTCCCCCATTTACAAACATTTGGATTTTTCTGCCTTGACCCCTAATATCACATGGCATAAAAATGGTTCAAAAACCATGATACCAGGAAGAGATGAAGATCCAAGAATCTGGGCAAAAGGAAATGCACTCTGGTTTTTACCAGCGATGCTAGAAGATTCAGGAGTATATATCTGCATCAAAAGGTAGGTAATTTAAAAGAAAATCCAGTGCACAAAGAAGCTTACTATGTCTAAAATGCCTTAGCTTGATTTTAAACTCCAGTTATACTCAGAGCATTTCTGGTTAAGATCATTTCCTCGGCGACATTATTAGAGAAAAAATGTGGAAAGTCAGAATCTTAAGTGCATTAATCGTCTCCTACAGTTACATATACTGAGAGCTGGATAAACGGTGAAACGGGATTGCTGCTTTGGCTAAGATCTCGTGGGAAAACAGTGTATAAAGAATTTGTGCTTCGGCAAGTGGGGCATGCTGCAGGCAGGGGATTTTGCAGGACTCAAATAGCTTTATTGCACTTCAGGTTGCCTTATAAAACATACGCTAAGACACTGTGTCTCTGCAGTGACTTCCTTCTTTCCTCTTCCTTATCCCTGCTCTTTATTTTATTTCTCCTTCACATTTTAAACCAGAATTTTATTGCCTTGGCATTGCTGGAAGATCTTTACCAAGACTCGATGTGTATTTATTAGATTGATAACAGACTTGTGATATTGCAGTGGGTAGAGATTTCAGGCATGGCTTTTTTCAGCCCTATTGGGGCTATTTTTGAGTGTTTACAGCCTGACAGCCCATTGTACCATTTCAAAAGAGGTACCAGGGTCTGGATTTGTTTGGAACTGAAGAAGGCAAACCCCCCCATCATTCTTGAAGCCTGAACTCCAGAAGGTGTCCCAGGTCCCTCTCCCCTCCAAGCTCTTCCAGCCAGCCAGCCTCCCAGTACATCCCTGGCATCTTGCTCTGGGGTTTATAGTGGAGAACGTATCTCCACATTCCTGGAGCTGCTTGTGTAAAGCATGGTTTCTTTGCTGGCAAGAGCCACCTTGTGAATGATGTGTGTCAAAAGCAGAAGAGATGGACAGGCAGAGCTCCAGTGAAGAAATCATGCTCAGCATACTGGGTTGGCCTTTCCACATGTCCCAGCAGTGAGAAGAGGTGGAGCAGAAGAGATGACCCTGATAGTGAGACCAAAGCAATAAAAGGTTGCAAATATTGTTGTACAGCAGAAAAGTGCCTGAGAACTTCAAGGGTGTTTTTTAATCCCCTTTTTGGACTATTCTACCTCAGTTTGTCAACATATAATACTATGGCAGTGTTACTCATAGCTATAGTAAAATGCTCTGAAACACATTTGAAAAAGACATGCAAGAGCCGAGTACATAACTTCATTGCTAACACTATTACAGCATTAATAGAGTACAAGCAAATTGTATTTCCTTTGCAAATCAACCTCTGGGAAAGCCGTCAAATTTTTTTTTTTTTCAACACTGTAAAATGAGGGTAGAAGCAAACTATCAGAGGTCTCTGCTTCTACGAAGCTAGTGTTTCGGTTTTGGGCATCTGGCCTTTAAGTGAGAGATGGCCACAGTGTCCTGGCAGCAGTGTCAGGCTGTGTGCTTGCAGCCTACAGCTGCTCTCCTGGAGGTGGCAGCACAAACCCCCTGGCTTTGTTGGCCCGTTCAAGGATCAGTCACTGCCCTGGGTAGAGGTAACTCCAAGGTAGGATTTCAGAGATTGTAGAGGACAGAATTTAAGCATCTGTCTTCCCAGGTTTGGTCCTCCTTGAGACTGGAAGGGATTGTCACTTGGGGCTGGAATGAAAAGTTGAATATCGCAAACCTTTCAAAGCCAGAATGCCTTCTTTTCTACACCATACGATAGGTACTCACAGAAACTCCTACAGTTGTGCAATAGTGACTGCAGATGTATTTCAATACATGCTTTAAGGTTTTTGTTTCATCATTAGGACTTTCATAGTCAGGACTTTTTCCAAGGAAATCGTGGAGACTTCATGACACACCTGCTACTGTTTGAGTGAAAAAATTAAAAACATGTTGTAGTCTAAGGGTCCACAGGGAACTTGACGTACAAAGAAGAAAAGACTGAATGTCCAAGGCAAACACGTGTCAGCCACATGTTCAGATTGTGCCAAAAGAACAGTACCAGTGATTTTTCCAGCATCCCTCCTGGTATGATCTCAGACCTCCTAGAAACTTCTAAGGAAAGAAATGGATCCAGGAGGAAACCTTGAGTGTCACTCAGGTTCCCTGTGTCACTGATGGGTGCTCATCTCTCCCTCCTCTGTTTGCAGGAACTCCTCCTACTGTGCAGAAGTCTCCATCCACCTCACAGTCGTGGAGAAAACAGCTGCTCGGGAGATTGCCTATCCCCAGGTCCTCTTCACTTTCACCTCTGGAAAGATCGTTTGTCCTGACCTGTGGGATTTTTCACCAAATTGGACAAGCCTGGAGCTCAAGTGGTACAAGGTAGAACTTTCACCTCCTTTTTGTTCATAGCCTAATCTCAACTTGGCACATAAAATCTCCACTTGATGTTTCTCCTGAACATCATGTTGGACAAGTCATGAACACGTTGTAATATACTAGGAATTTTGGGGTAGATGTATATATTTTAAGAAGGGTAATCTGGGATGGATTGAGCACAGGGTGAAGTGTTCTACCTGTTGTATGCTCTCACAGGCAGTGCAACTATTTTTAAGGATAGATTACTTACCCAGCTCCAGGGTTTGCCACCTGAGATCAGGCTCTTCCCTTTGACACTGTGCTTCTTTTTATGGCCCTTGTAGTGAACCCCATAAATTAGGACCTCCCAGGGATGCTTCCTCCCTTTTCAGATGGGATAGCTTTCATTAATCAACCAGAATACAGCATTTGGAAATACTAGGTTAATTACACAATGCTTACTTAGAATGTTCTCTTGCCTAACTTGCCAGTTTGTGGTTTTTCAAGAGACAACCATGGTTTTGCCTCAAAGGTCAAATATCTTTCACTTGTCATTCTCATCTGTACAATTTCACACTGGAGAGCAGGGGATCCTTCTTGTATTTTCATAGTACCTTGGTTAGCTTTTATTTATGCTTCACTATGTTTGCAGGCTCTGCCTCGTGCAGCTGCTGTCTTAGCACAGGATGCAATACAGCAGTGCCTAGGTTGGGATTGGTACCACAGCAGTAAAATGGTGCTGCTGAGGATTCCCCTCAGAAGTGGGATACAAGCCACTTTATCTAAGCAAAAGGCTGTCCCCCTCAATATGGTTCTCATTACAACTGTCCGAAAGAGCTTCCCTGCCTTCATGGAGCAGGAACATCATTGCTCCCAAGACAGCCTTAGGGATACAGAGCAGGAATTTATAACAGTTGATGAGGTATTTAGGGTAAGCTACAGTTATGTGAAAACCCTTATGATTATTAGTATTTGTCTTCAAAGAACACCTTAGAATATTAGTCTTACAGGGTCATATATGGAAAGTGATATCATTGTGAAAACCTTCATGGGTACTAAAATGGTTTTGTCTTAGAAGAATATCTCGGCTGATTGCTCTTAAGAGGACTCAGAAAAGAGCATATCATATCTCTTCCATTTTAAAATGCGCTCTTTATTGAAGAACTATGCACACACATTGTAAATAGATTAAAATAACAGTTTTTCACACTTCATACAGTGCCACAGAATGTTTTAGAGATAGATACACATTAAAAGAACTTGCCCTTCGGTGGGGAAGTGGAACTGCTCAGAATTCCCAGTGATTTTTAATAACAGAGGGACAGGGATAATTAATTTTGTCTGGGAGTTACACAGGGCATAACCATATCTGAGCCATAACACCAGCTGCTGTCCTTTCTCCAGGATGCCCTGCCTTTGGAAGACGACAATGAAAAATTTGCCATTCTGAAAGGTTCAACTTCTCTGATCATGACATCTGTGCTACCAGCAGATGCTGGCTATTACACTTGCAAGATGTCATTTCCATTTGAAGGTGTGATGTATGAAATCACCAGGACAATTCAGCTGGAGACTGTTGGTAAATATAATATTAGATGATTAGAGATGTGAGGCACCTCTTGGACAAGGAAAGGCTAAGAGAATTGGGTTTGTTTAGCCTGGAAAAGAGGGGTCAGCCTTCAGGGTGACCTAACTGTGGTCTTCCACTACCTAGAGGGGGTTTGCAAGAATGATGGAGAGGAACTTTTTACAAGAGCATGGAGTGACTGGACAAGGGAGAATGGCCTCAAACTGAAAGAGGGCAGGTTGAGATTAGATACTAGGAGAAAGTTCTTTCCTGTGAGGGTGATGAGGCACTGGAATAAGTTGCCCAGAGAAGTTGTGGATGCCCCATCCCTTGAAGTGTTCAAGACCAGGTTGGATAGAGCTCTGAGCAATCTGGGCTAGTGAAACATGTCTCTGCCCATGGCAGGGGGGTTGGAACTAGATGATCTTTAAGGTACTTTCCAACCGAAACCATTCTGTGATTCTATGATTCAGTGATTGACACCTTGAAACATTGCATTACTTAAGAAAACATCTTTGCTAATGAAACTGGGCAGAGGAGGTCATGCTCGATCTCTGAGGCATGCCAAGGGAAGGGGGACACCGTGAGTGCTTGCCCTGGCACTGATGGGGCTGACACAGCACCCCTGGCAGGACAGAGGTCGCTCCTGCGAGTTCCCGTGTATTTTAACCCGTGTCACTGCAAACGGCTTCAGAGAGGTCAGGAGTTAAAGCACTTGCGAGTCGCTGAGGGCGAGGACAAGACGCTGTTTCCCCGGGGCTGAAAGCGGCGAGGGGCGCGGAGGGGACGTGGCGCTGCTGCGCCGAGCGGCCAGCAGGGGGCGGGCGTGCCGTGAACTCCTCGTGCTGCATCCCTCGGGATCGGGATGAGAACCGGATCCTGCAGCCACAGCTTGGAACGGGAACGTCGCTTTCTGCCGCTGGGTTTAACAGTCAAATGTTTTCGTGGAAGACAACAGGTGTTGAGCGAAGTGTCACGTTTCTAGTTCTGGGGCCGTACTCACGTTTTCTTTTGCAATAGCACTGACTCTGTTCTCTTTCTAATTTCAGAACAAGAGAAGAAAATTACCCCAATCATTGTATATCCAACGCAAAAGACAACATCAGCTGTTCTTGGTAAGGCCCAACATTATTTTTGGAAACACCTAATCAGATAAAAATTAGAGCAGGTCCTCTTACGGTGTAATTTGTTGGTGTAAATTGTTGTAGTTTCTTTGATCTCAGTTATCTTAACTGAGGGTCAGTGCTGGAGTAATTTTTGTTTCTTTCTGTCTCCAATCAGATGCTGCCTTCCAGGTAGGAGAAGCTGCAGAACTGCTGTAGATTTTAGCCCCTTACAAAGCAATAAAAGCATGTTTACCCCATTAGCTCAGCTGCCCACAGTTCCCCCTTCACTAAGAACATTTCTTTTTCGTATTTCCTCAGGTTGGTCTGGTTATCCGGTAGCTTTGAATGAGCCATTTCGCTCTTTTGAAAAGAGACATTTTTTCATTGGTTTTTACTGTTTGAAATAGACAGTTTTTATTTAGCAAGTGCCTTGATAGGATCTCAATTTTTGTTTGAAGATTACATGATGACAACAAATTTCTGTTGCATTTCCTCCTCCTAGACAATGCCAGACACAGTTTACACTAAACTTTTTTAACTTGGGTACTGTACGCACAGCTCTGTCCTATGATGTGTTAGTTTTCCTTGATACTTTTCTTTCCATCATTGTAGGCCTAACAAGTTTTTGTTTGTTTATTTGTTTGTTTGATGTTTTGTTTCATTTTTTCCCCTATCTACCTCCATGTAGTGTTGTATGTTCCTTTTATCACCATCTGCACAGGTATAATAATAACATTGTTTGCATTATTGAGCCCTGTGTTTTCCATAGATCCACACCAGCCTGGAGTCTCTTTATCCTTAACTCTGAGTTACAGTAACTGTATAAAAATTTCAGCATTTTTGCACAGTCACTTTATCCCTGGAGGTCCCACCTTGAGCTGAATGCTCTTGCCCACAGCATCTCCAAGCAAAGCTGCACTTTTGCTTAATGCAATTGCTCCAGAGGAGTAACTCATATGGTGTCCTTTGGACTGCAGTGTATCAGAAAGAGCAAGGCCACAGGAACAGAGCTTTGCCTCCTGAGGAATGTGTTTAGTGCAAGAGTTGCTAACTGTTGCAATAGGAAAATGATGTGGTTAGCACTGGGAAGGACTGCCAAACTGAAGAGGCTTTCTGCCAAGGAGTAGGGGATCAAAAGCAATCTGAGGATTAACTTCAGTTTTGAATGTAGTGGTGCTTGACATGTGCGGGAACGTGATCTCCCGCTGGAGTTGTTGGCTTTCATGAGAAGAAAAAGTAGTTCTTCACATGTATCCAAATTGTTTTTCAATCTTTGTTTCTTTGGCAGGCTCCAAGATGACTCTTCCATGCAAAGTGTTTATTGGGCTGAGCAGCCATGTTCAAACCGATGTGGAATGGCTGGCAAATGACACCAGTGTTGATGTGGTTTATAAACAAAGCAGAGTTACAGAGGGAGAACGACAGTAAGTCTGGCTGAAAGTGCTTCCTTGTGCTTCTTGTTTTAACCTGCAGTGCAATAGGGATTCTTGGTGCAGCTGAATGCCAGGTAATGAAACGGGGTACAGACAGATCTGAAGTAAAGGTGAGAGCAGCTTCCCAAGGAGTTCCTGGCTATTGATTAGGGTTTAACATGAGTCAGGGACGACTTCCAACAAAGACTGGGGATGTGGCATCTGTATTTTGAGGGACAAGAGTGTTTAAAATTATGGATGTGAGCTGGTTTTGGCCATTTGTGGCCACCAGTGCCAGATAACAACCTGGCCATGCTGCAGCCAGAGGTAACGTGGTCACTCAGCTGTATGCCCAAGCCTTTATGTGTTTTCCCATTCTCCCCAGCATGACTGGGAGCATTATTTTATAATCTTATATGGACAAGTGAAAATGCATTAAACCTATGGTCAGGAACCATAAAATGTCTCTGCAGGCTTTAGAATAGAGCACACATGTACTTTCTTATTTGGACTTAAAAAATGACTTTGATTATGGCTATCACTATAATTATTGCTGTTATATATTATTATGCAATTGCACAAGGACAGTGACCATGACAGCTAAGGTTCATGTAGAACTCACAGTGCTTGAGACACTCCAGTTCTGCTGGAAGCCCCCATTATGGCAGCGTGGCAAAACAGCTCAAATGCCACCAAGAAAACAAATTCCCTGCAGAAATCTCTGGCAAAGAGCCTACTGCCATGTTCCTGCTTTCTTGTGGTACAGACCTGGGAGGAGTGCCCAGGGAATTCCACTGCCATGGTCCAATGCAGGCTCATGATCAGATCATTAAAGAGCAGCTGGACAACTGGTCCAGCAATGACTAAAATATACCAAGGAACAGTGTTTGACAGCAGCTAGAAAACCATTTTCAAATAGTTGTACTCATGAAACAATAGTGTTGAAATAAGCTGGAAACTTCTTAAACAGTTTCTTGTATTGAGTTCTTGGCTCGGGACATGTGATAGACAGGAATGGTGGTTCAGTTTTCTGAGAGAGCATTTACAGGTTTATGTTCTCCATATGTCCTCTTCCATCTGGTAGTAATAATTAATTTCAGAAATGAATAGGTGATCAGAAAGAAGGAATTAGGTCCTTCCCCAATGCTGTGTAGCGAGCTTAAAGATGTACAGAATTCTACTTGCCTTTCCTCCTTCCCTTTTATTTAGTTTTGCAAGACAAATTCAGATCTTTTCTCCTGTAGGCTCCAAAAAGTGCAGGGTGGGTAATGCCCACTGAGACTCAAATAGTTAGCAGAACTGGACTGGGAAACAACATGTGTCCTTGAATGCTGTGTGACTAGTTCAGAAATGAGCCAATGTCCAATGCATTTTCTTGTGCTCTTAGAACATATGAAATAGAGAAAAGCTAGCTTGTAAAAGTATTGAACATTAAACTTTTCTTATTTTTTTCCAGAGAAATTGTAGAAAATGGTGAAAACTTCATTGAAGTACCACTGATTTTTGATTCTGTTGAAGAAATGGACTTTTACACAGACTTTACCTGTCTGGCCCAGAACAGATATGGTTACCAAGTACTGCCAACAAGGGTCAAGCAGGAAGGTAGTTATTTTCACTGTTTATTTTGGATAATTGTTATTATTATTCTAATGCTGACATATCATCCAAGCCTTTTATACTGTCAGAGATAGTGCCAGGATGAATTATTGCCTGGGCAAAGTCTGGTTGACTCTTTCACCTGTAGTCTTTGATATAGTCTCTTCACAAAATACACCTTCTGTAAGTCATTTACTGACATTTTATGCAGGGGTAAGGATCCATCTCTGCTGGTATATCTGTTTATTGAATAAGACTCCAATTTAGATACACTTTGTGAAATGATGTTTTCAGTGGGACTACTGGCAAATTCCCTTTGGGTGTAGCAGGGCCAGAGCTCCTGCAGTTCCTCAACAAGTAGGGAAAGAAAGGACAATAACAGAATTAATTACTTGAGTGTCCCTTTTCCTCATGCACAGGCTGCCACCAAAATAACAAGAAGTGTAAATTATGATGGGTGTTATTATTTTGGCTCCTAGTGAGGGGAAGAGAAGACTTAAGCTCAGTGCAATTGATATTGCAGCATGATAGATCATTGGCCAAGAACATGCTGTAAAAACAGTGTGGAGCAATGCTAATTGTTTCTTTGCATGAGGTTGATGAATCACCAAAGCTTGCTCAAACTGTCTTAGAAAGGCACATTTAAGACTTCATTATGAGTTATGACTTACTCCAGCATTCCATGATGAGGGATTTGTACTTATTTCGCTGGATGTGCTGGCCTCATCTTCCATGAGCTACACAGGTATTACTATAAAAGAGGCAATCCATGTACCAGTATATGTTGGAATAATCAAAAATAGTCTGGACAGACACTGGTGCTAGAAATTAGCTGTATTTGGGAGGAAGTTCAGCATCTTGGCTTGATCATTACTAATTTATAAACCACTCTGTAGGAGAAAATTATTCACACAGCTTGTGGGTAGACTAGCTGTTATGTACTCCTGCTTCACGCAGTGCTTTTACCTCCATCTTGGACTGTCTGTGCTTTTAACAAATCAATCTGTGTGCTGCAAATCAAGTGGCACACAGCCACTCTGATCAGGGGTTGAGAAGAGCCAGGTATATGCAAAGGACTGAACTTTAAATTGTCACCCTCTGTTGTTTTCAAACTCTTCCTCCCATCTTCATAAACACATTTCCCAGAGTGTTCAATCAATAGACCTCTTCCTTTCACAGGTGAATAAGCCGTGCTCAAAGGTTAACTTGCACACATCCTTTTTAATGTGATTTCTCCTCTTCCTCCTTTTACTTAGAGAACTATATTCCTGAGAGTTTGTTGGCTTTTTGTTGTTTGTTTTTTTAATATTCATATTTATTCTTTACTTTTCCAGCTGTTGGCTTGTCCTGGTACATTGCAATGATTCCCATTGCATTGGCCTGTGTGATCGTGGGAGGGATATGCGTGCACAAGTGCTGGAAGCAGAGAGACGATAAAGGATATAGAATAGCAAAGGTTTAAATTCTGCCTGGTTCTCCAACTGCCAATAGAACAAAAAAACACCATGGCTATCTTTCATGTGAGGCACAGAGAGCATTTCAGACCTGATATACTGCATTCCCAGCAGACAGATATATATCAGCTCTTTCCCTCTTCTCCAAGTCTTCTATGATCTGATGAAGTTAAGAATATAAGTTTCCATTTTTGTGCTGCCTAGACGCAGGAAAGCTGATTCTATTATTTTGAAGCTAGGGTGCAATCTGTAGAATTTTGGAACACAGAATACCGGGATCATGCTCTGGATATGGGAAAGGTAGGGAAAGGGAAGTGCTCTCATCCTTCGTAATTTCAATAAACTTACTGGGGTTTTTAACAAAAGGAAAAGAACCCCCCTAAAAACATTTGTTTTCCCTTTTCCAGAGCCAAATGCAGTTGTCATGGTAACTGTATATCTAAGAACTTCTCCACAGAAAAACTAATTTTTTTCACAATTTGGATTATTCTTTGCTTAAATGGACTGTCTCAGAATATTCCTCCCCCAGAGATAACTACATCTGCATAACAGATAACTATACACTGGAATATTCAGTTCTGTTTTATCTACTAATATGTCATAGCTAGAGATTCACAGGCAGCTGTAACATGTTGTTATCTTTGCCAAGGAAAAAAATTGGTTTTTGAGAGTCATTTGACTAAGAAAACCTGGAAGTAGTTGAACAGATTGCCAGTAATAATGTAGAGTCTCACCCTTTAGTGCCTCCAACCCTTTCTGTGACCAATCTGGTGTAGCTTCAAATTGCATCCTTCAAACTGCAGTACACAAATTGATTACTCATGATGCAAAACACTGCCTATTAGGTTAATCTAACTGGATTCTAGTCTTGACATAAATAAGAAAAGAGCTATAAATGATCAGTGACCATGTTGTACTTTGATTGTCAGAAGGAGTAAAATGACTTGGTTACTTCCTCTTCAAAGAGGTACCACTTATAATACCTGAGAAATAGTTACGAGACATATAATGTGTATTACCTCTATCTGTATGGGAGGGAAGAGAACCTGCCTTAAAGGACTACGTTGTTACGGATCCATAACTGACACCTCTCACAGACTCTGAAGATAAAGCTTTTTATTCATGTAAATCATCCCAGAGACTCTTCAAACTCCGTAGGGAAAAAAAAAATCAGGAAAAACACCAGCTCCAAAGAAACAAATTATAGCAAACTAGGGAAATTAATAGCTCCTGTCCAACTGGGAGAGGCTATAATCTAATTCCTTTCCACCATCTTATATAGCTGGCTCTGAGTTAGTCCAATAAATACCTGGAAAAACTTCAAAGAGTAGAATGTGACTTGAGTTAGGAAACCTTTATTATCTACTAGCAGGAACCTTCACAAGTAATGAGATTTAAGCCAAAGCCACCCTTTAAATATTCTAAAGCATGGAGATTAGAGTTCTGACGCAGTCTGTGTCAAGTACAACCAAAGAAAACTGCAGAATTCACTGTTTCCAAGCATAGAATGTTAGCTATGATGATAAAGACTACATGTATTTTATGGGTAGATGGGAAAAAGATGTCTGCAATTGTGGAAAACAGTCAATCCACTTGGATATCTTTGAAGGAACAAAGCTATAGATGAACTGATCACTGCTGGAAGGAACATGAAAAATATCAGGAATGCTCATTATTTTCAAGCAATCACCAGTCTGTAGCTAGAGAATAAATTAGGTTTGTCAGTAAATGTAACAGTTCAAAATGTGATTTGTTCTTCCTTTCCATATGTATCCTCCAAGAGTAGTGTGATAACACATCCAGCTATAGGTACAAGGTTGGATTTCACTATGTAGTGGAAAAGAAGCAGGACTTCCGTATATGGAACGCTGGTGCCATAAGAAAGTTAAATACCTCAGATCCTCCTCCAAACTGGAGCAGGAGAAAGAAATGTGAATGTGAGATAAAGGTTAAGCATATAGAGAATAGATGTTACTCAGTGGCACCCTGAATACAAAAGGAATGTATAGAAACAAAGGCTTATCTTTTATGAAGTGATATTTACTTCTCTAACTATTGGTCTAGTAATATTCTGAAGGCTTTCCTCCTAAGCAGACTTCTTCAAGTGAACTATATTGGGTAGATATTTTACAGATAGGCTTGAATAAGTGGCCTACATAATGTAAATGCTTTACACTGATTTGTATCATTATACGCAAGGGCAACATTGTTTTTGAAAATGTTACGTGAAAAATGAAAAACAAATAAAAACCAAAGCAATGCCAGTGTGTGAGGTGTGTGTGAAGAAAGATGCGAGATATGAGATGGGACTTGGAGGGTGGCAGCACTTTCCTGGAGAGGTGTGATTTTTCAGTGCTCCGCTGCAGAGGGACTTGTCCCTTGGAGGCACAGTCACCCCTGCTCTGTGGGGTTGCACGATGAGCTCCATTCTTCAGCTGCTTCTCTCAACTTGTGACTGTGCCTGGTCACACCAAAGGAGGACTGTCCTGATGGGCCAAGCTCTGTTCTTGACTGCCACCACGTTCATGGCTGTCCTTGCTCTGCACTTCCCCAAGGTTTTGGGCTCATTCCGGGCGGGTGACATTGGGTGGTCTTTCTCTGCTTTCCAGCTGTCTGAGTATTCTGTTCACCTACTGGCTTCTGTGGGGAGACTTCTGTTTACAGACTGTCACTGTAGAGATGCAAATTTAGCATGCGCTCCCCAGGTGGGGAGATCCGTCTTGTTCAGTTTCCCTAAAGGCAAGATTTTTGTCTACTTTTTTGTCATTCAAAATTAGAGAACTCTAATTGTCACTGTAGTTTAAGTAGGTCCATTCTGGAAGTTCAGAGTCATTAGTCTTCATGTATTTTGAGAAGGAAACGTCCTGAATCTCAAGGCAAGTTGAAACTGAGGACTTAGTTTCACTGGTTTATAATCAGACCCGAAAAGAAATACAGTGTTAGGGAATACCACTTCACATCAAGGATCCAGGGCTCTGCACCACAGTGTTTCTCTTTTGAAAAATTAAGGATGTAAGGAGGACAAGGCCACCCTGTTTCTGGAACTATGTGGGTTTATAGCATTTTCCAGAGACCTTGTCTATCTGCAACAACCTCAAAGGCACACTCACAGAGAAGAAGAGTCCGATGTACCGTGGTCTTGGCATGAGTTAGCATCCAGGACAGACGCTGCTCATGCAAGTAGTTCTTTTCAAGAAACAAGTTCAGTTAACAATTATTTTCTTGTTTTATTCAGCATATGTGATCCTGATATTAGCTACCGATCTAAATAGGTAGCATAACTAATATTTGACCAGTGTAGCCCCTAAAAAACCCCTAAACATAAATTTAAGAGCATCAAATAATTAGACCTGCTTGTTCTGAAACAAAGCCCGTAAACAAATGTGGGAGCAAGTGGAAACAAGGATTGGACCTGTGCAGAGAATTGATCTTGGCCAATCAAGACAAGAAGCTTACATTTTTTTATTCTAGTAGCTGGAGAGGGAAGGTGATCATGCAGGAGAGCAAGGACCATGTGAAATCAGGAATAGTGCTTTAAGTGTGAGAACAGCTAATGAAAGTGTTTATGATTATTCTGACTGAAGTCTGCAAAGCAAGAGGCCCAGCAGAGCAAAACAAAATAAGAAATAGGTCTTATGTTTTGGAGCTAAGAACTCCCTGTCCACTCATAACCTTGTAGCCGCTAAAGGTAGTGTAGGGTGTGGTACCTCTCATCCAGCCTTCACATGGCCAAAAGGAATACAGCTGGTCCAAGCTAACCATTAATGTTTCCTCTCCAATCACCGTAGGAAGAGTTATCTCTGGTGCCTAAAATAAACGGGATGAATTGCACCTTAGAATTGCCTGTCTTTTTCCACCAGTTTATGACAAAATGAGAAGAAACCACCATGCATTACAGGAACAATTGGTTGTGGATAGCTGGATTTCAGGTTATCAGAGGTTATAAAAAGAAACAGACAAACCCAGAGACACCATTCAGTAGTTAAAGCTGCTGGGCTTTCTTGGCAAATGACATTAATGCTGGCAGCTCACTGAGCAGAGAAAGGACACAGGCTCACGCTAAGTGAAAATACCGTAAGAGGTTAGGAGGCAGGCACAGAGGTATATACAGTGGAATCCAACCAAGAGGCAGGCTGAAAATATCTGGCTGGTGCCTTGGAAAAGCATTAGTGGCTCACAGACCATGCGGTCATGAACTGCCAAAGTTTTTTCCCTCTTTTTACAGGAGGAAAAGAAAGAGCTGCTCTGTGCGTGCAGCTGAAATACACAGAGCCCTGCTGGCACCAGAAGTAAGCCTGCTGTGTGACTGCAGATGAGCAGGGGCTCTTGGGCATGCATTGGACAGCAGGGGCTGCTACCCCTTCCACTACACTCAGCCAGCTCAATTCCCAAACCAGGCAGCATCCCCTGCTCCTTGCAGGCACTGCTGGGCCACAGCAGAAGATTGGAAAAAATTGCTATATAGAAATGAAATATCACAAAACCGCTCTTCTGCCAGTGGACAAACACAGGCTATTGGTAAGAAAATCACTAATATATATATATGGATATAGATAAAAATATAAATAAATTATTAGTCTGCTTTAGTGTGCTCATTGCACTGGAAATTGTAGTCTCTGTCAGTCCATACGTTAACTAGTATACATGATGTAAAGAGCTTAGCAAAGCAGATGAAATATAACACCAGTCAGTTTTCAAGAAGGGCATATCAGTCTCTTCCTGAAATTCCTCAGCCAGGCACCTAATAATGAGGAAACTTTTAAAAACTCACATAGATCCAAGCTGGCTTGTTAGAACTTGGGAAATTCATCTATTACTGAATCTTTAACTGCAAAATGCAGTTTGGCTGTTATAATTGGGTGTCCCTCCTACCAATTTTAGGTTTTTGCACCTGTCTTAATGGTCTCAGAATCTGACGATGACTTCAAGTGTTAACAGCAAACTCCTTTGTAGGATGTTGAAAGTCTCACATCCCCGACAAGAGATGAAGGCCATCTCTTTCTCACTGTTTTTACTAACTTGCCATCTCTTGAGTAGCGCCACAGGGATTTCACTTATATGTATGTAAATTTCATAGAAATGCACATCTTGATTACTTTATGGATAATGAGGCATTGCCAGTGGTTCTGTCCTGTGGGTCTTGAATGGTACTACTCGTTTAACGCTGTAGAGGTCCTGTTCTTCCTTGATTATGAAGAATTCATTTATCTGTCTGTGAAGCTCTGGGATAAATGAATCATCCTGCTTGCTTGCTTTGGCTCCCAAATATGCTTCATCATAAGTGCTAAAGAGGCCAGGCTATGACTGGAAATGGTTGATATTGTTTGTTTACTTGAAAAAAAAACCCTCTCGAGTAACTTGTGGCTTTCAAGTTGGAGACAACACAGAACAAAATAATTAAAGGGTATCATTACATGTACCTTCAATATGTTACTACCACTATTTTTGCTTTCACTGGGCCTTATTTTGCTTTGACTGGGCCTTACCTTCTCAAATCTTCAGCTGATTTGAGAACACTCCAGAGGAGACGGTGGGTCAACTGTGGTGGTTTCTTTGAGCTCACCATTACAAATCTGCTAGTCTGTGGATGCTGGAGACTAGGGCCCTCTTCCTATAGGATCAGAGAACAGTTTAGGTTGGAAGGGGTCTTAAAGATCATGTAGTTCTAATTCCCCTGACACAGGCAGGGACATTTTCACTTGAAGGTTGCTCAAAACCCCATCAACCTGGCCTTGAACA
>JAYRBT010000001.1:87754613-87768742 GCA_036023395.1 Myiotriccus ornatus
ACTTGAAATTGGGCATGTAATTATCTTTTTGGACACCAACAAAAATATGTCGCTAACTTAAGGATGCTTGTGGTCATATGGTCATATGCTGTTATTCAGCCTTTCCATGTGAATAAAGCTTTAATGCATGAGATCAGAGACCACAATTTATTTGTGCATTACAATAAAATAATGTGAGCCAAGGCACTTGTAATGGAGTTGTCTTAAATGCAGATGTTGATAACATTGTATTTTCAAACTTCTGCATTTCTTATGTCATTAAAATGCTGTAAGAGTGATGACTATAGGTAAGACAGCTAAATTTAGGCTATGAAAATAAATGCCAGACTCCTAATGAAACACAGTAGGTTGTTAAGAAGTGACTACCATAAATGCATCTTTTTTCACTTGGTCTGAGCTTGTCCTTTTAGGACAACTAGTTAATACTTGCATGTTTCGGCAATTTTAAAGTGAACACAATTAGTTTTTGCCACATGTGATTTGTTTAGACCTCTTACATTGAAAAATGGTTGGCTTTTCTTACATTTTTATTAATGGACCTAGCAGAATTAAACTAAAACCAACACAAGAGCATGGATATTTTAGTTTGTCATTCCATTAGTCTGAGAGTCAGATGCATCCCTCTAAAGTATTTTAGACTTTTGTAACTTACTATTAAATAGTTTAATACATCTATTAAAAAAAATTATCTAGTGAACTTAAGCTATTTATTTCCCTCTCACAGGCTTGAAATTGCATTTCAAAAAATTCACAAATGCTTGGGTCTCATGCACCCACTGCTGGAATCTTGTGGCTCTCCAGAGTTTAAAAGCAGGATCTCAAATACTATTTTTCAAAGCTATATTTACTCTATGGGATTTATGCTCCTATACCTCATAATGAATACAGACAAGTGCATGATGGAAGGAAAGAAAGAAGGCACCCAAGAGTTCTCTTAATTTTTGCCTAGATGAAACATACGGATTTATTTGTTTGTTTGTTTGTTTGTGTGTGTGTGTTTTTTTTTTTTGCAACATAATGACTCTGATTAATACTACTACAGAAGAAGAAAGAAAAATCCCTCAGGAAAGCTTTCTTAAGGTATTCAAAACTAGTGTTTATCTGCAATGTCTTTGGGTTTTTCAGGGACATTAACAACCAGTCCACTCAGCAATACATGCAGCTAACCTTCTTTGACCAATAAATTCAAAGTTTCTTTGCTGCATCAATTGCAAGAAATAATTTAATGATCCAACTGATTGTCAAAGGATCTGCACAGCATTAGTAATTACCCGTGAGCAGTTAGTTTAAGTGACTTGTTTATCATTTCAAAAGAGCTTTGTGGCAGATCTAGGGATGAAATCTTATTCTCAAAGGCAACATTCACATCCCTAAGACATAGTCTTCTCTTTTACTCCAACCCCTGCTTCATCCTTTACTACCTTCCAGCTTTTACAGCGAATAAGAAAGGAACCCTCCCATGAACAACCCTCCTGTATGGTGCAGGGCTGATAAATTTCCATGGTTTGGGCCATTGTGTGGTCTCCAAGGTGGAAAAAGAATATAAAGCACTATGTATTTAAAGAATTTGTCTTAATGTGTCTCAGTCCTCAATTTTTAAATTACATAATTTCAGAAGACTTGATTTTGCAATCTTATTTGTGTTCTTCAAACACATTTTTTCTGTGTGCATATTTTTTCTGAAATAGCTTTTTCTTTATTAAAAATCACAGTGGTAAGTTGACTGTTAGTGAAGCCAGGCCTGGCTGGTATCAATGGGATGGAGGATGAGAGTTAGGGAAATAGTACTGCAGTGTGTAACATATTCCTTGTGGGTGGACATGGAAAAATACTGCCATTGAAAATTAGGGATTACGGTGTTATTTCTACTTGTTTGCCTCTTGCATGACTACCTCTTCCACTGATCCTGACCCTTCCACCATTGTTTATGAGTCCCTGCCTTGGTCCACTTCTGACTGTATCCAGTCTCAGTCTCCACCCTGACATTTTTTGCCTCTCTCCTTCCTGTTTTTAGGCTAGCTGTCTCTTGCAATTCGGCTACGAGGAAATATAATATGAAACTGTGTCATATGTTCTCAGTCAGTGTCTCTGTACTGCTTTCCTGGCTTCATTTGTGTAGGAAAGCTTTTCCACAAACGTCTGCCAGATGATGACTGCCTAAACTGGAAAATAGCTCTTTGGTTCCCATAAAGAGGTACTTTTCCTTCCTTGTCTGGGAACAAACCTATACTTTTTCTGGAAAGGAATAAGCTAATGCTGGAGTCAACTGCATTCTTGAGCTATTTTTTTCAGAAACTATTCAGCACTTTGCATCTTAGCTTGCATCCTTCTACACTGCATATACAAATGTCTCTGCACATACGAAGAGGAGATGTTGTATTTGGCTTTGAAATATATTCTGTCACGCACCTCTCAAGACAGAGGTCATCTGCCATTCTCCATTCTGGCTTGCACTAGGCCAACCAGACCTCCAGAATGAAGCACCATATTTTTCTTTAAATGTGAATAGTTTCTCCCTGAACTTACAATGTATCTGAGTTCTGCATATTCTGCACCTTGGTCTGTAGATCCAAGACAACAATAACTACACCTCCTAATTTCTAGCATTTTCCAGCCCCCCAGGTCTAATTCGGTATGGCCTGAAAAATCTCCTATGTGCCCACAGCTGGATGCTGATATGTACACAGAAGCACAGGTTTTCAGAGTGATGTGCTGTTACAGCTGTGCGGATATTCAGACTTCTGTAGAGAGGCATTTGTTACCAAGAGGCAACCTGAAAAGCTGGACTTAGTCATAGCCCTGGGTGCCCTGGAAAACAGCAGATCTAAGCTGTTTTTTAGATCAAGGAAGCTGAAACTCCACCCCATGGGAGTGCCATGGTGTGCCAGGCTGCGCTGGGAGGGTAGGGGCAGGATGTGAGTGTCTGCTCCAGTGACTGGCACAGTTTGCTGCTTCTGATGAGTGGCTAATTTAGGAGGCAGGCACATCCCAGAGATCAGGGAGTGGAGCTCCCCAGCCCTGTCTCCCTCCCTTTCTCCAGTCTTGTTTTTGTCTGTTTCCTGGAGTGCATCACGGCTTTTCCTCCCTGGAAAGTGGAAAATTTGGGAAGGATGGAGAAAACCCATCTGAAGCCTCCTTTTCTAGTACTTCACATGAAGTAACAAACTAATTGTGCCTAGTTCTGTCTGTTAGCTTTTTGTGTTTGATGAACTCAGAGTATTTATTTATTTATAGCCATATCTCTTGATCCTAATTCTCATCTGTGCAATTCATTTTGTATTTGACACTCTTTAGGTAGCACCTTATGCAACCTTGGTCCTCACTTACCTTAGAACCTTCCTTTGCACTGAGTGTCTGATGTTTTCGTCAGTTCTGTCAGCAGCTGGCAGCTCTTCCACACTCCTTTTTATTCCATAGCAAATCCTCAGATTTCCTTCTGAATGGCTAATTGCATTCTTTTGGATCAAAGATTTTTGTAGTCTCCTGCAACTTGTAGTACTGATTTGCTCATGTCATTCCTGATACATAATAACACAATTAGAGAAAATGGAAGAAATGTGAGAAATATACTTTGTTTTAGTCAATTTCCTGCTCACAGGTTGTGTCAGAGAGAAAAAATATGTTCCACATGAGAAAAGTCTTTCAAAATAAATATTATAAATAAATAAATCTGTAGTAGTTAAAAACTTCTTTAAAACAAAGATTTGATGTTCCATTACTTCAAATAAAATATATTCCCTCTGAAATGATTGTATATATACATGCTATAAAACTACTACAAATATATATTTGTAAGATACAATTTATCCTTGTATCTTTATCTCATATTATCTTTCACTTTATTCTGCAGTTTCTTATACCCTTTCTCTTCTTTTTTTCACAACATACTGTGAGATATTTTATTACAATCTGGGCAGTTAATATTATAACTAGATTATACTAGGATGATGATTTATAAAGGTATGGGAGAGACTAGAGAAAGGAATATGAGAGGGTTTTGGCTGTACAGTCTGATTGGATATGATTCTTCCAAAGTCCAGAAAAAGGTGGAACACCAAATACTTCAGTGTTTTTGTTTAAAAATACAAAGTGGAATATAATCAGTCTCACAGTCAAGACAGAGTTAAGGATTTGCCAGTACTGGAGATCTGAACTCTTCAAATATCTACTGGGAAAGAAACAGAGGAGGACACAGATGATTCAGCAAGTTCTGGCAATGTGTTGGTGAAAACTTTTTATTGCAGAGGCACAGGAAGTTAATAGATAAGTGACAGTAATTAAATCTGTTTGAAATTCAATTCAGACAGAGGTCAGATGGTAATGTGAGTTACAGGAGACTACAAAACAATAGCATTTCAAATAAAGGAAGGAAGCCCTGAGTTGATGTAAGGCAGACAGGTAGTAGGATATCTTTGGAAGACATTTCAAAGAGCAACTAAGAAACAAGAACACATGTTAAGAGACAAAAAGTTGATTAAAAACAAGATGCATTTGCCAAGAACAAAACATGCCTTATCACTTCTGTTTCCTCTTTCACAGGATAACTAGCTTAGTGTTAGAGAGGGAGCTCTAGCACATCTCAGATTTAGTAAGGGTTTTGGGGAATGGCGTAAGTAAGATTGGGAAATGTGGTAGAGATGATGGAAATGTAAAGGATGATGGTCAGCTAGCTGAAAAACTTTACTCATGGAGTAGTCAATAATGGATTTCTGTGAAATGAGGGATATTTCAAGGCAGTGTTGCAAATTTAATTCCTGGAAATTGCTTGACTCTACCTACTCTAATCATTTAGGTTGTCAGTGTTGGTGATGGACTAAGGAATAGTTCCATGGATTCATAATTCAAATAGCGGTAGGAAAGGGTGGAAGTGCTGTGAAGACAAACAGCAAAGGTTGAAGTGGGTGTGGTGGTATGTTGGGGTGAGGGTATATAATGATAAATCCAAGAAAAAAAATACTAGGAAAAAGAATTAGTGGCATTTGGGGAACTGATTTGGCAATAGCAACTCTGCAGGGAATATGGAAAATGAAATCATCCAGAAATTGAGTTGGTCAATAGTACAAAGCAGTTGCAACAAAGACAAATCGTATTGGCATGTAGTAACAGTATTCTTGTGCATAAAACATGAGAGGTACTTATTCTACTTTATCCTTGTTGGGAAGACCTTTTCTGGCACACAAACTTTACTGAGTTTCAAAATCACATTCCGAGAAAGATGCGTATGGATTGGAGATAATCCAGACCAGAGATCCAAGAAGAAGATTTTTTGAAAATATGATTTGTCTAGAACAGATTTAAGCAACTGAGTTTGTTTACATAAGAGAAAACCACAGGAATATTGGTAATATGATAGCAGACTTCCAAAATGGCAAGAAGATAGCAAACAGCTGTTTTCCGTGTTCACTGGATTAGGACAAGGAGTAATCATTTGTTTTGCATGGAGAAATAAATTCTTATGTACTGTACTAGGGAAACCTAGTTTTAAATTAGGAAAACTCTACAGCTGAAGAAAGTTTTTTTAGTTTAAGGACAGAAATAGACTATGATGGAGGTTTTTTCTTTTTTTTTTTTTTGGGTGGGATGGAGTTAATTTTCTTCATAGTAGCTCATGTGGGGCTGGACTTGTGACCGTAACAGTGTTGTTAAAATAGGGCTGTTTTAGCTATTGCTGAACAGTGCTTTCACAACTACAGGCCTTTTCTGCTCCTCATCCCACCCCACCAGTGAGGAGACTGGCACCTTGGCTTAAAGACTAATATTGGGGTGGGAACATCAATAAAATGAACTCCCTCCCCTTTTCATTCCCTGCCAATATAGAAAGACAAAATGCAAGGAATAGAAGTGAAAAAATAACAGTTTACTTGCAAAGAAATAGCAGCAACCACAAATACACAAAGGAAACAGCTTACCCACAAAAGATGGGAATTTATCACCCGACCTGGTCCCTGGGGAACACAGGGGGAAAAAAATGGCAGAAGGTCCTCCCCGCCAACCACTCCCTGCGCCCAACTGAACAAAAATAAAAATGGGAAACGGGCAAAAGTGAAAACCTAGGAAAGCTGTGTTGTTCACAAGGAATTATACTGTTAAACTGCCCACTCTGCATCACCCTGTCAAGTTCAGGTCTTGACTGTAGCAGTGCTGTTAGTCTGGAAACACTTGTTCTCTGTCACGTGTTGCCTCCCCACTGTGGGTTGCCCTGCTTGATTTGGCTGGGCTGCGGGGCGGTGGAAATCCCGCAATCCTGGCACTGGCAGGGGTTCCCGGCAGTTCTTAAAGAGACAGTCCCTCAAAAAATGTTGGAAAAACAAATAAAATACAAAAAAACTCCTTCCTGTAACTGTGACAGCTGGGGATGCACAAGGAGTTGGGAGGGGACATAGCTAGGAAAGCTGGCCCAAACTGACCGGGGAGTTATCCCCTACCCTGTGGCTTTATGCTCAGCACATAAAAGCTGTGGAAAGAAGAAGTGGGGGACACATTCAGCTACACTTCAAGCTACATCCCAGCTTTTACCTCCAAGGTCCTGTGCAAGGGTTTGTGAAGGTAGCAATGTACCCAGTGCATCAGTTTAACATCAGTCTGTAGTTCCAACAGCTTTATCAGAGTTTCTATGGACTACTTCTGAGTCAAACTTTGTGTGCACCAAAGTGGAGAAAGTTTTATTTCTTTTTTACCACAGTAGTCCATTGGAGCTTTCCTAGAGCATGCTGGAAATATTCTTTAACAACAAAAACTTAAATGAGCAAAAATCAAACTCCACCTTCAAGGGAGATTCGAGTCCCTTCCAGCAGCCCAAATTTTCCCTTTACTCCTGTCTAAGGGACTAACATGTGGTTTAACCTCTTGACAGAATTATCAGGTCTGTTTTTGTTTCTCTGAGGCTGAGTTCCGTTGTTGAATGTTTGAGCTCAGTATGGCATAAAATCTGAGAGGTTTTCTTTGGAAGCCTTCAGTGACATTTACAAATACCAGGAAGCAAAATTCACCTTAACAGCTCTTCTGCATGCTGCCTTTTTAAGTCTGTGGACACAAATACACATTTTACGTAAACATACAGTTCAGTTTTAGTTCAGGTTCACAGATCAAGTAACAATATAGCTATGTAACTGACTTTGTGATTTTGTATTTCCAAAAGAACCTAAGAACATTTAACAAATATTTTCTTTCTTTCTAAGCTTCCACCCTATATTATTTGTTTTAAACCAGGAAAATACTGCAGTTTCTTTACTTTAGTGTTTGATTTTTGGGTGATTTACACAATGTCTATTTTGACTGCAGGAATTTGGACGTCAGCAGGTAGGTAACACACTGACACTTCTATTGATCATGCAGTCTGCAAAAGTTGCTCAAGGCTTTTCTGTTGAATTTGGGTTCTGATTGTCCTCTGGTAGTTTTGTAACTGGTTTCAAAAGCACATTTGCATTTTCAGTAACAGGTTCTGTAAAACCCTGATATATCTCGTAAGAAATTAAATTGGCTTCAAAAAAGTATATCTGAAATTCATAGTTCAGAACAACAAGGTCACAGTCAATGAATGTGTAGCTTTCTAATGGTTATTCATCATAGGAAAAATCAGTGCTAATCAGATCATTGCAGGAACTTTTCCTAATAAAGGTAATTGCAAAGCAAACTCCTTTAATAAAATTATTGCCCACCTTTTCTTTTTAATTTATCATGTTTAGTTGATTTATGGGACTTTTACATGCCACAGTTGAAAATCAGCTGGAAGTAACTCAATTTATGTTCTAGGGATAAAAACAATTACAATGTGATAAGGAAAAAAAATTTCTCCTCCCCTTGCCTCCACCCTTCCAGGAGGGTCAAGTGATAACCCTGTGGATATAAAGCTGCAGATGGTACAAATCATGAGCTCCTGCCTGCGCGTGGAGGGAAATGATGTGTCTACAAGAGGCCCATTGGAATAAGTCGCTGCAAGATGCTCTTCAGGAAAAGCCCTGTAATGGTGAAACAGGAGATGGGCCCTCAGGAAGAGCAAAACCTCCCATCTGCATCTATGTGCACATCCTCGTTGAACATACCATAAATATACCAGCTACAAGTACATGGCTTGGCATCCAGCCAGGTTGGATTACACAGCGCTGAAATTCATGTAAGGATTAGTCTAAGGCTGGGTGAAATTTGCTGTGATTAGCAACTGAGTGTGGTGTGATGGTGTCCTCACCAGCAGTCAGGTAAAGAACAAGGTCTGAGAGCACAGAGCAGCTTTTGTTTCAGCAGTGCAGATGGCAGTGGAGTGTGCTGGGGAAGAGCCCAGAGTTTTCATCAAGTTTTCTCTTACAAAAATAGACCTGTGACATAAGATATCACCGAGAGAGATTGTTCAGTAATAATTTGGCTGAAGGCTAAGTGTTCAGTGGGAATTCGGCCTGAAATTAGTTGGATCAATCCTGAAACACTCTGAGACGCTCTTTCTTCATTTTGTTCAGCTTGCCTGTATTCCTAATTGCACACAGCTGCCCTTTCAATTCATACCTAGTCCACAGATTGCTGCTGACCAAAATGTGCATGTCATTCAAGCACATACCCCATCACAGCACAGCTCAGAAGGCTCTGGAGCTGTTTCTTTTCAGAAGCTGTGCTTTTTGAAGGTGCTGAGACAGGGAGATACCACCCTGACAGCTTTGGTGGTAGCACCTAATTAAATATATGTGAGGACAAACTGTGCTAGACATGGTCAGAACAAAACAAGCCTTGTCCAAAAGCCAAACAGGATGTAGTGTCAGTATGCTCTTAATTGTATGATTTAGTTTCAGGTAGTCCTGCAAGGAGCAAAGAGTTGGACTTGGAGATCCCTATAGCTCCCTCCAAGCTTGAGTTAGTCTATGATTCTAAAAGTTTAGAAACCTATGCCCAAAGCTGTGATTCTGGAAAGAGGGAATGCCTAGAGGAAGGGAAGACAGGTTGGCAGTGGCACAATCACAGTATGAATACTTATAGCCCCTAGCATTTTTGTTTTGTTTTGTTTTCTCAGTACTGTCCTAGCTTCAACTCCACTTCTCTTCAGGTTAAGGACTTGGTGGGTATGTGAGTTCAGTGGATAACCTGAACACTGAAGTGAAAGGGCTTTGTAATAGTTAGGTCAGTAAAAACACTCAGTGAATAAGGACTGAGAACTGTGACTTTCTGAAAACCAGTGGAAACATCTTCAGCAAAGACTGTGCAGGTCTCCAGCTGAGCCTGAGATTCCAAAGGACATTTGTGGATTGTTTTTGTAGGCTGCAGCTTGTACAAAACCTAAACACACCAGTAACTGCAGTCAAGAAGTCTTGCTGCATTTTATTTCTGCTATATTAGTATGCCAAGTAGGATCAGGACTGTCTTCTGTACTTCAAACAATATGAAGCAAAAGAGGCACTGATTTGTCTTTATGCAGATATGCATATTTCTGTGTCTCCTCAAACTTATTTAAAACTCCAGTTATTCTCCAGTTTTCCATCAGCACCACCCTGTAAGTAACCAAACCTTTCCAGTAACTTTATTCAGAAGCCAATCAGGTCTGTAAGTAGAAGAAGCTGTGTGGAAGACAAGCATGCTTCACTGGCATACATAGCACTTTCCTGTGTAAAGAGGAGCTGTGCAATGACCCTGGCTTTCAAAAGTGGAGTAAAAAAGCAAATAACACTGTGAGGGAGAAGGGGTGGTGGTGGTGTGGTAGTGGAATTCTCCTAAAGAGCACTTGGTTGTGTCAAATGACAGCTCTTCTTTTAAATGACTGTTTCTGAGAACTATACAGTAGCTTTGCTGATGCCTTTTACAGTAAATTCATTTGCCCAGAACTCTTGCACAAAAGGTTCAGAACAAATAGGACTCATGCTGAGTAGCTGTGTGCTGATGCAGTTCTTGCATAGTAGGGGTCTAAAGGTTTGTCTTAATAATTAACATATGCAATTAGCTACTGGAGAACACATCTTGCTCCCACTCACTGGTATGACACGTGACTAGGTGCTGCAGTGATCCTGAATGGAACATACGGTTTTCAAGGTTGAATGATACTTGAGGCATACAACTGGGTACAGTCCTATTCCCACTTGAACTAAGGGCAAAGCTTCCACTAACTTCAAAGTTCCTATCCTACATGCATACACACACAGAGAACTGGCCTGTTGGCAGATTACGAGCATGAGCGGGGTGTATGACAATAGAATTACAGAAAAGCAAGCCCTCACTTGACTTATGCTCCCATAAATGTGGGTTTGGTAACTTCCCACCTTTTCTTACTAACCCTTGAAATATTTAACTGTTAAGTTCCTACTACATGAAGATTGTAGCTAAGTAAGAGAAGGAAAGCTTTCTTCCTTAAGGACAGGTGATTGCTGCTCCAGGTAGGCTTTACCTGCCATAACACGGACTGCCAAACAGAGCTTTGTTTTTGTTTTGGCTCACTCAAGGTCCTGATAAATCCTCTTGAAAGGAGCAGATCAGCCCTCAGTATACTTTTTTTCTCTTTTGTATGTCACTGTCAAATGAAATAAATGACAAAAACACAGAGACGACCTTTTGGGTTTAACAGGCTCTGCAAAGGCAGAAGAAGCTGGTGTCAGTGCTTAAGCAGTTAGGATAATTTTTGGCTATGCACGTAGCCCAGTGAGTAAGTTGGTACGGTTGGGCTCAAAATAAAACTGTTCTGACTGCAAGTGCTTTAAAAATAAAAGAAAGACAGGAAATTACTTGATTAGACAACTTCATTAAAAAGATGGAAAGTTTTCCTTCCATCTGATGGAAGACTTTAGTCACTGGAAAACACCAATTTATTGAAGCATAAACTTCTTTTAGAAATTAATTAATTTTGGCCATATTAATTTCCAGGAAGAACCTTGGGCTGGGACATGGGAGAGCCAAGCTGAATTCTTTGTCCCAAAGCAAGTGAAGCATGAGATTGAATCTCTCTCACCCCTTCAATTTTGGCTTTTCTTCAGGAACTAGGACGCTGTGTAGATTTCTTAAAAAACTCAGGAAGATTTGATCTTCAACCCAGTGTGCTAAGAAAAGAAATATCCAGTGCTTTAATATCCTCACCAAAAGGATTTTTTTTTTGTTTCCTCATAAATCCTTTGGATTTTGGAGTGAGATTCCACAGGCACTTTGACGTAATTCAGATAATTCTGTGGTAGTTGCTCTTCCTGTGTCATATCCAAGTTCAAGATACTATTCAAGAATATGTTGTGTGGCTTGCCACAGGTATTTTTGGATTTCCTCTCAGTCTCTACTGATAAGGCAATAAGAAATAGCAATATTTTCACAATTCGCTGGCCTCTTCATTCATAGATTGCAATAGCTTGAACATTAGCACAGACCACAAACAGCTTCGGAGTGTCACAGTGAGAAACTGGTGCTTTTTGCGACATCAAATTTGGCACATGAGTCAGCTATAGGATGAATGCAATTCACATGAGAATGGATTGATTATCATGTTGATCACTGAGCTGCAGAAATGCCATGGGAATGTGTTTTACGTCATACTTCTTATACTGCATATTATTTCATTTTTTCTTGTGTCTAGCAAGAATTTCTTTCATTGTCTGTAGGGTAACAGAATGGATCTCCACATGAACATGAGAAAAGCTGCAAAGTTCTATCACTTCTAGCCTGGAACCACTTCTTCTTCTTGAATGATAGCACTGGATTCCTACAAGAGAGAGAAGAGAGTGGCATCCTCTTTCCCACTCACTGTTGATGGCAGTACTTTAGTCTGCAATTTTATCTGAGTGATTTAAGTAAAAAAGGATGGTATTTCATACTACCTGACATGCAGATTCAGGTCACTGATGCCGCTGACCTACCAGGAGAGCTCTCAGAGGGATCCTACTAACATCTGTGCTGGGATCTGGGACTTCAGGTTTGTTGCTCTCAAAAAGGCAAGGTGACAGATTTCGTGTGTGCTTCAGAATTATTGAAACTGGTCAAATTCATTAAAACACACTGTAAGGGCTGTGGAAGGGTCTTACTAAATCTTCTTACAGAATTGTCTGGTAAATGAGAGATTTAAATTTCGTGTAGGAAAATTCAAAGCCTTTTTATGCCTTTGCAAGAACAGTATTAGCTGTACCAACAGCTGGCTCTTCATTAGCTGTTTGTGTTCAGGAAAGGCACATTGATACCACTACAACTAGTTCTCTGGAAGCAACAGCTCAGTGATGAGCAGCAGTCTGTCAGATGGGCTCTCTGGTATTGTATCCTAATCTCTCTTAGGAATAGAGAATGGCACTAAAGGGTCCAGATTCAGTGTAGTGTTAGGTACATAGTGAAAGATAAGTGGTTGCATCAAAGCAAGCACACCAGTGCCTTGGAAAGAGCACACAGTCCTTGTCCTCCCATCACCAAAAAAATACAGCTCAGAGGGGGTGTCATAGATGATTGGTGGTGTGAAGTGGCTTTGCTAGAAGGCTCTTCAGCTTGGAAATGCAGACAGGATCCTCTGAGTCATGAGCAGTAACGGAGAAAGTGAACAAGAAAAGAGGCGTTCGTGCTTTCTCACATAATCAGAGAGAAGGGTGCCTTGCTATTACTGAATGGCAGATTAGGAAAAAGCAGCAGTGTCCCTTTTTAATCACAGTGTGTGGCTAGTGTTAAAATGATTAATGTGCAAATCATTTCCATGGGATGTGGAGGCAAGTAAGATAAGAAGTTTAAAAAGGGACTAGACAGATCTATGAAGGGAAAGTTAATTAGTAACTACTGAATATGGGCATGACCTTTTGCTAACGGGATACCTGAAATGTTATTACTGGAAAATAGGAGAGTAAAACAAATACAGACAAACTCTTATTAGCCTTGTTCTGCTACTATTTTTACAAGTATCTGCAGCTGGCCATAGTCAGAGGCAGGGGTCTTATGGCCGATAAATTTGGCCTTGTATGTCTGTTCTTCTGCCCATTGGCTCTAGCAGGTGACGATTTTTAAATCTACTATGCAGAAAAATGCAGGTCAATGGTTTCACTTTAAGCAGTGACTTCTGGAAAAAAATAAGTTTTAATAGAAACAGATAGAGAATAAGCATGAGATCAGATAATGCCTTATTTGTACATATCAATATAAAGGAAAATGGGAAGGCAGTGCAGTGGAGAGTGGATATGAAAAGGTTTCAAATCTACATTAAATATTAATAAGTCTGTGCCTAAAACAGACTCTAGCTTAGGTATTTAGTGGAAAAGTAGAGAATGAGGTTAAGACAACACAATGTGCTGCTTCCTGCTTATCATAACACAACAAATTATTATGTTCTGCCGTCTTCTGGTGTTCCTTAGAGACACTGATTGTTTAGTTTCCTGTTTGGCATTCCTAAAGGATGCAAGTAGTAAATGATGAAGCATAAAGAAGGCATTATCATGCCGACAGTGATTTCTCTTCTGTTTTGGCTCCTTCCCAAACACAGCAATCATTTTTAGGAGCCGCAAAAGTGAGACATCATGCTGCCTGTGTGGTTCAATATCCGGATTGCACAAATTTGTGCACAGGGTGTTTTAATGAAAGGGCTTTTGTCATGAATTCAGTCATTAACTTATTTTAAAGGACCAGTCACAGATCGGTAGTATTAGCTAGAAGTTAGACCTGTCACACAAGAAATAATCAATGAAGTGAAGATATGGATCCTGTTCTGCTTGTGACAAAACAATCTTTGCATTAGTTAACATTAGTCAAACATTTGACATATTTGTGAGTGTTTTTAAGCAGACAGGATATCCTCTGACTCTTAGCTAGGAGCTAAACCAGAGCTGGTGGAAGACAGTAGAGTTCTCCTCCCCATCACAAACTTAGTATGAGATCTGCAAGATGTAAGTATAGACATACAATTGAATTTATATTCCTCCATGATTTCTCGTCATTGAAGGCATTATAACAAGAATATGCAGCTAATTGGATTAAATGAATTTTGTTATTTGTGAATGGGGAAAAGCAGACTAAAGATAGCCTACCACACTGAGGTATGAACAACTGATAAATACAAGAACAGTGAGAATTATACCAGATTGTCGTGGTTTTGCTTTGGGTTAATTTGCTTTCACACCCTCCACACAATTACTTTAAGCTGAGAGAAGGTTTATGCAGACAAAAGAGACTGGATTTGAGAAAATATCATGAACATTTATTACTAGCAAAATAAAAAC
>JAYRBT010000001.1:87768842-87789151 GCA_036023395.1 Myiotriccus ornatus
TCCGTTTTTCTTAAATATGTAATTAGCAAAGGCGTCACTACGAGTTTTGATTGGATTTTGTCCGGAAATCTACTTGGACAAAATCATTCACAGCCCCAGGGACAGGCTGGTGGGCAAAACCACGACACAGATATACCTATGATATCTGCTCAGATAAAACTGTCACTTCCAAGTAATGACAGCTGCTGACCAGGTCCTTTGCTAAGATCATCACTCCAAAAAACACGTGGCAGCTGTTAATCGTGTTTTTGTCCATCCACACAGTGAAAACAAAATGACATGACTCAACTCATCTTTCTAAAATTAGAAGTACACTAACAAGCAAAGGATTCAGGAAACCCATGGTCTTTCAGAGATGTTAGACAGGCTGACCCATGTGTGTTACAGAAACCATGTAAAGGGAAAGATTTAACATAAACTGCAGCCTTCTAAATCCCAAGTAGTACACCAGATAGCCCAGAGCTGCAGGACTGCATAGCTCACACATAGCTCCCCTTCCGTCAGCTCAGATTTACTCTCTGTTTTCCTTTAATTATAAACTCATTGCTATGTTTAAATTGTCATTATAGCATAACCTTGCGGCTATGCTATTAAAATGCACAGAACAAGCCCATGATATTGCTGATATGAGTTCAGTCTCAGAAGCAATTAAAACTTTATGACCTGGCGCTCAGTCTCCATCAATTTACTCACTCTAAGGGTGAAAGCTTGAACTACTTCATACGTACAATAACCACAATTTGGCCAACTACTTGAACTCTTAATTAAATAACTTTTTCAGCCTCTCTCTAGACTCAAAGGAGGCACATGCTGTGCTTTTACTTCTGATTTTCTAGGCATTTATACTGTTAACCTGAATAAAGGAAAAATAACACTTTAGCTCTCAAAGTGAGGTTTAATTTGCAGAGAAAAGAAGGGACGATGGGTAACAAGGGATGAGGGGTCCTTTACCACAAACTGAAGTGCCTCCCTGATGTGGGTTGAAAGCACGGCTGAGGCCTGTAGCTGGGGCAGATTCTTGGGTGCTGAGACCTCAGAACTAGAGGCTAGTTAAGCTATGGGTGTCTTCATAAAACCACATGATAATGGGAGGCAGGGGGAAGACAGACATGATTGGAAGATAGGTTTAAAATAATTTTTACAAACTGTGGTTTTCCTCCCAAGAGTCAGCCTACATTGCTGAGGAAACTTGAAATGCTAAGGGCTACAATGTGCTCTCAGTTGCTGCGTTACACGAAACAATTTGTGTTTCAACAAAACTTTTTTTGTCCTGCGGTTTATGTGGTTCCACTGCTGTAATATCATTACCTTATAAAATGATACATTCCAAAAGCTCTTTGCAGAAAGAAACGCATCCCATGTCCAAGGAATACGCAGCACAGAATGACGGTGGTGTCAGAGCCACCCCATGGGGTTACCGGTTCCATTTCCCTTTCCAGTTTGGGGGGACTCAAGATCACTTTATCTCTGGAAACTTCAAAAATGTCCTGTGCAATCTCTACCTTGTGCTGATTTTTTGACCCACTTGGTTAACCAAAACTCAGGATCCTGTGGGTTGTCTCTATCTGGAGGAGAGATTGATGGTGGAATCAGATATCTTTGATGCACTTCTTGTTTTGCAAATAAAGTCATTTCCTGACCGCAGTGCACTTTGTGTAGGAAACTGTGTTTACTCGCAGTTCCAAATCCTCTTTCAGTGAGTTTTATTTGATAGTTTATGAAATTTATTCTTGAACTATATGTGGCTTTGGATTATAGATGAATCTGTGTATTCCAGATTTAATTATGTGTTGCATATCTGCTATATAAATTCTTAATGATTAGCTGAAGTTTGATGGTTGTTGTGTTTGAACAGTTTGCAGAAAAGCAAGCTTTAAACTGGTCACTACTACTGATCACTACTTTGATGCAGTGGGCTCACAGAAAATTGCAACAAAACAAGAAAACATCTTTTGCAAGGCTTTGAAGTTTGCCATACAATACTGTGTTGTGGAACAACAGGAACAAAACCACAGGTGGCCATCTAGTAGTATTTTCTTTAACAAATAGCAGAAAACTAGAATGCCTGCAGCACTGAAACTGTGACTAGAGTCACCAGGAATTAGCTGCAAAACAAAGAAAATGCAGAACAAACAATCTTATTTAACCAAATAAGATTTGGCATCCTAAGAGCTCTATTTCCTGCAAGTGATGGAGAGGGTATGGACTGCAGGAAGCAATGGCTTCAGACAGCAGTGCTGACCTGACTTATTATCTTCTGTTTTTATAGAGCTGAAACCTGGAAGGGAGATATATTAGAGAAGGGATACTTTGTCTGTCTGTTTGTCTAAGAAAATCTGCACAGTGGCCTGTAGACATCAAACATTCCTAAGGCTGATGACTGACCTTTCCAAACAGCTGTTGTCTCCACCTTGTTATCTGCATAGCTTTTGTGTTACGTTTGGACAGTTAGAGATCCATGTATTCTATGCATTGTTGCTTGTGTGACAGTTTCCACGTATTGTTTATATGACCATATGTTGAAAGCACGACTATGGTATTTACTACATTGGACTGCATACTCTGCTAAGAGTCCCAGCTCTCTGTCCCAACTCTCTCTTCTGAAGAAGAGACAAAACGTAGGACGCAGAACTGTAGAATGGCAGAAAGTAGTCTTCCTGTGCTTAAGCTCTGCCAAAAATTACTAAAATACAAGAACTACAAAAAGGGACAATATTGCGCCTCAGAGTCCTCCTTTCAGTAGGGTTTCCAGGCTTGGGGTGAACAGCTGGCAGGAGTCAAAGACATGGTGACCTCAGGGACATTCAACAGACATGGATTTGAGAGCATGGTATGTTGACAGGAGGTGGAGGGGGATTCTATGATGATCTTGCGAGTATACCCTGCTGGAACTGCAGGCAGAATGGAAGAGAGCTCTTACGGACTCCTAAGCACCAAGCACTCCCCACCATATGCACTGCGAATGTATTTTCCTGTGTGGTTCACATACAGCAGAACTAGGATTGTGAAAGTGGATGGAAGAGCTCCAAGGATGAATAATCAGAGAACATTCAAGCACATGCTGTCCAAAAGGAAACTTCAAATCCACACCCTGAACCAAGTCTGTTCAATCATAGCTAGGAGAATAGAAAAGTGTGTTTAAAGGTTAGTTATAAAAGCTGAACATAGCATTTAGGCAGTTGTCCTTCACCCTCTTCTTCAGTGGGGGCTTCTGTGAGCAAAACCAGCATGTGCAGGCTCTAGGGAATCGATGGGCAAACCAGAGTAGCAAAGACTTCTTTTTGCTGAATGATACTTTCAGAAGGAGAACACTGAATCTTTGGATGAAGTCAGAAGAGGTCAGATGAAGTACTAAATGCACGTAAGAGATGACAGAAAATAAATGAGATGGAGTGTTGCAAAACGAAAAGTGAAGTGCTCCGTGCAATTCCATGCTAAATATTCAGTGGGGTTTCAAAGGAGTTTTGTGAGTTCTTCAGTTCATCTGAATTCACAGGAGTGGGGCTGAAGACACAAGCCCTGCAAATGCTGAAGTACACTCTGTACTTCCACTACTTGAGATTACTGTTTGAGATTACCAGATCCCAGAAGGCTGCCTGCCTGCCTGCCTGCCTGAGCTCTTTCAGAGCCTCTCTCTCCCCTGTGCAATTAAAGGGAGTCTAGTCATCACCTGGATTTGGTTTTAGTATTTAGCAAGAAAACTCCTAAGTAAGTTTGAAACACGGTGTCACAGGAAATGGAATAAATGAGTGCTGTGGTTTTTAACCCCAGCCAGCAGTTGAGTGTCACGCAGCCAATTGCTCACTCACCCACTCCTCCCCCAGTGGGATGTGGAGAAGAATCGTAAAAACATAAAAACTCGTGGGCTGAGATAAGAACAGTTTAATAACTGAAACAAATAATAATGATGATGGTAGTTATACTGAAAAGGAGAGATATAATAATACTATACTATTACTACTACTAATATAATAATACTAAAAAAATGCTGATACTTCTAGGGATGGTGATGATAATAATAATGAAAAGGAGAGAAGGAGATGCAGGAGAGAGGAATAAACCCCAAGAGAAACAAGCGATGCAGAATACAACTGACCAGCATCCACTGACCAATGCCCAGTCCATCCCTGAGCATCCACCAGCCCCTCCTAGCCAACTCCCACAGTTCATGTACTAAACATGATCTGTAGTAAGGGAAACCCCTTTGGCCAGTTCAGGTCAGCTGTCCTGGCCGTGCTCTCCTCCATCTTTCCATCCTTTTGTGCACCTGCTCGCTGGCAGAGCATGAGACAATGAAAGGTCCTTGACTTAGGGTAAGCACTGCTCAGCAACAACTAAGACATCAGTGAGTTATCAACACTATTCTCATACTGAATCCAAGCAACAGCACTGTTTCAGGTACTAGGAAGAAAATTATCTCTATTCTAGACAAAATCAGGACAATGGGGGAGATTTTTTTTTTTTTTAATGCTTCAAATTATCTGATAGGGGTTTTCCCTGTAAATCTTTCTCAGACTGCATTGAAAGAAATATTTCAATATGTAAACTATATATAAAAACCTATATTATTGCTATAGTTTCTGTTTATGTATCATAAGTTTTTGTTAAAAAAATTATATTTAACTAAAGAGAGAGAGTTTACTTTGCAGTGCTCAAATCAACTAATGGGCTGAAACTCAGAGTCCTTGGAAGTTGTTGGAATAGTTTTGTTCTTGGAAAAAATGACATTTGTGGCTCAGCCAGTAAAGGTTTACACAGAACTACTGTGCTAAATGCAGGGGAGTTTGGCTGTGGCAGCAGTTAACTGAGTTTGTTCTGTGCCTGGCTGACGGCTCTTGGGAATGCACCAGACTCAGAGGAGGTGCCAACACCATTCTGGCAACTTATAAGCACTTTGAAGTCAGCCTGAGCTCAAGCTGTCTAGAAATATAGCACATTTTTATGGAGGGTTCTTGAAGATGCCTGAACACTCTCCAAAAGGGGCTTTTCTAGCTAAGAAAGGTCCCAAGACGTCCTTCTGTCTGATTTTAAAGCAAAGGTAGATAGAAACCATGTACTCTGCATGCTGGGAGGCTTGAGCACTGATCACACCTGATGTTTTCTCTTCGGAATACAAGCAATTTAACTAAACCTTCTTGCATAACATTTTATGATCTTCCTTTCTAGACTAAGATGTTTTTGGATGAACACTTAACAAATTTTCATGGTGGTGCACTGCAGGCAATGAACTGGAACTGAAGTAAAATTTCAAGTATGGTGTATCACATTAAAAGGGTGAAAGGTGAAAACAATGTAAAATTTAGGAAAAAAATGATGACATATTCACAATGATTAGGCTCTGATTCTGATGAGCAGACCACTGGTCATTCAAGTTTCTAAAAAAAAGCCTGTTGGGATGAATGTTTTCAAATTTTTAGACTCAACAAGAAAAATAGTGAATGATTCACAAGCTTGTCCTGTATAAGCAAAAATTCATATTATAATTTGTTCTTTTATATTGCAATTTGTATTAGCTATGGGTTAATAGAAATTTCTTTTCAAAATGTAGAAATAAATTTAAAAAGAAGAAAACTTAAAATTTGTAGCTATGTACAGGGATATAATTAAAAGCAGATGTTATTTCAGATGAGATGATGTTATCACTTACACAATATACTCCCATGGCTCAAATGGTTAATATACAGGTTTTCACAATTACCCCTGTAAATGTTTTAAACAGTGAAGTATAAAGAGATGACCATAAATTATTTATTATTTCTGACTTTTGTTTCCAGACTATTCCTCCATTAAGATTATTTAAAGCTCTCCAACTTTCATTTATCTTGCTGATCTCAAGCAGCAAACTCGAGTCAGTCCAGTGACTCATTTCAGATGACTCATTTCAGCAGCTAACTGGGGAAACCCAGGTCAGTCAAGATATGGTTCCTTGAGAGCATCACTTACAGATTTGGACTTGTTATTTCTGCTGTGTGAGCAAGCCAAATGAAAGTTTTGATATTGCAGCAGTAATTTCATACATGGCAGTTTGTTCAAATCTATTAAAATATCAGACTAATATATTCTCTGGCTGCAGAAGCAGAGTAGAGATGACGAGATTTCTTCCACCTTTTTGGAAAAGGATTTTGTTTGTCTTGCTTTGGGTTTGTTTGTTTTTTACCCCAAAATTTTCATTTGCTTGGAACTGAATCGATAATGTTTTTTTACTGACTTCCTCCTATTGAAGGAATGGAAACAAGTAACTTTCTCATGCTCTGTATGTGTTGCTTAAAATGTACTAAGCTCTTGGCAGGCAGTGAAGAGGACATCAGGAGTTTTATCACTTACTGATATTTTTCGTATGAAACCAAATTACTCCCTTCCTGCTCCATTTTTAAACAGGCTGCATCATGACCTGACTCCTGGTTCATTACCAGCCTGCAAGAAACAAATGGGTGTTATTATTTTGATTTGTGGTTCTTACTGAAATTTTCTCTTTGTTACTTTCTCTACTGATGCAACAAAGACTGTAACCGATGCTCAAAGAAATAAGGGCATGGCCATAGCTTCAGCTGCTATGGCTTATCAGACTCTAAAAACCCTTTTGACATGCATCAACAGATTTCAAAGGGAAAACCAGAAACTTCTGAAAAAATTCAGTACATGCCTATTTTCTCTATTTTTCATTCTGTTATATATATGGAGGAGTTTCAGGTAAAAGTCTTTTTTTGAAAGGTTATCTGGTGGTGTTCAGAAATTCCTTTGATGATAGGCAGCCTACATACATGCTCATGAATGAAAGTGGTTCATGGCAGAGGCACAAGCTCTGTCCTATGACCATGTCTTTGCACGCTCCCTAGCACACTTCTGTCTTGTGTCAGCTAGCACTCTGCTAGGAAATAGCAGAGGTGATACAGGGACTAGACCAGGCTGGGGACTTTTCCCAGTCAGAAGTGAAGCTGAGGACAACTTTTGAGACCACCTTTTGGAGTTTAGTTTAGCCAAATGGAGAGAGACCTCTCTGTTCTCTCTTGGTGCTAAGATAACTGCGATTGTCATGGTCCATCTGGATTTCTCAAATTTACAGCACAACATAATCTGTAAATTAGATTTTAATGTATGAGCATTAGGAAAGAAAAGAAACAAACCCAACAAACAAGCCTCGTTCCCTTTTGTGCAGACTAGTCTACCATGTGAATTCACTAATTCATCACTTAATTCATGATGTTTCTAACTCACAAGGTCTCTAATTCATAACTCACAACTCCTAACCTGTGCATCTATGACCTGAGAGAATGTCCTGAAGTTGTGTCAGGAGAGGTTTAGGTTGGATATTAGAAAAAGATTCTTCACCCAGAGGGTGGTTGAGCACAGGAACAGGCTCCCCAGGGAAGTGGTCACAGCACCAAGCCTGACAGATTTCAAGAAGCGTTTGGATGATACTCTCAGGCACATGGTGTGACTCTTGGGGATGGTCCCGTGCAGGGCTAAGAGTTGGACTCAATGATCCTTGTGTGTCCCTTCCAGCACAGCATATTCTGTGATTCTGTAAAACAGTTACCTAGCTGATGGTGAGAGTGCTTACCCTTCCTCCTTCTTGATGGTGTGGAAACCCTGTCTTTCATGATTCCCTGTTCTCACTGTGAAGCTGGAAAGCCTCAGCAGTCCAGCTATTGTTGGATCTCTTTCAAAAGCTTTTTTTTTGGTATTTATACCTTCCAGCTTGGAAGTTTGGTCTATACAGTTTCCATGAGTTATTTTATTCTGAAGAAACTGCCAGACAGTTGATATGGAAGCATGATGGCTGCTGAACAGAGTAAGCTGCAGGTGACTGTGGCTGCATGATAACCTTTAGCCCTTAATGGCCAGTGTGTCCTGCCTGTGGGTTGTCCTTGCTTTGACCTAGTGGCATTGTTCCCAGCACACATCAGGCTTTACTATTAGCTGTGTGTTAGACAGAGTCTGAGCAGGAGGGGAGTGAACATCACAGGGATGAAGATCCATGGAGTAGTTCTCAATTTAGTTGTAAATTTTCTTACGGCAAAAAAGAGAAATGGGCAGGGCAAATGGCCAGAAGATGGCAAAAGATAAAAAATGCAGCCTTGAAACCTGCAACATAAGGCTCTTTCAGTTAGAAAAAGCTGTAACTACCAAGTATGAATGCAGAAAAGTTTTTTCATCTAAAAATAATTTGTTCTGTGTGCTACACTGCTAATGTAGACCCACTCTCACCCTCTACACCACTGCTTACACTGGCATACATGTGGAGCAAAACAAAGTGTAATGTGACTCTCTCATATACAGCAAGTTCATCCCTTGTAGACTTCATAATGGATATGATGACCTTGTTAGCCAGTCTAGGTGTGGTCAGTTTTGTCAGTATTGGGCTATCAAGGCACAGCAGAGATTTTTGCTCAGCTTTGTAAGGTGTGTATACACGTACTTGCTAGGAGGTGCAAATATTCTCACCAATTAGATGCGGAATTTCTCAGGAAGCCTCTCTTTCCCTCACAGGACTGAATCAGGTTGTAAGAAAAGAGTGAGCTGATGCACACAGTGAAGGAGCAAAGATGTGCCCAGGAGTCCTACTCAGCTCACATCTTTGGGACACCTCCAGGCCCCCACAGAGACGCACAGCATGAGAAAACAAGGAGCACTGAGCCACTTTCCAATTCTGAAGCTTAAAGAGGACTAAAACATTACCTGTAAGGGATGCAAATGTTATGAGATTTAGGGAAATATTTAGGCATAATGTCAGTTTTGTAGGCAGCTAGGGAATTGGTCTCAAGTCAAATGCTATTGTTCTAATCTGAAAATACGAGAACTTGAAAACAGAGGAAGACAGTTTGGCAGCATCTTCTCCTTTTTTCTGCCACACACGAAAGAAGGAGACAAAACAGGAATCTTCAGCATATCCCTTCATTGTTTTATACTTTTCCAATTGCCTGGAAATGAGGAAGAGAAGTGTGAAGAGGCAGAGCCAACACTATCTCCATAAACATCAAGACAATCTTAGTTGCTCATAATTTGATACACTCATACAGTGAAAATGACCATTTCCAACTTCTAAGGGACTTAGAAGTATTTCTAAGTTATGCATGGGTTAATAAACTCTAAGGCATGAAAAAGAGAGGAAAAGGATTAGGTAGTGAAGGAAAAGGATTTATAAGGGTTGGGATGATGACAGTCACTTCAGGCACAGGTTTCAAGGTTTAGCCAAAACTAGTTGAACACCCGCAATGTCACTGCATGATTTAAGTAGTGTCTATTACGGCCTGTATAAAATCCCTCCCTGTTGAACAGCTGGATTTTATATTACACAAAAATGATCTAATTTAATTGCTGAAAACTCTGTCAAATGTAGTTTTATGTACTTGCGGAAAAAAATCCTAGATTGAAATGACTGCATAGTTTATGTTTTAATTATGGAGCTTTGACCTTACGCTCCTTCTCAAAAGAAGAACTTTTGAATCTTTTTGAGCCGGCCTTTGCTGTCTTCCTGAGTTCAGACTAAGTGATGCCATCCTTCACAGAGATTTCTTGTAAAATTAGGTAAGAAACTATTTCTACTTAAAGTTGGCTCAGCTGTTTATTTAAGATTGACCTACCCAAAATGAACAATGAATCTGATTTGTAACACTTCACAAAGCATTTCACCTAGTGAAACCTTTTTAGTAAACACTTCGTGAAGTGAGCACTTATAGAAAAATACTGGCTTGCTTAGCAGTATGTATAACAAAAATGGCCCAATGACCTTTCTTCAACAGAAAGTACTATCAAGCATCAAAGAATCGTAGCTATGTTATTAAAATGGGTAGACTACTAGTCATATTTAAGACAGTGATTTATAAAAGTATATCTCCTGCTTACTAAATCAGGACAATTTCCATCACTAAGTGGGTCACCTAACCACCAAAGCACATGCTTCACTTTGTACTTTGTTCTTTGGTGGCTTCTCAGAAAGTTGCAGCTTTATGGAAACACTTTGAAACACTCCAGAATCATCAGTGTTTCTTTTGTAGTCAATCAACTTCCTTTTCTTCTTCCCCCCTGCCCCCCCCCTTTACCCCATCTTTTATTTTTATATGCTACTACTTTTTATGAAATTTTAAATGTTTCAATGTTTCGTCTTGGCTTTTTTTTTTTTTTTTACAATTATATCTTTTTTTGCAACTTCTTTACAAATTTTTGTTTCTGTCAGTTCTTGCTTATTTCTCTTATTTTATGTGGTAAGTGTAAGGTTATATATATATATAATCTAGCCCATGCTCACACAATTCTGAACATAGAACTGGCATTTATAGTTCAAGGAAGAAATTGTGGACTAACATGCTGAATGCATTTTTTGCCCTTTACAGCTGCTGACAACACTGACAAAGAAAAGAAGGGCATACCATGAATCTGCCAGTAAAACTGATTTTAGGTATTTAAGATATCTTAGCATCAAGAGACCTATTATCAACTAAACAATAAAAATTATGAAAGGCCCAACAAAGGTGAGATGCATGAAACTCAGGTACTACAGGTGGCTTCCATCTCCTAAGGATGGGGGATACTTGAGAAATACGATTTTAGGAATGAAAAGGAGCATCTGCCCATGGGTCCCAGCTGCTAGTCCTCACACAGGTCACATTCATTTTGCATATGTGGACCCAGAGTTGAGCATAGATGTGAACTACCTTGCAATACAATTGTACTGCAGACAATTAGGGAATTAGCATCCTGTTTGACCCAAACTGACAAATACTATCAAATATCTAAAAATGTGGGACTGAAAAAAATTGATAAATCACTTCTTTAATAGAAAACAAACTTGCAATATCTGCAAGTGCTGATGATCCTTTTATCGTTTATGACCATAACAGTTCTTCCTTTATTGAGTGTTATAGGGAGAGGCAGGAAGCCTGGCAAAACACAGAAGTATAAGCACAGTGTGCTGGCACCTTTTGAGTAATTGTTCCAGTTGCAGTCTAAACTGCTTTAGTGCTGCACTGATTGCTACTGTGCCCTACATTTGATGTAGTAGACTTGATTGCCTTTGTGTAACCCTACTTGTGGCTGAAAACCTCTTGAATGAGAAATTCAAAGAGTGTTCTAGTGATCTCCATGCAAAATTACCCTTACAGTGATGAGCTGTTTTAGTCTGCTTTTTTCAAGGTTTCCAAAAAATATTTATAAACAATAAAATGATGGGTTTAGTCTAGTTTTCCTAAGAATGTTTTTAGAAGACTGTTTTTCAAGTAGCCATTGCAATAAAAACATACAGAAAAGCCCATAAATCTTTCGTATGCAACTGATTTGTAACCAGTGTGTTTTGGCCAATTTTATTTTAATGTGTGGCATTAGGCTTCAGAAGGGGAGTTACAACATCAAGAATAATTAATACATAGTACCATGAATGGGGCTGATAGAAACTCTGTAAGAGTCATCTCTTTTTAATATTGTTAAAATTATCCATTTGGACAGTTTATTTTTTAAAAAGGAAAGTCACTCAAATCCATTCAGAAATTTCTACAATTATGGTTAAGAAGAAAAACTGTGTCTACGTGCTTTAAAGCCAGGAACAGAAACACAACACAATCAGGGATGTGTAGCTTGCACTTCTCTGAAGTGGCGTGTGGAGTTGGCCAGCTTATAAATCATTGAATATTTCATCTCACACATGCTCATATTTTCTGAGTTATCAGCTAAGTATTTTGAGTATTTTTTTAAGGATATTTTATCTGATTTCTGTCTATGCTCCATGAGCTTGCTTTCTGTGCCAGGAGAGAGGAAAGAGTTATTGCAACATCCTCTCATTGATGCCATCCCTTTCCAGAAAACCTAGAAAATGATAGGTCCCAACTGCTGTAGATAACAGTGCAAGGAAGGTGAGGAGACAGCCTGCAATTGCTCTGTAGAAGGCCAGCTGGGGCCTTGGGCTAGTTTCTCCCCCATGTTTTTGGTGTCCCTGAAAGCTGTCCTAAACAGTAACTCCTTCATAGCAGTCTATCAATGCCACAATACAACTGCTTCACTTACGCTTTTTCTTCTCCCTTCTCTTCTGCTGTGGCTTTCCTGATGACTGGATCTTTGAGGTTAATGGCTGGGACCCCCTAAGCCTAAGGGTAACAGGTAGGTCCAGGTGGGGAACCTACTAGGCACAGAACTCCCTGGAGGGGCAGGAGACTTCCTGCGAGTGGGGCACTCCTGCTAACAATGCTCCTTCCCCTCCTTGATGCTTGCATTTGAACACCTCACCCAGTTGGTTTAAAAGTATGTCAGATTTGTAACGTTTTCAGTAAAGTGAAATATGCCATTGAAAAGCTGCCCTTGAACAAAGCAAAACAAGCTTTGATAAGCTTCTGCTAGGTAAAAGAACAAGGCAAAGCAAAAGTTTAGCAACTTGTTAAATCTGTGCACTTAACTTTCCAAAAAAGGAGGTAAGCTCTGTTCTACAATGAGATCTATGTTGGAGATGGTTTATCTAAAGTACATATTTGGCTTCTTTCCTTTATCTCTGTGCTTTCACTTGCAGTCCTTTATATCTTCTGCCTTATTTGCTCCTCCTCCCAAGTATGCCGTCATTCTGTAACTGTTCCCTGCAATGCTGCTGAGCAACACACCACAAATAACGCACTAATGAAGGGTGGGGAAATAAAGAGAGCACTTGCGGTTAAATCATGTGAACAAAAACCACTGTTTCCAGTTTGTCTGCATGTAATATGAAATTCCACCCTTGGTGTGCCCTCGTCTAAGATAAGAAAAGCAACAATGTGCTGTAGTCTGACTCCTCTTCCCCTCTTCAGGCTGAAGCTCAAGAAATTGAAATCAGGAGGACATGAAGCTCACTCATCACCTGGTGGCATAAGGGAAGCTGGGAGCATTCAGAACTCAATAACTGCTTCTTCCATTTGCTCGAGGGTGGAAGAGGTGCTTCCTCACATGGTACCACCTTCCCAGTTCTGGAAAGAGTGGCCACTCTTTGACCTGGAGAGGCCACTTTGGATGTGTATGGGGAACTGATCATTACAGTAAGATGAATTTTTTAATGCATCTTAAAAAAGCATTGAAAAAGCACAGCTGCCTTGTCAAGTTTAAATCACTTTCAAACTCCATGCTTAGCATTCATGAGAGGTTTATATTACCAGTTTAATAGCTTACATTACGATCAGCTCAAACTACTAGTGTCATATCAGTTAAATGCTGGTCCCTCATCCAGATTTTTTGCCTCCTCTTGAATCAGGCATTCTGCTTAAACACTTTGTTTAAGCTAACACACTCTCAGACAGTGATTTAGTACCAGTTTCAGGGAATGCCCCAAAGGAGAAAGCTTTGATGTGACTGGCATGTTCTCTTAATCAGATTATATTGCTCAGTCTCATTGAGCATTGACCTTCGTCATCTCAGTGTGCTTGCTTTGAGCAGGGGAAACATCAAGGCTGCTCTGAGCAATGGTGAATGAGGCGAATGCATTACAGAGTATTGTAAAAAGTGCTGAGTCAGCAAAAATTGATTTCATAAAAGCAGTAAAAGACAGCAATTATTGTGGAATGAAAGAAAGCAGATAGTTGACTGGAGGTTACTGTCACAAGATTTCTTTGCAACAGGAAAGACGAAAAGCCTCCAAACAAATCCCCATCATTGATGATCCTTTAGTTGTTTTGAACCCTGTAAATAAGGTCAGAACTCCTCAAACAATATTTGCTCCCACTTGGTCCTCCTGATTATTTAACAGCTTTTTGATACTTTATGTAGACAAATAGTAACATCCTACCCTGCAAATCCAAAGAGTTCTGTTGAATAAAAAATGGGAAGAGTAATTAAGCTCAGTGACACATTTCTCTCACTCCAGATACATTCATTTGTAAAATAGTGTCAAAGCTGTGGCTGCTGTTCATACTACTCTGCCCCTCTGCCACAAAGGCATGATGACATTTGAGTGACAGATTTGAATTAGGATTCCAGTTCAAACATTTGTCACGAACATGTTCTTAAAACTCTTGGTTGCTCTTTTGCAGGGGATCATGAAGAAATCTTTCTCTACTTGCAAGCACAGCCTTGCTATACCTTGTATGATATTTCACCTCATTTTTCTTAATCTTTCTTTTAGATGCGGCCTCAGAAATCTGACCCTCCTTTCTTGCTACTAATACAAACTCTCTTCTCGCCATTCACTCAGCACAAAATACTACCATATTTTTCAGAAGGCTGTCTCTGACTGTCAATGTAGGTCCTGCTCAAATTTTCCTCTTCTTTATATGAGTCTTGCTGGTCTGATAAGGTCTAAGACAAAGGTTGAGACAGTAATACTTCCTATAAAATTAAAATTATCTAAATGTAAGCAGATTTATCTCAGAAGACGGGGTTTGGAACAAACTGCATTGTCTTCCTTGGGAGACCATGGCAAGTGTTCTCATTTATTGGTATTACCATCTTTTTCTCCCCATATAAATTTCTTGGTAATATCCTTTAATTTTACATGTATTCCACGCTCTCTTGGGCAAAAGTGTACATCACAGCAGTTTAACCACTGCTTTGCATAATGGGACAAGACATGACTGAGACGCAAGATTATAAAAATGATGATCATAAATAATACATGTAATGGTAAAGCTCTGTTAAAAAGGCAAGTGGCACTAGAATCACAAAGGTGTATAAGTAAGTGGACTCCAGCACCTGAATCTCTAATTGTTACTTTCTGCAGAGTTAACTTAAGTTTTACACTTTGCGGCAGAAAGATCTGGGTGCTTCAGAGGAAGCTGTTTCTTTGGTAATATACTGGGATGCAGGAGGGCTTCAACCCTCTTACGTTGTCACCCTCTATTGTGCCTGACATCTCAAGAAAAAAAGGCTTCAGCTGCACTTCAGACAAGTCAAATTATTTGAACGGTTTGCACTTGTTGTCACTATGAAATATTTGAATTCAGGATGCATATGGGAGGTATGTTCGCTTTTGTTTCTAAAGCTTGAACAAGATAGAAAGCTGGTACTTTTCCTGGGGTGTGAAGTGACTTGATACACCATGAAGAGATGAAGAAAATAGGTAAGTATAAGACAAGTTCTTAAGTTTAACCCTCTAAGTTCACCAACATTAAACATGATGCTAGTTAGTTGTTTTACTGTCTTGAATGCCACGACATAGGAATAGACCCATAGATTTTGTATTTAGCCTGATTTACTGTAAAGACATAAGATGCCTCTGCCTGTATCATTGAAAGAAAAGCCTGGCATTAACAAGACAGGCTTCTTTCTGGCTCAGGATTATTCTTCTCAAATGGTTCCCTCTTTTCTTAGCTCTTTGTTGAACTGAATCATCTTCAGCATTTTTTTTAGCCGAAGACTATTTATCTATCACATTGATTTTCCTTGTAACAGCATTATCAGAAGACATCCATTATACTTAATTTACTCCCATCATACACTAACTTGTTTAAACTGGGTATAGGAGCTGCAGAAAACCATAAAACTACTCTTCATCTGTGTGTACCATGCTAGTTTGGGACATGTTTTAGGGGCAAGGTAGCACTGTTCCTAGCTCTTGGCTGCCACCACAGCCATCTAGAAGATTTTGAAAAGTCACTTATCATGGGAAATGACTGAGAAACATAATGGGACTGTATGCTGTTGCTGGTATTCACAATAGCACACCACCAGTTTAGGCTGAACTGTCTCTGACTAGTTATTAAACGCTCTTGAAAAAGAATCTAATCATTGCTGGCTGGTTGCAAATGACAGTAGCAAAAAGCGTATATTTAGAATGCACTGGAAGAGTGATATTGAAAAAGGCCATGAGCACAGCACACTCTTTCAGTTCATTTTCCCATCATTCTGTCGTTCTGCACAGCCCCTAGATATTCCTGTGAGTTTACCTAGGAAGGTAAAACATCTGAAGGTATAGTGTATGCTTGGTCTGGTGTGCTCTGGATGATGCCCTCCATCTGTGCAATACACCATGCTTGACATGGTTATGGTCTCCATAGACTGGTAGGCTGGCCTGAAGGATGGTTCTGGCAGGAGTCATAAGATGTACATTAAATGTACTCAAAGAAATCTTCTAATCTTCTTGCTGGGGAGGCTTTATAAGTGGCTTCATCTCCCTAGTCCTTGATGGGGAGAAGGGGGCAGAACAAAGAAACCCTGATGGGTGCAGGACAAAGAAACTGTGACCTTCCAGGAAAACAGGAGCAAAACAACAACTGTCCCAGGAACAGATGTCCTACACACAGATATTTATGCCACAAAGGTGTAAAAAGTAACTTGCTGCCTACCCAAAATGAGCTTCTCTGCAAGAGATCTCCCCGACAGACCAGACACTTGCTGGGGATGCAGCATGGGGTCTGTAGCTGACTCCAGACTCCACGATGGGGGTCATCTTTAGTCGATTAGACCCACTCTTGGGAGCAGTTTGGTCAGTGTCATACTGGTAACACCTTGCAAAATATATTTATAGGTATGCACACAGGTAAAAGTTTGTAAGTATTTATTTGCTTCACTCATTGGAATACAGCAGTAACTTCTAATATATCTATATTTACTTTACTCATATATACTTGTTTTCATAGCAGTAATTTTGCAATGACTTGTAGCATGTATTTATATATTTTTACTAGTAGTAGTTTTGGTAGTAATTTATAATAAAGAAATTCACAGAAACCCTGACCTCTGAGTCCTTGTACTGCAGAATTCTGAGAACCCCATGGTCACCATCTTTACACACTCATGAGCCAGGTAACCCCCACAGGTTGTGACCATGACAGCTGCAGTACCATCTCTGTGGGTACTCGTGTGGAATCTAGAGAAAAGACAGAGGACAAAAAGAGCACATGGAAATCCAGAGAAGGAAAGCATTTGAATTCAAATAATATAAAAATGAACTTCATTCATTTTGGAACATAGCAGCTTACTCTGCCATCTGCAGCTCTGTTTACTGTGGGTGGAGAGCTGGCTTTGATTACCAAAATCCAGGTAAAATATTATCTGTGCCCAATAACTTGATAAACGCAGCACCAGTATTTTACCGTAACTTTCATACCACAGGTCAGTTGCTGACACAGTAAAGCAAGTACCATGGGAACAAAGGTGACTGGCTGGGCAAAAGGACACGTGACATTCTTTCCTCTGCTCCTATAGTGAGATAGGCCTTGAGTGACTGCCAACAGGAAAAATGAAGGAATTTTAATGAAATTCATCAGGAAAGCTCCTGTGGCTTTATTGAAAATAACAGTATTGGACCCTTCTTTCCTATTCTTTAATTTTTTTTCTTTTTCTTGATTTTTTTTCCCTATCTGCAAAATGCCAATTTATAGCTGTAGTCTATTTGTGTTTTATAGCAATAAAACCACACATAACGCATGTCTCCAAGGGAGAAAGCATGATGTTAGTGGGAGCTGTGATTGCTTAACACCACTGTCAGCATCTGCCAGCTCCTTTTTAAAGGTTCCACTCACAGAAAACCAGCTCATGAACTGCTTCAGTATTCCACTTTCCTTTGGCTGAGGAGCAGGCCAACACTTCAGGCAATGGAAAGTTTCATAGGAGAATAAAAAAAGCATCTGTGGGTATTTCTGGAAGCAACATGAAATTACTGTCTCTAAACATAATGCAACCTACGTGGGAAATTGTTTTTCTTCTCTTCTGTAACATGTCTCAATAAAAGGAATTATCATAAAACAAATTATTAATTAAAATGCATAAAACATATTAGAGATGCTGTAGGCTGTTCAGGCAGGTCAGAGGACTGGGTTTATATTCTCCAGTGTAGACATCCAGAGTACAGATAAATTTATATGGCTGAGATAACTTTGAAGCAGACAGAGGGGAGCAGGTCAGAGGACTGCTCCCCACAACTCTTGCTGACCACAGATGGATTGTCTGCTGAGATGAACCCTGTTCTAAGTGCTTAAGTCAGGCTTTGGGAAAGCCTGAGAGACTGGGGAGCTGAAAGTCCAGAATAGCTTGCCTTGAAAGGAAAGTTATAAGGAGGAATGTGGCGTGTGCACCCAGGGAATGGGAAGAAGGAAGATATAAGGAGAGGAGTGTGGCAGGGCGACACTGACATCTTGGTAGAAAGAAAACTGAAGACTGTTTTAATTTCTGCCAATGGCTGTAGGATGACAATAGGATTTAGGAGAACCTGTTGTGCTGTAAGGAGTTGGTCTCCTTGGGGTAAGAAGAGAGAATTGCAAATTACTCTTAAAAAAATTTGAGCTAATGTTTGTGTTTGAGGCACAGGTGGAAGGAAAAGGAAAGAAGCAAAACCATCTGGGTAGTGTTATGTGTTGTGAGTGCTGCTGATTACTAAAAGGCTACTGAAAAAATAGTTGCTGATCAGCGTGCTACAGTGAATGACAGGGGTGTCTCAGGGAGGGGACTTCACACGTAAGGTTTTTTTGTTTATATGCAGCAATGGCAATGAAAGTCTGCCTTGGAGGCTTTAAATATGTCCATTTTTAAGGTTGATAAATCTTAATTAGAACTAATAAACCGTCAGTGAGCAAAAGCTATGCCATGACACATCCATAGCAATTTTCTATTTAAAGTGGTTTTGCTCATTTCCCTCCAGTTTCCCACCAGTTTCTACTTCTTATTTCTAACTGGACTCTTTCTATTGTCCTTCCTGTTTGAACATGGCTCCTCTTTTGGCAACCTAGGTTTATGGTAGGGTAGGTACACAGTGGTTGCAAAGAAAAATCATTGTGCCAAGAAATGTATTTTAGACTTTACAGTACATAATCATATAATTATGGAATGGTTTGGATTGGAAGGGTCCTTAAAGTTCAGGTACCAAAGAATAGGGGATAGGTGTTATTAATAGAGAAATAAAAAAAATAGTGTTAGGTATTACTAATTTTTGAGTGAGTGAACATGTTATAGTTCCAGCTGTGTTCACCACTCCAAATTATTTGGGCTTTTTTAAGACTTCCTTGCTATTAGGTTAGCATCAGATCCCTATTTAGGTTGTGCCCAAAGCTTCTAATGACTAATCAAGTAAAAACTGTTAACAATGGTTGTACTGTTTATTTGTTACAACACTAGCAAAAACAAGGCTTCTGCAGGAGCACAGAGACAATGCCAGTAGAAGACCCTAAAACGCATCCAGCAGAGAAAAAAATTGACTGCTTGGCAAAATATTAATCAAAGTATTCTGCCTAGTCTCTGGAAGCATTTGAGGCAGCACTTAGTGCAGTGATTTATGTCCAGACTTGAAAAGTCAGTAATTTACCCTCCAAAGGCAAAGGGTACATGCTCCAGTCATGGGAAATCAATTACCCTAGATAATTAATTATTTTATCATTAGCTAAACACCTGCTACTTTGATTTTCTTGCTTTTTAGGTGGAAGGGATGTCAAAGCTGAGGCAAAAGTAGTTTTGAATTTTGTTTCCTATGTCTTATGCTGTTCTGAGCTTTTATAGTGGTAGAAGAAAGCAGCAGTACAGTAATTTCTACATGCTTCTAAGGCAACTAATCATTCCTGCTAATCTAGAGTGAAATCACCAAAATATCCTAGTTTCTCCTGTGATAAGTTCTATTTTTCAAAGCTCAATCCACTGCAAGTTACTGCTCCTAAAGATTCCTTATTTTTCAGTTACCATATTTCAGGCTCTGCTGCAACTGTGTGCATCCTTTTTGTGCTCTTCTAGCAATTTGAAGAACAGTCTTGTATGGGTTTCCTTGGGCCATTTTGTTACTCCAGTTTACTTGTTGCTTTTGTTCATGTAATGACAGGACAAGGGGGAATGGTTTCAAACTGAAAGAGAGTAGGTTTAGATTAGATTAGATATTAGGAAAAAAATCTTTACTGTGAGAGTGGTTAGGCACTGGGACAGGTTGCCCAGAGAAGCTGTGGATGCCCCATCCCTGGAAGTGTTCAAGGCCAGGTTGGATGGGGCTGTGAGCAACTTGGACTAGTGGAAGGTGTCCCCGATCTTTAAGACTCCTTCCAATCCAAACCATTCTATGATTCTATGAATTTCAATGGTATTCTAGCAAGACACTGGATTATCTGATTAGAGAAATGTGACCATTGTACACTTTGTCCAAATTTTATTGTGTGCAGTCCATTTCTGGTTGAGTGAGAAGGCTAAATCTAGAAATCCTTTGCTCACAGTTTCAGGTTGCTTTTGTGCATGTTGGCTGTTACTGTACAGCATTTAAGAATAATTTCTGAGCACACATTGTACAAATTAATGAGCAAATTGCAAAAGGATATGTTAGAGAGCTCATCTATGATAACAGCAGACAGATCTTGGTCATAACAGATGAGGACATTTTAAACTCTATCTATCTATCTATCTATCTATCTATCTATCTATCTATCTATCTATCTATCTATCTATCTATCTATCTATCT
>JAYRBT010000001.1:87789251-87906402 GCA_036023395.1 Myiotriccus ornatus
CTATCTATCTATCTATCTATCTATCTATCTATCTATCTATCTATCTATCTATCTATCTATCTATCTATATCTTTCCACTTTTATGCTTTGTTTCTCTTTATTTCCTTAAGCATTTCCTTAAGTGTTATTTTTATGCTTTAATATTGCTCTTTTACTATAGATAATAACACCCAAAATGGCAACATACCTATTTACCTCTAAAACAAAATTGTTCTAAAAAAATCCTACATATATATGTTTACAAACACTGATTATTCAGTCTCGTTTCCCTCTAATCTACCCCAAGGACTTTACTAATAAGAACCTGGTTTACTCTCCCCTTACGGAGTGGGCTGTAACAAGGTCATCTTGTCCAGCCCTACTCTTCAAGCAGGGACACCTAGAGACAGTTGTCCAGGACCTTATCCAAGCTGCTTTTAAATATCTCCAAGGCTCCACAACCTCTCTGGTCACCTTCCTAGTGAAAAAGTGTTTCCTGATGTTCAAAGAAAACCTCCTGTGTTTCTGTGTGTGCCTATTGCCTCTTGCCCTGTCACTGGCCACCACTGCAAAGTGGTCTTTTTTCACCCTCTGTTTTTTTATTGAACACACCCCCAAAGTGTGTTCTTTTTGCATCCTCCCTTCAGGTACTTATAGTCATTGATAAGATCCCTCCTGAGCCTTCTCTTCTCCAGACTAAACAGTCACAGTTCTCTCAGCCTTTTTTGTCTTGTCAGAGATGCTTCAGTCTCTTCATCTTCACTGGACTCTCTGCAGTATGTCTGTGTCTCTCTCCTACTGGAGAGCCCAGAATCAGACCCCACCTTCTGGGTGTGGCCTCACCAGAGTTGAGTAGAAGGGACGAATCAGATTCCACAGGCAATACTTTGCCTAAAGCAGGGCGGGATACCAATCACCTTCTTTGCAGGAAGGGCACAATGCTGGCTCATGTTCAGCTTGGTGCTCAAAAGGATGCTGTGGTCCTTTTCTGCAAAACTGCTTTCCAGATGGGTGATGTGCAGCATGTACTGGTATGTGGAATTGTTCCTCCCCAGGTGCAGGACTCAGCACTTTCATTTGTTGAATGTTGAAAGGTTTGTGTCAGCCCATTTCTCCAGCTTGTTGAGGTCCTGCCTGATGGAAGCCCAGCACTCTGGTGTGTCAACCATTCCTTCAAGTTTTGAGTCAACAGCAAACTTGCTGAGAGTACACTCTGTCCCATCATCCAAATCTTTAATGAAGACCTTGAACAGGATTAGCCACTGTATTGATCTCTGGGGTACATCACTTGTTACTGACCTTCAGCTAGACTTGTACCACTGAACACCACCCTCTGAGAGCAATCAATCACTCAGAGAGTTTTCAATCCACTTTGCTGTCTGCTCATCCAGTCAGTGCTTATCAGCCTATCTCTCAGGATGTTATGGGGGGAGAGTATTTAAAGGCCTTAAGGCAAGATAGACAATATAAAATGCTCTTTCCTCACCTATCAGGCCAGTCATTTCACTGTGGAATGGTATCAGCAGGCTGGTCAAGCATGAGTTCCCTGGATGGATCCATGCTTACTTTTTCTGATGGCTTTCTAATATTTCATGTAACTGAAAATGTTTTCCAGGATTAGTTACTCCACCACCATCCCAGGGATTGAGGTGAGGCTGACTAATAGGCTGACTTGAGTCCTCCTTGTCACCTATTTTGGAGACAGACTGACATTTGTCTTCCTCGGGTCTTCAAGCACTTCTTCCAGTTGCCATGATCATTCAAGGATTGTCAAGAATTGCCTTCATAATGACATTTGCCAGCTCCCTCAGTGCTCATGGTGCATCCCATCAGAGTCCATGGACTTATATACGTTCAATTGGCTTAAGTATTCCCTAATCTGATCCTCTTTCACCAAGGGTGCTCAAGCCTTTCCGCCTGGTCTTTGAGGTTTAAATTCCTAAAGACTGGCCTTGCCAGTGAAGACTGATATGAAGGCATTCAGGATCTCAGTCTTTTCCATGGTCATCAGTCCCCTGCATTCAACTTCTTTCTGGTTTTCTTTTTGCCACTTATGTACGTGCAGAAGTCCTTGCTGTCTTTAAAATCTCTGGGCAGATTCCATTCCAGATATGCTTTGGTTTTCCTAACTACATCTCTGCATGCTTAACAGTGTCTCTATATTACTACTAGGTTAACCCTCCCTGCTTTCACCCTTTATGTACTTCCTTCTTACATCTGAATTTTGCCAGGAGTTCCTTTTTCCCCCATAGAGGCCTCCTGGTATTTTGTTCTGATTTCCTTCTCCTTGGCATGGACTACTCTTGCCTGGAGAGGGCAAACTTTTGAAATTTAACAGCTTTTTGGACCACTCTTCCCTCAAGGGTCTTATCCCTGGGAGAATCTACTAAGTAGATCATTGGAGGCCAAAATCTGACCCTCTGAAGTCCAGTGCTGTGATCTTGCTTTTTGCCATGCTTCCTCCTCTCAGGGTCACAAACTCCACCATCGCATGGTCATTGTAGTCAAGGCCACCTTCAAACTTCACATCCTCAACAAGCCCTTCCTCTCCAAGCTTGAAAACCTCCAGAGCACTTGTCCTTATTGTCTCATCTTTAACTTGGATCAGGAAGTTGTCATGGATGTGCTCCAGCAGCCTCCTGGATTGTTTACATCATGCTGTGCTGTCCCTCCGGCAGATGTTGTGGTGCTTGAAGTTCCCCACAGGGACCAGGACTTGAAAACATGAAGCTACTTTTAGCTGTCTCTAGAAGGCCCTAACTGCTTGTTCTTCCTGACCAGGTGACCCACTGCAGACATGTGCTCCAATGTCACTCATACCTGTCCTTCCTTTAGTCCTCATCCATAAACTCTTTTATCACCCATCCCAAGGCAGAGCACTATGTATTCCAGCTGTGCGAGTGGAAACTCTGCCTCCTTGTCTTCCCAGACTGATTCTTCCTGGAGAGCTTTACAAGAAATAAGCTCATATAGAAATTTGTGCAATGGTTTCAGGTGATGAGTTGGGTTTGGGGTGTTTTTTTTTTTTGGGGGGGTGTGTGTTAAATTTTGGTTTTGGTGGGGTTTTTAGTTTGTTTGTTTGTGGGGATTGTTTAACAAATAAGTTGTAGTAGATTGATTAACCAAATAGAAAGATATTCTTACAATAGAAAGGACCTTGAGGCTGTACACAAACACAAATTATGAACTCTACAAACAAAAGCTGAGGGCACTAATTTTAGATGTGCTTGCTGTTTGCTTTAAAAAGAGCTGTAGGTAGTTGGAAGTTTCAAAATCTAAGATCTATTTTCATACTTTTAATCTCAGAGGTCTTTTTTTTTTTCCCCTGTGCAACTAATCCCCATGTTATTTTTTTCCTGACAAATGGTAAATACCAAACTATATATTTCTTCTTTGTAGGAAAAATAGTACATATTTTTCATTCAGACATAATTCTCCACATTTGCGACAGTAGCAAACCCAGAATGCATTTTAATAGAGAAAATAAAGGATTTTGAAAAAACGGGCACAATTTCACTGCACAAGGATCACAGTTGCACTTCCTTATGAAATAAGAAAAGTTTCACCAGTTTGAGAGAGTTTCCTTATCCTCTTTTGAAAGAAAAAAAAAAATCTATTATTTACTTTCAGTGAAATGAATGAATCAATATATTGCAAGACAGAGAAGGATCTGAATTATTCCTCCAGTCTCAAAGATCTCTCTCACGTGAGAAGTGGGAGTTTAGATTTTTGCCTGTTGGTACATCCAGGAGAGTCAAGACCCTGGTGTCCAACAGTCTGTCATTGTCTTGTAATGAGACCCTTCATCAACAGATTCACAAGGTTGGAGGGTACTCTGAGTACCCTTGTTAGGACTCAGCAGAGTGAGGACCCCTCAGTGGGTCCTGCAAAGGTGTTATCTGTTGCTGGCAACTACAAGGACTCACTTTAACAGTTTACAGAATAACACTCTTAATTGATATAAATTGTGACAGATTAATCAAAGGCTGTTGGTGAAAGTTTCTAACTGCAAAAATATGTTTTAAAGCAATCTACTGATGCATATATTAGGCAAGCACAAGCTCTAATACAAAGCAATCTACTAATATGCTATGAGGTAAGCACAAGCAAAAGCTCTGGTCCTAAAAGCAGCACTTAGTGCATGTAGAGTATAATTCTCACCCAAAGTGTCCCTGGGGGGGGACAAAATGGGTTCAGCCTGTCAACTGACCCCAGCAGTTTGGGTAGAGTCTTCTCCAATTTTGCCAGTGTCCCCAACTTACTTTTATACTATTTCTTTATGTTTGGGTGCAGCTTGATGGCTTTATTCATAAATATTTTTTTTATTTCCGATTGGTGTAAATTCATCATGCCATACCTAAAGGGAGGGCAGTATCATGGCTTGGCACCTGAGGAGGGGTTTTCAACATGGTTATTGGTTCAGCGTCAGAACACCTTTATTCTTCCTTGGCTGACAGGTATTGTATGGTCTCGGTACCTCAGTGTTCCCCCTTTCTGCTGGGATTTGAACGGAGGGAGGACGCATAGTCTCCACTTTGTTCCATGCTCTGTTCTGTTCCTCTGAGCAGATGTTTATCATTATACTGGGGAGCATGTCAACCTCAGTCTGGCCAGGGAGTTCCAGCTGATTTTTACCCTAGAATTCTGAATCTCCTCTAAATTTTAACCCTATCCATCATGCCACAGTGTCTAATTAAAATATTGATCAAACCATCTATGATGTTATTGTATTTTTACTGTAATTATGAAAAATTATGTAGCTCATCTCAAAATTATGAAAAACTGTGGCTCAATTAATCATCTTTTTTTGAAATTTTTTTGCAGACAGAAAATGTGTATTGACATAACTAAAACAATGACGCCACATGAGTGCAAACCCTCATAAAAGAACAGTAAAACAAGATTAGTAGTCCTAAACTCAATCAGGTTAAAACTATATTGCTAAATTTATGTGAAAAGGATTTGTTTCAGACATTAATGCAACAACATCATTTTGCATGATCACAATATGACTAATTTTAAGATTACCAATGTATTTTTCCAAATGCAGATATTGAAATTTTCATAGATAACAAGTTTATTAGAGAAAACTGTAAGCATAGATAGTGAAATTTATTGATCGATTATACTATTGCTTAATCTGAATTTTTTAAAGTGGGAAATAGCATTTGAGGTTTGAGATGGGGTTTTTTTTGTTTATTTCTTTGGGTTTTTTTGTATCTGTGCAATACAGAAAAATTAATTTAGTGAGTTTATGAGGTCTTCTTACATAGAGTAACTGTCTTACATTCTTTTCATACACAAGAGTTTACATAGATAGCAAAATTTTAAAAATCCATTTAGAGACAATGGTTGTTAGTAGACCAAACCTTTTCAAATATGTATTTACCACTTTGGCTGACAGAACATAGTAGAGCCCTCTTCATCTTGCCTACCTCAGAGGCAACAGTAGAAGTATAATTGAAAAGTGCCAAGTTGAAGTTAACATGGTTCGTGATCTCTGTATTTAAGATCTGAGTGCTCAGCTGCTCATCAGTGAGTTTAAACACCTAAATTCATTATGATATTTTCACTGACTCTAACTATTAGAATTTGGAATATCAAGGTAAAATCTGTTTTGAGTGTACAAAGTTGTCAATTCTACACTATTTTCAAGTATAATAAATAAAATGAAAGCAAAGATTTTGGACATTCATTCCTGCCACTCATATTCAACTGCATTCAGTTGTTGCTGCCTGACAGTGCTTACAATTTAAGCTTTTTTTTACTTATGACATAAGCTCTGATTAAATTTATATTTAAAGTTGGAACAGTACACAGGCAACTCATTTCCAGTTTTCTGATTGTATCTTTACAATAAACACAGTTATATAAAAATTAATATCTAAAACTTTCATAGTTTTTTCTCCAGATGATCTTTTTGTTTTGGATTCAGTAAAAATGAAAATGCCTGACTTTTTTGCTTTAGTATTTTTTATTTATTAATTAATCTACAATAGGCTTTTGTGAGATCAACTTTTATTTATATATAAAATTCATTAAAGATTGTAATGACTAGTATATTTCTCCTTTTAGTATTTATGTGATTATATAAAATGAATGAGTCATTGTGTGATGATTTTTAGAAAAGCAATGCTGCTTTTCTAAAAAGAATAATTTCTTCTGTTTTGTTGGTTACATGCTTTTTGAAATATAGTTAGTCAGAATAAAGCACAATTTTTAGTAACTAGACCTAAGAGAGGATGTCTGATTCTCTGGATATCAATAGTTCCGAAGAAATTTAAATGCAATTTTATAATTCTAAGATATTGAAATGATCTTCACAAAAAAATTAAGAAAAATAACACAAGAGGATTCAAAATAGCACATTTCATTTTATCAGCTGTCTGAATATCATCCATATTTTGCAGGTAAATGAACATCATTTAGAGAGTAACCTTACTGCGTATGATTTGATATGCTAAACTTGTGATTTTGTAATAGTACAGGCACCAGATATAATTTTGCCCACATTCTTCAAAAGTATCTAAAATCAGTCACATATTTTGATTATTATCAAAATATTACCTTTAGAATTATTATTATCTTTAGAATTATGGATATAGGTGCAATAAACAGCTTTCTTGGGCATTTTAGCCCCATATAATTGTCCTAATATCATTAATTTTTAAAGTCTTTGAGCAACTTCAGGGAAAAATGTGATTTTGTGTTTGTAGGCCTCTGTCAAGTTCATAGTTCCTTGTCTCATATTTTTTTCTGAAAGCATTTCTGATCATTTTAAAATTGATAAAATCTGACTGTGGAAGTAGAGGAAACAGGATCTGAAATCTAAAATTGTCTTCTGTGACTCCTTGTAACAGCACAATCTTTTGCCACATGTAGGATGCTAAGGGAAAAAATCATCTTTGCCTTTTTTCTCCATGTTGACACAGCTGAGAAATGATTTGCCTCTGAAAGGATATTTCTTTTGACTGACATCTGGTTTTGTGCTAGTGTTTACTGTGGCATTCAAGAACACCGATGATCAGTCATTCAACGAGTCTGTAATATAGACCTTAAATTGAAAGTAGGAGTAAGAGGATAGAATAATATTTGTGAAAACAACCCTTGAAGAGGGCAAGCACTGTTTTTGCCAGGTGTGTTTGGTAAATCCCATGCCAGAACATTTAATTTCTCTTTATCACTAGAGTCTTCAAACTGCCTTGTCATTTTCATGTTCACACTTTTTAATTGCTTTTGTTCTGAAATTTGTCATTTTCACCTTCGTGTGTACTTTTGGTCTGTGTCAAACTTGGCTTGGAACCTGAGAGTAATAAAAGGGAAAATCATAAAGGAGTGACTTGGGCAACAACCTGTGGGAGAGAATGTATTTACATAGGCTGTAGAGACTTTTGATATGTCATCAGAATGAAAAGTAAAAAAATATGGCTAGATGGTAGAACAAATAAATTTTTCTTAATATATAAAGGCAGCTCAGGGTGAAAGCAAAGATAAAGAGCCAGGCTATCGAGCTAAATGATTTGCATGAGAAGGCAAAGGAACACTAGAATATTATCAGACAGATACTCAAAGTGATAGAAGCCAGCATTACTTTAAAAGGTTGAAAATGAAAATGTTCCTAATCTTTTTATCATCATATCCTTCATTTAAGAAATTATTAGTTTTAATTATTTTTCATTAATTTCTCCTTCACTTGTTTACAGTGTTTCCAACCTTCCCTATTGTTCCACTCTAATATACAGAGATAAAAGAAGGCACGGCTACTAATGTCTGATCATATTTGACGTGTAACCCACATGTTACAATAATTCTTCATTGCTGTTTTTACTGATCACTACCTTGCTAATTCCATACTTCAGAATCTTTGAGACCAAGTACGCTGTATATCAAAAACTCCTATTGCCGAAGCTGCTGCAGTTTATCTCAAATACTATTTATCTCAAATTTCTACAGGGTACCTCAAATAGACTGTAGAATTGCTGTTTAATGTTCAGGTCTGGAACTAGTGATATATATTTTTATGGATTTAATCAAGTCAATGTGCTAGCAATCGCATGGATGAGCAGAGGTATAGGGGCTGACTTTTTTTGCCCCACAAATGATCTCTCTTGAAGAGGTTATCCAGTTTGCTAGAGGTAGGAATTATCAGAGAACATACACTGCTGTCCTCCACAGGATTTCTGTAATGTGTGAACCATAAAGTAATGCATGGCAGGAAATGAGATTTATACTTTACAGTTTGGGATCAGCAAGATCATAGGTTCAAATCTTTACAATGACATTGCTATATGAAACAGTACAGACAGTACAAGCCAAATAAAAAAAAGCTAAAGCAAAATCAGTGCTCTAGAACTGTCTTTCTAAGCAACCTATGTGGACATTATCTACGCAGCAAAATGGAAAGTTACTTGGCAGTTTTGCTTTTGTGTTTCTAACTATTTACACACAGGCTGTTTGGTCTGCTTTTTAGAAAAACACTCCCTGCAGAGTATCAGTGAAAAGCATATGTTCAATAAAAGATGTTTTTACAAGAAATCTGTACTTTTTCACTTAGAAGTTGATACTAGGGGAATAAAAAAAAAAAATAAAAAGCCCTTCAAAGTTACTCCATGAGCAAATATAAATGCAATGCCTTCCTTTGAGGAAAGCCTACAATAGTTACTGGCCTTATAGATGTTTGTTTGAATTTACTGTAACCAGTCAAGACGAATATCAGAGGTAATGTTATGCTCATTAGCCAAATTTACCAAGGTGAGAACAGTGACCTTTGGGACAGCCTTGGACCATCCCTAGTTCATAATCAACACTACATAAGTAGGTGAATTTAAGCGTCACAGACATTCCTCTGAGGTACAGTTCCCTTCCTGTATTCCTGAGCCATGTGGACAAGCAGAGGTTGGCGTTTCACTTTCTGTCTGTGTGAATGGATGCATAAATCAAATTGTCACTACATCAGGAAATAAACAGGTGACAATAAATCTGATGCATTTTAGTTGAGTACCAACACTCAGTATGAATCAAGATTAAATTCAAAATTTTGATCCTGGATAACCATTCTCTATCACCAACCCCTCTAGTGTAGCACTCTGTATGTCCCCTTTAGATGAGAATTTAATGATGGCTAATCCCACTTGAACTTTCACCAATTTAACAACTTTTATATTTGTGGTTTATTCTCACAGACAATTACCATTGAATATAACTACCCTTAAAAATATTTCCCCTAAATTCATGACTTTTAATTCAGAAGTTTCACAGTCAATTTATACTACAATGACTTACTGTTCAGCTGCTGAAACTCAGTAATTTAATTATTTTAAGTAATTTTATCTTGGAGAATACCAAGATCATCATACCTGTCATCATTCTTTAATTTTTTTCAATGTATAAAATGCATAACAAAGGCTTTGCATAGCTGCATAATATGACACTACTGCATAATATTACATTAATCAAATGAGATAATGAAAAAGATAAAGGATAAAAGAAGTGAAGAAACTGTGAATTAGCAAAAATATCTTCACATAACTTTAAAAAAAAATATATATTGTTGTTCCTTTCTGCCTTCCAGTATCTCTGAGGAACATTACAGCTGCTAAGGATAGAAAAGCATTTGATTCCTAATAATTATATATAGATAGCCAGAGGTTGGTACTTTGTAAAGGATCTTTAGCTGTGAAGTGTCATTTGGCTCAGTGACTGAAGGTAAAATATATACATACCATATGTTTTGGGTACCATTCTGTAACTTTTTTACTCTTTCAGAAAAGACACAGGCATGTATAAAAGGCTTAGACCCACAGATCCAGTCAACAGGCTTTATTTTCAGCAGCAGCAGAACTTGCATTCGTTTTCATCTCTGATCTGGACAAGGTACTATTTAATATCACTCACCTCTTTGGGAACTATTAAGCTAATGACAATTCTTCTGGACTATTTTCTTTCTCACAAAGCTTGTAATTGAGACCAACTGATTTTGCAGCACATGCCTTTCCAGGAGTGGAGGAAAAGGAACACTTGTGGGTCTCACATTCAGTATTGATACCTGCATTTACATGTCTCACTGAAGGTGTAAAAAATTCTATTATAACACTCTTGCAACTGAGAGTCATCTAGAATTCTCCTTTTTTCTTTTATTCTCTTTTTTTTTTTAAGCTGACACACTATACCTAGTATAGTTACAACATATCTAGTCGCGCCCTGCTACGATTTTTGAGTTTAAAAAATAATTGAACTCCAAAAGCAGCAGGGTACAAGCTTACCATTAAATGATTTACTGAAATTATTTCTAGGACCATCTGGCATGAGATCCTGGCATTAACATGACTACGAGTTACCTGTGTGACCTCTATTTGCAATCCCCGTTCGCTCTTCAACACCTCTAATGTGTTTGAACTCCTACATAGTTGCATAATATCAAACTATTGTTGAAAAATAAATCATCATCATATGAAAAATTGTAAACCTATTCCGAAACTTTCTTGGAAATTTTAGGAAAACAAGAACTGCTTTTAAAGACAAATGTGAGGTTTCCATACGTATTCTAAGAAGTGCTTTGCCCTAGCTGGCTATACCACTTTTCTGAATGAAGTGATGAAATTTTTTTACATTTTCCTTACAAACAGTAACATTTCTGAAGGGGTATAAGAACAATACTTCAATTTTTTTGGAAGCAAAGTAAAAAAGGGGGGCAAAAAGCAGTCTCCTAACATGAGTCTTTCAAAGAAGTAATCTGTTTTACATCACATTCCCCATTCTTTCTTTTGCAGTTAGTAAAGCCTCAAAAAGCACTCTTAAAAGAAGTTGCATCTAGTTAAAAAAAGAATCTATAATTCCTATCTATAGGATAGGAAATTATAGAATCTATAATTCAAATCAGAGACTGTTAGGCCAAGATATTTCTCAAGAATAAAAATTGTCATTTATAACCTGGATTCAATTTTCAGCTGTAAAAACCTGCAAGATTCTACTCGAATGGAACCAAATTTAAATTCTTTTACCTGTCATGCATGCTTCTGCATTCACAAAGCTATTTGCTACTGTTTATTGTTGATCTTCTTTGGCGGGAGGAGTGGAGGGGAGGGAGAGGCAATATGTTCTACAAGAAATGTGCTCCAGAAAACTTGTTTTAGAATCGTAGAATGGTTTGTGTTGGAAGAGACCTTAAAGATCATCTACTTGCAACCTCCCTGCCATAGGCAGAGACACCTTCCTCTACACTAGGTTGCTCAGAGCCCCATGCAACCCTGGTCTCCCCAGAGCCTTCTCTTCTTCAGGCTCAAAAACTCCAGCTCTTTCAGTCTGTCTTCATAGGAGAGATTCTCCAGCCTCTTAATGACTTTTGTGACCCTCATTTGGACCCACTCCAACATGTCCACATCTTTCTTGTGCTGAGGTCCCTAGACCTGGATGGAGTAATCTAGCTGGAGTCTCACAAGAGTGAAAGGGCAAAATCACCTCCTTTTGCCAAAGTCCACTTCCCTAATTCATGCCTCCACCTGCTGTCCACACTTCCTTTGATGTACCCTGGGTTGCAGCTGGCTTTTCTTGACTGCGTGTGCACATTGCTGGGTCATGTTCATCTTCTAAGCTACTAGAACCCCCAGGTCATTCTCTGCAGAACTCACGGCAATGAGTTCTTCTCCCAGTCTGTACTCATGTCTGGGTTTGCCCTGAACCACATGCAGCACCTTGGACTTCTAACTCACTGAACATGGGTCCACTTCTCAAGCTAGTCCAGCCTCCACCTGGACATAGAGCCGCTGACCACAACTCTCTGGTTGTGTCCATCCATCCAATTTGCTATCCACTGAATGGTCCACCCTGCAAATCCATGTCTCTCTAATTTGGAAGTAAGGATGCCATGTGGGATCATGTTGAAAGCCTTACAGAACTCTAGGTAGATGAGAGCAGTCTGTCTTTCCTTGTCAACTGTTGCCATCACTCCATCATAGAAGGCCAGTGGATTGGTCAAGCATGATTTACACTTTGAGTAACCATGAGGACTATCTTGGATCATCTCCTTGGATATGCCTTAACATTGCTTCCATGAGGATCTGCTCCATGATCTTCCCAGGCACAGAGGTGAGGCATACCAATCTGTAGTTCCCTGGGTCTTTTTTAATCAGTTTTTTAAAACTAGGGTGAAGTTTCCCATTTTTTCAGTCACTAACACTCTGTAAGATGACCATGAACTTTCAAATTGGATGGAGACTGGTTTGGCAACATCAGCCATCTCTCTCAGGACCCTGGAATGCATCTCATCAGTCCTCGTAGACTTGTGGCTATGTCTCATTAAGGGGTTCCAAACCTGCTTTTCACTCTCAGTGGGAGGGACTCTGCTCCCCCAACTCACCCCTAGAAGTTCAGGGGCTTGAGAGACATGGGAAGCCTGATGGCCAGTAAGACTTCTTGAGTACATCAGTCTTCTCCATATCTGTTGGCATCATTTTACCCTTCTCATTTCTCAGGGGGATTTACTCTCCTTGGTCTTTTTCTGACCTATGTACTTACAGAATTCCTTCTTGTTATTCTTGACATCCCTTACCAAGTCTCATTTCATCTGTGCCTTGGCTTTCTTGACGTGATCCCTACACATCCAAACCATATCACGTTGTTTTCCTGGATTGCACATCCTTTCCTCTACTAGCTATCACTTCCTTTTTACTCCAGAGTGTGAGAAACAGATCCTTGCTCAGCCATGACAGTTTCTGGCTGACCTTGTTCTATTTCCTACACACAGGAATAGAGCTCTTGCACTCTAATAAAAATGACCTGAAAGACTTCCAGTTCTGGTCATCCCCTTTGTCCCTAAGGACAGTTTCCCAGTGTATCTCATCCACAAATTCTTTAAGCAGTTGGAAGTTTGCTCTTCTAAAACAGAACAGTTGGAATAATGGCATCATAGTCTAGGGCTATGAATCACAAATAAAACAAGCCTAGATCTGTGGTCTAAAAGTTCAAAAATTATACCAGATCAAGAAGCAGTGGAGAAGCCAACCCCAAAGGAGATTTTCCAGGGCAGGAATCCAAGGTTAATTTTAAGACTAAAGAAGATTTATTGCATATCTGGGAATGAGAGTTGAACTGAATACAGAATTATAAGATAGGAAGATTAAACGGATTTTGCAAACAAAACTGTAAAATCTAGCTGTGATTGCAAAGGTAATGAATAACTGGGAAGAAGAGATGGAAATGTCTCAACTTGGTCATAGAAAGGATACTTATCTGAGAAGACAATATCCTATAATCATAAAAAATTCTCATGCACTTCTGAGATTGGACACTGTGATAGACAGAACTTGAAAATTACTTAACTCTAGCCATACATAATAAAGTCTCCAGTTTAAACCTGTGTTTGTACATAAATGATCATTAATGGATTATTTGAAATCCATTTGCGTTTCTTCTAGCAGTGACAGGCTTGTTAGAAAGCAGTTACTGAGACTGAACAGTGAATACAGGAAATGCATTTCTCTCTGTTGTATCAATTTCTTCTAAAGGTGCTGACAAGGACATTATTTTACGGAGTGCAGACATCACAAAGGATGTAAGCTAATAAAAATTACAAAAAGTTAAAAGAATAGCCAGTCACAGCTCCTATTTGGCTCAAAGTAACATGAAAAAGCCCTTCAGCACTTCAGAATTGCATGATTTAAAAAGAATGCATGAATAAATAAATATCACCCTTAGTCTTCTTTTGTTAATCATGTTTCCCTTAAATACCAAAGGTATATTAAATGAGTTCTGTCTACACAGAATGAGCCTTGTTCTCATTTACTCTTTTGTGTTCTTCCTTCTCACACAATAAAAATGAGTATCTTTGAGAAGATGTAGATTACACCATGTTTTCCCTCATGATTCATGGATGAGGTATAGGCTTGCCTTTCATTTGGTTTGTATGTTATATGCTCACTTACAGCAGTGTGCAATGAGAGTCAAGTAAATTTTTCTGTCAACAATATCCACCCAAATCAAAGAAACTTGCTTTTGCACTGAATATTAAGGTCTGGGAAATGTATTAAACTATTTTATTTACCTGGAAATAATCAGAAATAGAACCAAAATATTAGCTGATGGTAGATAGACCTTAAATCAATATGGAAAATTAATTTACGAAACAAGTTATTTCTGAATGAGTTATGAAATAATCCTTAATACCCATTCTCATTAGAAAAATATAATTACAGTTTACATTCTATGTATTTATATAATTTCTCTAGGACTTTATCAGATACTGCTCCCTCACAAACTTGCCAGTCAGTCTATCACTTGCTCTGAAGATTCATCAGGAAAAGAATCAGTTTCCAAGCTGGCAGACTGTCTCACAGGTGCTTGTATCCAGTTTTTGTATTTCTTCACGCTGACTAGTAGTTCACTCCATGACTTTTAAAAAGTGCACTTTGAGAGAGCTGCTCGTGAGAGGGCAACAAGATCTAGACCTCAGATTCTCCTGCATTCTAATGAAATCTGCTTTGTTACAATATTATGTAAACGGTGCAATGGGGCAAAGGGAGGGGAAATCATATGATATAATGAGGCTATTGGGTGTATGGATTTAGTTTTTACTATTTTAAATTTTCTGGCAGACTGCCAAAGTGGTTCATAAATTAGCAAGACAAAGAAAAGTTTAAAAACAGATACTGTCCACTTTTGGGAGTTGCATAATCTTGGCTCAGCCTCTGGAAATTTTTTTACTTTTTTTTCACTGAAAACTAGGGACTGCCTTTGGGGAACACAGCTCTGTGAAGCAGGGTGGGTGTGAAAGGACTGCTGAGGACTCTAGCAACCATTATACAGCATAATTTCTACAATGTCTTCAAATGTGTTAAATTTTATAGTCTCCATTTGGTTATTGTAGAAGAATTCTTTCCTCCACACACATATTCTCCACATTTAAATTGTCTTCAAATCAATGTGTCTTTTTGAAGTCAGTTTGCTTTAGGCATTATTCATCTCAGAGCAGGAGATGGAGGTGGATCAATAGTGCTTTCTCATCAGTCTCCATCTTTTCAGAAAAGCACAGTGGATTACTATTAGAAAATGAGAAAAGAAAGGGTGACTGCATTATTCCTTTAGAACTTTGCCTTGTGGTTGTTTCCCCAATGCAATAGTAAATGATTGTAGCACATCATACAAAAGTAAATTTTCAATTTTGAACTTCATGTGACATTTAGCTGTGTACAGAGCCAGAAAAAATAAACTCCATTATTTTTGCTCTTACAATGAAACCTGTAATTTACTATTAAATTAATTACTAATTCACTTAGAAAATTCTAAATATTTAATTGAGATACCTATACTGTAAGTATAGTAAAGCAAAATTATTTGATGGGTTTTTTTTCTTCCTTCTTGAAACAAACTTAAGGCACACACTTTATTTCCTGATTTTAGTGTCATAGAACTGAGGCATTCAGGAACAAGCATGAGTATAGACAGAGATATGAGAGATAAATTTGAAGATTATGCAGTTGATAATAATGGATTAATTCTCAAAATTGACACAGTATTACAAGAATCTTATATCTACAAGTTACTCATAGTAAGAGCATTTCTCCTTCATCAATAACAATATAAAATATAAATTATCTCTCTGTAGGGATTAGAAGGACTTGAGTTATCTTACAAACCTCAATACAAATTTTATTCCCGTGATGATGGGGAAAAAGGTTATCAACCTTTGTTAACTTTCCTTTTGGCTTGAATAAACCTTAAAGAAAAGGTGTTATTTACAAGACAAGAGTGTTATCAGTGCCTTAGAGGTTCTCATCGCAGTTTGTTTCTTCTTGTGACAGCACAAACAATGATATATTACAAAGGTTCATATATTGTTACAACTGAATATATGTACATGTATTCCAGTTAGGGGATTAGAGATTGCTGTGACAGCAGTGTTTAGAGGACTGATAAATCAAAGTGGTTTCAAACTTCAAGAACAAAAGTTTAATAGATTAATTCATTCATTACCAGCACACTGCATGGTAATGTTTTGTTCCTGCACATTAATAACCATTACCACTATGAACTCACACGACTTAACAGCTATGTCTGAAGTTAGTGGTGAGCATACTGTGCCTGGAGCTGATGTCGTAGAGTGCACCATGATTGCCATGCTCCTTGGTGATACTGAGATGTCAGAATCAGAGTGACCAGGCTGGAGAGCCCTTTGGTGAGATAAATCAGAGAGGAGATTCCTCTCTTCTCCATCCTTCCTCCATCACTGTTGGTGTTTAAGCACTCTTGCTCCCCCTTTCCTCACCAAACAGGGCTTATCTTGCCTTTGATTTTCCCATTCATCCTTCTGGGGTATTTGGCAGGATGTCCTGCCTATCAGTTGTACCTTCTGCTCGTCTCATTCTTTATCTTGCAGGTTCTCAGTTGTCTTCTCCCTTCAGATACATCAACTGTTCTTGGCTCCATTGGTGGTCACAGTGCTACCATGTGCACATAAAATGCTTGTAAGTGATGTCTGGCTATGCCATCACAGCATTACAAAGCACTCACATGCTGCTGGTGACACTATTTTAGTACGCTTATAATTCCTAGTTGTGATTGTGTCCTGATCAGGTTAGGAGAGGTAGTACTCTTAGGTTGTATAGGTGGTACAGACAGGTCTCTGCTTAAAATATAATATCAAGGATTTCAGATTACAGGGTGCTTTATGTCCTTGAAACACAATTTACATTGTGCATTAAGTTGCCATTATCTACGAAATTACAAAAATTTTGTGAAATATTTGTCAGTGTCTGAAAATGTGTAGCTCTGTTTTTAAATGTTCAGCTTGCCAATAATTGCTAATTATAGAATGCAGTGAAAACTAGAGTTAATTTATGGCCCTTAGTGCTTCCTAGAAAGGTACCATGATATATTAGACTATGCAAACAGCATGCACATTGGCATTTAGATGAAATTATGCAGCAATTAGTCTATAAGCACAGAAAGGAAAACCAGATTTAAAATACAATCTTTAGCAAATAATATGATTAAAAAATGGCCTACAGATATACATAATAAAGGAAAGGATTATATTGTGTACTACTGCAAGTTTTAAATAGGATTGAGGTGTGATTTTTAAAAAAAAAATTAACATAATTAAATGTGTAATATAAAGATTAAATAAAAACCCATAAATGTATTATCATCTACTTTTATTATTAATTTGTCACTTCTACACGTATTTGATCTTTTAGGCTTCATCCTACTTTCTGATTTTCAGGAATATTATCTCTGTGATGAAGGATCTTAAAACGTGGTATTGTTTAACTGACTTGCAACCAGAGTGACAAGTAGATAAGAACTATGCGTATCTTACAAGATATGAGTTGACAACGATACCAGTTTTGCTTTTTTGTCTGAAAAAGAGTTTTTGTAAAGATATGAGAGGTGTACTTGTGTTGATTTTCTGCCGCATTCTGCATTTGGAACAGATTTTTATATTTGACTACTCCTGTCTATTTTAATCAATTGCTAGTAAATATATAGATCTCTGTTCATTTCTCAGATTTATTTCTTTTCACTTTTCTTCAGTGTTTCCTCATAGAAAGAAGAAAAAAAACAAACTTTAAACACCCTTAAAAACACCAAAAAAAAAAAAAGAATATTATTGCACTTCTTTATTTCATCCAGCTGATAAAGAAGACTGCCATTGGCTTGACAAAGTATGTCCTACCAGAATTTTTGCCAAAATGTCAAGATTTAAAAAATTAATAGTTCAGATAAAATATGCATATGTAGAGTTTTTAATCTAGGTAAGATAAATAGGAAGTATTATTTCACATGGTGATAAGGAGACAATAGAGAAATATAGTTTTGTCTATTTTTTCAGTTCATTTGTTTATTTGACAGCAGCTAGCATTAAGTGAAATATTATTTCACCACTTTGATGTATTATTATTACACACTTTCCTGGAGAAGCTCTAAAGTACCACTTCTGTAGGGTTTATCATAACAGAAGAATACTGTTTTAAAATACTTCAGTTAAAAATCCAAAAGTAATCAATAGTATTTCTTTAAATGGCACACACTTTAGACTAGCAGTGATTCATTAATAACTTGAGGTATTCTTGTGATCTAAAATTAACACAATCCCTGTATTTAAATCCCTGAAGAAGCATAAAGAGTTTAATGGAATAGAAAAAAACATGGAAGCTGAAAGCATCTCTCAGTGTGATAAAGGATCTCTTCTACAGGAAAGGAAGAGCTCCAGGTTCAAAGACTTCCACATCAACAACTTTCATGAAACATTAATTTTGGGTCAAATATAAATTTCTGAGAAGAAAAAATTGATCCATAGAACTATCCACAACCAAATTTTATTAAACGTGATTGAGGATAGTTTTGCATAGGAATGCAAAAGAAATGCTACCTGGGTGTAAATGCTGTTAGAATTTATATTATGTGGATCCTAAACTAAAATGATTCTTTGTGCTGAAAGTGAGTCGGGAAAACTGATTATACAAAAAACATCCAACTTGTGGTAGGTAGCTTGAATGTTATCCCAAAATGGTAATTCTAATAAGGAGCATCACAGCACTAAGACACGCAAATTGCCACCTGCTGTGCCATCGTTACAGCAAGTACAGAGGCAGTAATTTTGGGAATTATAGAAAATAAACGTAGAAATCCTGCTGTTTCCGAACACCTGCTGATAGGTAGAATGCCTGCTGATATTTTCCTTTGAACATAATTTTTTGTTTTGTCTCCATCTTCAGAAGTAAGCAAATGTTGTGTGTAGCTGATGAAGTCCTGTTAAAGTGGTCGACCAGATTAGGAAGCATATTGCAACATGCACTTAAATCCTTACCATGTGAGTTTAACCACAGCCTTTAATATGAGCACAGTGAAATGCTATCCACACAGTGCTACTTCCAAGACTCAGAGAAAGTGAATACCAGTGAAACTTAATATGTGGAATAATGAGGTTCCATACAAATAGTAAAATTTAAGCTGATAGAGACAGATTTCCAGTTTGTGACATAATTTAAGTGATACCTACGATAATCATTTAGAACAGAGGTTCAAAACAAGATAGCTGGAAAGTAGCAACATTCATTGTGTATTTTTAACAGTTTTTCCAATCATATACACTCGTGGAGTGAATTTCTTATTCAATTCATGCTGTGCTATTGAAGGCTCCTCAGTATTGCACACGGTTTGAGTATTTTTCCCTTTACATTATTTTGGGAACACATAGACACAGGAATCTGGGAAGTAGTACAGCTGAAGCAAGATGAAGGGTTTTTTGATTGTTGCATTCTTCTAAAAATCAAAATATATCACATATAGTAATTCTTTGTGTTTCCAAACGCAAGTGACATTGTGTATGAAGCAATGTATATTCATTTTTTACCTTAACAACAGCAAAAAAATTAAGAAGTTGTGAATAAATTGTTTTTATTACAATAAAATAGAAATTAAGTGTGTTTTAACTAGATGTATTGGATTTGCATGACAAGGTTTTGGCAGCAGGAGGGCTACAGGGATTGTTTCTGTGAGAAGCTCACAGAAGCTTCCCCCGTGTCTGACAAAGTCAATGCCAGCTGGCTCCAAGGTGGACTCACCACTGGCCAAGGTGGTGGTAACACTTCTGGGGTAACATATTTAAGAAGCAGGAGAAAAAAGAAAACTGCAAAATTGCAGGCAGAGAGAGAAGTGAGAGAAACAGCCCTGCAGACACCAAGGTCAGTGAAGAAAGAGGGGCAGGAGGGGCTCCAGGTGCCGAAGCAGAGACTGCCCTGCAGCTTGTGGTGCAGACCGTGGTGAGGCAGCTGTGCACCTGAAGCCTGTGGAGGTCCACAGGGGAGTAGAGATCCATTTGCAGCCCATGGAGAACTCCATGCCAGATCAGGTGGATGTCCAAAAGAGGCTGTGACTCTGTGGGGGAACCACACCGGAGAAGTCTGTTCCTGAAGGGCTGCATTCCATAGGAGAGACCCATATTGGAGCAGTTCATGAAGAGCTATAGTCTGTGAGAAGGACTCACGCAGAATTTGATGAAGGGCTGCCTCCTGTGGGAGGAACTGCATGATGGAGCAGGGGAAGGGTGTAATGAGTCCTCCCCTGAGGAGGAAGGAGTGACAGAGACCATGTGTGATGGACTGAACACAACTTCCACCTTCCCCTCCTTGAGGGGAAAGGAGGTAGAGAATTAGGGTGTGACGTTAAGCCCAGGAAGAAGAGAGGAGTGGGGGGAAGGTGTTTTAAGACTTTTTTTAATTTTCTCTTATTTTATTTTATTTTACTTTTATTTATTTGTTTATAGTCTCTTTATTTGTTTTTGTCTTCTCTTTGCCCTACTCTGACTTGGTTGGTAATAAATTACATTAATTTTCTTCAGGTCTGTTTTACCCATAAGAGTAACTGGTGAGTGATCTCTCCCTGTCCTTATCTCTACCCACTAGCCTTTCATTCTATTTTCTCTCCCCTGTTCAGATGAGGATAGGAGTGATACAGTGGCTTTGGTGGGCACTGAGTGTCCAGCCAGGATCGGCCCACCACAATGGACTAGCAACGTTTCTCCTTTAATGCTGTTTTCTCTTGTAAGAAATAGTTATCTTTGTAGCTCACTAAAAATAATTTTAATTTTGGATATTAATTATGAGCTTTTAATGTAATTAAAATCTCATTGCCAATTCAAATTAAATAAAATTAATTATTATGACTTTTGCAGCTGTTATTAAATAGCAGAAGCAGTAAGAAAAATGGAAAAAGAAATAAATCAAAATATTAATTTTAGAATTTATGCAATTAGTCAGGAAAGCACAAGGAAATAATCTCTTTTATATTTGATAAATATTAGTTTTTGCTTTATATTTTCTGTTCTCTTTCTGTGCCTCAGTACTGTTTTCTCCTATATATTCTTCCTCATCTCTTGATGTTCTCACTATATCCCCTCTAATATATGGAAACAGATAATTTCTATTTCTGGCTATGCTAAATTCAATCATATCACTGTCTCCTCTTTCCTGGCTATACAGACTTAATTACTGCATCAACTTCACCTCTCGCATTTTCCTGATCTTAATGACCTAATTGCTGTTTACATTCACTCTTTAATAAGTAATGTAAATCTTAGATATAAAATATGTCTTAGATAAGAATCTCTTTTGAGTTGCATTCCTTACTGGTAGCTGCAAATCTCCTGACCTCACACGTACCTTCAAGATTTACTCTTTTTACTACATATTTCACACAAGAAGTAATGTGATTTACAAATATTAAAAAATACTAGCAGAGAATGTTCAAGGTGGAACATATCAAGACTGGAAGATATAATTTCAACCAACTTCATATTTTTTTCTGTGCTTGTCTGGACCTTTCGTCATGAAAACAAAAAAAGTAAAATGCAAGTATACTCAACCTTATTGCAAAATTTATTGTCTTAAAATGGTATGAAATTTTTTGCTCTTTCAATTAAATTGAATGCAATAAGCAACTGTCATGTGGAAGTTACCATTCCTTACTACAGGTCTGTCTCCCACAATTATAGTATTTCATAATATGACATAAACTTCTACGATATAAACTGTCTTGTTTATCATTCAAAAACCATCCTATTGTTGGAAATAATTCTTTTCAGAACTTCCAAGAAGGAAAATGCCATAAAGAGAAGATAAAGCTGAATTTGGAAGGATGCAGTATCTTGAGTTGCCGTTTACTTTGGATATGATGGACAAGTCTTTCTTGGAATGTGTTCCCTGAGTTTATGTGCATATTGTATTAATAAACACTAAGATAAATAGAAATAAAGTTTCATTAAGAGTGAATTTAATAATACAAACAAACAAATACACAAAAGCAATCAACAAACCAGAAAACAATTCAACTATTTTTCAATATCTGAAAAATTTCTGGCTTTAATGATGGAGAAATGAGTGTGTTATCTTTTGCTCTCACATGGATAGTGTTTTATGTTGTTTTCTTCTTTTCCTTCCTACTTAGTTGACAGGTCTCTAATTGCCCAATATGCCCTTTTAGGAATAAACTTTCTACTTCCTATACCATTAAGTTTTTGATTTGTCCCTGATGGCATGCCCTTATTCATCTTCTCCCCAGAGTTTTTTGCAGTGTCTCAATGCTCCTGTAATGACTACAGTAGTATCAACTCATTATCTACTTGTTTTGCCCATTCTTTTCTCATTATATTGTTTCTGTTTCCCCATAAATGTCCTTGGAATATTAGTTCTCTGTTTTCCCAGCAGAACATTTTTATGTGTGCAGCTGGTGAGCCTCCTTCAGAAAACCTCAAGCTTCCTCTCTTTTGCTGCACTACTCCAACAGTTTATTCCCTGTTTTGACATGAAACAAGTACACACATAAAGGTACTCTGCTGGGGCTGCCTGCTGCCTCTCAACTGGAGATCTAAAAACCCAGCAGGAAAGGAACACCAGCTTCAAATTTCTTTTTGTTGCCCCCAGCTGTGCAGGATGTTGCCATGCTGTTAAATCCAGCTGACTTTCTGGAAGATGTAAATTTGCCAAGATCTGAGGGGCCTATGATCTTCCAAGTTTCTGATGCTATGTTCCACAGGAAGTCATTCCTATTATTACCACTTGCTAGTCGTCAGTCTCCTCTGGCTTCTTTCCATCCCTTCTCATTTACTGTTACCAACTATGACCAACACTAGATACATTTTCTCTCTTTCACTTTCGAAAATCCTTTTGATTCCAATTTGTTCATGTATTTTACAAAAACATGTCGTATAATCTACAAAAGCACTTCTTTTTTACCAGATCACCTTTCCTGGGTAAATTTTTTCATTCATATAAAACTGTCCCCTAGATCTATCACTGCATTTTCCCCAGGACATATCTGTAGGTTAAAATGGTTTCTTTAATTTCAGTCAGACATGCTACTTGCAGCTCTTGAAAGACAACACGCAGTTTAATTTTTGTGAGGGTTTTTTTCTCATTGGGTGATTATTGATCCTTTTATTTCTCCTCTAGTTGTTTCTATTTCTGACAATTCATTCTGAAAAGAACCTCTTGATGTAGGTTTCTACAACATTTCAAGCTACCCCACGCATAGCTTTTATTATTATTTCACACTTTGGAAACCGATTCTACATAAAACCAACAAGGAATGTGGGAGAATGCAAATTTGTACATCAATGATTTAAGTAAGTAAACTTAACACCAACAATGAGATTTATCAAATATGTTCTAATACCAGGCACATTTGGAAAACTCTTTAATCACCTTTTCACAAGGAGAAAGAGGAGTAAATTCACTGAATCTTCATCACTAATGTTCCTATTTGTTCCGTTGTGCAAGTGTGCAACAAACTGATCTTTCTTAGACTTATTTTAATCTAATTTCTTCTATTTTTAATATGGTTGGACTTTCTCATTTTGGTAAGGTATTCCAAGATTTAATGTTCTATAGATAGTGTAATTAAATTCAAAGGCTTGGGGATAGACATTGTGCTATTGCTTGTTGGTATTATAAGCCTAAGTGGAAGAACTATGGCCAGCTTGCTCTTTGTAGTGGGGTTTTTCTATTTTGTGACCCTAAATGACATAAGAATCATCTTGGTATCCACCTCACTAACATACTTATTCAACTGGAAAATGAACACAAATATTCTTAGTTCAAACACCAGTTTTTTGCTAAGAATAAGAGGAGTAACAAATGTTCTTTGTCATAAAGGTAAGTAGTGACATTTTGTCTACTGCTTTAATTTTGAAAACACTTTCATTTATAATTGTACTTTTGCTAAATTATAGACCCATGTTGTCAAAAAAGTACTTGCAGGTGTTATATCACTGAATCAAAGGCAGAATTAAGCAAGTTTAGTTCCATCTTTGCCCACAGTAGCAATATAAATCTAGCAGACAGTAGCCAAGAGAGCGACTTTTAGAAGACAGCACGTGGTACAGAGGACCTGGCATCTGCACTGAAAGTTCCCAGCTCCCACTTGGGACCACCTCTGTTTCCATGTGGGAAATGCACAACCAGGGGTACACGGGGAACTTATTTTGTTTCTTAGTTTCATCCAGAATATACTGAGGTCATGTGCTCTGAAACAGCTCCAAACTGGGAGTGAAAGCAGAGAAGATGGATAACTGAGAAATTTTGGACAGAAGACCTCAGAAAAGTGTGTACCTTCACTGATCCGGAAAAAAAAAAAAGTTAACCACAAAGCATAGGAAAATTAAATCAAGTGTATAGTCTTGAACTACTTCCTAAAAAACCTCTCCTAAATTTGAGTAAAATGCATTTGGGAAGTACCTTAAAACACCACTGATATGTTTTAATTCGACTGTTGATAATACATCAGCACATTCAGATTGTTCTCTGCACCTAAGTGCTGAATTTGCCCCTCTGATGGGGAAACATGACAGCTGAATACCTCCTTGCTATGTACTGTCACTGGTAGCTTTTGATAAGCCCCAGCTTGAACCAAACATATCATAGCTTTGAGTTCACCTGCATACTTGCCGCAAAATAGTTCATTTCCATTTTTCTCATTTGGACAGAGAGGCATTTTTTGTTATATTTATTATGCTACACATATTTCAAAGCTATACAAGGGAAAAACCTCACAAAGGACAACTTGCTTATCTGCAGAATCTTTACTTCTAGTAATGATAGCACATTACTTTTATACACTATACTTTCATATACTGAGTACGTATATGAAGGTGTCTGTGGTCTTCACAGATATCAGGACTGCTTACAGCCAAATAATGAAACACTTTTAAGGTAAAGATTTGTGAGTCTGTGTGGTTTTCACAGGTCTACAGATCTAAACTAAAGAATATTTTGGTGTGAGGATGAATAAACTTTGCAATCATCAGTTGAACCACGATTTTAATTTTTTTTAGCTGAGTAATAGACTGAGCAATGAAATGAAATCCTGAAGCATTGTTCTTTAATTAATAAAAAAGTTTTGCATTGGATTTTGAGGGGTTAGTGGTTTTGCATTTTTTAATCTCCTACTTGGTGAGCAGATTCATATTCTACTCTGAATTCAGTTTTAAGTCCTATATTAAAATTCTGCATGTTTTATAATGAGCCTGATAAAGAACAAAATGTGTGACTGAAATACTATTGTTGGGACAAAATGCTAAATTCATGATAAATGCCCTTTGCAATGTACCATTTCTCTATTTCACACTTTAACAGCTTTAGCCCAATTGCCCAAATTGTATGTCAGATGTATCAGGATCTTTGTATTCCACTGCACTAAAGGCAAGTGAAAATTCTTGTTGACTTTGCTGAAAATGGAAATTTTCCCCTTGCAAACAGGTTTTGTAGCTACTTGAAAAAACTCTGTAACATTTTGCAAGCATTTCCTGTTAGCTAGACTAGAGTACAGGAAATCAGATTTTTATTTTTTAAAAAATTATTTCTGTATTGTCTATTAATTTGTGGTATAATTTTGTTTATGTCAAATTTTATATGCTCAATCTGCTTATCTATGAGCAGCACATAAAACCTTCCTTACTTCAGAGACAACACATAAGGGTTAATGAATATTTCTGTGATGCTTTGAAGTCTATAATGACAGTCACTGCAGAGGGTGGAATATCATTATCATTGCTACCACTGTTACTATTTACAGTAATTCACACTAATTTTTCTCTTTGTCTCTAGGAGTTCTTGATCCCTCCTACAAAAAAAAAAAAAAAAAAAAAGCCTAAAAATCACTATCAATAATGTGGCTAAGTTATATATTTAGTAACTTTACACCCTACTCATGTGGCTCCTCATCAGTTTGCCACAGGGAAACATCTGTTGCTACGTGTCACCTTTCTTGGAGCTTACCTTATACAAAACCTTCTGATTTTCTGGCTTCTGTATCTTCCAATAGTACTCTTTATTTTATGTGTTTTTTTATGATTTAATTTCTAATGTCTTGCATGCACTTCCTATAGTCACTTGCTCATTTTTATTAGGTTTTTCATTTTCCTGTCATTTTGTCACTGTTTCAGCAGCCATCTGGCCTGCTAATTTTCCTCTGACTTTTAGTAGTTTCCTTATCATTGCTTCATGTACATGGGAAAGAAGTGATTACATCCTGCTGTCAGGCTTGGGGTTTGTTTGTTTTTTTTTTTCACCAAGACTACATCTTTTTTTCTCTTCCTTAATTTTTATTCATGTAGTTCAAACCATCAGAAAGAAACAACCAAGTTTTCATTGAAAGACATTAATTATATAATAAAAGATTGAAAATTTAAGGCAGAAATTATAGTAAAGGTTGTGTTTTGCCTCAACTAAAGTTGAAAGTCTACTTTGCAGAAATCAGTATCTCAGGAATTCCCTTGAAAGTAATTTCAATGTTCAGTTGAGGTAAACAGTGATTTTAGAGTATGATTTACAAGATCTATTTCAAACATCAATAGAAGCATGAGCTAACTTCTCTCTACTGACTGCAAAAATTGTTTAAACTATTAGTTTAGCTGAAGAAATCTGCATTTGGCCTGATGAATCGCATACTCTGACTCTGTCTTCAGCTGTGGATGCTAAATTATGTCCATGGCTGGTAAAGTGTTCAGTTACAAGTCAGGATCAATGGGTATAATTTTTTTGAAATCAACACAGTATTTCCAAGGATGAAGCAACTTAAGGAATATGGCCTACATATTTTAGTAATCAAACTACGTTACCATAGACTTACCATTACCAAAACCTTAAGACTTTCATAGTTTTTCAAGTTACTTATTTGTTTCAGAGATGACAGCTATTTGGAATGCCTCAGCGTTGGCTCACTCAGGCATTGGCTTGCTGAAGCACATTAGTCATGATTTAAAGAAAGATAAAAAAATACAGCTTCTGATGATGTTCTGTACTCCTGGAAATTAACCTGCAACCTCTTCAAAGTGATCTTCTGAACTGGAAGCTCGCAACATGTCAGTCTTCCCATATTCCCAGTATGTCATTTGCTTTCATTGACAGCGAAAACCCCGACTGATTTCCTAAGGCCATTTTGACATTTTCACACCAAAATAGTGTGGTTCTAGCTAATATGTTTCCAGTTATTGCAAAAGGATACCCTTTTTACTTTCCGTTTTCTTAATGTAATCTATTTGAACTGCAGATTTGGATCTTCTCTTTGAAGGAATTAGAAATTGGTGCTTTCTATAAAGGCCAAAAACTACTGTATGGTAGTTTGTGGTACCTGTGTCAGGCCAGGGACAGAAGTCCTTTGGCTATTTCTAAGCTAAATAAATTCTAAACAGCTTTTGTGAAAGAGATGAAAATGGATGAAGTAGTGCTCCTTCATAGATGCAGCATCCTATGCTGAACAACACTAAACATTAATTCTTGACAAAATTGATTGCAGCATCTCACCTGAAATTATGGTTCACAGCCATCTATGTTGATGCCAAGTGGCAATCTACATTTCCATGGCATAAAGCAAAGAGATTAGGGAAAATTTTTGGGTTGGATTTGGAGGGTTTTTTTGATAGCTGCGAGTAACCCCTGTTAATGTAGCAAGACATTAAGACTTACACTCTGGTCCAGAAAACACATAATCATGCACTGTGGTTGAGCTAGTAAAATCTATTTAACAGGCTTATTTTCTTGGTCACTGTGGTGTGCTGACTGCAGTTTTACAACAACCTGGTCAGAGATGTCACTTTTTCCTTTGTCATAGTTTACAACCCCTTTCTTCTGCAGCATTGTAGCCCAGTTTGTTAGAAAATATTCACAGAAATATTGGTGTAAAGCACCAGCAAAGTATTCTCAAGCTTTTACCTCTCCTTCAGGGTGCAGATTGACGAGGAGGAGAAGAGAGAAACATTAATCTAACCAGTAATAGCTGCTCCTGTCCTATAGTGAATATGGGAGTACTTACTAGAGCTTAGGAGGCCAAACAAAGCTTATACAGCTGAACTTGGGCTGTGTCTCATGAATGGTCTGCTCTGCTTCAAAATCAAGAAAAGTTAATTAAATGAGGGGCAGGAACCAGGTCCTTTCTTTAAGCATCCTTTCACTTTGAAATCCATCATACAGATTTGTTATTGATATCTGTGGTTCCTGGGACAGAAAAAGATGGATACTACATGTTTAACTGAAGTAGATGTTGGGGAACAAGGATAGTGTGAGTCAGGAAGCATTTGTGGGCTGGTTGAAGTATTTTGGTCATATTACTAGAACTAGTATTCAGCTTTTACCTTGGCATTAAAACTTTGCTCATGAGACATTCCTGTGATTTGAATGCCGGCATATAACCTGGGCAACTCAATTTTGTATGCGTCACAAGGATGTAGCTGATGTTCAAAACTTAAATTAGTGATTCTGAACTACATATTGCATTGTTGCCACTGATGTTTGTGACATGATACCATTCACTGCTAACTTCAATATCACTGCCTGTAAATTGTGTTGATGCTACTCCAAATGTTCTTAAACTGTGTATGTGATATCATCTCCCATGCCAGGGGCTGTTTGACTGCTTTCAGACTATGTGATGATTAGCATTGTTTGATGAGACAGCTCTTTGTTGTTAATGTCTTTGAAGCTGGAATTGTTTTTATCTTGGAGTTATCCCATGACCAACATAGATTCTCTAGTGAAAGCTATTTCTCTCTGGCAATTTTCCTTACTGCTCACTTCTTTCAAAGAAGTCAAAAAGTTATTTGCTTTTTGTGAAATGTCTCAATAGTTGATTCAATCACTACATTTAAATGAGACAGACAAATATAAATAAATCAAACACTAATGTAACTCCCAGGGGCAAGAATGGTGTTCATAGTGTGAACAGAAACATCTTTGACAGGGTAGGTAAATTTCTAGAGTAAATTGCATTATATATGTCACCAGTGAGATTGTCTGTAATGTTTCCTTTATTCATATTTTACCAATTTCTGCAACACTGATGTAAAAACTAGGATTAATCCTCTGAAACTACTCTTCTTTTTCAGTATTTGGAAGTCATCTAGTACTGTTTAAATGTTAATGAAAAATTAACAAGAATAATTATGATAATATGCGATTTCTTTTTAGAATTTGGAAATATATTTGCTATCCACAGCTGTGAATAATTCAATGCAATCCTTTATGGATATATTTTTTAACTAGATATGTATGACTCTGAAGGATAAATTTCTTTAAATGATAGACATATTCCTTCTAGGAGAATAATACCAGTGTATATTAGACACTGCCACTGTAACTAAAGCATGTTACTCCCTATATTGTCACCTTAATTCCACATCTCAGTATATACAAGAGTGTGTAAATTAGCTTGCTTTCTTACAATTTTTTTGGTATGATGACATTTCTGGTGATTTTAATGCTGAGCAGAAACTGTGTCAGGAGGGAATATTTGTAAGAGAGACAGCTAAATTAACACTAAGTTAACTTTTTACATAATTTTTTGCATCTTAGCAGCTTTGAATCAGAGTTAGCTGCTTGAATAAATGGGGATAAAATCTCAGTTTGGGGGCTTCTGGTTTGGTTGTTTTGTTTTGTTTTGTTTTCTTGTTATTTTTTCTTGCTTTGTTTTGCAGTAGAATTGGGAAAAAGAAATGCAAAAGGGAAAGGAGAAGAGTATGTGCTGAGTACATCAGCTGCCTGACTGGCGAGCCATCTGGACACATAGGGTGTCTCAGATGTCTTGGTCTCACAGTTGGCTTCAACCCTGCCTTGAATTGGAGGGAGGGAGGGAGAGAAATGCTGAAGCCTTGTGATAGTCAGGGGACATGTGACTGAGGCCAGGATTAGGAATGTTTCAGGACTCCTTGTAAAGAGCAGTCAAAGCTCAGTCTCTGTGTGCGAAGTAGGTAGGACAGTTTGGCCTTTATGACTCGCACCTACAAAATCAGAACGTGTGATGACTAATACCTTACAACACAAGGTTAGTTACTTCATATGTTAAAGTAAGAAGTTTCCTGTGACTGGATTACACTAACTGTGTCTGGACTGCCCATTTATATTAGGAAGTATGATGTATGGAGATCAGAAAGAGGTGAAATATTACAAAACAGACTTATACATAATGACCGATTGGTATAAGAGGTCAAACAAGGTTGGTGGCAAGTGTGCGGATGGACTGCTAAAAGCTGGATGGCTGCTTTCATTAGGCTAATGGTTGCTGAATTCCTACACTATAACTTCAGAGATCTCACTTTTAAAATTCTGTTTACTGTATCTGAATAATGACAATGTGATCTGTGCCTCTGACTCACAGTCTACCCTTCTCATATTTCTTCTCTTTGGAAGTCTTTAAATAAGGATGAATGATACCTGCTTACAGGAAAGGTCATATTTCTAAATATTTATCCTGCTTGAAGACAAGGATTATATGAACCTTATAAAAAATCAAAAAAAAATGGTAAATACTGCTCATGCTAAGATTCAGATTTGTCAGGAATTTGAACATGAATGGAGAAATAAGATAGCCATCTCCAGTGTTTCTTGCCAATTGTTTAAACAGTATGTAGGATCTTGTAAAAATGATCTAATTGTTATAAGGTCTGCTAACTATTGGCATGAAAGAGATACTTAGGTTCTTGAACTGTGTTGCTGTACTGTCATGCCTGAACTTGATTCTGAATGACCTAAAAATATCACTCAGTACATTTTTCTGACACTAAGCATCAATTCTGCAAATAAAACATGAATATTTCTTGCACAAATTCTCCGTTGGTTTTCTTAACTACAGTTTTATTTCTGTAGAAATTTTGTGGCAACATTTCAATGCCTGCTGGACCAGCTATGTGATTTCAATCCAATTTCACTGTAGTTTTCCTATTTTTGAGTATAGTTCAGTAGTCTGAGAATAATGTGAGTATACCAGCAAGAGAATCAGAACACATCTATTCTGTGCAAAAGAAAATAATTTTTTCTTGGGTCTCTATAATTGCATTTTCGTTTCCAGGCTTATCTCCCTGGTTAATAACAGAAATATTGATTTACAAAGAAAAGTAGTTTTAAAACAGTAAAAACCACTTTTGAATAAAATCATAAAATAGGATGTGTTTTGAAACTGTGGAAGACACATGCTTTTAAAACAGAAGTTTATCTATTTTTAGATGACTTAAAATAATATTTAGGACTCGCATTTCAGCAAAGAGTCATTAATTTCATTAAAAAGTCAGTTTAGCTACCAGTATTCTTTTCAAATTTTATGTACTTTTTTTTTTTTTGAAAAGTCACCCTGAAATGAGTTAGGCTAGTTAATTTAAAAAACATGTACATTTTTTAGAGTAGAGGCAAAATTTGATGGAAAAAATTAGTACTATTTTTATGTACTTGTCCAATCCTTCTACTTACAGGTAGAAGATTATACTCACTACTATTGTAGTGAGTATAATCATGTCTATAGTTATGCTGCCCAGAGCTTTCCTCAATAATACTCTTAGAAACATTTATAAATTTGTCATCTCTGTTAGTAAGTTTGTAATTTCCCACACTGAGCATTATTTTAAAATACAGTGATTTAATGTAATAATTTGTGTATTTTTATGCACAGCAACAAAAGCATACAAAATAATTTGTAACTATTTTGTTAGCTTCACTTTGATACTTTAGCATCCTTTTGTATAGTTTCATACAATATTTGTTTTCTTTTTTTCCTTTCCTAATGAGAAAACATAAGCAGAACAATGGCTTTTATGTTTTTCAACTCTATTTCTTTCACCAATGTTTCATATATATGAATCCAAATGTCTAATGATAATAATGGTATCACATGACAATGTGAAACTCATGTCCAGGTTCTTACACATAAATCTCTCAGGGTTTCAAAGAGAATTGGAATCACAATAATTTTTGATGTTTTGAAACTGAAATGAAAATAAGCCTCCTTAACTTGTCTCAGAATGTTATCACAGAAATAATTTACTGTTTTTTAAAAATAATTCTTTGCATCTTCTGTGTTCCACAATACTGCCTTGGTTTTGGGGTTATATGTTTGGGCAGAATTCTAACAGCTACATGCGCTCTACCCCTAAAATTGAATGATTTATTTTAGTTCCAAATAGGACAACCTGCTGTTTAAGGTGTCAAGTCCTTCGTGTTCCTTCTACTTGAAATGGGATTAATTACATTTAATTAATTACATTAATTTCAACAGATAAAAGTCTAACAGGTAATAAATATTGAATCATTAGTTGAATGAATCCCATTAACATCCTTAATACCTGCTTCACAACTATTTTTTACAGTCAGTTATGTTTGGACTCTCAGGTCTGAAAAGTAAGCAAAGGGTGTATCATCAGAGAGATGTTCTGATATTAGAATGTCTACAAGCAAATAATGACAAAATTAATGTCTTCTCTGCATTCTACAGTAAGTTTATAGTTAGCTAAACTTTTATTTTTTGCTCCTTCCTCTAGTTCAGTGCTCTTACTGCTGATTTCTCTCTCTGTTTTGAAACTACCATGTGTTGCAGATCTGTCTGGATTTTATGCTGTTCTCTACGCTTTCTAAAGTGTCGAAAGGCAGATGACAGGCAAAATTTCTTTCCCTTTTTTTTCCCCCCTTTTCTGTACGATATTGTGCTAAATGTGACTACTCAGATAGCCGCATTTTTTCCCTGCCATTAAATCAGCTCAGCATCTTTCTGGATGAGTTATGCTTGACAAACCCAGAATCAGTCTAGAGAAGGTGCAGTCACAGCATCCCAAGAAGAATAGTAGGAGAAATAGATTCTTAGGACACAGTCTTACCAGAGCTCTGCAATAGAAAAAAATGAAGGCAAGGGAAAACTTGTGCTAAAAAAAAAATTTCATGTGACAGAAATAAAAATTTCTAAAAAAATGTAAACACTCTCAGCTATTCTCAGCAGTGCTGTAAATTACCAACAAACATGTAAAGCATATAGTTTGCTTGGCTAAGGACAGTTCCAAGGTAGATGTTGGGTGAAAAAAAAAAATTACATTCATAATTTTACGGAAATGTCTGGGACATTATTTACTGAACACTATCTTTGTGTCATGATTTAAGCCCAGCTGGAAATTAGGAATCACACATCTGCTCACTCAGCTGCCCTCTGCCCTCCCCTCCCTAACCCTGGTGAAATGGGGAGGAGAATCAATGTAAAACTTGTAAGTGGGGATAAGAACAATTTAATAGTAAAAAATATAGCAAAAATACTATAATAATGGTAAATTACAATGATAGTGATGATAATAATAAGGGAAAAAATAAGCGATGCAAAATACTATTGCTCATCACCCACTTCTGACCCACTGCCAGACCCCCCTTCCCAAAACTGGATTGGCTGTCCTTCCAGGTAACTCCCCCTAGTTTATATAGTGGGCATGATGTTCGATGATGTGGAATGGAATATACCTTTGGTCAGTTTGGGTCACCTGTCCTGGCTATGTGACCTCCCAGTTGTTTTTGCATACCTCCTCACAGGCAGGGCACGAGACAAGAAAAAAATCTTTGACCTAGCAAAAAACTGAGACATCAGTGTGTCATCAATAACACTCTCATTCTGAATCCAAAACACAGCACTGTACCAACTACTGAGAAGAAATTAGCTCTATCATAGCCAAAATTATTTCTGCAATATTTAAGATGTCCATACAAGACTCATATATGCTCTGTAGTCATGAATGTGACTAGACTAATGTAGCACTGCTAGATACAAGTCCTTGAGATTTACCATTGATTTCTTATGTTTTCCTTTAGTTTGTCGGATTCAAGGTTTTCTCAACTATTTCTACATTGAGAAATACTCTGTCAAGGTGCAGTAAATGCATTTGTGTATTAGCACTGGAAGAGCAATTATGATAGAAATGAGCATGCTCTGTGAATACCATTAACAATAAGAAGGTCCAACTCATTTAATTAGTTACTATGTCCCTAAAGCTTTGAATGTGTGAAATGTTCTATAAGCAGAGAAATATTTTATTATCACTTTACTCAAGGTCCTAGCTAGGCATAATGAAGGAAATTTGGATTTTCTCGTAGGAAATTGGACCAAAAAATTGCCGTCAACCAGGAATCATGAGAATAGAGCAGCTAAAGGGATTAGAAAAACCTGGAGTCCAACAACTTTTACTGTGGAATTAAAGATTTATTTTTAATAGACTTTGGCTCTAAATTCATTAAAAATGGTAATACTGGAAACAATTAAGCGCCAGCAGAAGGAATTGGGCAAACAAAGACATTAATCAAGGATTCTTCAAAATGAAATATGTCTCTAGAAATTATATGAAATATCATGTTATCAAAGTGAAATCCCAAATTGTTCTCAAATATACTGCAGAATAACAATAGTCCAGATGGAAAAAGACTTGAAGTACTGCATTCATTAGGGCTAGTAAGTCATGCATTCTTTTGAGATATACTATGTTGGATCACAGTGTACATTCCTTTGTAAACTGAGTGTCTGAGAATATACACGTATAATCATAACTATATGCTTGGTTACATAAATATTAAAAAATCCAAACCTAGCATTACATTTCCCCCTTTGAAAATACATAAGTGAAATGTTGTAAAAAATAACCCACCTTCCTTCTTTTCCGCTCCTGATTAAGCTTTTTTTTATGAATAATTCACAATATTTTCCACAGAGACGAAAAATGAGGATCATTGACTGGATTGTAACTGTGTACATTTGCTTTCTGTAGTCGGCTTGGGACACTGAAGCAGAACAACGAGGTTGACATAGGTTCCCTTTTTGTATCATAGATATTAAACAAATACAAAACCTCAATGTCCCAGTTCCTATTCTAAAGCTTGGGAGAAAGAAACGTGTTCAAATTTTCAGTTTGGCTGTACTAAACAATGCCCTATGCCATTTTACAGAATCAGTGAGACTCAATCACTGGATCATTTTAGCTGGTTTTTGTTGTAAAGTATGCAATGCTTTGTGAACTTTGGTTTTATACTTCAGTGGTTTTATTACTAAACAAAGGAATGATGCAATGTTCTTACTCTTCTTTTACCTTTTTTTATTCCCTTCATGGAATGGCAATTTCAAGTAAAGTTGGTATTCTCTCTTTTTATGAAGCTGCCGAATTACTTCTCTCTAGTCTTAAGAAGTTTCTGAGCGATAATTCTAAACTAATCCTCTACCTAGGAAGGAAATAAAGACTGTATTTTTCAGTATTAGTCATATTCTATCACTATTCTTACATTTTCACATAAAAATAGTACACCTTCCAAAAATACATCAAAATTATCTTTGCTGCTTTCAACTCTCCCAGTAGATATGCATTGTGAACATCAAAGAAAGGATCATAAATAAGCCACAGTTACATGATTAATGCTATCACAGATGCTGAAAGAAAAAAAAGCCTAATTTGTCATTTTAGCTTATCTTCAGGAATGCTGACTTGATTTGATTGTTGTAACCTCAATAGTTTGCCAGAAGATTAAGCCCAAGATTCTGATGTTATATCTGAAAATGGGAATGATCCTTCTCATTCATTATGCATTTTGAAAAATGAACCCTTTGTCTATTTTTCTGCAAACACAGCTTTGTAGTTCATTGTGCACTTATTAGTGTTTTGTTTTGCTGTTTATTGTGTCACATTACTGCTTTCCCTAGAAACCCTCACCAAGCTTAAAGGATTTTATTGTAGGAAGTTATTTGCAAGGCTCAGCTAAATCCTTTTCACTTTTAATTTAAGCTTATTTTACTATAATTTTAAAGTCCTAAAATGCAGCATTGTATTTTTCAAGAATATGTTATGTTATTTTGTGGTTAACAGGTGAAATGGAGAGTTACTGAGCATACTTGGGAAAGGAAGGGTCAATAAAGTGTACAAATAGCCAAGGGAAAGTGATGGGCCCAACAGTTATGACAGTTAGGAACAGGAATCCTCTAGTTTAAGCAGAAAAACTGCAGGTTTGAAGTGAGATGCACAAACCTCTATACTTCTAGTCTCTCTTCTTTCTTTGCTTTAAATTTGCTCTATTAAAAAAAGTGAGTATTTTGTTTTAATTCACTTATTTATTTTCCTAATTTCAAAAGCTTCGCAGTCTTTTGGAACAGTTGTTTATAAAAGAAAACATCTGGACTGAATCTCCTTAAAGCAATTTCCAGCGCAGTGTCATTTCAGACATCAAGGCAGTGGAAAAGACTTTTCTATCTGAGGAGCCCCAAATACTTGCCTGAGAGCCCCAGATACAAACAACTGAAAAGACACAAAGAAATGCCTTAAGAGGATGATTGGTAAAATGAGCATAAGCAAAGTATGTGCTTGTGCCAGGGAAGTCAAAGGGTGTAATGCCAGGTGCAACTATTGCCTTAATTATGATATGATTTAAGTTGTTGTTGATTTTCTCCGTGTCCTGCAGTGCTAGATCAGGTGTAGCAATTGCATTTATATGGAATGACATTTGGAACACATAAGGCCTTGTAGCTGAGGGTAAGAGATCTCACTGGGGGTAAGGGATCTCACAGTAAAACTCATTATCACATTCATCAGGATAATAACTACAGAAGTTATTTTATCTCTAAAGTGCTGCCTAATGCCATTCCCTTCTCAAGTCTTTTGTTTGTGCCTACAAGCAATGGCAAAATGGAATAGACTTTTTTCAAAACATTTGTTTTTCAAATGAGAACTAGTATTGTTGAAGAATTTACCAAAATGTACTTTTAAATAATAAGTGAACAAATATACAAATAAATATATTTAAATGAAAATAGTAATTCTGGAACTATGGTTAATTAATCTGAAGGTAATTGAGGAATTACATAGGAAAGCCAAGGTGTAATAGAATAAGATTACCAGCAAATAAAAATAATGACCAGATTAATCAAAATCTGGAAAGGTTCTATACTGAGCAAAAGCTAAAATGGAACAATCTTTATCCATACTAACTGACTATAAGATCAGTTTTTACAGGGGTAATAAATTGTATGAACAGATGAATTTTAGTCTGAATACAAAATAAACATTGGAAAAGCAAATTTCAAAGGCCATTTCTCAATTACTTTATTGATTAGGATTAAGAAGACTAAATGATCACAACCCATATATACTTTGAAAACAACAGTAAAATGTCTCAACTCTGTCTGTCAAACATTTAGGAAGACAGGACAGCTCCAACAGATGATTTTAAACACTGATATTTATACTTCAACTTAATTACAATTTATAGCTGTATAGATTTACTTGCTTCTCCAAAAGCAGTAAAAACTGATAAGGAAGACGTAAACATAAACTACCCGTTAATAATATCCATTTGGAACTCTTGAAAGAGAAAGCACCAGAAATAGATTAAAAATGAACTAAAGAAGCTCTCACAGAAATCCTAGGCTAGAATCAGAAGAAAAATCATTACTGAGCAATTACTTTTTAAAAGAGTTAATTACATTAAATATAAGAAGAAATCTATCTACATTTTATTAAAAGGTCCTCGTCATGAATAAATGCACATGTGTGAGGTGTAAACAGTGGATACAGATGGCTACTTTCAAGGCTAGATACAAGTCTAACAAAAGAGGAAAATTTGACAGTTAATAATGCTACAGATTTGTCTTTGAGAAGAAAGAGACACTAGTGATAGAAACCTGGAAGGTATGTGTAGGGAAACAAGAAAGGTGAAGAATGAAATATGTGGATAATGGATTATTATTATTACAATTGTCCATAAACTCTGGAGACTGCATAAGGACTCTTTGATGGAACTTTTTTATTTCTGACATGTAGATCTATCATTTGTTATGTACTGTGTATTTGTTGTTAAACAGCTTCTGTTTAGCCTAGCTCACCCCAGAGCAAAATTTATTGGTTTCCTATTCAATTTTCTTTTTATAAATTGTCTAATCAGTTCATTTGATAGAAATATTGATGCATGTCTTGATTTTGAATAGAATTTTGAGGATCTGATGCAAGTCTTTCAAGGTTTTTTTCATTCTTTTCTGGAATATAATTTTTGCAGGGGAAGGGAGGTGATGGTGAAGTTTGCGTTTGTTTGGGGTTTTTTGATAACTATATATTTTGCATTCCTCTGTTTACAAAACTTGAGTGGTATTAGTTCACTATGTGATCTTCCATATAAGTATGTGAAATTATGAAAATTGATTTAGAAAAATGTAGCACTATCAAAATGCAATGATGTCATGAAGGCATGACTTTTTCCTCATTTTCCTAATTTTTTAAAGACAGAGTTCTCTCTAGGAAGAATTTGTGTATTTACAGGCTAAAACAAAAAAGATCTTAAAACATTCTAATTCCCATCTTTACAATGTCAAACTATTTTGGTTTGCAGATGCTATGCCAGTGAATCTGATATTATTTGGTGGAGAATTCTTGTCCACATAGAAAAATTATACCATGTGTGGCCTTAAATACTTTGCAACTTTTCATTCCTCTTTCAGTGGAACTTATGTTTGATGTTGTCTTTACGTACAAACAAGTAGGAAAAACATTTGCTTTAATGCATAGTTTATTATATGAATTAAGTGCACAACCCCTTAAAATATGTAGAAACAGCTTAGATATATGCCTGTGAATTCTCAGTGTACCTGCAGACTAAAATCTCAGTTTAGACATCGTCTTTCTTCTTATATGAATGTCAGTTCTATTCCCGGTAATTATAGTTGCATGTTTGTGTGTGAGGACAAAGTAAAATTAAAACTTCCACCTATTTGTAAATGAAGATAATTCCAGTGGAGTCTAAAGAGCTGCACAAACTCCTACATTAGTAAAAAAATAAAAAAGCAAACCCACAACCCTACGTTATTTTAATTGAATATTTGAACTGTTTGCCCTTATTTTAGATACATGTAGCTCATTTAACTTAGTTATTAATCAGGATTTAAAATCAAAGAAAAAAAAAAGGGAGTTTGTCCTGAAAATCTTAATTTTTAGAATGAAAATGTAAACATAACATTCCTAGATATGATTCTCACTAAAAATTTTATTTCTTGCAAGCTACATGTTTAATGGCAAAGAAGTCAGTAAAAAAGTACCAGACTTCATCTGCTCATCTGTCTTCTTGTGTTAAGTTCCTGTGTTTTATGTGGTGGTCATTGTGATCTGAATAATTACAAATAAAAACTATAAATAAAAGAGAAAAGGCCACCTTGAAAAAGGTGTAATGATTGCATTGTGCAAAGACTCCATTGCACATGAAAACAGAAGCTATAACCACCAATGTTTCTTTGTCAGTCTTTATTTGGAGTTATGTCTACAAATAAGCTGCACTAAAATATCCAAGAGGAAGAAAGAGAGATTTACTATTTGAGCTTCATACATTTAAATGTATACTGTATTAGACTTCCTACAATGTCCAACTCTTTTACTGATGGGAAATTAACCTTGCCAGCCTTGTTATATATCCTCAAGAAATTTGATTTCTACTACTTCAGAAGGCACACTTAAAATAAATTTAGCAAACTGGGCTTTGATTAACTCTTTTTGAGTTTGATCCCATCCAGAGCCAAGCTCTTTCACAGTTCTTTAGATAACCTTCCTTTAAGTACTGTGTAGATGTTCAGAGTGATGGTCTCAGGGTGGTGCCTAGTCCCAGAGCTCTCTTCCAAGGACACACCAGAGAATAAGACACAGAAGGCACTTGGAAAAGAAAATAAAAAAGGAGAAAAATATTGTAGTAGAAGGTCATGGATAATGAATGGAACGGGCTTATAAAATTCTTCTGTGTCTTCTGAGCTTTTCCACCATATCTCTGTTAATTCTTCTGGAGCTGCATGTGAACTTCCATTATGGACTGCCACAGGAGTATGACCTGCATTCTCGGAGATAATTGGCTGTGTGCAAGGATTTAATTCCCCAAAACCAATGAGAAAAGCCAGTGTTCCATACCAGAATGACAGTGGAACAAAGCAGTGTGAACCTGTGGGATTTTTTTTCTAGATAAACCTTGTGTTTTTTACAATGTCATTAAACATTATTCCAAGTGTTCTGGGTCTCATCAGAGTTCTGGAAATCAATCTTCACAGGATTTTGCAAGTTCTGAGATTTTTTTATTAAAGCTTTAATATTAAAAGTCTGTTTTCAAACCCAAGATTTCAGGATAAAAAGAGATGGCATAGGAATTTTGGCTTCTATTTGACTACACTTTTGTAAGCAAATTTCTAAAACTCAAAAACATGAAGTCTGCCCACAAAATCAACATGCTTTGAAAGAATAAAAAAAGTCACATAACTTTTTGTAAAATTTATAATTTTTTTCACGTTAATATTTCCTCTTTCCAACTGATTTATTGTTAACTCTTTTGTTAAGGTTTCATTTCTTTAAGATGGTGCAGTCTCTATCTGCACATGCATTTAAACTAATGCTTTTAGTTTCAGTTTTCTGACAACTGTTTGAGCAGAGAGATCTATCTGGGGATTTCTAAGTGATAAAACACTATGGATAACTTACACATAGTCTAAATACTACCCTTATTTCTTGAGAAGCACACATCCTGAAAGGTTGCAGTTTTCATTGAGATACATTTGGGCGAGATTTTTAGTCTTGTAGGTGACAATTTGTCTAAGAGTGTGCCCAAAGGGGTCACTTGCTGCTTATTGGCCTCTCCTAGTTTTGTGCTGTATGAGAAAATGTCCAGAGGCTTTTCAGCGGGGGAGGATGCAGCAACAAGCACTACAAATATATGATTTTGAAAGGACTGTACAAGACCACTCCCTCCAATTTCTTCCAACATTACCCATCAAACTTTACTCACTCTCTCTCATGTTATGCTTCAGCATGCATAACTCACTCTCTCTGTTCAGTGCTACAAAGTCTTTTTTGAATAGGACACAAAAAACATAATATTGTTTTAGGGATATAAGGAGATTATATAAGGTTCAGTGGAGACTCAGTGTTGCATATTGTGGATGATGCCAGTCTATGCTGCTTGGTTTTAGTACCAGAGAATAATTCCAGACTTGTTGCTTTTAAGCTGAATACGTAAAGTCTATAAGGCTTTTCAGTGCAACAGTGTTAAAAGATTTACTAGCACATGTAAAATTAATATTTTATTATATCAAATGAAATATTATAATTCATAAAAATTTTAATTATTCAATTCTGGCATTTTGAATGACTGGCTGGTACTATCACACACTCATGGAGCTGTGAAGGGAGTGTAGGGAATGAAACAGAGCAAAAGGCTTTAAATAAGAGAAGCATTAATCTCAGGCAATCTTCTAATACTGCATTTGCTCTGAATGAATGATGGAAGCTAAATCTATTATAGCTGGGAAGAGAAACAGAAGAAGATCATGAGAACTTGAAGGAGTTACCTGAAAAAAAGTTTTTTCCATAAAATTTGGATCTCTGGCTCCATATACCAAATTGTCTATAAAATTTATGGTAGAAGATTTCCTGTAGCTTTTAAAATTAGTGTTTTTATGTTAAATGATGAATATATGTGTTCAACATGCATAGCATGGTTCTTATACAAGCTTATTCTAAATTCCATAAATTCTATCCTATCTATTCATTATTTTGCCATTTAATAGTTTAAACTCTGTGTTTAAACATAAAAAATGCAGAGAAAGCAGACTTAAGTCATGGTAACATGCAATAAATATAAAGGAATACACAAAGAATCCTTTAAAAGAATAGGAAAGATCCTTTACTCTTCTCACACTTAGCATATAAATACACACGCATATGCCTTAAAAACGAAAAGCTGATTCTGAAAGCTCATTGTGGGTCTAGCAGCTAGACAGTGTATTATTATTAAAAGGCTGTGGAGATACTGTCAGTTTCTGTGTAATCACCTAGCATGACAGTGGCAACCCAGGAGGTGAAAGATCAGCTTCTTTGTCATGCTTGTACTGAGGCATTAGGAATTTCATCATAGCAGGAGAGTTTGTTATTCACCAAACTGCAGAACATTTTATGTAGAGACTTTCCTTTAATATGTTTCACTGTATTGTCAGAAGGGTAATAAACTGTGACAAAGGTTTTCATGTTTTTGAATGAAAAATATTTATAGAATGAAAATTGTTGCTTGGTAAGTCAGCTATGCAACGTCGTTCAAAATGAAAAGAAATGTCAAACACTTAGTATTTAGTCCTAGGAAAGAGCTTCATTTCTAATGTAACACTAAGGAGAAGTACAATTGAAAATTTTAACAGTGGGCTAGAAAACTACAATTATATGGGAGACACTGTTTGCATTACAGGTATTTTGAATGATGATTTTTTAAAATGTTCCCAACATGATAACTGCTACTAAGGATTTCAGGAAAAAGAGTTCTCTTAAAAAAAAAAAAAAAAAAAAAAGGCAGCTGAGAAAACAAAGCCTGTAACTGCATTTGCTTTTTTTCCCCCACTCAGCAGCTAAAACAGTACTTCAGAAACTAAATTTTTTCCTCGCTCTTTATGCACAAACTTAAAAATTAAATAAATGGGTAGAAAATACCGACACTATTAACATGTACATACTCCCCAGACATATTTTGTCATAGGAATAAAACCAGATTATTTCAACAGGCATGTGAAACACTGTTGGTTTGCAATTGTGTTTGTGATCATAAAATATTAACTGTACAGATTACAAATGTTATCTAACAAAATGCATTTTCACAACTTTCTAAGATGTGCTTTCTTTTCCTCTTTTATTTCTAAAGCAAAACACTCACCTCTACCTCCTCAAATCTTATTTCCAAAGAATAAAGGAGTAATAGAAGTGGAGCTTGGTGAGTACAAACTTTAAATTGTTTATAAATTAACATTTTGTGATGGCCTAGCAAACACAGGGATCTTCCAGAAGATTTTTATTTTTCATTACACTTTTGCATCATAATGTTTGCAAGATTTAATTCACTGGCAGCACAGTTGTGTGAAGTCAGAGATAACTCATGGGTTTTTCAGGTATTAAGTGTAGTTTAAGGGGATTTAAATCACCTCTTCTACTCTCCCTGGGATAGACTAGGATTACTCACACAGTGAATCATTATGTCTCAGCTGAATGGGTGACAGCTTCCATCCACTTCAACGAGAACTTTAGCTACATACCTTGAAACTGCTTGATGGTATCCCTTAAAAGGGAAGGATGGACTACTCTTGTAATTAGACCTACTCCATGTTACTTTCAGTCCCCACGTGGAGACAGTGGTTCTGTCTCTGTCGAGGAGTGAAGGAGAGCAAGGGGCTGGTCGCTGGCCCTGCTGAGACTGAGGAACACTGCCTCTCCCGTGTCCATGTTGGCTAGCATGGATCAGACCAGTCTGATCTATCAGGAAGATACTGGGAGGGCTGAAAGAGAGGACCAAGGAGTGAACTTAGAAATAGCTGGTTGGAGAACGCACTACGTAGAGGTTGCTCCCTACTTCCATCTTGTTTAGGCCTGTAGATGTTCTCAGTGATTCAGATTCGTCTTGGGTAACTTGCACCATCACAGCAAGGTGCTTCTGGTAGGAGTGAGAGTTGTCTGGGATTTTTGTATAGTCAGTGGAGAAAAGTGGACCTCTCCAGCAAGTGACCAAACCCATCTAATCCTAAATAGGTAATCCAGGATGCCTGTCTCCCAGGGCAAGTGGGGTGAAGCTGGGCCAGTGGGAGAAGGGATCACAATTACCACTCCACTGTTTCTGTCCTACAGCAAGACTGCTCTGGTAGCAAGTACTGCATGGGCCCACAGCCCTCTTTGAGGTGCCACATGCTGTGGCTCAGAGACTTGCCATGTTGTCGCAAGTTTTATTATTACCATTGTTTTATTCTCTTTCCTCCAGTTGTCTCATCACATTATTAGATATGAATTAGATTTGTTCTCCAGGAAAAGCTTTTGCTAGTAAGGTGGTCAGGGTCTAGTGCACGGTGGGCTCTGTCTACCTGTCTGGGACAATAAGTAATCTGGAACTGCTTACATGGAGCAAATTCACTTTACATATGGAACCCACTTGTTGTACTGGTACTATTGTCTCTTGTCTGCAAAGCTGAAGGGATTTCTCCATGCTCTCAAATACCAATTCATGATTTAATCATAAGATTTGATAATCTTATCAAAGTCCTGCTTAGATAAAGATTTACATGGAAACAATTTAATGTGTTTTATTTATACCTTCTTTTAGTACAATGGTGACTCTTACTTTGGAACAAACATTTCCTAATGGCAAATACACAATAAATAATTTCCTGTTTTAGTTTTGCTTGGACAGGTTTACTTTACTTTTGTCCAGCTTGTATAAAATCCAAGATAAGATTCTGCACATAAGACTTATGCAAAATAATAAATACCAAAATTTAAATGTCTTATTGTCTATGTACATTTGTGTGTAAACCAGCAGCATATAATTTCCATGTTTCTCAATAGCCCATTACATGTGTTACACATCACAAGTAAAATGTACATTGCCTTCATCATAATAAATATAAATAATTCCTTTTGTAATCCTTGGTGTCTTCTTAGATCTTTTGTTAAATTTCATTTTACTCTTTCTTTTTACATCTTTTCTATGCATCATTTTGTCAGCAGTAGTTCAGAAAAATATGTCAAATTCATTGAGACAAAACTCACAAGTTGTATTGTAGAAGAAGGTGTTATGAGAAAAATAAAATTACATTCTTCATCAAGGAATGTTTACATCTCTCTGTCTTGATTAGGTGCTGCTTTGTCTCTGACATGTCAGGCCCTCCTAGGGATTAAGAAACAGCCAATGTCTGCTGTCAGATGGGATGTGAATAACATCCCAGTGAAACACTGTGATTTTACAAGATTTCATGAAGAAACACATTTGTAAGTGTATATAAAACAGAATAATCTTTTTTCTATGCAAACTGTGCCTAGCCATTCAAACGAATGTACCAGCTCTTTCTCTCTCTGTTAGTTTTGAAGGACATGATCAAGAATACTATGAAGAGACCACTTTGAATATAACTGAAGTAAAAAAAGAGGATCTGCAGTCAAATTTCACATGTATAGCACTGAACACAATGCACAACACAAGAGTCACAGTGACATTAGAACTCAAAACACAATTTGAGGGTAAGATTTTTCATTTTGATTTTTACACTTTGAACTCAGTTTGAAATATGTTGGTGGGTTTATTGTTTTGGTTAGTAAGAAAGTTTCTGCTAGTAAGAAGAAAAACAGCCTGCGTCTTCCCCACATATTCAAGCCAGTGATAAAACTCTTATGCCTGAAAGTCCTTGGGGTAAATTCTGTTGTGTGTGTGGGACATAATTCAAACAGTATCAGCAAGAGATGAAATATGCAGAACACAGTGTGACTGTATCAGCCCTGTGATAAGAATATCCTGTTTCTAGGTTATTTCTCCACTGTGACAAACTGTTGCTTCTAGTGTGAAACTATGGCAGAAAATAGGCAAACTTTTTAAAAATAAGAGTTTCAGCTGCTAGTTTGCCAGTTGATTTGCCTTCCTTCCCATACTGCATCCACTATAGTGCCTTTTTTTTTGACTGAATGTTAAGTGGTGTGACTTTGGAGTCTCTTTATCTTCTCTCTCTGAGGGCCACTGTGTTCACTCTGTGACACACAGAGGCATCAGTAGCACTTCAAAGGCTTTCCCTTGGTTTTGTTTTTTGAGTTCATGGTACTAGGAGTACCTGAAACAGAAACAAAATCCAAGGCATTAAATGATGGGGACTGGAATGATCCTTAGCTCCTATGGGATTTTTTTTTTTTTTTTTAACAGGGATAGGCAAATCCCTAAGCATTGATACCAGCACTTGTAGGTTAGATTCCTATGGCACAAAATGCTGTTTTGTCTGTGAAGAAGAAGCTGCAGTTAATGATTTCCTTTTCTATCCCTTCAGATATGCTGAAACACCAAGAATCATAGAATGGTTTGGGTTGTTCAAAGGGACTTTAAAGATCGTCTAGTTCCAACCTCCCTGCCACAGGCAGGGACATCTTTCAGTAGCCCAGGTTGCTCAAAGCTCCACCAGGGATGGGACATTCACAACTTCTTTGGGCAACCTGTTCCAGTGCCTCACCATGAGTAAATAAATTTTTCCTAGTATCTGATCTAAACCTGCTTTCTTTTCTTGAGGACCTTGAGAGTAAATGTCAAGGCCTTAAACAGGGATTATTTTTCTATAAGTGAATGGTGGGAAGAGTAAAATCAAGTGTATTGGGATCACAGGGTGTGCACAGATCCATGTTCTGCAGTATTCTTGACTGCCCATAACTTTCTACAGGATCACGACTTCAAGGACTAGACATTTTTTCCTTGCCATAGCCAGGGTTAGAAGGCATGTAGGTGAATTATAACAGCAGGATAGCACCACCTCCTTCCAGAGGAAGGTGGCAGGAGATGTTTTGGTTGGATGAGTGAGTGTGAGTGTAGCATCACTCAGGAAGCTGGAAGCACATCAGCTCTGCACTGCACTATTTGAGTGTGGGAGTGTACTTGCAATGAGAGGGAAGGAAACTGAGTAACAGTTTCTACTCACTCTAGTTCAGCAATGCAACTCCTTTATTGGTCCTGTATTACAGACTAGATGAAGAAAAGAGTGTAACATACTTCTGTTGTCAACAAATCTTACTTTGTTTTCTCTCCATAGGTCTTCAGTAAATGTTCATGAAAGCTCTTGACTGTGATCTCCCTTTTGCTTCTGCCCTTTTTGTGTGGATACCGGTTCCTTTCTCCTTGTTGCTGCTATTGACAAGGTGTCTGCTTCTGCTTCTCAGCACTGTTGGTGTAAGCAATGATACATCCAGAAGTAGCTGTGCTCTGCTTTAGTTTTCTTCACTCACTTCTCACACAGCTGAGCAATATTTATGCTAGAACAATGACAGCTTCCCTCTGAGGATAATAAAAATGCTGTAGGATTTTCTTGTGCCCTCATCTTGTAAATCTGTAATAAAAATGTGCGCTCTCCTTTTTTTGTTTGTTTGCTTGTGTGTTTGTTTTTAATAAGAAAAAAATGTTGTGGTTTTTTTCCAAATATGCGATTGCTCCTTAGTGTTTCTCACAGCACAACTTGTGCCTGCTAGCTACTGTACTCCTGTAATGTTCTTTTTACACAAATTCCTGTTCTGTATTCTGATTTTTTTTTTTTTTAGGATGTTCAGTAGGGGTTACATTACCATAATTTGTAGCACAGATTTGTGATAGGAATTAAGAGTTGAGAATGGGTATAGTGCCACTTACTACTCAAATTAGTCCATTTGGGGGACATTTAATGAACCGGATAAATAGTGTTTGGCAGCACAGGTGACAGCTCAGGGAGGAAGCAAAGATACTGTAAGCATTTGCATTAAAGCTCCTTTGCATACGTACCTGTTTAGTCTTACAAAAACCTGCTGAAAGAATGATTCAGCTCACCACATGGAAATTTTTCTTTGGGAACCCGGAATTAGATTTATTTTTCTGATTCGTAATCAAATACTTTAAGTCCTAGTTCACTGTTAATAATATCACTATAATTAACCCTAACAATTTGCTTTAGTAACAATTGTAATTCACATAAGAAAAAAAATTTTCAGAAAGGAATGATGAGAAATGTAAGACCTTCTTTCACAGTCGAGAGCTGTTTAGTTTTGCTTCCATGGAAAAAAACCCAACTCCCTTAATACTACCAGGAATGCATGTCATTGGCAAAGCTGTTTGATATTTCACAATGAAAAAAGTACATTTTCCAGTTTAGGATATCTATGTGGTGTGTTCATGTGCATATATTCGTATATGTGTGTGAAGAAAAGTCCTGTTTTATGAAAAATGTGTCTTTCTCAAGTGTCTGTCTGAAGTGTCTTTTCACTTACCTTTATGAAAAGGAAATAAATGTTCCTAAGAGAAGCTGATCAGCTCTATAGAAAAGAGCTACATGACCTAAGTACCTCAGTTATCAGGTGTAATGCAATGTAGTCAGCTCCTTTTGGTGTGATTTGGTAGTATCCAGACTATGCACACCATGTCCTTCGGACACAGAGAAATCAGGCAAATTCTTTCTTTGTTTTCTTAGAACAAGTTAATGAGGATTTGACTATGAATTTTGACAGTCTCTGCAGCTGTATTCTTGCCTCCATTGGGAGGTGCTAATGTCCCTGCATCTTTCAGCTGCTGTTGCTGCTGCATTTAGAGGTTGCTTCTCCTTCTGCTGTGGAAGATTTCTCAATTTTTTTCTTATTCAACTCCTGCCTGGACTTTGATCACACGTAGTCAATATGGAACCCACCTTCCACGCTATTTCCCATCCTTTCTCTCCCTTCTTTGCCTGAAGCTGTTTGGTATCTTCTGACTCCCTCACCAACACTTCATGAGTCATAATACCTCTTCACATCCCATTTCCTACAGATCTTTCAGTACTATATTTATATTCAGTACTATATTTTTAATGCCACAGATGGTGATCATCCCAGATTTTACATTCTCTCTCTGCTACCACACATGTCTTCTCATATGCTCTGAAATTTTCTGTGTCACTGGAGTAGTGTGCCTCTGGTCACTAAGGCTAATAAATTTGTGACAACTTTTAATTCCCTTTTCTTCCACCTTTCATGACAAAGACAAAGCTAGTCTTGCTGCACACCTGGCAAGAGACAGCGACTCTACCTGCTAGACTACTTCCAGTTGCCCTCTGCAGCTGCTTGGTATCTTATGCTGAAAGATGCCACCTCTCAAGAATGAGGAAATTAATCATCTACACTGTTCACATCAGTCTATCTCATTGATAACTGTAGTGCATGAATGCTCACAACAGTATCTCTGCTGGCAGAGGGAGGGAAGCTGTTAGCTCCTGAGACAGAGGCAATGACAAGTAATTGGAGAAACAGTGAATGTGTTATCTCCTTCTACCAGCAAGGACAGGAATGTCCCCTCAGCATCCCTTTTAACCTGTCTGCTAGGGAACATATGGACTTTCTAAATACCTTTCAACCCCTTCCCTCTTTATTAATATATAAGCTGTCACTACTTTTTAGTTCATTATCTTGATTCAGGGCTTGTTAAATAACTGGAGGTGGCTTTTCATGTGTCTGACCCACAAGCATCGTCTTATTTCTCCCTCAATATTCCTCAGTTCTTATTCATGTGGAAGTATAAAATACCCAGAGGACCACAAATCCTTATGGCATGAACCCTCTTCTCTGAAGAGCACCAGAAATTCCAGTCATTCAAAGCAGAGATAAAGTTCAGCCCAAAGCATCAGCTCTGTTCTTTCTCAAAGATACTTAATGCTGAACCTAACCTTTTGACTCATATTTGGTAGACTGACGTGGACAGGAATTCCAGACCCAGATCTCTGCCTTTACTGTCTGGAAGTGGATCCTTCTTCGAAGTCAGAGAAGTTAGAAAAAACTGCTCTGGAGTTTGTCAGGAAACCTGGCTTGTTTTCTCTGGCCTCTCCAATATTGTTTCTTATGAGCTGATAGTTCTGTATTCCCATCACTCTTGAATATAAATAAATAGAAGACAGCCTACTCATGAACTCTGCCACTAAATGATGCAGCAAAGTCAAATGGAACAACAGGATCTATTCAACCTTGTTCAGGGGCTTGTGGCACTTGCTCCCATTGTGCTGAAGACAGCTGATTTATTCCAGAGAAATGAGAGGCTAAACTAGTCTTACCAGGAATTGAACTTACTCTTCCAGGAAGACCTCTGTGGAATTCTTGTCTGATGCTTTACAAGCTGCATAAACACAGGAAATTTATCACTTCTTTTCCAGCCTTGGTCTAATCAGTACAAAACCAAACAGAAACAGTTTTTTAGGTTTATAATTGCAGAAGTTGTTGTTGGAACGTGTTTCTTCTCTAGATGTTTATAGAGAGAATGCATTACAACAGTAACTGTAATGTTGTGATAGGCACACTATCAACAAATGAATCAATAAGAAACAGTGTCAAGTTCTGATGTTTGGGTTGTCCTCACCAGGTAATGACAGGAGTTTCCTCATTTTGTGTGTGTGTGTGTGTATTGACCGGGAAAATGGATGAAATCATAAAACCTGAAGAGGTTGATAGACAAGATTCCTTCATAGGCATCATGTGGCACTGTAAAAAATACAAAATGGCCAAACTTCACCATAAAAGGAACTAGTTGTTTTCTTGCTCAATTCCATCTTATTGGAAGGTGTTTTCCTCAGGTTTAGTACTGGTGAGGTAAGCTTCATGACAAGCCTGATGTTTCCTTCTCCTTTTAAATAGCAAAGAAAAAATATGAAGAGTGTGAAAATCATGTTAGACTTACCTCACATCCTACCAGAGGACAGGGAAAATGTACTTCTAAATTCTTCCTTTCTACACCTTTTCAGCAGAATTTCTCTGGCACTAATATTTTTAGGTTTCCTCTGTAAGTACTACTCAATACACTGCCTTAATCCATACCTCCCAGAGAAGCCCAGGAAACCTGTAAATTTCAATAAGAGACTTTTCACTGCTAAATATTTTATCTTACTTCATTCATGTAGTGCCACGTCCAAGCAAAAGCTCTCAAATTGCTCCTTGGTGGTGGTCAGTGTGTTCACTTGGTAGCATATTTACTGGCTGCATACAATCTGCAGCATTTTCCAATCTGCTGCCTCTTCTGCAGAGGAAAGTAAGACTGACTCTTCAGCCTGCTGTAAGATGCACCTCCACAAGTGCTGGTGAGTGGTCTATTGCTGCAGTCACTTGTCTGTTGTGCGTTTTGGAGGCAGAGGACGAAAAGCCTGGAAAGGCTGTTCCCCTGCTCTGAATGCATAAGGCTTAGCTGGTTGGAGCTGCTAGCAGGACATATAATCACCCACCACGGGTTGAGATGCTGTGAAAGGTCTTTACAGTGAGGATGCCAAAGCTGATCTCCATGTTTGTGTTGCTAGAATGTTTGTATTTAAATTTATGTAGTCAATGTTCAACAGAGTGTGTCTCTCCTCAGCTAAAATAATTCTGAAATTGCAATGAACCTCAAATCTCACTGTAATACTGAAGGGGTATATGCTTCTAGTGATATTCCAATTCAGGGCATAGTAAAATAAAAATACAGATGGGCCCTTTTATGCAGATGAGATGTATATGCTAGATGTTTTCATGTGTGGTTTTTTTTGCGGTTCATCACCTAATCCAATTTATTGGAGTATATTTTTTATTCCAAGTAATTTCAGTGATCTGAACCACAGAAAAGTGCCCAGAGCAGTTATATTATTACAACTATAGGATGGTGAGTTGTCCTGTTGGGCACGAAGAATTATGTAAAGATGGTGGACTGTGAATGGAAATCTCTTAATGGATTTAGTTGTCAGAGAAAAAATGTACATGGGACTGCTCTGAGTCTACATGTTACAACCAAGTGGAGAAGATATTGGTATCTTTCTCATTTGCTTAGGAACAGATTTCTACTATGAAACAATTGCCATCAGTCTTCCCTGCATCTTTTTTTGTGCAATTGCTGTAGAAAGCCTTTGGTATTTTAATTTCAATCTTGGCCATCTGGAATTCATAGTGTTTTCAAGACTGAATCCTGGTACATCCATGACATAGGTTGAGTATCTTCTTCAGCTTATGACTGTAATAGTCTGTAGATTAAGATTTGATCTTTCTAATTTGAAGTGAGTATGAGATGACCTTGCTTCTACCTCACCTTGTCTCTTGCTATAGCAGAACTAGATGTTATCTAGAGGATGCACATATCTGGATTGACTTCTGCTCCGTGAATCACAGAACATGAGGAAAAATGGACTGTTGCAAAAATGTGTCTATCTGGGTTGTGACAGAAACGCAGCTCTCTTCTAGAAGAGTGATAATCACAATCATGTCCTAGACTAGCACAGAGTTGGTGATTGCCTTCCTTATAGAATCATAAATTCATAGAATGGCTTGGGTTGGAATGGACTTTTAAAGGTTATCTAGTCCCAACACCTCAGCCATTGGAAGAACATCTTTAACAGTTTTTCTGGGCAACATGTTCCAGTGTTTTACCACCCTAAATGTAAAAAATTTCTTCCTTGTATCTAGTCTGAACCTATCCTTGATAAATCTTCATCTCTGAGGTGAAGGTGCTGAGATTCAAGAGCTCTTCCATGAGGGAAGCTGGAACTAAAGTGGGTGGCTACTTTCTTTCCTGTTTCTTCTTATTTTGCTATTTTATGCTCCTTGACCCTCTTTAAAGGACAAGGCAAGAGGAAACATCATCTGACTTCAGCATAGTTTATTTTATTTTTACGACCAGGACATGTTCTGTTTTCCTGCTTGTTTTGTGTACTTAGTTCTTACATCGCAGATTTCATTACATGCACATCGTGCTTCCTTGTACCCTGTTTGTGCAATCATGCCAAAAGCCTTGTCCTTGTGTGGACACTTAACAGTTTTCATGCGTAGGCTTAGATGTCTCACAAAATGTTTGAACATTGTTCCTGGTTGTGTTATTAACACTTTTACAGAGTTACAAAATACTTAAACGTCATTGTCATCTGTGGTATTTAGTATAAGTAGGTCTGGATTCAACAAACTAAATACTAGTTATCTACTGCTCAATATGCTTCTAGTTTAGGGGTCTCTGTGTTGGCTACACGAATTGGGGAAGGAAAAAAGCTTTGTCATCTCTGTTTTGAGCTCCTTAAAGCTGTAAAAGAAGTAAGACTATGAGAGGCTAAATCTTCAGCACACGGGTTAACTTCTCTATGGCTAACAACATATCCCTCTACTTTGCAGTGGTTCTTTGTAATGTCCTCTTGATCACAGGATCTCTAGTTCTGCTAGTCACAATAGCAGTCTCGGTTATACTTTATCAGTCCTTCAGAGTTGATATCGTCCTATTGTATCGGAAGATATTTCAGCCCTACTCCGTCAAGGATGGTAAGATTTGAGAAAGAAAGCTTAAAACCCCAACCCTCTGAGCTGCTCCTCATGGGATCTATTGTTAGGATGGTTCGAGCAAGAACCTCAGATAGGAACAAAAGAAAGGATCTCCCCTGGAAAGAAAGAAATCAAACATTTGGGATTAGAATAAAAATGCTGTAATGGAAAACATATTTGAGAGAAATGAAGCAAAGAGCCAAATAAATATTTAACTTTGTACTTGATTCTGACTGTAAGACTACTTCTTAATAGAGCTTTTCACTCAGAAGTATGATATCTTGTGGTAATGATGAGCAATTTCTTCAAGATGGAAGAATTTAAGTCCTGAGAGACAAAGTCTATTAACAGCCCATTGTATCACTGAAATAACAAATGCTGAGCTTCATCTCTATTTCATGCTAATATGCATTGATCAATTGAAATCTTACTCTATATACCCTAGGATTCAGCCTTCACAATACAAAGTTCAGGTTCTCCAAAGGTACAAACACACATGACTTAAAAACTGAGCATGGAAAACATCAAATGTGCACAGTCTCTAATTTCCAAACATGCACCCAATAATATACATTATTCAGATAGGCAGGAACTTCCCCTTAGATCTATTTCAAAGGCTGATATTTTTATTTCTCTTCTAATTTTTGGAACAGACAGCTCTAATTCATGCCAACACAATACAGTTTCCTTGTTTTGCCTTACAGATGGGAAGACATATGATGCATATGTTATCTACCCCAAAAATCACACCAATGAAGCTAATTTTGTGGAATACTTTGTTTACCAAATCATGCCAGAAATTCTAGAAAATAAATGTGGATATAAATTGTGTATTTATGGGAGAGATATATATCCTGGAGAAGGTAAGTTTCAGATCTAATAATGAACTAAATGACTTGTCAAGCATGAGCCAACTGTGGTTCTAGTCTCTTTTAGGTGTCTGGGAGGTCACTTTAAATTCCTGAGCTTGATGCTCACCTCTTTAGCATCTGTGTGTCTGCTCTTTCAGGCAGGGTGACACAAGGGCACCCAGTGCTAGTCAGTGTGCTAAGAAAAACAAGCTACAGGGAAGGGGCACAGATTGTTTATCATCTTGAAATGTGCAGAGAATGTGACTCCAAGTGTGACTCTTTCAAACATACACCTGCTCTTTGGATAGCGTAGCTGCACAGCCATTGTCTGGGCAAAGCCACAATGAAGCAACCAGTGAGCAGGATTGGCTGTCTACAACAAAAGGAAGAGGAGAAAACCACAAACTGAGTTGAGGAAATACCTTTGCTGTTATCACTCCAGGGTTTTCAACGTGTTATGAGGGCATTAGAGTCACAGGAAGTTCAGCTTCTGTTCACTGACATGACCTACTTTCCCTTCACACAATTCCCAGCATTGATTCAGGCGAGAGTTGGTATGCTTTATTTCCACTTTCTTGTCTTGCAGAATGAGATCATGTTAATTAATCTGTGCTTATTCCATATGGACACCTTTACACTATCTTGTATGACTTCTGTCACCTCGTTGCTATCTGCTCTCTTCCAGAGCTGACTTGTCTGTTTATCTTGTGTTCTGTTTATTCTGTGGACCAGATCTTCTCTCCCTGTCAATAAGCAGGCAGGAGGTCTAAACTGGCATATTTTCTGTTAGACATTTCTGAAGTCATCTGCACTGGGCCAGGTATCATTCATCTGTCTTGAGCTGAGACTGAGGTCCTTGATGTTCATCTCTGCTGGAGAGTTGTGAAAGGGCTGCCTGGCCTTGAGAAAAAACACTGCAACACAAAGGTAAAAAAAAGCTGCAAAAGTTGCTGAGCCAGACCGTTGTTAGATCCAGCACAAGGAGCTAAGAGAAGCTCACAAAACTGTCAATGACAAAAACTTCGACCACCCCTTCAGGAGACTGCAGACAGTTTAATATTTTCTTCTGAGATACTACTCTCAAACTGTGGGTGGAAATCACGAAGAAAACTGAGCATGGCGTACAACTGAGGTTAAGACTGTGTAATTTACAAGGGCTCTAAGACATTGGATGAAAAATAACACATTTTCACTTAGTGAAGGCATGAATGGAAGCCTATAACTCAGGAGTGACAAATAGAAGACTCACCAAGCCAGCCTGGGACAGTGAGTAACCTTTGTCTGACTTGTTTGGTCTGATTTAACAAAAAATCTAAAAATGCCACAAGTGTTGACTATTGTTCTTCTTTTACTCTTCTTGCCTACTTCTCTAGCCTTTACCTTTTCTCTTTCTTATCCACTTCGATGCCCCAAAAATGTTTTCAATTGAGTGGAAAAGCTGTTTTGAATCTACCTGCCACTGGGAGCACTTGAAAGTTCTAGGAAGATGGATTTTAAACATATGCTCTCCACTCTTGTTTATCTTTTGATCTTCAGCCTTTCATTATCAGGTTTCCAAATCCAAAACCCTACAATTAAAATATTCTAAACAAAGGTAAGCAGGAAAGGCTTCTTTGAATTATTGTGATCCTTCCTGAACATGCATCATGGTTTTTCATATTTTTCATCGTAAAACTCCATGTATTTCTAGGGAAAAAAAAATAAATAATTGCAGTGAGTATACAAAATGGAATTATTTTTTCAAGAAATGCTTATGATTCTTGGTTTCAGAGCAAAGCTTTGTTACTTGAAACCTGTGTTCTTCCAGTAAAAGGGAAAGTTATACAGAATGACTGAAGTGATAAACAGCACTGCTTAGCTGTTGGACTCCTATTATGCTTCTTTAAACTAGCATTCTTTTTGTTTCCTGGTCTTACCAATTATTGGCATTTTCTACAACCTAGCAGTGACCTAAAGAGTTGCAAATGCAAGTACTACTCAAAAAACGGGAGGTTTCACCAATATTACCTCTACTCCATTGTTCTCACGGTCTCATTTTCCTGCCAACTGCATTCCTTGCTGCAGAATTTAGCCCTTCTGGACCCACTGTATCTGTAATACAAGAAACCATGAGCAAATAACAGAGGAATGACTGCACTTCACTGGAGCGATGTTCTGTGTAGCCAAGTGTCCTATCTTCAGCAGTGGCCATGGGCAAAGGACTGGAAAAGGCTTTGAGAACCAGACAAGCTTATGTTCTACTTCCACTAACATACTCTCCTAGCTGGACTTCAGATGCTTGATTTTTTTTCTGTACCAGTTGTGATGCATTTTTCTGTCACAATATTTTCTGTCAGTTTCTGAACTCATATAAACTTTTAAAATTCATGGAACAGGCTGCAATGAATACCTTGGTTAAAGTATTTGCAGCATGCAGCCCCATCTTTCCTCTTGCCACAAGTATAACATGAGAAATCCAAATGGAAAAATTAGTATCTCCTCAGTTCCATGGTCTTTCAGTCCTGAGCACAATGCAATGCACCTCAAAACTGAGAAAGGTTTTTTTTCTTTTAATTGTTGCTCTTATGGGAACTAAACCTATGGCAGTAGCTGCTTAGCTTCATTTTTCTCACCTTCCAAGGTATCTATTCTGCTAACATCAGGAAAACTTAATGAAAAAGAAGAAAATGAAAAGAGTTTGAATTGGTGAACATTATAGAAAGGCAAATTGTTTTCACAAAATAGTCCCAGAGCCAAGAAACAGAATGGAGAAGTCACTGAAAGAGTTTTCTTCCTGAAAAAAGTAAGGAGCTGAAAAAGCTGGGCCTCTGAGACTGAGAAGACCCTTGCAGTGGGCTGGCAGCCCCCAGCAAAGGAAAAGAGGATGCGTATGCAGCTGGCTGATGATGTCTGCATATCAGTTGATTTGTTAAATAATTGTTATATTGAATTTCTTCATCTAGGGTCCCACTTCCTTTCTTTTGGCCCAGCATCATATGCTGCCACCAAAACAACTCCAGCTTTCATTCTACAGACCACAGGAATCTCTTATAACTGAGATGAGAGTTTCCCTGGACAGGCATTCATTTGCAGTCTTCCTCCCATAGACATCCCAGCAGGTCATTGAGAAAAGCAGCTCCTGGAGGCTTGATGTGGAGCTTTCCAAACTGGTCCAGAATTTTCTCCCATAGCATGCTGGCTCTTGCATTTCCTAGGTTCAACACCTCCAGCATCACAGTCACAGTTCCATAGATCAGGTCTCCCTAACGTGGTAGTGGGAAATTTAAACACTTTCAGTTGTGCTGACATACAAATGCCCTGCAAGTCTGGATCCACCCCTGCAGGGTGAATTCCAATCCAACGCAGAGATTAGTGTATAGCTTAGCATGCTATAACTCAGGAGAATCAACACTCTCCCTGCCTGTAAATAAGCCTCTTAGAAGCAAGTCACCCCAAAGTCTCCACATTACTAGTTTTCATGGGTAAGTATTGCAAGATCAGTCTCTAAAGCACTGAACTTGATAGAACGTCATTCCTTACTGTTTACCAAGCACAAATTTGATGCAATCCAAATCTACAAAACTTAACTCTAGGTCATTAGACTAAAAATTCCTAATAATTCTTAAGGTCAGTGAAAATATTACTGTTACAACCAAAGAAAACGTGTGAAAGGAAAGCTTTGTGGTTTTGTGTTTTTTGTTGGTTTTGCTTTTCTCTTCCCCCTGCTTCCCCCTTTGATTGATTGTTGGTTTTTTCTTTTTTGGGGTACAAAGTCTTCTTCTAATAAATAAACTGAACCAGCCTCAAGTGAGACGCAAGTTCTGTTTTGTTAAAAAGCAATGAAAATGAAGTGCCCAAACACAAAAGGGTTCTGAAAGAAATACCAGGGTCTCATAATTTTCTTGTATGTTGCTAGATACAGTCAGTGCAATTGAGAAGAGGATGCAGAGCAGCAGACGACTGATCATCCTTCTAACACACCAGCTGGTTAATTGTAAAGAACATACCTATGATCAACACATTGCTTTATACAATGCCCTCATTCAAAATGACACAAAGGTGATCCTTCTGGAAATGGAGAGAATTGGGACTTATGGGAAGCTTCAGGAATCTCTTAGGTTTATTATTAAGCAGCAAGGTACCATCAAATGGAAAGAGCAGCACACTGTGCACCCACAGTCACCCAATTCTAAGTTCTGGAAACAGGTGAGGTACCATATGCCACCGACACTCAAGTCCTCACAAGCAGATAACACTGGGTGAACAGTCTATGAAAATACTGCTAAACTCTCAGGATGGACTACATGCCTGCAATTGTTTTTCCCCTCAGAAGGTACGTGATTTTACAGTCTGGAAGTCTGGCTGTGTGATTTTTTTTTTTTTAAACTTTTTTCTGAACTTTTTTCAGTCCTTCAATTGAATAATGACAAGGTAAATTGATAGAAGAGGTCTAGGGAACTGAGGGAAGTTTTTACAGGTATGAGAGCTCTGTGAAGAACTAATTCTAGATTGTGTGGAGAATTCTGCATGAAGCTAAATGTACCTATACTCTTTTTGTACACAGTTGTATATATAACAGAAAGTTATTATTGTGAACAGGTGAATGCCTTCCAGGTTTCTAATGCAGTTGATCAAACTAAGTGCTTTCTGTATTATTTGACTAGAAAATCTAATGTGTATTATGCCACTAAATGTATAATGTTATGCTTTAGTTACCTTTTTTTGGCCACACTTCTTTTTTACTCAGTTGTGATAGTCACACCATGAAATTTTAGTTTTCCTTAGTAGGGATGCCTCACTAAAGGCTCTTTTAAGACTGATGTGAATACAGCACTAAAAATGGAGTGTTAAGGGAAATATATACACTGATATATATTTATATTTTTTTTATATTTTATATATATATTAAAATCAATTTCACACAAAGGGGAAATTTTAAATCTTTCAAGTACAATAGGCCATGCTGTTACTGCTATTAATACTCTTGGGAACATGGTGTGACTCTTGGGGACGGTCCTGTGCAGGGTCAGGATTTGAATTCGATGATCCTTGTGGGTCCCTTCCAATTCAGCATATTCTGTGACTCTGTGATTCTATGATCTCCATATGGAAACAACATTTTAAAATTTAGAGCGGTCTTTTGGACACTGATAGTGTTCCTTTAAGGTCCTCAGAAAATAGACTGCTTTTTAATAACAAGAAATATCCACTATTTTTTTCCCGTGCTTTGAACTCATGCCTAGTTATACTTTCTTCTGATAGGGAATACCCTCAAAAACAGAGCCAAATCTCCTCTTAGTTCATAGGAATATGAACAAAATGTGTTCTAGTAAAGATATCCCTGTAAATTTTTATCTTTTTAGCTTTTTAAAACAAGGAAATTTCTTACTGTCAAAGCAGGCTGTGTTTTCAGCTTCAGACTTGTTACAGAATATATTTAAAAAGTGAAAATTCGATGCAGAACACCTTTTGTTACCAAGCCCAGGATTACAGAACAGGCAAGTTTTTTCCTTTTTCTGTAAGTTTTTACTGAATGTGCATCCTCAGACTCATGAATAGCTATTTGGAGTAGAAAGAATGTGTATGCAATAAATGTACAGATATTTTTCAACATTATAATAAAAGATCTATGGCAAATTAAACACCTTTTCACTGATGAGTTATATTTTCAAGTGTTCACTCTGTCATTGCTCACTTCATCACAGATATAAAGCATCTAATGTTGCATTTTGTTATTGCCTCATTAGATTGTGTGCAGTGTGGGGTCCTGTTCCTAAGGATCCCCTCTGGACAAACCTTATTGTCTCTGTGGAAGCTCCCCAAAATGATTCATGCCAGTGTAGGAGATTTGGGTTATTCCCACAGTACCATTTCTTCCCACAGAAAGAATACTAAGGCATGTGTAAAAGCAGGAAAGTCTGTTGCTACACATTATGAAGATTTTTCACATAAGCTTCTGAACAAGACAGAACATTCACTTCTGAGATTATTACAGGATCAGTTTTTAATACAGTCTGAGTTCTGGGCATCTGATGAACAAGAAAAGATGATAAGCAAGTATCTTGGAAACAAAAGTCTAGGATTAATTTTGAAGTTGGAAAGGGATCAGGAGAAGGTACAATGAGGAGGTGCGTGGGGCCAGAAATGAATCAAATTACTCTGAAACATACTGCTGTCTCATTGACTTCTGTTAGCCAGACATGTAGTAATAGTGGTGAAAAACAAACTCACTGAATGGCTCTTGTACTGACACCACTTTTGTATCAAGTATCATGGTCAACCAAGAAAAAAAAGAGGAAAGTAATCAAGCAAAACCTGAAAACTCTTATTGTGGTGTCCCAGCAGTGAACAGCACGGCCTTGACAGAAAGAAAAGGGGCAAATAAAGGCAGTGGCAAAGAACATTTACAGAACCAGGGGGTAAGTAGGTAACCGTAATAATGAGTAAAAAATGCTGCAATTGTCACAGATTTTTTGGTATTCCTTGGTAATTAGTAAAGAAATCTGAGCTATGCATTAAAATAACTGTCTTTCCACAGATGTTATCCCATTTGCAGTGCTAGAGAGAAAGCATGAAAAGAACTGTGGAATATTTTTACAGCATCATTACAATTTCAGCAGTGCTGAGGCCCTCATCTCCTCAGTAGAAGAGGGACATGGACATATCGGAGAGAGTACTGCAAAGGACCATGAAGATGGTAAAGGGATTGGAGCATTTCCCCTATGAAGAAAGGTGGAGAGAGCTGGGACTCTTCAGCCTGGTGAATAGAAGTCACTCATCTGAAGGGAGGGTATGAAGAAGAGGGAGTCAGGCTCTTCCCAGTGATGCCCAGTGACAGGACCAGGGTCAATGGGCACAAACCTGAAAACAGGAGGTTCCCTCTGAACACCAGAAAACAGGTGTTTTTATGGTGAGGGTGGTGAGGGTGACCCAGCACTGGCAAAGTTGCCCAGGAAGTTGTAGAGTCTCCAGCCTTGGAGACACTCAAAAACTGCCTGAACACAGGCCAATCTTGAGCAAGAGGATAACTTTGCTAGATAACCACATAACATCCAGAGGTGCCTTCCATCCTCATTCTATGATTTTGTAATATGCAACTTACAAAGCATCAAAATTTAAAACCCCACGGTTTTAATTAAAATTGGCTATTTTACACGAAGCAGTCTGCCCTTGAGGAATAACAGAATGACAGTCTGCCCTGTGCAAAAAAAATCTCTGCTTTCAACATAGAAATAATAAACATAGAAATAACAACATAGGAATAAACATTTAAAGCTTCAAGATGATTCAGTTTGGATGTTTTAAACTTAAAAGAGAACCAAGGCAATTTTGTTGCAGAACTATACTGTCCACATAGAAATTTAATGTCCTTTAAATTCTGACCTGTGCTTCCCTGGTTTTGGCACCTCAAAGGACTTCTGAGTGCAGATTTGCTCAAACTTCTTAATAGAACAGAGTCATCCTGCCATCTCGTGGGTGAACAGGCACTCAAGAGATTCTGACCAGCTAGAAATTAGTCTATCAACTTTAGAATTAAACACAGGGAATTTTTTCAGGGTATTCATATTGCTGTAATCTCCTGAAACCCATATGGCATAACTTGTAAACAGCAACTCAGAATCTGGCATTAAGAATACAGCACTGACTCTCTTATAATAACATATTTTAAAGGAACAGAAGTGTCTCTTTGCCATATAACCACAGTCATACAGAGTTGTATGCCCTCAGTTGTAAAGCCTTGTCAGTGGATACTTCATATATGAAAAAGTACACACTGCATTGCTGGCAATAAAGAAATAAAGAAGGGACAGGAATAAGCAGTGACTCATCTCACACTGATGTCAATGGCAAGTCCTCTGGTGACTTCCAAAGTATGAAAATCAGCTCCTGCTACTATGAAATAGGATAACTTCAGACAACATGTGGAATGTTCTGCCCTCACCACATATGCATTTAAAATACACAAGCCCTTTGTGTGAACATATTTAATGGTTTTGTCTTGGGGTTTCCTATAGTGTTGAGATTTGATGTTCCTACACAGTTCACATGGTTGTGAAGCCCAAAAGACTGACCCCCTCAAAGAAATTTTTAGAAGTTTTTGGACGTTTTTGTAGCAAGCTATTATTTGTGGTGTATGCAACATTAATTTCTTACAGCATTGGACAAAGTATGTTTGGAAGATGATATGTAAAATTGATAGTATATTCTGTTGAGTTACAGCTTTATATTCCTGACTCTTTCAAGGGTTGAAAAACTACAGCTATTGTTTTAGAAACACATGATGCATATCCAGCTGTGCTGTGGAAAGTGGGAGAACACAGGATGCTCCATACCTTGTTTTGAGCAAGGGCCTTGGTACAATCTCTGTTAATGACGTACAGATAAGTCTGCAAATGTGAGTGGGACCAAAACAGTGGGACCAAAGTCCATGGGGGACCAACACACAAACCTCAGCTCACAGTACATTACCAGTGGCATCCCTCAGCAACTGATATCAGCACCAATACTATTCATCACCAATACTATTATTCAGCGTCGTTATTGATGACTTTGACAATGGGACAGAGCGCACAAACAGTGGATTTTCAGACAGAAGATCAAACTGGGGAGGGATAGTTAACCCACTGGAACAGAGGGCTTTTTTGGACAGCAACAGGCTGAAGAAACGGTCTGATGGGAAACCTACAAGGTTCAATCCAAGGCATGTACAAAGTGCTGCATCTGAGATGGAATAAACCCAGTACAAGTGAGGGACTGACATAGTGGAGTCCATGGAAAGATCATCAAGAACACAGGTCATTCAGGGAGAAGATAAGAGGCCCTATTTCTCTACAAGAATCTAATAAAGACAGAAAGAATGTATAGAGCCAGACTTTTCTTAAAGGATCCCAGAGATGAGACAAAAAAGTAACTGGCATTAATAAGAATATGGGAAATTTATATTACATATTAGGAAAAAAAAGTCACCACATTCATGGTCAAATGCTGGAACATGTGCCTAGAAAGGCTGTGAAATCTCTGTCCATCTAACTAAGTGTTTGGATCTCAGTTGTAAGTGCTCTGACGACAGTCTGATCCAAGGACCTCCAGAGGCTTCTTCCAACTTAAATTATTCTGTGATGCTCTGATGCAAAAGAAAGTTTGAAAACGTTCAGCTTATGTACTTTAAAATTTCTGAGAAACATATGAGGCTTTAACAGACACACTGTCAGTCTGTAACCCGCTTTTTGACATCAAGGACAGATAATGCTGAAAAAAAACATCGAATATAACTTAACCTCCGTTAAAAATTAATAAAACTGCTATATAGAGATAAAAGAAGTAGATTAAAATGGACTATTGCCAGGTAAAAGCAATCAGGTTTAGACTGTGTTTGCAACAGTTGGACATGTTGCAATATATGATGGAAATAGTTTCACAGTTTAGATTTTTCAGTTAGTACCTCGGCATAGCGTATGTGGGATGGAAAGAAAGATGTGAAAAACTGTGAGAAGTACCTCGTCTTCCCTGGCTAGTTGGTCAGGTGGTCAGAGCTTCATACAAAAATCTGTTTTCCAATCTTAATGCAAACTTTCACTTTTGTTGTGGCATTTTCAAACTGAATATTTGAGCTGTAGCTATTTTTAGTCGAGTTATTTCTCTGTTATGTGCCTATGACTTCATTAAAACTGTATTAGTCTCAGGAGTAAAAAGTGTAAAGTTTATTCTCCTTTCATATACATTCACATACCACAAAGCTATGACTAACTATGACATTAGTTGAAAGGACCACTTGAACACAGCACTTTCTGGTGAAGATGAAAGTTTAGAAACTTGAGAGTATTTCAAAGGGATATGATACCAAAAGAATATTAGAACAACTAATGGAAAATACTTCTACAAAAAAGTGAGTAAAAAAGAAAGTTTCCAAACTGTCACTAACAAGACTCAGGTTATGAAAGCAAAAAGCTGCTTACATTTTACTTCATCATTTTATTTGTTGGGTGCTATATAGCTTTGAGACTGTCATGTAAAATCATTATAATTTTTATGACATACTTTTAAGTTTTAAATCAAGTACTAAGTCCTAAACCCAAAAATACCATAAAGTATCTTGTACAAATTTTTAAAGCAGTTATAGTGAGTTAGCTTCTTAGCTGACTTTCCTGGAGCTGTGCTGATTTACATTATCCAAAGGTCTGATTGTTGTTATATACATATTATTTCAATCTGTGATGAGGAAAAGAAATGAGGTGAGAGAGTCAAACTCCCCAGGGTTTCTTTGCTTCACCTCGGCAGTGAAAATATGCAAGAAAGCCAGCTGTGTGTAATCTCTTCCTCCTTTTTAGTGTAACCTGCTTCTTTTACCTCTGAAGTGACATCTGTTGCAGTTGGAAACTTCCACATTCACAGTTGTCCTGGGTAATTCCTGAGGGAATGATTTTTTCCTGCTGCTATCAAAGCGACTTTATTTAGAAGTATAGTGAATCACTGCACAGCACTTAGCAGAAAAACTATTTGTGTAATTAACAGGGGCAACCATTCATTTATCAGGCACATCAGAAACTCAGAAACTCCTGATGGAGCTATCGTTCCAGTATATCAACATTTAGCTAAACAGCCAGCTCAACTACTGGCATGAAGGCTTATTTAGAAGTGAATATATACACTCCCTTTGCAGTAATGGAGCTATAAAATGTTTCATGTCTTGAAAGTTTACATTACTCTCCCCCTGAAGGGGATGGTAGCACAGAAAAAAATAGCATTAACGTGGGGATATTTCTTATAAAAATATCGCAGGATCATGTCTTGTTGTGTCTTTTTTCCTCTAGACACTATTTTTTTTTCTTTTTTTGGGGGATGTGGCTTTTTTTTTTGGTTTTGTGTTTTTTTTTGTGCGTGTGTGTTTTGTGGTCCTTGCAGAATATCAGCCTTTCGGTTTTAGCTCTTTTCACGTCCTCATTCTCAAATCAGCCAGAGAGGTGGAGAGGACGCTGTAGCAGAGATAAAAGGTGGTATACTTAGCCTAATATACTCGTTCCTAACCTTCCATCCTGTCTCCACCAGACTTCTTGGAAAAGAGTCCTACAAAGGGCGTTCAGCACAAAAACGGAGGAAGAGGCGTTTCTGCTGAAGACAACGGCAGGCATCACCTCCGCACGCCTCTTCTTCCCCTGGGAGGCTGTGGGAGCGAAGGCGCCCTCCCTCCCTCCACCGTCCCCTAAAAAGGTTGATCATCCCTGCCTTTGCTCGCAGGGTTTCGCCCAGGCCGGGTGGCAGCCCAGCGCCCTCGGTAAGCCTGGCACTGCTTCCCGCTGCTGCCTGGCCCCAGCCCTGCGCCGGGCACCGCTGCCTGCCAGGAACACCGGGAAGCAGCGCCCGCCGGGACCAGCCCGCAGCCCGCGCAGGGACGGGCGGCCCCCGCCGGCGCCTCCTCCGGCAGGAAGGGCCCGGCCAGCGGGGCGGCCTCGGAGGGGCAGGGGGCAACGGCGGAGGGCAGGCGAGGCGGGCGGCTCCTTCTCCCCTCTGCGGGGGAAGCCGAGTGCCTGCTCCGAAGGGCATCTCTGCGGGCCTGAGGGGTTCGGCACTCGCTGTTCGGGGACTTCTCCGGGGCCCTCGCCTGTCCCCCACCCTGCCTGTCCCCCACGCTGCCGCCTTTCCCTTGTCCGTGACACTGCGCCGCGCACCCCCAAGCCACTCGGCTCGGACACCTCTCTTCGGGGCCGTGATACACTTTATTACACAGCTGTCGCAAATAATTTAGCCCTGAAGGTGGCTTGTTTCAACACACGGCTCGTCACTGGCACTGCCAAGTCGCCGTCTCTGGGCTGTCTGCAACCCTTTCCCTCACACCTGGGTGGCTTTGGAGGGGAATGGACTCCGTCAATAGTGCTATAAGCGGATGGGAGCAAAAGATCGTGCTTAAAAGATTTGTGTATCAGCCCTCAAATGCCTTGTTTAGAAAAAATAATAATAGGGACTTGCTGTTTGCATTCCATTAATGCTAGTAAAAATGAGTTTCTCACATCTACCTTTTCGGTTTTCCTCCCTGCAGTCAGGAGTTCACAAAGTGAGAAAGTCTACTTTCCTTTTTCAGGAGGTTTTTCAGATTGAGCTGTCTGTATATTGACTCGCTGAGCGGGACTACTCTGTTTCATTGATTAATGAGGTTCAGAAGAGTTATAAGGACAAGCTGCAGCTCTCAAGTTTGAAAGACTTCTTCTGCATCCACTTTCCACCTGGCAAGACTTGCATAGTAAGTAAACAACTTCACTTACATTCTTTGAAATTAAGGTGGATTTTCATTTTTACCAAGAAATTGCAATCCTGGCAGAACGGTGCCTGGACCAAGTATGGTTAAGACAACTGTTTGCTGAATACTTTTATTTTCTTCATAAATGTCTGCAAATTATGGCACTATCTGGTGATATTTTAAAAAATACTTAGATAGCACAAGAAGCCATTCTGACAGAGGGCATATAAGTACTTTTCTCCCTTGACCCCAAAATGATTGCTCAAACAGTCTGAAGTTCAGAGGAATCTGTTGCTTTTTTCGACAAATGAAGTCACAACCCCTTGGGATCAAACTGAGTTTTCCAAAAGTGTTGACCAGAATGAGTTACTTGACCAAAATTGAGGATCAACCACTTCAGTGTATCATCTCCCTTTCATTCCAAAATCTGGTGGTTCTGTAAAAATGAGGAATGATTGTAATGGTGCTTAAAGACACTGAATAGTTAATGAGATATCATTAATGTACTTTACAGAACTTAAACCTTCAGTTTGTTTAAGTTTAAGGTTTGTTTTTGTTGGTTTCACAGCGGCACAAATGTTTTTAAGAACCATTTTTATTATTAAAACTCCATCAGTGTTTTTAAACATGTATAAAATTTGAAACGAAAGCTTAAAGCTATTGTCACTTTGAGCCTTATAGATAATTGGTGATTTAATAAGTTTGCATTGAAACTGTAATTCCCTACTATTGCCTTAGCATTTTGCCCATTCAGTATTTCTTTACCCCTTTATTAGGCATAGAATCATTGTTTTACTTTAAAATAACTCTCCTTTTTTTCCTGAAAATTAAAAATCTTATTCTGTTACTCAGAGATTCTCTTTATATTAGCTGACTTTCACAAAAAAAAATTATCTTTTTTTGTTCTCTTTTCCCCCCCCTTGGAGCTTTTTATTGAAGAGTACTGCGAACTGTATGGCTCAAATATAAATACTTTCAGCCTACAGTAGAACAATTTCAGACAAATTGAACATGTTCAACAGCAGTGGGAGAGTAAGATTAAGGTCCTGTGTTTTGCTTGTAAGAGTAGTCATGAATATCAAACCTGGTTATTACTAAGTAGATTGCATTATACCGTGTGCATTCAGCAAAACTTCCACTGTGAGCTGATGTGATATACCAAAAAAGAATTAGATTTAGAATTAAAAATCTGATGATAAATGATGTAGTGGATCATAGTTTTGTGGTCTCTAACAGCTGTATTTCTTCTGGATGTTATAGGGTGGAAAAGGAAGGTAAATTCAAGAAATTAAAATAAAGAGAGAGGCTCTTCTTTCCTTGTGAAGTGTAGGAGCTTGATAATCTGTGTGTAATAGGGAACTGAAACCAGGCCTGGCAAGTTTACAGTGTGACTCATTAAAATTGCTTGTTGTAGTAGTGAGAATCCAACTTCTTCTAGCTTTCTAAATCTGTATCTGCCTACCAGTCTGTCTGAAAAAAGAGATGTGAAACACTTCCTTCATCTCCTTGCAGTGCTTTATGGGATGGTGGCACACTTGTGAAAAACTGAGGAGAAAGACTCAGAGGGAAAGCAGCTACACAGTTCAATGTCATTCTGGAATACTGCTGGAAATGCAGTAGCCTCCTGCCTCCAGACTCTTAAGGTCACGGGAAGTTTCTGACTGTAAATCTATCTCAAGGCCGTGTCTTACAACAGTAAGTGTGTGCTTTCTCAAATTGCTACAGGTTTCTTTATTAAAACCAAAGAAATGGATTGCTCATGAGATTTCTTCTGGAACATCTCTGAAATACATCTTTGGTTGTGTCTGTATGTCTCATTTGTTCAGGCATGTTTTGGTCAGACTAAGCAAGGTTATCTCTCTTGGCTTCTGAGAACTGAGCTGATCATGCATCTAATCCTTCTGTTTTATAAGCAAAACTGAGGCACAGTTTTAGGACTAGCTCTGTCTTTGGTTGTCAGTTAACCTGATGTTCTGAGGAACCTCAGAGAAGATGCTCCACTCTGGTCTTATTTAGTAGTATTTTCCATTTGCCTTTGAAATCACAGATGACTACACAGGAAGCAATGGAATGTGAGTTGTTTCATGTCCTGCCCCTCAGTGGAAATGTTAGTGCTGTCAGCTGGCGCTTATTGCTTCCATAGACAAAACTGTAAGAAAAAATTTTATGTCTCACTGTTTTCCGACAGGCTCAAAATTAGCCATCACCATACCCCATCTAAAACACTGTGCTGGTCTCATTGAAGGCAAGTGAAGTTTTTACTAGCTCTTTCTACAAGGTCCCGTCTTGCGAAGTTTATATTCTTTGGAGAGGAAAAAAAACACTGTCCTATCCTGTGGTAGGTATCTACTGGCTTGGAATTTGAGTGCTTCTCTAAGATTGTAAAATGCATCTATTGAACAAGAAAATGGAGGAAGGAAACCCTGCGATGCTTTCTGAATTTAAAATGAACTTGCTAAGAAAAGTCTAGATCAATTACCTGATGTATGAAAATAGCCATTATGATAAAAATTTGTAACTTCCCATTTGGAAAGCCCTCTTCAACACCAAGCAATAGTTATACTGCTCACATGCTCAAAGGAATTTGTTTCACTGCACTTGTGATGAATTGTGAATCTGTTTTTCTTAGACTTTCTGAACAAGCAAGAACAATTCAGTTTCATTTTTCTGGAGAAGAAGTGAGAAGTAACTCAAGAAAATGACTCTGGTCATATTTTTTTTAATGTTTATCATGGAGTCTGCTGCTAGTAAGTAAAAGTCTTTAATTCAGTAATAGAACCTTTAAAATATGTGCCATCTTCTTGACAGTTGCTTGGAGTAGAGCAAGTTTTATATTTTGCGGTTAAGAACAAAAACTTAAAGATTTGGCAATTTCAGCCCAGCTCCAGACTTAGGAAATTATGAAATAGTAAGAGCAAGGATGCTACCTGGAGACACTTGATGATGTTGTGTGAAGAGCCACAGCAAGCAAGAGAATGAGTCTGTTTCTTTTTGTGCCATTCAGAAGTGTGGTCACAATACTTGCTAAACAGCAGTAATCTCTGACAACCTCAGGAGAAATAGAGACCAAAGACTTATTTTATTTTTCTACTGTTAACTCTAGACCATTGTTCCTTTTCTGTATTTTTTATGACTTCTGTGTGAAAAAGTAAATTTAGGAAATTTGTTTGGAAAGGCAGACTTCAAGAGTAAATTCTACATACATAATCTCATTTGAAGGAAACTTTCCCAAAGATATCTGAAGTTTTTTCAGAAATCTACATAATGTAGATAGTCTATATAGTTTTAACTAAGAAGATAAGAAAGTTCAAATGCTAATTTGTAGGATCTGTGCTTTTATCTCAGCCATATTTGTCAAGTCAAACCATATGTGATGAATTTCTCCTTTCCCCTTCCATTTGGGGCAGCTGCTTTACTGTAGAGTGAGGCCAGATTCTGCCCTTTGTGCCAATTTGATTCTGACACTGTGGAACTCACATGAAAGAATTATAGGGATAGGGACACATGCTTTTTTATTTCAGTCTCCTTTTCTTTCTGGTTTTACTTGTGTAAGGTAGAATAAAGGCTTAGAAAACGGAGTTTTTCAGTAAGTATTGCTGGAATAAACAAATGCTGCCAAACCACTTTGTTGAAATCAAGTCACTTTAAAAAGACCAGTTGCACAGCAAATCACTTTAAAGTCAGGCTAACATAATTTTCTGAAAGAAATACTTGGCTTCCTAATGTATCTTTTTCCCCCTTTCTCTGAAGAGAAGCTGTGTCCCCTTCGTGCCTCCATTGATGTGCTAGAAGGGGAATTTTTTTTCCTTTGTTATCCTGAGTCAAGGAAAGAGCATTTTCAGGAGGAAGCATACGCAATAAACTGGTACAGAGAAAATGCTGGAAAGCAGCAACTGATAAAGGAAACACACAGAATTGTTTCACATATGAATTTTCTGGAGTTTTGGCCAGCTGAACTCAGTGACTCTGGGAATTACTCTGTCACTCACAGGTAGGTACACAATCCAGTGGGTGAACATCTTGCCTTTGCACATGTCTATGATGAAGATAATTTCTTTGTCTTCCTTTGTACAGCTACTGACATCCCTACAAAGGAGGTGCAGGGAACTGCATTAACTGTTGTGTCATTTTCTACTTCATTTCACAATAACCATCAAGGTGAACCTATAATACTTACAAATAACTAGAAGCAATTGCAGCCTTTTAAATGTTCTGTAAGCCTTTTGATAAGGCAGGTAGCATTTCTGCTGGCTTATGATTAATTACCTAAACAAAATGAGTGATAGGCAACCCTTCTGCCCACTGCCAAGTGAAAGGAAGCATTTGCTTGTCTTCTTCCCCAGACTTGTTCTTGTTTGCAGTGTTGGGTGGATCTCACACTATGAGGCCTGCCAAGTCATCTATCTGTATAGCAAAGCAATAAACAAAGAGTGGCATAGCTGAACTCTAGCTTCTGTGCAAACCTTTACACGCTTGGAGCCATTCCAAGAACAAATTAAATTACTGATTTGATTTCTTACCACTGTATAACATCATGAGTCAAAAAGAGAAAAACGATTTCTCCATTATTTGGTGGTAATCTTCACTGGAACATCTTGAAGGACTAGGGAACTAAACCAAAGGTTTGCTGCATTGAGTTCTTATGACTGACTTACAGTAAAACCATAATTCAGCATTTACAACTGAAGCAATGATTAATTTGAAGCAGATTACTTTGCATGTAATGATTTGTGCTATCCTCCAAGAAATATTTCTAAGATTCTTGCCTGGTTCGTGAAGGGTACGGGACTGCGGATACTGAAAAATGCTACTCACATTTTTCCAGTAGCATCGCAGACTCAAGTTTGATAATTTACTGTTCAAAGCTAGACTTCAACTGTTAATGTCCAAGTTGAATTGGAAGCTGAAAACTTTGTTTTATTTTTCCAGGTATCATAATTATTATCATCTTAGTGATTTTATTTTTAAAAGTACAAAGTCACGGTATGTGAAATGTTAAATATTGTTAATTGTAGGGTAAAGCTTGATAAAAATGTTATTCATATATGCCAAACTCAATCTTACAAGAATTATCTTTAGGGGTGATGAGTAGGGTAGTTTGTCTACTTTGTCTTGCAATTTTGTATATTGTTGTTGTATTATTCAGTACAGTCATTTGCCTGAAGCAGCACAGCTGAAGCCTGATGCTCAGTTTCGGTGTGTAGGTGTTAATATTTGATGGTACCTGACACAGACACTTGTCTGTTGACATGGAACTGTATTTGACATATCAAGTCCGAATTGGGGTTTAAATTGTGGCTTTATTTATGACCTTTATCAGTTGTCTATATGGTCACTTCACAAAAAAGCTATCAAATCTAAAAACTTGCTCTAATGGCAACACCTTACCAGTGGCACAAAATGCACACTCTGACTTGGCATGGGGAAAGATAGATGGAATGCATACCTGAATTGCCAGGCTATTGAACAATACTGTCATAAGGAGTTTAAAAAGAGAGGAAAAAGACAGGAAAGAAGAGAGGAAAACTATGATAACCCCAGCTTTAATTCACGGTCATTGTGGTTTTGTCATTATTTGAAGGACTTGGAGTAATGAGAGTAAATCCACAGTAAATTACAAGAACTGTGAAAAGCTAATACGAAAAAGTATAAACGTCAGAACTGAGGGAAATAGCTTACATATAGAAAAAGATGTCAGGAAGAGAACTGAATAAAACTATTAGGATGAAGTTTGTTAAAACAAGTATTTGTTGTAAAACACAAAAATGTCAGAATCCTTTATGAGATGTCTTGATTTACTCATTTGCTTAAGCAGGAAACTCAGAAGAAAGGTTTTGATTGCATCAAATCATTAATATGGAATTAAGAGTTTTGGTTTTCTGCTTTTTTGTCTCCTAGGACTATATTATGCTACTACATTTTAAAACTCAGTTTTCAAAAAAAGCATTTTTATTTTGAAGAAAGGAGTTTCTTACGCTGATACGGATTTTTTTTTTTTTCTGAATTTCTGTCTGTTAGGCCCAGACAAATACTCATTTTTCTCTTAGGACCAGAATGAAGGCACATGCTAGAATCTTGCAATCCTCATGTGAGAACTCTTCACAGGTCTCACTACTGGAACAATAGGCATAAGGGGATTTTTTCCATAGGATTTTAATGGGGTCTTGGGCTTAGTTTATTTGATGGTTCTCGCTAATGGCAAGCATATTAAATGAGTTAAATTTAAGCAAATACAAAAGATTATTAGAGAAACAATTTTCTGCAGAGATGGAGAACTTTTAGTGGTCTCTATTTATAGGGAAAAATTGGGGGCTATTGTGAACTACTGAAGTGATTTAAGCTTTAATAAGAATTACAGTTAGAGTGGAGTTAAAGTTCTGGTTTTGAAAACAGGTATTCCAATTTTTATTTATCTTTTTATATTTTCAACAGTTTAATTTAGAGATAGATATTTGTAAGCTATATGGGAGTACTGTTTAGGCAGTTTGAGTGAACAGTGTGACAATTACATATACTGCAGATTTTCAAGAAAAGAAGACATTGACAGATTTTGAAAACTACTTAAATGTAGGGATTTTTTTCCCCTGATATATTACAACTGACAATATGCAAGAAGCAAGAGGTGAAAGTGATGAAGCAATGTTTTTATGGTGTATTAACCACTTATTTTTGACTTAAGGAAGATTCAGAAGTTTTACAGATAAACCTGAAGTGTGTATATGTGTGTGTTGATGTGTTCACATGTGTTTGTTAGTGTACTAGACTTAGGATATAAATTCAGGAATTAATGGACATCACCTGTAAGTTTGAATGTGTCCATATTCAGCAACATTGCTTGAAAATAAAAATTTCGTAGGTACTTGTAGTGAGAGTGGTAAGCAGAAAAACTGTGTCACAGATATTTGGCAGGATTTCTAATTTGTGTGGGGTTTTGTAGCCTGTATCCTGTGGTTATCAAAGAGAAAAACAATACAAAAAAGCAGGTCATCAGGTTGCACTGTGTTGGTGACCTTGAAACTGAGAAAGCTTACAGGTTCCTGAAAAAACCCTGAAAGTACAGAGATCCATGATAAACACGAAATGTTTTAAAATCCTAATATTGCTCACATTTTAATATGTTCAGAACGGCTAAAAGCAGTGGAAATAACACGATGTTGCAATTTGGAAGGTACAGTGACAGTTTCTGCAGTAGATTGAAATATTGAGATAACACTGGCTTGTTGCAGTGAAATAGCTAAAGAATTACTTAGAATTGTGTATGTATCCAGTACACTTGGTTCATATTCTCTAAGGAGTCTCGTTTCCCTGTATCATCTCCTGAGTCAAGATGATAGATTTTGTTGTTCCTTCTTGGTGGGTTTGGTGGGGGAAAATTGAAAACCAGAAACTGTTTTGTTCCCCACAAAGAATCACCAAAGGATCTCAGCAAGTAAAACCCAGGAGAGAATATAACAATTCTGACAACTAGCAGTTTAAACAGTACAAATAAATGCATCTCTTTTTTTTTGATTGAAAACCATATATATGGCAGAAAACTAGAAATTTTGTAAGTCAAATTCATCTTTGTTTGCATAGGTATGGTTTTGACACCTTCTAAGGAGCTGCTTCTTGCCAGATTTTGGCTCATCAGGTAGAATATCTTGATTCAGCTTGAGTGAAATCCTCATATTTGTTGAAATGATTTCACCAAATAGGATCACAGAAGAAAGCCTCTGTGAAGTGACAGTGCTGAGGAGAACATGTGACCTTATTGACCCTTTTCTTCCATCTACTGAATCTAGACAGTAAAATTATATGTATTTCGTGGCTAGATCTGTAATTGCCTCTCCAGCAGTATTCAGATTAGTAATGTGATACCTGAAGAAACACAGACTAAGTGGAATTAATTGGAATTAATGTTTATGTCTACACCTAAATTTAATCTTAGGTACCTTTACTGTCAAGGAGAGAGAGGCCTTTCTGGTGCACAAATTATCTTGTCCTAAACAGAATATATAAAATAGATCATATAAACTGCACTGTAAAAAGGTGACTACTGACTGTGGTCCCACTGCTGACTGTGATTAGTAGCTCTCATTTCAATGTGTAAATATGATGTTGAAGAATAGCTGAGAAGGACCCCACCCACCATGAATACCCACACGAGCACGTCGCTGATCGAAAAGTTTTGGTAAGGCTTTTCCTGTTTACGATGGCATAGTTAACTGATTGAGAAACCAAACCACTGTTTTGGTTTAGAGAGTCAATTGCAATTGTGGGTAATGAATATCTCAAGTGAGTAAAGAGAACAAGGTGAACCTGTGTAGGCTGAGAAAGAGCTATAAAGGGAAGAGGGTGAGCAGAATACATAAATAAATTTGTTTGGCAAGCTTAAGAAGTGGAAAAGAAACAACCCAAGACTTGGTCTAAATTCATCATATAAATGATGTCCTAATAGTTCTTCTGAATCATGTGCAGTCAAAAGGCATGTCAGTCAAGAGTGGTGTTTAAGCTGGTATACTCATCGGGGATGCTTCTCCTTTCCAACTGCTTTATCTTCTTGGCCCTTCTCAGTGAAATGATTCTTGACTAGTTGTAGCTCTGGGAGCAATTTATTTTTCTTTTCTTGGAGGCAGAAGGATTCAAACATATTTATGAAGATATGACTGACATTGGAGGGAAGTGCTCTGTGATTGCTGCTTTTGCTTTGTCAGGCCCTATTTGTTCAGTAAACAAATGAGAGCTCTGTGCACTAATTGCGAAATCTCACCCGCTAACTGACAGAATCTCACCCACTAACTGACAGCAACATATGGCTTTCTCTTAAGCTCTAACTTTGCCAAATTTAAGTCAAAAGTCCTCCAGGTTCCTTTCCTTTGGTAGTTGTGTATTTGGACGTATTCAGCAGTGAAATAACTCATGGCTATAGTATGATTCTTTCAAGGAATATGTGGATAGAACTTGGTTGATATCTGAATGACAATGATCAACTCCTAGATATTCAAAATAAGTGTTTTTGGAGCATATGCATGTGATCTTTAGTAGACACTGCATGGGATGTGATGAGTCTGCTGTAGAAGTGGTAGTTTCTGACTCTTCCAGTCAACCTGGGGTGGTGAGCTACTGCAGATCTTTTATCAGTGCAGGACTCAAAAAGAGATGCATCCTTTCCAAAATGCCTTGTTCTGCAGACATGCTTGAATCCATAATTGATGCTGTAATTCTTGAGACTTGTGGAGTTTAGGAATATTTCCAAAATATCAGTGACTATCTGCAGAGTATCAAACAATGAATAATGTTGCTTTGTGAAAAATAGTAGAGTTGCCTGTTTCACTTTTGATATATTTTAGAAGTATATTTTTCAGTTACTGCTTTAAACCTTAGCAACGCATAGGAGATTATACCTGCAAAATATTTAGCTGATTCAAGGTCCTGAAATTCTTTTATGCTCTTCTGTAACTACACTTGATGCCACAGATTGTTGCATTTTTGTTCGGGTTGATGTAGCACATGTTGCCATATTCTGTAGATGTAATTGTATTGTCAAATGTTTTGTGATGGTCGATTTAGTTTATGTAACTTGTTTGTTAAAGGAAGTAACACTTGGGGGTGGAAAAGTAATAATGGTGAATATAAATAATTAGGTCACTGTAGATGTACTTTTTACCTAACAGATGTATTATAGAATTTATTTTGTATTTTGTGTGTAACTCACTAGGCTGCATTCTTTTAAAAAGCTCCTAAAACTGATTTTGCTGATTTTTTTCATAGCAATGGAAAACAACATTTCATAATTCAAAAGTGGACCCTGAATGTAATTGAAAGAAATGAAAGCAGCTGTTTCAACAAGAATCATTTAACTACAGAAATAAAAAATGCTGGAACTGGTCATTCACTGAAATGCAGTGATTTGTCTGTCAATGAAAATGACAGCATAACATGGTACAAGGTAATTACTGAAACAGTTTCAATCAAATAATTGGCTATAGAAACAAAATATCTTCAGGAAAAATTAATTGCAAGCAAATTTTTAGAAACATCTACAAACACTGTAAAGCTTTTATTTCTCAGGTGATTAGGGAAAAAAACTTTAGACAAACACATGAAACAAAGTTTTTCTCTCCTCTCAGATTTATTAGAAAAATGTACTTTTTTCAGAAGTTATTAAACTGGTAGTTTATAATGGTAAAAGATCTGATGTGTATGTCTGTTTGCAGATTTAGGCAGCACCTGGTTTAGCCAGCTGCTGCTTTGCTGATACAGATATTACACTGATGCTTATTGAGGTGCCAAGATACTGGTTTTATAGTTGGCATGTACTTGTAGAATAAATGCGAACTTTTTACTTTTGCTGTTTCTGAACACTTTTTGTAGGTGTGTAACTGATCCAGTTCTGTTCATTTCAGGCAAATCATTTGTATTCTCTCTACCAACTTTTGCCAGAGCATAGCTGATAATTGTGTAAGCATCTGTAACTGTTGGGTGTTGTGCTCAACCACTGGATGAGGCACCCTGAACAGGCTTCTTCCTCCCTGTTGCATCACCTTGAGCAGTGCTCCTTATTCCTCTCAGGCCTCCTGGCTGGAGTAACAGACCCTGTTCACTGCGTGTTGAATCAGTTTCAGGAAGAGATTTTGATTGCTTAAGTAGGGACATCTGGAGTAGCCTGGCAAGAAAGAGTTATGGCCCTGTTTTCTTGTTCTTTGGGGCCTGGGAGGATGGAACCATTGATGGATAGGTTGTAATCCTTTCCTCAGTAAAGGACCGTACCCCAGACTGGTCTCTGGTCTCATGACTTAACTGAGTATACTAGTGCTTAATATTTTAATGCTTAATACTGTGTGGGACAGATGAAGCAGCCGTCCTTCACTTAAATGTCCTTTAGCACTTGACTGGGTGAAAATTTTCAGTCTTCCTATCACTCCCTAAGCTGAGATAAAACAGGGGTGGTCACACACGCCTTTTGAGCAAGATCTTGCTAGTAAACATGCATTCAGAAAAAAACATTTCTTGGACAATTTCTATCAGTGGTCATTTCCCTTTTGATCTAAGGTAATTCAGACCAGAACCAGACATTGCTGCCTTTTCACAGGACATTTCACTTAGCATGTGCTGTGAATTAAAAAAACCCCACAGACTAGAGATTTTTTCAGGAATAGAGAGAGTAAACACATGTGAGTCCAATTCCTGTCACCCTCTGAGATGGTTACTTTCCCTGTTGTTGAGGTGTTTTGTTTTAACCTGAAACCTCCTCATAAACTAGACAGCTTTGGGCCACAAGCAGATGACACCTACAGACCCAAGTCATCATTTGGAAAAAAAAACAAAAGAAAAAGAAAAAAGAGTGCTTTTGAGTTCCCAATACAGTATTTTTATACTCAGATGCTTACTTGAAATTGCAGTGCTCTCAGCTTCTAATGGGTTAAATGGTCAAAAGTTTTTGAACTTTGTTTCAAAAGCAGTTTTTAATTTCTTTAAGGTTTTGAATCCATGTGTGCTACAGAATAGTGTTTTCTGGTTTTATTCGTGCAGGACTGTAAGAATTATGAACATGAAACAGAGAGGGAACTGCATTTTGGAACCTTAACAGCACAACACTCTGGGATATATACCTGTAAAATTTTAATCAGTCATGAAGGAAAGACATACCACAGCACAAACACAATTAAACTGGTAGTAGAAGAAGGTAAGAAAGCTTTCTAAAATTTGGATGCATATTTTTTGGTTCACTTTAAAATGGAGAATTTTAGTTGCAGTTCTCATTTGATAAATATATACAAGGGGGAACAAATCTGGTAATCCAAACTATTTCACAATAATTTGAAAAGTGAAAAAGCAGAAGTTAAGATAACATATTACCTATTTTGGAAGGTGTATTTAGTATGTTTTTACTGCAGTTTTATTTTTTCTTCAAAATAGCTGCTGTAAGTAAATCGTATAAACTTACTAATAGATTTGAAGAAGAGCCTTTCCAACCATTTTAAATTGTGCACTGTATATATATGTATGTGAAAAAAATTCAACAAGTCATACTGTGTTTTAAAGTACTTAGTAACACCAGAGTCCATATATTGTTCTTTGAATTAAATGGAATGTATGCTATTAGTTTTAGAAAGAGAGCAAGTACATAATTTATACTGTGGAACAGTGTATGTGTGCTATTAATTCAGTAGCAATGTTTCTATTTTAGATATACCAGAGGCTGTAACTTTGGAGATAATTGGACACCATGAAGAAATTGAAACAGCGATAGGTATGAAATTACTACAAGAATCTTTGTGGTAGCCACTGCCCATATATGCTTTTGTTCTGATCTCTTTATGGTTGATGGTCTGGTTAAGTGTAATCAACTAAGAATTGTCTGTTCACCCTCCTGTATCTCATCTAACTTCACACCTGGTTATGTTTTGCTAGTGTATTCCATGATTGATATACTAGGACACTAAATGTGCCTTCTAAAGCGGCAGACGCTGAGGCTGCTGCAATGACCAGCAAGAGAAAGTGGTGGTGGTGATAAACAACCTCTCCGTGGCTTTCTTTTGTAGACAGCAAACCCTGTGAAGCAATGTGTAAAAGATATATGGTTTGTTCAGTGAACAGCAATAATGAGAACTCTCCTTGCTACCTGACTCAGTTGAGGATGTTATTCTTCAGGGAAATGAGAAGTGTGAGAGTGACAGTCCTGGTAATGTGGACATGAAGATCTGTCACTGCTTCAAAGAATTTTTTATATTGTCAAGAGATCTTACCTGTTATTCTAGCTGGGAGTAGGTTAGATAACATGATCTGTAGGCTTCACGCAATCTTGGACAGGATCCAGGATTCTGTGATTGAGACTGTAATTAATTTTTAGAACCAGAAATTTACCTGTCTTTTTCCTCTCCTGTGCCTGAGGGCTTCTCCCATTCGGTTATCTGATCCTTCCCTTCCAAGTGTTACCTCCTCTGTGGCTCATACCTGTATCTCATTTGCTCATCTAGGACCTCAAATGCTAATTTTCCTTCCTTCTTACAAATGTTGCTTGATAGGTCTTTTTTTCAATGGTAGTACCCCAATCCTGTGATGTCTCATGACTTCCAACCTCCCAGTACACCCTTCCTGCACATTTCCTCATTACTGTGCTTGTCCCAACCCTTAGAAATTAGCAGAGTTCAGCATCAAATGATTATGAACTACCATCCCTTATCTACCTTGATAAGGTCATTTGATAAGGTCACTGAACTACTTGCTGAGTCATGAGACCGATGGCATGGGGGGGAGTGGAGGGAATTCTGGATGAGCTAGGTCCATGATCTTTAAAACCTGTCATTGTCTAGGTGGTGTTCTATAATCTCCCCAAAAATAGCTGGAAAAGCTAGAGTTGCAAGGTAGATGATATTGGAAGGTTAGCTCTGTGTTTCAGTCTGTGCAAATGTGATTTGGATTTCTAAGGTCTGAATCTAAGATGGCCATATTTTCATCTGGATCCTGCTTTGAAGATTCTGGAACTATCCACTCTGATAAATCTTGAGAAGTCAGCTTATATGTGCCCTTAGAGCATTGCTGGGCAGGCCTCTCTTACTGGAAAGCATTTGTGTATACGGCCTGAACAAGGACTAATGTGCACTGTTTATGGCTTAATAAAGGGCATTCTGCATGTGTTCACTGGAAATGATGCTGGCATAGCCTAGAAATGGTGGTGCAAAGTTGCACTTAACTTCAGGTCAAGCTTCCCATGACAGTGTTTAAAAAATCTCACACTCCAGAGCTGCAATCTTCTGCCTTTATTTTTCCAAGAGTACAGTTGTCCTTTTCTTAAAAACAACTGAACTTTATGGGGTGGTTCCTGTCACTTCCAGTTAGTGCTTTGAACTGGACAAGTAACTGACCGAGTAAATGACTTTTTCACATATGCAGGAATTTCCAGGTATGGGATGAGAACTTGTTCTGTGAGAGTTCAGCAGGGGCTTTGGCTTTATTGAGTAGTCATATATAGTTAACTTATTACAATCAATTGGTTGTAATTCCCCTTACCAGTTACTTACTTTTACATGGTCCTGGAGCACTGGTGATATGTTGTCCTCTCCCGTTCTCTGCCTGCAGAACACAGAATCATAGAATCATAGAATATCTTGAGTTGGAAGGGATCCACAAGGATCATCAAGGCCAACTCCCTTTAATTCTCTAAAGCCTGAAATACTCTGGTGTATTTAAACTCAAGAGGCTGTGATGATTTATCTGAGAGAAAGGAACGAATGACTGTCACTCTACAATAGGGTGCAACACTTATAAAACATTGAGCAGGGGATATGAAATCCATAAGAGAGCACAGCTCATGGGATATGTTGGCTGGAAAGATGACATTTTACTGCACTGTGAACATGAATACTACTCCTGACTAGATCTTCTCATGTTACACTTTTTTTTTTAGGTAAAGAAGAGATACTCAATTGCACAGGTTTCTTGGGTTATTATATGCAAGAAGATGCCAGCCTCTACTGGTTAATTAACCAAACGTTTCCAGAACAATGCACAGGTATCCCTGAGAATGAACCTTCAATATGTGAAGAAGAGTTCAAAAAATTACAGTAGGTTTCCTGAAAATGCTGTACTTTGTATGGGATAATGTCCTGCACTTTGTGCAACTGCAAATTCAGTAAAACTGTAGTCTGAGAGGTTTTTTTTTTTAGAACCCTTTCCTCTAAAGCTGCCTCTCTGGTGGTTGTAGATTTCTGTACAGATAGTGTTGCTAACACCATTCCTCCTTGCAGGTTGGGAAACAAGTTTTATGTCACAAGGCTACTACGGATTAAAAAAGTAACAGATGAGGACATGCATCATAATTTCACCTGCATGTTGCAAGCTGATGAAAGCACACAGATAAAAATAGTAAAACTGAAGAAAGGTATGACATAATCTATAAATCATACTTCTCATACTTAATTATTAATCATGGCAGCCTTCTCAATCCTGACGGCAGGCTACTCATTTCAGAACATCTCTCCAAATATGCCTGTCTGCTTACAAAGTCCCTGGTCCATCTAGTACTGGACCTAACAACACCCTGGGTGATTCCTCCTGCTCTGAAATGGGCAGAAGGAGTAGCTAGAGCAGCTGTGTCTGGGCTCCATAGTCTAACTGCTGCTGCTGTGGACACAGCTGGGACAGATCCCTGGGCAGCATGTTGTTAAGATCCCATGAAAAAGCGTTCACCTGTCCTCTCCTACTCATCAGATTGGTGGGATCGCAGGAATTAAACACCCAAAGTTGGTGCAGCCCTCAGTCTTCTGTTTGGAATGTTTTGTTTATTAAGCATCCCTTCCTAAAATTAAAATCTGAGGTTTTGGTTGGGGTTTTGTGTGTGTTGTTTTTTGTTTGGTTTTTTTTTGGTGCTCCCCTTTCTCCCCAGGCCCTCCTGCCCCTGGAAAGTTCAGTCTTTTATATTGCAGATAATGCCTGAAACATGGTTTCTCTCTTGTCAGGAATTCTGTACTTCTAGCTATGGAAAGCTAACCTTTACCATATAGTAGTATTTCACATTTATAGTCCAGATAACCTGGAGATTCATCACAAATGGGCATTCTCTTCTTGTGTTCTATCTCTGTCAGGCCTTTCCAAGTTTTACTGGAAGTAAATATGTGAAAATAGACTTGTCAAAATATGCATATAATAAAGCAAAAGAAATACAGACTACAATGAGCATGACTTGACAGTGCCTTCATCAAAACTTCACAAAGTTAAGTGTTAAAATTCTATGTTTGAAATCAAAAAAGCCCCAAAGATAACATAATAACGATAATTAAGAAAAAGAAAAGCCTGAAAGAGACTAGAGACAAGAAAAAAAAATTGGCCAAAGAGATTAAAGGGGGCATAAAGGGCTGTTATGCATGGACTGAGAGAGGGGTGAAAGGTAGATAATAACAGGAAATAATAAAGAACCTGGAGGAAGCTCATCACAAAAGTGGATGACCACCATTTTGGGATACTGTACATCTATGAAGATTTGTAGTGTCAGTCTTGATCTGACATACAGTTCATTTATGTGTGTGAATGTGTGCAAGGCTGTTTCTCCAGTTTTTAAAGTAATTCTGTAGTTTGTCTCAGGAGAAGTGGCATGCATATATGCTTGAATTATTAGCAGGAAAGGATTCATATCAACATTTTAATTTTTTGAGGTGATTTTAAGGTGCCATCAGTATTGGATACAGTAATTTTGTCATATAATACTCTTTGATAAGGCTGTAATTTCCTGGGTTTCTGTTTTACAGGGAACACCCAAGATCTGCCTGTGCACATATTTACAACTGGAATGGTCCTTGCTCTACTATTTCCATTTGTTGCTGTAGCTGCAGTGTTTGTTTGTGTGATGTTTAGGGTTGACTTAGTTCTATTTTACAGGAATATATGCAGAAGAGATGACACTGCTGGAGGTATGACCTTGCTAATGCTGACATTGAAATAAGTGTATTGATTAAAAAATAATTCCTGGAAGGCTTTATAAAACAATCATCTCTGAGGAAGACAAAAAAATTAATCTTAAATCCAGGAGTTTTGTGAGTAGAAACAGCACAAAATATATAAAAGAGAACTTGATGGTCAGATGCTAAAATGTGTTGGTTATACACCTGTGTCAATAACAGCAGATAAAAACAATGAAGAAGCTGCCTCTAGAGCAGGTAGTAGAAGGGACATGGTTAGATGCAGATGAACTCTGTTCTGCCATATTATTCATCACAAAATTATATAAAGGTGGAGACGTTTGCAGTTATCTCTCTGTGAAGAGGATGAGCACTCTGGAGTTGTCAGCAAGGCAGACTGACAGAAATTTGTTTTCTCCTCACTGATGCCCTTCAGTGAGGGGAAGGTTAAAATGCTTCCTTGACTGCAGAGGCCATTGCAATGTTTATAGGTTTGTCATTACATGCACTTAAGGAGAGCAGGATCTTACCAAGCAGCATCACTGTGGCCTTCACAGCAAGCAAGCCTGACAGTTACCCAATTTTGGGAATAATTTTTCTGAAAATTGTGGTGAAAAAACTTGCTCTATGTATGGACCTGATTTTCCTAACCTTCCTTGGTGTGCCTCTGATTCGATCCAGATAGTTGTTCTGTGGCAAGATTCATGATCACTCAGTGTGGTAGACCTGGCCTCTGGATAGGTCTTTGATTTTGTGTTTGTAAATTACTGCCCAAAGCCTGACCAGACATGGCATACTCTTATAACTTCTAGTTATAAGAGTAACTGATTTATTTTCTTTTGCCAGTACCCATTCTACAGAATTACTCGATACTCTAAAAAAAAAAAGTAAAATAAATGTGGAAATCTGCAATATCTCTTAAATAACAATTTTATCAGGTTACAGATAGATTTTTTGCTTCCCTTCATTTCTTCATCATCACAGATGTGACTTTAACTGGTTAAATTAATCGAATTTTATTTCAAAACACTTTACTGTGGAAAGGAATTGTTATTTTCAAGTCTTTGCCAAATGCAATCAGAATATTTTGTATCAAATTTAAATTGATTTGAGTCTTCTTTTGAATGTGATGAAGAGTGTTTGAAGACTGTTCAGGGTATCAAAAGAAAGAGCAGGAGTTTCTAGATGCTTTGCTACTTAGACAATAATTTTGAAAACCAGAATGATGGATCAGAAACTGGATTTCTGATGGTTGTTAACAAGACAACAATTGTCAATTTCTTTTCAGATGGAAAAGAATATGATGCATTTGTGTCTTACCTGAAAGACTGTGTTACTTCAATTGAAGAAGAGAGAGAATTTGCCTTGAAGGTATTACCCATGATATTAGAAGAAAACTTTGGGTACAAGTTATGTATATTTGAGAGGGATGTATTCCCTGGAGGAGGTGAGTGTATTGAAAATTCTTGTCATTAAATAGGCTCATCATTATGACACAAAGGTAGAAATCTGCAATTAGAAGGAATTGTGTCAAATGTGTTGTGCATTGAAAGGATACATTTTTCATTTAATTTAGATTGTGTCCATGCAAAGTCTGCTTGCACACATTTTACGTATTTTATGGATATATTTATGAATTCATATACACTTACACAGAGACACAGACACGTATGTATCTTTAATTACAAGGAACCAAGAAAAGATGAAAAAGATAGCACAGAGGAAGCTGAAAACACAGATGATGTCAGATATTTCACAATAATAGTGCTTTTGCGCTGCTTTTGCTGAGGGCCAGTGAATGTACTCACATTATTGCACAGACCAGCTGGAATCTCTGATACAAGTTACTCTTAGGTAACTTGTATATTTGCTCTATCTTCAGTTTGGTAGTTGAAACCATTTTCTGAATGTAATGGGTGCCGTAACAAAATAGAAATGAGAACATGGAATTTTGTTTCTCTACGTGGCCTGTGGATAGATCTGACATCTGCCTTTTGCAGGTGCTTGGAAAAAAACATACTAGGAGTTTCTATTTAGTCCGAAGATCTAGTTGAGGATTAGGATTTCATTATTAAAACCATGGAATAATAAGTTCAGTCAGCCTCCTTCACTAGGCGCAGGATCTTATCTCCTTATATCCATTCCTGAAATATTTTTCTAACGTGAGAAGTGCTGCAGATCTCCCAAGCCTTTTTTTTTTTGTTAATTTTTACTTGTTATTTCTCTCTAAGTGTTAAAAAAAAAGGTTCACTGAAGTGTGCAGTCTGATTCCTTCAATACTTTTAGCTTATTTCGTTTTCTCTGGTCTGATCCATTTTTAACATGGAAAATGGAATGTTTCCTTCTGTTTACAGGAGCCTTTGATGTTTCAATACCCTTGGTCAGTCTCCTTTTCCCCCACAGTTTTCTCTTGTTTAGGGTACTTGTGCAGTTTGCTTTGCCTTTCCCTACAAGGCATGTTTTCTAGATCTCTGGTCTTTGTGGACTTTGTTCCATGGTGTTGAAACAAGCACTGGAAACCGTGCATGAAAATTGCATCTGGTTTTTAAAGGGTATCACCATTTGCTTTCATTCATCAATTTTCATGCCAAAAGTCAGTGATATTAAACACAATTGGAACTCATTCAGTCATTATATGCCAGTCTTATCAACCTTGGATTACTGGCAATAGATTTGGGTACTCGGTGTCATAAAGAAAGGTGTAACATGAAGGGTCCTGGATATTTGGAGAGAGGTTGCTGTTGGTGGCTTCCTGTGAAATCACTCCAGTAATATCTATGATGAAAGAGCAGAGATGTATGGATGGGAGAAAGTTTAATTTTGCTGTCACCTTCTGTCCATGTGACAACTGCCAGACAGCTGTCTAGAGTAGATGGCAATTACAAATAGGTTTTGTCTGGTCTAAAAAAAAGGTTTGGCTGTACCTGAGTTCATTTTCACAGACTCTTAATATGTAGTATATATTAATCACTTCATAAGGACAGGATGTTCACATGCTATCACATGCTACTAAGAGGAACATTTTTGGTACAGATGTGAATGTTAAAGAAAAAGTCGATTCAGTGCCTATTCTTTCAATTTAATTTAACAACGTATTTATCTTTAATTTGCAGCAGCTGTTGATGATATCCATTCATTCATTGATAAAAGCCGAAGATTAATCATTATACTGAGCCAGAACTATGTTTCTGACAGAGCCATATACGAACTTGAGAGTGGACTGCATAAAGCCCTAGTTGAAAGAAAAACTAAAATCATATTAATTGAATATATGCCTATAAGTGACTACAGTTTCTTGCCAGAATCACTGTCTCTTTTACCATCAAAGAGGGTTGTGAAGTGGAAAAAGGATAAATCTCTTCCTGTGAATTCCAGATTTTGGAAGAACCTTCGGTACCTGATGCCAGCAAAACCTACCAAGATAAATACCAAAAGGCACTATAATCTTGACCTAGGCTCAAAAGCTGCTCAACCATGGATTGAGGACTGTGACTTTAATGCAGTCATATAACAAGTCTGGCGACAGAAGATGTTGCAGAAAATGGGAAATTCTGCTAACTAAGAAAACTAAATAATATTTTGGAAAATAGTGTTCATAAGCATAAGAGGCCATCTCTGACATTTGAGAAGAATGTAGAAGAATATAAAAGCTTTTACAGTGATGAGGATGGTGTTAATCCCAATGCTAAATACTGTCCTAGGGAGTTTCCTCAGCAATCTGCACAGGGATCAGAAGTTTCATTCTGCTTAGAACTTACCACATGGCACAAAACACAATGAAAAACATTTTTATTTCACATTTTTCAGTAATGTAGAACGATAATAGTTTTGCTTGCATACTTTTTGAGGCCCTTCAATAGATATATTAGTATTTGCAATCTCTTATTTTTACTTAGATGCTCTTTGTTTTGTATTTTGATATTTTCTAAGGATCCTGATTGGAAATAGACCCGAACAGCTCTGCCCTACAGAGTTTGGCATGCAGGCTTTGGGCAACATCAAGCAGAAAAAACAAATGAAAACGGAGAAAAGGGAGATTAGAAATAATAGGGCAGATTTGGACAGGTTAACAATATTTGCTACTGAGTTGTACGTGGTATAGGCAAGCCAAGTGGGAATGATTTGGAGAAATGGTAAAGACTTTACATCCTATTTCACTGAGAAGAATGTAAACACTCATTTGGCAGAGAGAGGACGGAGATGAGATATAAGTGATTAAAGGTCTAATGTGTTATACCAGACATGTGAATATGCATAGTGCACATGGCTTGTTAAAAGCGCTGGACTGAGTCTACCCTCTATGAGAATCAGCTACTAGAAACTGAGCTTGAATTTCCCTTTCACCTCAGCTTGGAGAGATGATGTGACTGCATATACTTGCTACACCTCATGAACCTGTATCCTGAAGCCCGTGACACCATACAGAATTTATCCTGAGGTTTTACACAATAACGGAGGACTGTGCATAAGGGAGGTTGAAAATTAAATGGCATTAACTCCAAAGTTGTTTGAATGCCAGCAAAGCACATATATGTTGAACTACTCAACATCTGTAAAAGGGGAAGCATTTTTGCACAGAAAGGTATCATGTCTTAGTCATTTAATCTCTATAGCTGATCCTCACTGCCCGTGCAGTGGTAAAGGGAGAAAAGGGAAATTAAGGAGGTGCGTACTTGTACTAACACCAGATGTTGTTCTTACTGCTCCAATATCCTGAATTACTGACATTAATCAGGGCTTGGAAATGCCCTCTTTCTGTTTACCAGTCCATAGAGAAAAGGAACTGCTAATGCTACTTTTATAGACTCTAGTTGTGATGTTTTGCCTGATCATGTATATGTTGATGTAGAAGTGAATTCACATGATAGTTGATTTGAGGTAATGGGTCATGTCCGTGATTTATATTGAGGTTTCTGTATCATTTTTTCACTTAATAAAACTTTATTTCTCCCTCTCCACTCTGTGACTTCCATTTTTGCTGCAGTTAGACAGAAGTAATGTTGTGAATGAGTGTTTTAAGGTCACTTAAAGAATACTGGCCAGTATATTAGCAAAAGCAGGTTTAATATAAAAGTGAAAGTGTGACAAAGTTTGTTGGCAAGGTTCACTCTACTCTTTGCTAGATGGCTAAAGCAGACAAAGAAAAATTAGACTAAAACCTAAAATAAATCAATCTAAACCCAAAATCAATCCAAAGCTTTATATGTGGAGGCTGGGGGAGTGGGAGGTAGGGCAAGAAAGTGTAAGGATAAGAAAGGGTAAGGATAAAAAGGAATAAGGAAAACCGTCCCATTGAGGTATAAGGTTCAGAGTAGGCCTCTTTGCTAAACTGAGCCTCAGACTTGACAAACAATTTAGGCCTAAAGGTTTAACAGCACTTAATCGATAATTTAACAAAAGATTCATATAAAATTTACTGTAGCACAACAGCATCTCACTTACAGGCCTAACTTACAATCTGAAGTACTTAAGAATCTGGGAGAGCAACATTCGTCATACATTTGCTATAGAATATTCACGCTCGCATGTGCACAGGCCTAGAGAAGTATGTATGTGAAAAGTTCCCCAGTACTTCAGTGAAGTACTCATGTCAGATGAGTTTGCATCTTCTCAACAAAGGGTTGAGCCTTGAGCAGTAGGGCTATCAGCCCAGGATCCATTGTTGTTCGGTGATGGGTCCTCCAAGTGTGGTAAATATGAGAGCTGACTGTCTCTGAGAGGCACCACTCAGAGCGAGATTGCTGGTGATAGCCCACTGCAGTCCAGGAGAGCTCAAAGGGTCTCATTTTGGACTGCTGTTTATAGGAGTCGTCATAATTTTCCATCCTGGCCACAATTTGGCCCAAGAAACTTCCTTTGAAAGTTTGATACTGAAAATGTTACTTCACTTGTATTATCCAGGCAAGGACGTTCCAAGGCTTTTAGTTAAAAAACAGGAGCACTAGTTCCTGGGAACAGGCAGGGTTTCTAATAAGCTCAGGGGGAACTTAGTCCAGGTGCTTCATCAAGGCCAAGGCCTAACGAGCATTTGTCAGATCATAGCGGGGCTGGAGGGGTGAGGTGGAGGGAGGGGAGGGAAGGAAGTACAGCCACAAGTAAGTATCAAGCTTTGAGTATGAAGAAAAAAAGCAGGAAAAAGCAAGACTGTGGTTAGACCAGCTCTCCACAAGCAATGAATGTCTCATTTGTAGTGAAGAACAATTTAAACAAAGCCAAATCCAAACAACCTATTGAAATATTTAATTTCCCTGAGGAGGATACAGATGGGATCAGTGAGAAGACAGCTATTTTAAGTCATCAGTCCTGAAGATTCTTGTCTCTCTTGCACGTACCACAACAGAGTAACTGGCTGTGAGAACATAGTCTGTGTCTGCATTTTTTTTCAGTTTTTCTGGTTGACCACTGTCTACTGCACACAATACAGGGTAGAAGAAAAAAATAATATCAAAGAAGTCTTGACTATTGGTAGTTGTACCATAAATGTAGGAAAGGGTTAGGACTATTGTATATGGTGTTGGTACTATAGGGTAGTACTCTATAAGGTCCTATAAATGCATAGGGTTTGTGAATCATACACTTCCTGTAACAGCAGAACCAGCACCACCAACTCGGTGTAGAAGATAATCAGAGAGGAAAATTTCTTGCCCACTAGGTGTTAACCGTACTGGGCAGAGAAGGAGGTGATGTGTAAATGTGTCAAACCAGAAGAGTGTCAGAATAGTACCAGAACACTAAAGCGATGTATTACTCCCAGCACTGTAAGACTGCACTGCATACACACTGAGACGGTACATTTTTCCCACTTGAGCAGAAGTGAGATGGACAAGGTAAGATAAGGACCCCGACCTTGAGTTTCCACAGGGGTGAGGAGGTACAGTTTTCTGGAACTATAGTGTAAAATATGCTAAATCCTAGCACAGTGGGAGGGCAAGTGAGGGAGGGGAAGGAGAGGGAGGGGACAGAGAAGAAATGGGGTGGGTATTCTACGTTGGTCCTTTACCCTTTCCTTTTCACACTTTGTCAAACAGCCAAGGGAAAATATGAACCTGGGAAGTACAAGTGCATGAGGCTACTTTTTTAACATCTATATTACTTTTAGAAAAGGGTGAATTGGAGCAGAGGCTTAGCCAAATATTTGGTGCTATTTACAAGAAGTATGGTAACCAGTATGACTCAGTCTTCTGGTAGTATGGCTTTCAAAACTCTATGTGACTGGTGCTTCTATTGTATTTCGAAGATGTATTTTTAAGATGTATTTTTGAGGTAATAGTTTGACTGGTATGTTCAATTTTTTGAATGTGATAAGCCTATTACTTGGAGAGTATAACAATACTTAAAATGAATGAAGTATATTTTATGTCTATTTTGTATTGAGGCCAAACATTAAAAAGACCTTAGGGGACAAACACCAAGTTTGATCATCAGCGGGCTCTGTTCTGTAATGAGCAGAGAGCTAAATACAGGGTGGAAGCTGAGAATACAAATTCTCTATCTTCAAATGCTCAGAACCAAACAGACCCAAGCATTAGTACTGGTCATTGTATAAAGGAATGTGTACAAAAACAGAGGCAACATTGAAATCCCATATTATGCAATAAACAGGTTTTTTTACCTTCTTTTAAGAAATTGAGCAACTGACAAAATCTGTAGTAAGGAGAGCGACCTTCACGCAAGAAAAGAAAAAACAGGTCCTGCTGTTTTGAAATGAGTCTGGTGCAAACTGATGCACATGAATTTACATATCCCCTATTGAAACAGGGAGCGTTGGGAGTCTGAATTGATGGCAAAGTACTGTCAGATGCTTAAATATTGTTTGAGTCACTGTGCAGTCTGTGTTGCTGAAGTGCTCTGCCTGCCTAGCATGTCCCAGGAGCCAGTCATAGATGGCTCAGATTCATCAGGGCTCCTCTTCTCTTTCTGCCAAAGCTGTGTTTGGGGAGCTAATGAGGCTTAACTAGGAGGACACAGATAGGCAGTAATAGTGCCCCCGTTAAAGTGCCCACTTGCAGTAGGTGTAGAAGGTAGCTGAGGGCATTAAGGCTAAAGAGACATTGACTCTCAGAGTGAATATTATTCCATATTGGAATAATCTTGTAGTTTTCAGATAGTACAGATTTTTTGAACCATCTTAATACAGCATATGGGAAAAAAAAAAGAAAAAGAAACTTTTACCCTTTCTCCTCTTAAATTAAAAAAACTAAAAAATCCAACACATTTTTGTACACAATGCAAATAGAGGATTTTAGAAACTGAGAGGCTTTGATCTTTTACTAGGAGGTTTTTCCCCTGTTCTTTTTACAAGAAAGTGATCTGGAAATTTCAGACCTAATTCAACTAAACTGAGAAAGGAAAGGATGATGACTGTGAGGTAGAGGAAATTCCTGTAAAGGAAATAGCACAGTGCATAGCTAGAACTAACCACAATTCTTATCATGTTGTGTAGGGTGTGCAGGTAATATTTTCAGATAATTTTTTTTAAAATTATATCTTTTACCTTCTGATTTTAGCCCTCCCTACCCCATCTGCTTGAAGGTGAGTTCATTTCATTGCCTTTGAATTGCATTTTAAAGTGAATTGTCTTTAACTGCTTGGTCAGACAAACAACAGTTGTCTTAGTAAGTAGCTTCATGAAATTTTTTTTTTCTGCTTTGTAGGTATGGCGAAGCTTTTTTTTTCATCTCCTATGTGGCTATTACTAATCTTAGCCCTGGAATCAGATTATGTTTACCTTTCCATTGATATGAGACACAGGAATTGATAGCTTTGATGCTGAAGTGGTTTTCATCAGAATCAGAATAGTAGATTGTAAGATTGTGGGATGCCAGTCTTTACTAGACTTCAGAGATATGAAACTTGGTGCAGCTCTCAAGAAATTGATTTGGATTTTTGTTGCTTATATTTTATGTAAATACACACAAATGCTATGAAATAGAAATGTACTGTTTTCTTGTGAGATCCTTTTGGAGCTGAAACATAGGCAAAACAATACAGTTCCTATTCTTCTCTAATATTTTTTATCACGGGAAATTAGGACAAAACCGTATTAATTTCCTTTGTATATAAGATACTTTCCAATTAAATGGCGTCTTAAATCCCTAGACTAAAGATATGATACTATGGCCATGTGTACATGGCAGAAGGCAGAGACTTTTGACAGTAAGTTGCCTAGAGTAGAGTACTTACTTAGTCTGGCAGATACCAACTAAGATAAAATGAGTCATTGAGTAAACCGAGTTACTGAATCACCTTGAGTCCACCTGCAGTGCAAATATACCTGAATGGTGATTGCTGTCTGTTTCTGCTGTGAATTTCCCTGTTTCTGTCAAGCACACTTGCAAGATGACAATTCTTAATTTCACACAATACCATAGTTTTTAAACACTATAAAAATGCAAAGAGTACGAGATTCTCTAATAAAAGTGTTATCAGCTAGCAGAAGAAAAAAGAAAAAAAAAAGCAGTGGTCTATTTTCCCATACCTAGTTAAAGAAAATTATACAGGTTGCTAACCAAATCTGTAACATTCATTAGTTAACCATCCCTTTCACACTTCCCTGTTTGTGGTGATCTTTTGAGCTTGAAGAGGGTACTGTTAGTATGGCAGTAAACTGGAGATCAGAGACATTTTATATCACTGACATTATTAAATGTTTTGTGAATGGTCACTTGACGTAGTTTCATTACGTGCAGGCTTTGTGTCCCCAGTTACACACATACGGGAAGCTGGGAAGTAAATGCTTCCACTGCTAATCTTGTGCAAGGTCAGGGACTGCTCAAGTAAATTCTCATGGTTTAACAGATTGAATGAGTCACCAGAAAGGACAAGAGCTGTCACAGGAAAGAGACTGGACCACTGGCCTGGGATCAGGGGAGAGGGGATGGCGGAGGACAGAGAAGTAGACCATAGTAGATCATCAAGTCCAACTCCTGGCCCTGCATGGGATACCCCGAGAATCACACCCTGTGCCCGAGTGCTGTCCGAACACTTCCCGAATTCAGATAGACTTGATGCTGTGACTACTTCCCTGGGGAGCCTGCTCCAGTGCTCCTCTGGGTGAAAAAGCTTTTCCTGACATCCAACCTAAACTTTCCTTGACTCAGCTTCATGCCATTTCCTTGAGTCTTGTCACTGCTCATGAGAGTGAAGAGATCAGTACCTGCCCCTCTGCTTTTGACAATAGCAACCCATTACATCAGCTCACCTGCTCAAAGGACTGCAGCACTGAATCACACAAGGGTCCTGCTTGCTACTGGCACCAGTACACCTTTTCCATGTGGGCTGTTGGGTGACATAACTCAGAACATCACCCTTGGTTTTATGCAGAATTAACATAGTTAGAGATGCAGCCATAATGAGTGCCTTGAGGAAGGTCTTTATAGTTGTCATAAACCCAGATACAAGAGTCAGGATCCATTGATCCTTTTGCAGTGGATAAAGAGTGGATAAAGTTAAGGAGGGCTTTTGCCCAGTGCTGGCAGTAAACTTTCTTTATTCAGACATACATACTGGCTTGGAGTTTCAAGATGATTTTGAAAGATGTGTGGGGTGATGACTGGACAACAGCCAGTCTATAACAAAGCACCAGGACGGGTTCAGACAAACGAGTTAACTTACTCTCTGTGACCTTTGAGCATAAAAATAGACCATTCCGTTCACTTGCAAGGAATAGAGACATGCTGAAGAGAATGGTGACTCAAGTGCTCCCTTCTACATAGAACAGCTGCCTGAAAAAGTGCAGAGTGGGAGTTCTCATCACCTCTCTTGCTAGCTCAGTGTGAACTGGATGCTCACTTGATGCCTGCCAGTATGTGTGGTGTCTGATTTGCATGAAGTGCCAGCAGAGAAGGGACTATAGCCTTTGCCTGACCTTTTCTGTTTTTCCCTGGGGTTGACTCAGTGCCTCTCTGACAGCAGTGCAAATGCAGAGTCACTCTGTGGCCAAAGGAAAGAAAAAACCTCTTGAGGTCTCAGTTGCACAATGAAAAGTTGCACAAAGTGAATATCAGCAAAATACATGACCTTTACCCCTGAGTCAGGCACTGCAGATGTGTCAGTCACAGGTGTTGGGTATGTTCTTACTAAATACCCAGACTAACCCATGGCTGTCGAATATCCATGCTGGGCAGCCTGCCTTCACTCTCACCCTGTGCCTGAGAAGGCTGTGGGATGCAGATCAGACCTCTTAGTAGAAGAGGGAAAACACTTCATACAACACAGTTTGGGGTTTCACCTTGGACAAGATGCTGTCATATACGGGTCTGGATGCAGCTGAGTGCTTTGTGGACCTGCTCCAAATCCCCTAGGTGTTCCCAGTCTCAGCTTACAGATGGCACACCACAGAGCTGGTACCTTATGATGGTGTAGATAGTACCCTGTTTCTGTCAGGGTCGTTCAAGCAGTGCAGCACAGCATTGTGGTGCAAAAGCAAGGCCCGATGCTGCACACCCAGGTAAGTCATGGAAGAGAAGAAGGGGTTTTTAGGTTGCTCTGCCGACCCTCTTGGGCATCCTATCCAGTAACAAAGCCTTATGGGGGCATATCTTTTGGGTCAAAGAGTTAGAACCAAAGACGTATGTCCACACAGCACATGCTTTGAGGGTTTTACTTCTGCGTAGTTCTACTCTGGTCCCATTTGCAGCTGCAGCACTTGTTCAGATTTGGTTTAATCCTGGAGAAGTCCAGTCAACACACTCTGGGCCTACTGACCTTCAAGATACAACAGATCTCTATGGATTTGATGCCTGTCTCAGTCCGTTGTTAATAGTTGTCATTAGATGAAGACTGATGTTGTTTGGTATCTTACCTCTCATCTTAGAGAACATATTCCTATGAAAGGAGGAAGGATCTGCATTTTCACTCTGGATGTGGAGTTCTGCATTGCTGTAGGTATGACTTGGAAATCTGTCTATCAGCAACTCTATGGATGGTGTATTTAAAGAGACTATTGCATATTCTTGAGTATCATCTATCCTGCATTTCTGAGAAATAGTAAGAGCAGGTAAAGTGCTGCAAACACCAATTTAAAAAATTGGAAATAGTGTCTACTAGTTTTATAGAGGTAAATAATAAAATATGGAATTACCTGTCTATTTTAGTGGACTCTTTTCTACCAAAAAAAAAAATTATCTGTTTTCCTCTTTTGCAGAAATCAAGATGATTCGTAAAGAAAATGTCTCAGAATATCAACCAAAATTGATAAAGAAAATTATGCTCACTTTATGCTGGATACTAACACTGTTTGTCAGTGGGGCAGAAGTTAAAGAGATTAACTTGCCAGGTAAGAGTCTGCTCCTTGCCTTTTTGACTTTTTCCTGCACATGTCCAAGACAAATAGCCTTTCTGCAAGCTTTTAAAGTATTGGTAGTACAATTTATTCTAAATATGACTCAAAAATCAATTCCCTAATTAAAAGGACAAATGTAAAGGAGAATTTCTGAGACCCAAATGGAACAAACAAATCGCTTCTGTGACTCATTGAAGTCTCCAGCAGCTGGTCCAAGACTCCTGGGGAGGTGGGGAACAGGGAGAAGGAAAACAAAAGCAGAACAAGACTTATCTATCAAAATCTTTTTCTCTTCTATTTGGAGAAGGTTCATCCAATTCATTTTGTAGGTAGAAACTGAAACTGCAGAGTCTCCCAGCTGGGCTTGTGAGAAATAGATTTCATGCCCTCCTTTCTGCTGGAATGAAATTCTGCCATACTTTCAAGGATCACCACAGCCTGAGTGGAAGGAGGAGGATTAGGATGGCTGACCATGCCTTTCAGAATCCAAAAAATTGTTTAATTTTAGTGACAGCTACTAAAACATAGGAGGGCAAGGATTTAAAAGCAGTGGAACTATAATGTTTGTGAGTCTCAGCCTGAATAGGGCATGTGGAGGGCAGGATGTGCTTCTTCAGGTTTATTTCAGTACCTTCTCCATTAATATGAGGAGATCTAGAAGTGCTGCATCTGCTTTTCTACAGATTGAGGTTTAACAGGTTAGCACCCATGAAAAAGTCTTCAGTTCAATAAAAATCCTCAGATACTTTCATGTTAAGCTTTTAAAAAAGGCCTATTAAACCTTTGGAAACCTTTGAATAAACTTTTGAGAACATTGGCAAATTGCATGTTCAAAGAAATCTATTTCCTATTTGGTCAGCATCTGATCACGTAACAATATATTTAACACAAAAAAAGTGAAGTTCTATTTATGTAGTATTCCTAATTTTTATTTTTTCACCATGACTGTGTGTTCTTTCAGATGGTACTGATATCTTATTATTCTGCTTTTTTTAGGGTGTTCCCATGTTGAACCTCAAATATGGTATCGTGCAATTAATGGTGAGGAGTTTGTTCTACAATGTGCTTTACCAGATAGAGATGCTGCCCACATTTACAATAACTCACTTCCAAATCAGCATAAGGTGAAGTGGTTCTGGCATCAGAAAGATGAAGAGACACTGAAGGTTATCACGGAAAGCTCTAATTTGTCTCTCCAGGGGGATGCACTTTGGTTTAAACCAGTAACGGACAGTGCTTCTGGAATGTACATGTGTACTGTATGGTAAGTAATGGAGCAAAATATTTACATTTTTATATAAGAATTATTGTTTTGGTTTGTGTATTAAGTGTTTTTTTTTTTTTTTCCCCCACATCACTCAGGGAAAAAATGCCATGTCTTAAGATTGTTTTGGAGGTTCAAACAAAGAAGGCAGCAAAATGTTCAGGTTATGACACAAATATGCTATATCTGCTTGCTGGCAGTGGGAATTCAATAACCTGTCCTGGGACAAAATGTTACAGTCATATAAAAAAGCCAGATGTAAAATGGTACAAGGTAAGAGTCAGTCTCTTTAGCATTCAAAAGAGCTGAGCTTTAGGTTTAGTAAATGTTCATGTCCCATAGGTTCTTGAACTCCTCTTTGACAGGCAATACAGCCTGAGAAATTCAACACAAAAGTGGAATCTTGAATTGCTATATATCAAGTTTTTAAGTAGTAGTTTTGAAGAAATTTGCCACACCCAAAATATTATCCCATGAAACAGAAGACAAGAAATGTTTTCTCTTCAGCTAAGAAATTGAAGTAATTGAGAATGAAAATAGGTTTTTTACAAAACTAACGTATGATTGAAATTTAAAATTTTAAGTTCATTTTGACATTTTAAATTCTGAAAATATCAAATATGCCAAAGAAAAAGTGTCTTTGTTAGAAATTAAATTCTTTTAAGTTTAATGTTTCAAATTATTCTTTCCAAGACTCCTGTTTTTAATGAAACACTATTCCACTGAAACACTATTCACTTACTGTTTGTAAGGATTGTAATATAATGTCTAAACCTGTATAAACGAACAAAGGAAAATGACTAAATTTTCAATGTGCATTTTACTACCTGGTATTATTTACATTATTTATTCTATCAAGCAGAATTATGATCTAGTCAAAGTTACTCTTTATTTACTCCCGAATTTTAAAAGAGGTATGTCTTTACCTATATGTGGGTCTGAAGCCCACTGAAATTAAGGGACTTCTTCCCAGTTGCACCAATGAATTTTTTTTCAGGAACTTGATTTAAAGAAAATCCTTAACGCGCTCAGTGGAATAACATTAAGATGAAAAATAGGGGTACTTTTCAAAAAATAGTCAATTTTCATTCTTTTAAAAGTAGTGACAGTGTTCTCAGTCTCAGACAATCCAAACTCATGATTTACTTCTAATTAAAGAACTTGAAAATGCTTTCAAAATAATTTCTTCACAAAATATAATATACTTAGTCCATAAAAAAAATAGTCCTTTTAGTTTCTCTTTAGTAATAGGAGTTTTATTTACATTAGCTTCATGATTTCACATTTCTCATAGCAACCATAAATTTCAACTAATTTTTAAAAAGACAGTGGTATTCACATATTTTTTAGTATAACTGAAAAATGTCATCAGACTGCTAATACATCCCTTTTTGGGCTTCAGTGGAAAGACTTTGGTTTAGCCCTACTGCCATGGTAATCATATAAAAATATATTAAAAATATAATTTAATAGCAGCAACAACAGCAATTAAAAAGGACTTTAATTCCTTGAAATTCTTTTCATTAGGATGGTCATCAGATAAAACTTAGGAAAAGCAGACCAAGCCTAAAGCTGAAGCATAATGAAATCTACTTGAATCCAACCTATGACAAAGATGCTGGAATATATGTGTGTGATTACACTCTGTATGACAACACTACCAAGTGGACAATGAGAACAGCAGTAACAGTAGAAGTCACTGGTGAGTAACATAACTCAGAATAAATTACTTGAAGTATGTTTTCTCTGTTGTGTTAATTTATGTCTTTTGTTCGGGCTCTTGTTCTGAAAAACCCATAATCTGAATTAGCTACAGGACCATTAAAATCCAAGGATTCTGAGGACATCTTGGGACACTGATTAGAACCCTCAAGGTTCAGTAATAGCATGAAGCCATAATTTTCAAGATCTAACTCTGCCTTGGATTTATTGTAGTTCCTATCATTGGGGGTCAAATCTACAAAATAATTTAAATCTCTTGATCTGGGAGTAGAATTTATGAAACTCCATCTGGTGCCAGTGTTCTCCATGTACTGTATGAGGAGTGTTAGGACCGCATTTGTATACTAGGAGGAAGGAGTGTGAATCCTACATTTGAAATGTGGACAAAAGCACTGTATCTCAATCCTACCTGTCTCCCTGAAGTGAGGGAGAAAGTATGAGTTAGGTAAAAAATCGTTCCTTGTGGCGTGGATGAAACCTTCTTTTTTTTTTTTCTCTTGACAGTGATAAGGAAGGTGAGGTTGGTGGGATCAGTGCTTCTCTTCCACAATTCCTAATTTTTTAGCAGCAGAGTAAACAGGAGAGCTGTGAGCAATCTAACAAGCTGTTTTTTGCATGCACTGCCTACATGACCCATTCTTTCAGGCTTTGTATGCATTACTAAATAAAACTGGCTAGGACTCTATGGCACAGCAATGTGGCATGGCCTTATATTCTCCTTCAAACCACAGTGACCTTTTTTTGTAATACTGACTGTCTTCAGTTGCCTTCAGGTGAGGTCCAGATGTTGCCTTGGCAGAGTGGTTTTGGACAACATCGACGCTGTGCAAGGGAGCCTGCTAGCAACTCAGGATCAGTACTGAGGGAGACTATTTGATTTGCTCAAGGAGAGATGTTTTTCTCCAGATATGCTTTTCTCCAGATATCTATGGTTGAGAGCTGTAAGACACTGCAGTTACTCCTGTGAATCACAGGTCCCGTAGGAAAGTATATATATCTATTCTATATCCTGAACTGTATGGCCCCAGTACAGCTGATTCTGTATGGCAACAGCACAGGACTGTTTCTCAGAATCCTGGTGGAAAGTGGGCCACTTTGTGAAAGGGAGAATAAGATTTAGAGAGCAAAAGAAAGGTGTCTGGTGAGGCAACCTGTTTCTATGGTCTAGTGAGGAAGCACTCCTCTGAAATTCCATGATCTAGTGAGGATAGCACTTCTCTGAAATAGGTGATTTTTTTTCCCTCAGGTGTTTTATGCATTTGGTGCTAAGAATTCATAGGAAAAAATGTATACATGCCATCAGGACAGGAAACCATGTCTCACCAACTTTTGAGAGCTCTATGTGGTGGTTCACAATATCTGACGCTCTTTCACTTTTCTTTCTGGCTATATTGCCACAATATTTTCCAAACACACATGGTGGACTAGCTCTGCTTTTGTTCTGATCTGGCTGAACCCTAGCTGATACACTGTCCTCAGTTCTTTTCCTTCACTTCATACACAGTGAGAAAAACATTTGAAAAGGTGATATATACACATATACTACTCCAGAACCTTTCATATATTTCTCTGCTGTGGCTCGGTGGAAAACAACAAAAAAAAGTGTTATGTGGCCCCATTTCCTGCCATAAGGGACTTTCCTAGAATATCAGAGCTGTGGGTTTTATTGTATAACCGTGGGTGTCATTCTCTGTGCCCTTTGGCAGCCTGTGATTTGAAAACAACATGGCCATTTTAGTGCAAATACCTGTGCTTGTTAAAGAGATGTGTGTGTGCTCTATGCGTGCTTACTGGGCATGGAAAAAGGCTTGGCAAGGAACTGGGATGAGGCTTACATCCCTCAGGGTGTCTTGCAAGGGGGATCCTAATTTCTGCATCTAAATAATCTTAAGTGCAGGCTGTATGCTGAGCTCCTCAGCTCATGTAAGCTGACAATATCTCAGAATAACTGAGATTGCAGGTGTGTAAGTTGCTAGATGAGTTTTGTGGTTGAAACTCCCTTATCTGTGCACTCTCAGATACCTCAACAACTGTAAATCATTGTCTTGGATTTAGGTGTCTAAATTCCACCTAACATTTGAAAAATTAAATTGTAAGCCATTTTCTCTGGTCTTCTGCACTGGCAATAGCTATTTATACTTATTAATAATATTCCTGTTAATTGCAGCAAAAAACACTATGCATCCACCAAACCTTTTGTATCCCAATGGTGTTGTGATCCTCGAAGCAGAACTTGGTAAGTTTTAATTTCTCATCTAAAAGCAAAAGAACATGTTTACATGAGGTATTGATAAATAAAGATAAATCTTGATGAAGTAAAATAGCTTTGCTTTCTAGACTATTTAACAAAAAAATATTTTGGTGACCTCCATTCATGGTTTTCCTGTGTTAATTCTTTCCAGGAAAGCCACTTGAATTGGAATGCCGTGTACAGTTTGGGTTTGAAACAGTTTCTCCAATGAGGGTAACATGGAAACAAAACAATGAAGAAAATATAAATGAGAAATTGAATCAGGAAACAAGGTGAGAAACCTCTCCCAGTAGTTTTACTACTACTACTGGCAGCAACTGTAAAAATCCTTCTACAACAACTTTACTGAATATGTTTTATTGAAAGAAACTCAGAAGGCTTTGTTCTTCAATCTAGTGATGTGCATGTCCATGGGCATGAAACACATTCACTTCACATACAGAAGCATGTATTGATGGCTATAAAATCAAGAACTCAAACATTCTGTTCAATCTTAACTCTTCTTCCTAAAGCTTTAATTTATGGACAGCTTCAACATGAGTGATGCTTGGTTGCCTGTGCTGCCATCAGCTGTTTTCAAGGTTTCTTGAAAACAGTATCTCTGTTGTGCCTTGCTAGCAATTCACACGATCTGTCCTTGGACACTGTCTCCAAGTGGGGAATAAATCAATAAAACAGTACTGTAGGCACCGAAAGGAGTGAACACTGAGGTGTTTACACACCCAGTCTGAGGACTTGCAGCCCTGGATTTCAGGGCACTGACTTTTAGGAGTCTTCCCTGGCAAGAATTTACAAGACCCTGCAGAGAAGAAACGTGGGGAAAAGGTTTTCTGTAACTTGGGGACAACCCCTATGGTCACCATGCTTCCCTTTCCTTCCTATCCTTGTTCATTTATGCAGTGTTCAACTTGGGCAAGAAATATAGTGGAAGCAACACAGGCAAGTGTGTCTACACAGCCCTGAGTAATCTTTATGGGTAAACTTTTCTGTACACCGAGGGAAGCAAAAATCAAGTTCACAATAGGAGTCATATGGGGAAAAAAATAACAAATGATGATATCACACACACACACACACATGCACACACTCATTCATGAGGTAGACTGGAAATTGGATTTTCCTAACTTTTGAATGTTTAGCTTTGTAATGTTCTTCTTAACAAGTTTTTAGCTTTTTCCATGGGTACTATTTCTGTTTGTCTATTTTTTAAAAACAGAAATAAATGAAACATTCCCCACAGGCTTTCGGTACAGGTTGAATACTTGCCCATGGTCATGCTTGTGTATCTTGAATTAGCAGTGGTAGGGCCACAGGAGACTGTCATTTTGCAGGGCCATGATGTGAGGTGCCTTTAGGATGACCCAAAGATGCTTGTACTTGTACTTTCAAAGGGGAGTGCTGAAACTCTGAAACCCTGGGCATTCTAGAGTGATTGCAGACACAGGTCTGTTATCGAAATCCTTCACTCAACCCCAAAGGGATTCCTCCGTTACTTCTTCATTTCCTATACTTCTGTCCCTATCTTCTTCTGCTTGCCTATTCTGTCCTTGGGCTTCTTACCCCTTTGCAAGAGGTTGTGCTGATCAGTCTTTTTGCCCAGCTAGTTCTCTCTTGGAGCTACTTTTTGAAGTTTAATTTCTCTGCATTTCTGCTGGGGGAACTTTTTGCATCTTAGAAAAACACAAATAATCTTATAGAAGACAAAGGGGATTATATATTGAAAACTAGGCAAGTGATAAGTATTTTGCTGAGTTGATGAATTAAGAATAAACCTTTCAGTCTTCAGGCCCTTGTTCGTATTTTCCTTACGATGTATAAACCAAATAGAAGTTCCAAACCAGAATATTGCATTACTATTAAAAGTTCAAAGTGAATGTTAAAAAGTTGCAAGCTCCTCTTTTTTTATGAAAGTAGTTTGGAGACTTTTTGTGTGAATGAACAGCAAAAGTACCATGAAAATATACAATTTTTTCTCTCTAGTGTTTATCCAAAAGGTTTGAAGGGGCACATACTTCTTCATGTTGCAACACTGAAAGAAGTTACTGAAAAGGACCTCAGAAGCAACTTCACATGCTTTGCTGAGAATTCAGTGGGGAATGCCACTGCTGTGATTCAGCTGAAAAGAAAGCAGAGAGGTAAAACTATCAACTGGTAACTATTTGCCCCTGAAGACACATTTTGATTTACTCTACTGCTGAAAATTCATTCCCCCTTGACACTGGCTTTTTAGCTAGTAGCAGAAGTTGAGCTGAATGGGAAAAGTTTGATTTGTCAGATGTCTTGAAAGACACAGTATTATGAGGACTACTCAGAAGGACAAGGTTATCTGGGGACAGGTGAGCCAAGTAGAAGCTGGAGAGTAACTGGGAGGAAGAAGAGGTGAGTAGCATCCCCAAACATTAAAAGACAATCTACTAAATTGAAGCAAGGAGGCCGCTGAAAGGAACAGTATTCCTTGATTTTCTTAGGACATTTCTGTTTGTTTTCCCAGTTGTTAGCAGCGTGTTTCTGTCAATTTACCATAACTGATATGAATGTGGCAGCGCTTCAGTCCTTTCAAGGTCAAACCCAGAATCATTGTGAAAATTAAACTGTTGAACCAGAGTTCACAGTGGAGAATCATCATTGGAGTGGCACAGCAAGCTGCCAGCACAGCATTGCGTGCAGCTGTATCAGTTCTGATGTGACTTTTCCATCTCAGGAGATGACTACTTTCAGCACTACTGAGTATACCAGAGACTGTGTTCTTTGTGCCTGCTATCACAGATTGACTTTTCATGCTACCAAAGAGATGCTATTCAAAAAAGATCCCTGATGGTAGACTGAAACTCTGTTAAAGTTTGCAGCTACCTAAGAAATCCTGACTTCCCTAAATTTTTCCAGCTGAGTAAGAATGAAGATTGTGAAATGGTTTGCCCCTACTTCTGGACTGAGTTTCTTATCTAAGTGTCATTATTATTTTGGAAAGCATGAGTTATGATAGAATCTTTTCTTTCTACAGTGTTGTTCTTATACGTACTATGCAGTGCCATTTCTACTCTATTTGTGTTTGTTTTGTGCACTGCCTTTATTTACCAGCACTGGATTGAAATAGTGCTGATGTACCGAAGTTATCTGGTCCACAACGAAAGTTCAGGAGGTAAGAAACTTTGTATAATATTAATTTCCTCCAATTTTTCTACTGCCTTTTGTCATGTGGGATAATCTGGAATGAATTACTCATTTAATTAAGTTCTCTTAATGATCCTGCTCTCTTTGACCCAATACAAAGCCTATCAAACCTAGTTAGTTGCTCAGTGAATGCAGATGAAAAACGTCAGGTAGTGTGGAAGAAATATCTAACACCAACTAAAATGTCACAGTTAGCCTTTTACCCTAATTTACCCATGGAAAATTAGATTAGGAAGTCGACTTTTGGCAGCCCATTTGCAGGTAATAATTTAACATTTCCAACATTTTAATGTCATTCTCCCAAAATGTTCAACAGTACCTGTGGACAAGAATGAAATGTCCTTGCATAACAAAGTGAAGGAGTCCAAAGTATTGGGTTTTTTCACTTTAAGCCAAAAATTTCTCGGAAGAATAAACAAAAGAGAGAAATAAGATGATATAGGGCACCAACTCAGAAGGATATGTTTGGGAAATTCATATTCCTTTCTAAAAATTTTGGAAATAGTCTTGACATTTTCACCAGAGTGTTTAACTTTTGGTATTTCAAGTCTCTGTAGTAGCATTGCTCCATCATCTCAGCTGAAATGGGCCTATGAAATAGTAGAGAGTGTAAAAATGTATCAGAAAGGATTATGACTATGACTACTTCCAAGAACTTAATGTATCATTTTCTTACAAGGGTTGGAAGAATTCTGAAAGTTTGTGCCCTAAAAATTTTTTCTAAAAATGCTTGCATCTTGATGTAGCTTGAGATAGAGGTGTCTGTGTCTGCTTTTGTACTTGCATATGAATATGTAGCTTATATGTGAGTGTGAAATAACTGTGTGTAGGTACCTATAAATACATACACAATTAGACATTAACTGCCCTTTTGGAAAACGTTTTTGTGAGCCCTAAAGTACTTGGCAAAAGTGATTTGGGAAATCACTCAAAAATTCCCCACTCTTCGGTAACCAAGTGATTTAAGAACCTCTGGAAAGTCCCCTTAGAGCACATCCACTATGTCAGTAGGACAGAGACAGAAATGCCAAGACTTGTGCATTGAACTTGGGTTCCACAGTGGCAGTCCCCATCCTCATGTACCTCATGCACACAGCACCATTTGCAGAGTGGGGCTATATGAGGTGTGCAAACCAACTGTGCTTACCCAGGTAGTTTTCTGTCTAAGGATAAATGTGTTCTCACCTTCAGGACGATGTCCTTCTTAGTTCATGTGGATGCATATCAAGTCACCTGAGGTCTGAAAGGGCTTGCTCATAGACCAACAAACCAGTAGTTATGACTTGATTTTGCTGCTTCTTCCTTTCCATCATTTCTTCCCCACATCCCCCTTAGCACAGAATCAGAGAATTGCAGAATCCTAAAAAGTTGAAAGGTACCCCTGGGAGTCATCCGATCCCACATCCTGCTCAAAGCAGAGCCATCCTCGACCAGGTTGTGCAGGATCTTGTGGATGGAGAAACCACAACCTCTCTGCAGAATGTGTTCCAATGTTTTACCACTCTCACACTGCATACTTTTTCACTAACCTCTAACGAGAATTTTCCTTGCTGCAAATTGTGTCTGTTGCCTTCTCACCTATTACTGCCTCCATTGTCTTTGTAGCCTCCCATTTGGTGGTTGAAGACTGCAGCAAGGTCACATTTTCTCTCATGCCTCTTTCACACTTGGGCTTCCTCCTTAGCTGGTTAAGATGTAAGTCTTAAAAGCCCCGCTTTCTTCCACAATAAGAAAGAAACAATGCAGGAGCTTTGATACTAACATTTACAGATCACAGATGCAGTCACTTTGCTTTAGCTGGGTATTCTTCATTTCCTACACTTTGAGGATCTTAAATGTTTGTACCAAAAGTTCCTCAGCTTGTAACTGTCTTGTACAATTATGGGGGAAAAAAATTCCTAGTGGTGCTTACTGTGTATTTGGTTTTAACTTGCTATTGTAATAGTAATATCATAAAGGAATGTGTTCACTAATGGTTGTTGTCTAATAAAATCACAGTGACCTCTATGGGTGAAATGAGTAATATCCAGCGTGTAGTGCAATTTATTGCCTTTTAAAAACTGTTTTCAAAGAAGCTTCAATTTAGGGCGTAGCTGAATCGATCTAGTGACCCTCTGCACCACCTTCAATTCCCACACTAGTCCTGTGTGCCTGCTGCTAGTGATTCACTCTTGTGAACTTAAATTGGCTCAGCTTGGCAGAAAAATCACTCAGTAAAAAACAGTAAGTAGGCAGCAAAGGGAATCAGCTTCCTCTGTTACCACAAGAGCTTCTACACCAGTAGAAGGCAGTGGTTGAAAGTGTGTGGCCAGGAGCAGAGGGGAGGAACAGAGATGCAATATATTGCCTGACCTCATCCTTGGCATCCAAACCTGATCTGCACACCTATGTTTTGTCTTGATGACATATGTTTTGCTACGTGTTGGTTCTGAATGTAGGTGTCCAACTCCAGCTCATCCATGTCATTAGTTTTCTGTGTGTTTCCTTTCCGTATGGACTCTTCTAGATCCTGTGGCAACTTGGTGGCTCTAGCTCTTGACCGTGATACTAATCTTACATATAGGGATAGGAATCGTTAACACCGAGGCATGTGGATCATGATACTCAACACTTAGGTGTCTGTGCTGGAGGTTGGTGCCTCAGTTCCTGTGCAGTGAAGATGCAGTCAATACGATGAAATCTGGAGAGCTTCTCAGCTCGCCCTGCAGCAGCAATCTGCTCTAAACTGCTGAATTTCCTTCTGGTCTCTATTAACTGTAGTGACATAAGATACAACTCAGCTAATTGGTTCATAGGTGTCCGATGTAATTTGGGCTTCCTGAAGATGTCCTGCCATTCCAAAAGACTTGAGTCTCCAATATTTCCCCTGTCAAATGTGGCAGTTCTGTCAATCTTAGGACACCTTAAATGGCCTCAAAAGCTACATATGGGAAAATGTACTGAGTCCACCGGGCCTTTTGCTTTCACCAGAAATCCTTTTTTTTTTTTTTTTTTATTCCTTCTCCCTCAGAAGTAGCTCAGATTTTATTCAGCTAATAGATATGATTGCTTTTGCCTTGTAGTTAAGAATAGACCTAACTCAGGACATTGGTACCAGAGTGACTGAAAGCTAAGGAAAGTTCTTTACATATTTTTCACCTACACTCTACAAACATTCTTTTAATGAGACTTAAACAATGTTCAGTTATGGGTCAGTACTTGGTGTCTGAACTGATACTTTAATAAGACTTAGGCTTTGCTCCTTACACCAGTCTCTCTACTTAGAAACATAACAGTGTATGAAAACATAAAAATCCTTTGCAAGCAGCTAATATTTAAGAACAGTGTTACTTTAAAACTAATTATATTGTAAAAGATGGTTGGCCATTGATGAGAAATTTTTGGAAGCAGCATTTGGGCAAATGAGAGAACAGATAGGGAATTATTCCCTACCACTTGGATTTTGCCTGGAAGGCGCCAGATCTTTAAACTACCTTGCACTAGTCGTCTGTAGCTTCCTCCTTTGCTTTGGTAGAGTATGTCTACAAAATTTGCAAGACATTGAGGGCAGGGATTGTCTTTGGTAAATGGACAGCTGTATTCCATGAACAGGTTATAATCTTAGGTTTGTGTTGTGCCTACTTAAATAGATATAAATGGAAACTGAGCATTAAGAAAGAAGCTGAATGCTTCAGCCAGACTTGTTAATGTATACAATGTATACAATGTTATTTATTTCTTTATTCATCTATTTTAGATGGCAAGGAATTTGATGCGTTTGTGTCCTATGCAAAACTAGACTCTTCTGAAAGGGAGTCTACTTTAATTAGTGAGGAAAAATTTGCCCTGGAGCTTCTTCCAGATATGCTAGAAAATAAATATGGATACAAGTTATGTATTCTTGAAAGAGATATTCTTCCAGGAGGAGGTAAGTTCACTGTGGACAGTAAAAATTCTTCAGTTTTTAAAAATTGTGTTTCACTTTCCAAAAAAACCCTTATGCACCAGATCAACAAATTGTATATTTTAGTAGTGGAGTTTATGCTCAAATCTCATAATGTTTTGTTCTTTATATTTGGTCCCTGTTCCTGAGGCATATGTACATTTGAGTGTGATCACTGGGAGTTACTGGGCTGAGACATAGCTTCTTATCCAATAATTTCTTTGCAAGCAGACTCCATTCCCTGGAAAGAAGATACCAAATATTTCAGTGATTACTTTCTGAGCAACCTTAGTCTGTGCTACCTGCAGTAATTAGAAAGCCATGGGTTCCTGTTCCTGGGAGAGACAGAGACAAGTCCAAGTGTCCCTTGAGACCCTGTTTGAGTAGCAACAAAGTCTGTTGAGGTCTCAGCTGTGCCCTTCATCTCCTGAGCAAAAAGTTGTGTTCTCAAGGCTGTGTCGAAACAGCCACGGTACCCTCTGATAGCAAACACATTTCTAGAGGTTATGATTGATCAGCATTTCTATTTTTGGCTTTTCTTATTTCTATTTTTTAGCTGTTGATAAAGGAACTAATAAGATAAAAACTCCATTGTAGAATGCAGTAACTATCACCATTTTCTCTCCAGCATACACAGATGAAGTTGTAACAGCTATTAAACGAAGTAGAAGGGTAATAATTATCTTGAGCCCAGCCTATGTCAGTGGACCAAGCATCTTTGAACTGCAGGCAGCGGTGAATTGTGCATTGGAAGATAAAAGGATCAAACTGGTATTAATAAAATTCCAAGCCTTCCAGGAGCCAGAGACTTTACCTCCAGCAGTGAAGAAAGCTCTTCGGATTTTACCAGTTGTTACCTGGAAGTCTTTTATTTCTGCCCCCTCAGACAAGAAGTTCTGGAAATATATGCGTTACCACATGCCAGTGAAAACTACTAAGATGCTGGGAAATTGCAGCCTAAAGGGTTTATTCCAAAGGGTTTTTAGGTTGGTATATTGATAACAGAAATTTCACAAGGGCTTGGGAATGGTGACTTGATTGTCAAAGACTTTTTCTACATCGTCTGACAACTGTGAACTGTCACTACAGTCAGCAATAGCTCGCTCCAAAACAGTAAGAACGACTGAAGTGTGACAGTGCTGTAGCCCCACAGTAAAACTGTCACTGCACACAACCATAAATGTGAGCTATCTTTCATAAATTATTATTTGATTACTTTTTAATTATATTTATTATACGCTTTTGCTCTGATGTTGAGACATGCAATATTCTTTGCCTGTATTTCTTTGAGAATATTTTCATAGTTTTTTTCCTAGAAAATCATTAAAAAAGGGAAGTCCAGAGGAAGCTTGTAGTTTAATTTTCCAATGCAACCTAGTGGGAAAAATCCAAACTCTTTAAGTGAATTACCTCCTACAGTGGGAGCAGCAGGAAAATGCCATGAGAGACTGCTACAACTGGGTATGCCTAAGGGATTCAGAAAAGAAGCACCACTGTCTCAGGGCTGATCCCAGACATCTCCATCCTTCCTGCAGTGAGAGAAAAAATTCCTACCAGTTGTGAAACATTTCACACTCATAGACACCTGCACATTGCTTACCCTGTCTTATGCTGGTCACTCACGTGTTGGCGTTATGGGTGTGTTGCAGTTGTAAATCGAAGCCCTGATTGTCACAGCTAGAACACTTCCAGGGATTCTGAAGTCTTTCCTTTGCAGTCTTCTGGCTGCCAGCTCTCCATATCACTTACTCTCGAGGCATCCTGCAGTCTGTGTGTGTGGCTGTAGATGAGTGAAATGCAATTCTCAGTGTTAAGAAAATCTCAATACTATAGCCACTGATCTGTTTTTCTGTTCACTTCATTTGGCCTTCCAGTAAAAAAATCCTTGTTTTATAATGCTAATTGAATATCTCATCTTCTAGATTCCTTTTTGGGAAGGGATTTCAAGAAATACTGCTGTTAGTGGGATCAGTATACCAAAAAAAAGAACAACTCTTCTGCAAGTGGGCTGAGCATTATCTACCTAAATTTGTGTTGGGTTCAAAGATTTCAATGGAAGGACTGGTGGTGCTGTGGAGAACAGAAGATGTTAAACTTTCAAAAAAAAGTTCTGTAAGGCTGAATGTTCTGTTGGAGGAGGATAATGTGGCTGCCCAGTAAATGCCAACAAAGGCCAAACACAAGATAACTTAAAATCCAGTTTTAGGCATGTGGTATGACTCAGACCTTCCTCTTTCTGTTGATAAAATGTGGTAAGTTTAAACCTGCGTTTAAGAGAGACAACCCTTTTCCAAAGAAGGACGCAATTTTCGTGGTCCCCCACCAGATGTCCCTACCGCGAGCCCTGCCACAGTCCCTTTATTTACACACCGAGTAGTTTTGTTACCAGTTGCGACGGGATCAGTGAACAGTGGTAAGTGAGATGTCTGAGGTTCCAGTTGCGCTGGGGAGGCAGACGAGGAGCGAGGGCAAGAGATGAAGGCATGAAGCAGGGTCTCCTGACTTTCCAGGCTGCCAGCATCTCTCCCAACTGATGCTATTCACTCGTGCTGTGCTTGCTGCCTGAACTCTGAGCACTGCAGCTTTTCTCCTTTTTTCTTTTTTTTTCAATATATTTTTGACAGTGGGAAAAAAATCAAAGTGGCTGGATAAATAATGTAGTTGGAAAGAGCTTTTTATTCCTCAACAGGGCGATGCTGTGGCCGAGGTTTATCTGGGTCAGAGGAACCTGCTGAACCGGTATCTTCATACAAACTCCAGGTCCGTCTGTAACATAAGGAACAGGACAGGCACATTAGGGCTTTTAAAATGACCTCTAACAGGTAAATTAAACAGTCCCGAGGATGAAGTGGCTGTGGCTATGAGCATCATGAACCAACAGAAGTAAGTGTCACACACCTTCACGCACTCTCTATACTCTGTCATAAAATAGTCACAGCCCTAGACATGGGCTCTGCTGCACTTGAATGTGCAAAGCTTTTGAACTGGTTGCTGTTGCTGTTGAGTCTGATATCCTGTTCTGCTGCTGCTGCTTATGTGGATGAGCCCAACCTGGGCAAAAGCTTCTTGCCTCGCCATGAACCTGATCCTGGGGGTGCTGTTGACTCTTCACAAGATATGAGGCTACATGTTTTCACAGTGGACTATGACTATGTGCAAATTCCCTATGAAGTTACTCTTTGGATCCTCCTTGCCTCTCTTGCAAAAATAGGTAAGTAGAAAATGAGTCTTGGGTCCTCCTACCTCGGCAAGAAGTTAAAAATGTACCACGTAGCCAGGTACCTTCCATGCATTTTTGTAGTTGGGATTGATTTTACTTTTTCTGTCCTCAAAAGAAGGGGTATGTTCATTACCATGGCAAGCAATATTCCATCTCTGAATGCTTCCAGCTAACTTAGGTAAACATATGACCTTATATCTCTTGGGTTTTCTATGTTATTGAGTAGCAACACAGCTCCCCTCACAGTGCTGTCCAACCTTTTTTCTTGTGTTTATACATCATAAGATACCAGAATTTACGACCTGAAACTGCTGTAGAAATCATTTACACCAGATTGAGATTTCAACATATTGAATTTGGGGGACAAAAGAGGAAAGAAATCCTCTGTTGTGAAAATAATAGGAAATATTTCCTTCTGAGCCTTTGTTTTTACATATTTGCTCTTAAAAGTTGCTCAGAAAGTAATACTAGAGGAGAGAGACTGAGAGTCTAAGAGGGTGTAGGTCATCAGAGATGTAAAGTGGGTACCTTCTGAATACATACCAATGCATCCAGCTTCTATTAGAACTCCATGTGAGTATCTGAATGGACCAAGATAACTCATGGAACAGAAGAGACTGCAATTAACACAGCAAATGGCTCATCATGTCTTACACATTTTCATGGCTGGGCTCAAATTATTTTGACTACTCCAAATTAATGCAGCAATGTCCAATAAATGAAGAGGATGGTATTAATATATTAATATTATTAATAATTAATATTAATATATTAATAGCTGACACATGTAATTTTTTTTTAAAACTTTCCACGGGATTTTCAAACATTACTGTAGAATAGGCTGGTAGGTGACTGATATTTCTCTGGAGGTGGCCTGAAGAAAAACATTTTTCATATCATAGTCACCCTGCTGACAAAAATCATTACCACTGACCATGATTTGCCAGTTTTATTAGAGCTGATGATCTCAATCCAATTCCTATAAACAAACATCTTCACTGCTAGCATAAAATAAAATTTGTTGTTATGGCATCAGCAGAGTGTGTTAGCAGTAAGCATATTGACCAATTTCTTTATTCATCATCCATAAAAGCACAGGACTTGCCATATGGCACATCTACTCAATATTCTTGTTTTGAGCAAGAAATAGATACTTTAGAAGAACTGTGTGATGCCTTCCTAGTGAACCTGTTCCCTTTACTGGGAGTTTTCAAATAATATTATTTTTGATGCAAAGTGTGGAGCTGCTGATTTCAAATATACTTGGAAGAAAGAGTTAGTCTGAATAATCTGGTTACCCAGAGAAGAAGATTTCCAAACTGGTTAAGATTTTCAGTGTTTTATTCAGGTATTCTCTTTGTGGATTTCAAGATATAGGGTGGGAAACACTTTAGAGGTTTTGAAAGGCAAAACAATCCCCTTATTCTGTAAAACTGACAGAAGACTTGAGCATGTTAATTAAAAGGGAGATGAGTCAAGTTATAATCTTAACATACCTTTTGGTAAAAAAAAAATAAATAAATGGCATCCTACATATATTATTGAAAATTTAATAAAAATATTTTTCTGTTCCTTTACTTTTGAAGATTGATAATTCAAGGGTCACAGAAATACACTCATGGCATTACCTTCTAGAGTTACAAGATGAAGGCTGACCTACCTTCAGGCATAGAAACACAGACACTGGATTTAAAGGTTTCTTAGTTTGCCTCATTCTTATTATTGTAAATTCTGAAAAATTCCTTACATTTCTAGAAGAGACACCTTTCATTCACAATATGATTACACAGTTCCTTGTATAGTGAGTAGACAGCCTAATAGCAGTTGGGCATTAAGGATTCTTGAAGAATATTTCTTTCCAAATTGTGGAGAATCTTTTCAAAGAAGTTTTTGCCTTCCCAGAAGCGGAGCTTAGGTTCAGGCATGCTTGCTGAAAAATCAAGAGCTGGGAAGCCGGAAGAGAAGAGATTCATGGCTAAACTCTTGGCCTGCTTTAATGATACAAGTCTGGGAATGTTCAGTTTCAAGGGGAACAGTGCTGCCTGGTTTTACATTCATAATCCCAAGAACAAAAGCTGTCTGAAGACAAAGTATTCAAACCCGGGCAAAACATCTGTCTGACATCAGGTTGCTTTAAACTTGAGTAATATCCTAATGTTTTATTCAAGGTTTTCATATCTATCACCGATTACCAAGACTCATGCCTGAAAGCTGCATCCTGATTGCCATTGGAGCACTAGTAGGAGCAATCATCTTTGCTTCGCATCACAGATCTCCACCAGTGATGAACTCAAGTATTTACTTCTTGTATCTCCTTCCACCCATTATCCTGGAGGAGGGTTATTTCATGCCAACTCGCCCATTTTTTGAAAACTTTGGGTCCATTCTGTGGTGGTCTGTTATGGGATCTCTGCTAAACTCATTTGGGATTGGCCTCTCCCTCTATGGAGTCTGCCAGATCGAAGCCTTCGGCCTGACCGACCTGAACCTGCTGCAGAATCTGCTCTTTGGCAGCATGATTTCAGCGGTGGATCCTGTGGCAGCACTGGTAGTTTTTGAAGAAGCCTCCGTTAATGAGCAGCTTTACATGATGATCTTTGGAGAGTCATTGCTAAATGATGGCATAACTGTGGTGAGTTTCTTTCCACTCCTTGTCTTCCCTTCTTTGGGGTCTTGTGACTTGTAGGGTTATTGGGCACAGGACAAGAGCAGTTTTAAGGAGATTCTAGATACATTATTTTATGGATACTATACTCCATTACCCAAAAGGGATTTTAATGTACGTAAAAATTACATCTTCTATTAACTCTTTCAAAAGCCTGTATTTTAGAGCTGCTGGAAGAGGGAAGCATATACATACACATGAGAACTCATCTTGCTCTTGCATTCACTGAAGTGAATGGGTGAGCTACAGCTGATTTTCCTGGTAGGATCAGTGTAAGACCTAGGAATGTTCTTGACATTATGCAAGGAAATAAATAGAAAATTGTACTGCTTAGAGACTGAAGGAAGCAGGGGTAGAAATATGGGAGACCCTGCTTTGTCATGTGTCTGAGAGAGCCCTCTGAAAAAAAAAACCAAACCAAATGTGGACAACCTCTGGAAGCCATACTCTATCCTCCAGCCCCTCCTAGGAAGTTCCCAAGAGACCTTAGGGAGGAATTCCAAATGTCAGTAATAACATTGCTTAACTCTGTTTCTATCAGTAAAAAAATGGACATCTGACAAATGCTCACCTATTTTGGCAGTCTTATCTCAAGTATCCAGAAACAGTGCTTCTAGAATAAGAGAGATTTTGTTTGGTTGGTTGGGTGGTATTTTTGTTGTTGTTGTTAGTCGTTGTTTTTCTCTTTTAATAGGAAAAGAGTGCTTTTACAGAGCCTCTTTTGCTAATATTTTCCCCCTATCTCATTAATTCTGCTAAAATTGGAGCAATCTGAAACTCTAGCTGTAAAGCAGAAGTGGTAAGAACACTTAGAACACACATGTTTTTCAAGGAAGAAATTTCAAGCAGGAAATTTATTGCTCAGAAACCAACAGCACTGCTCCTGTGCTACAAGTTAATGGCAGGTTAAGGAGTTTCATTAGATAAGATCTTTACAGAACTTAAATCACAGGAATCTAAAACACATAAAAACTATTCAGACACTGCTATACATGAGGTGCAGCGCACCTTGGACTTGTAAAATCTGTATAAAGTTCACTGCTGAAAGGCATCATGGGAAAAATGCAGTTTATGAGTGATGAGAAAAGGAAAAAGAAAGAAGTAATTTCTTGCAGCCACAGCCTATTGATCATAAATCCTTCCTCTTGTTGAATCAGAGATGTAAGGCTGATGTAGAACTAAGGGACAAATGTTACTTCATTTACATGCAAACTATCTGTGTCCTGTTGTAACAGAAAAAATCCAGGATGCATCTATCACTTACACTTGTGTTTTTGGTTCCTTTAAGTGGAAACCTCAAAAAATTAATACCTCTTCTTCACTCTGAAAGAGCTTGTTTCATGCTTTTTTTGACTGGCTTACTGCATTGCCTTTCCTTTTCTCCCAGCTGTTATTTACGTCCCAGGTCCAACTCCTGATAGTATTTACATGAGCTTTCAGTCAGGATCCTGTTACAGCAGAAATGTTTAAAGACAGAAGGCTTTTTAAGACAGTGGTATATAGGCACTCCTCAGCTTCAATAGGTGTGTTAGTAAAAGAGATGAAAGGGCTGTACATGGGGTATACTGGCTACAACACTGTGAGTTCCCACTGCCCCCACACACTTATCTTTGGGGCTCTTCTCACAGCAGCTGTGTTTCAAGCAGTTTGTCAGCTCCTGCTTTTGCATCTCTGCATCAACTACCACTCATCCATTTTCTGGGCATCTCAGTTTTCAAAATCTCTACCTGTCTTCATGCTTAAGAAGACTGAAGTATTTGTCACCTGAATGGAGTCCAATAGGTGGCTTTCTCCTCTCTGATATCCCACTTGCTTTAAAAACTCTAAAACTATTTATCTCAGGTGTCTTATCTTACCATTTCCTTCTTTTTCCCTCTTAACCGTTTCATTTAACTCTATGTGTTTAAAAAAGATAATATCTCCAAGATATATTAAGCATACATATTTTTTTATTGTTTAAATACAAATATGCCCTGGTTCTCTCCAGTCTGCTTATCAGCTAGAACATTTTTTCCCCAGCAGGAAAAACTGGTATGAATTTTGTTGAACTTGTGTATTACATTTGAGGCAACAATAGCTGTCTCCTATATTTAGTTCAATATCCTGGTATTAAAAAAATCACAAAAGAACAGATAGGGGAATTTGAATTATGATCTAAAAGTTATGCCTTTGACTTGAAGAGAGAAAGTGGAAAATTTACACCTTTTACCTATTGGTACTTTTTCCTATTCTCCTCAGTAGGGCCATGTCTGTGGATGGAACAAGAAGGCTCCAAGTCCTGTTAATTGCACCCCGTTGTTTCTGAGTGCATCAGAATAGCTCAGACAGCAACAGGACTGGTCCTAGCATATATCATACATTAGTGGAGTTTTAAAGCCCTGTTCGAAATAGTGATGTTGGTAAATCCAGTGCAGAGCTTGTTCAAGCCTGAACACAGGTGGAGCAACCTGATTTTGCTGCAAAATGTTTCAGGCATCTGAAGCTCTGCTCCTGGATATACACAGATCATTTTGTTTCTCAGCAGGGGCTGAGCACATGTATGCATCAGGAAATGGAATATTCTCTGACTGCTTCATCTCTGAGGCTTGATTTTAGAAACACTGAGAACACCTATATATCATACTGTACTCAAAATGAGTGCAAGCGACTGTATTCTCTAATGGCTCCATTTCTTCTTTGTATGCAGCAGAACAGTTTAATCTAATACATGTTGAAGAACCAAGTAAAATTACTCTTTTATTTGAGGGAATCTGAATTTGCCCATTTGGTGTCACTGAGGAAGGCTTTGACAAATGGGATGTATGGGTACTGGGAAGGAGGATGGAGACAGTCTCTGCTACTGATGTTAAACTTGATCCACTGTGTTTAGAGTACAGCTAACTACAGTGGTCATTACGAATCACTAGGGTGGTAAGAAAAAGTTACCAAGACTGCATATGTTGGTGGTTAAGGCAGTCACTTGAAAATTTTTTTCCCCAAAGCTTCTGATGGGGATGGCACGTGCAGTAATTGTATATAGACAGCAGGAGCACAGAGCAGTCCCTGGGGAGTCCCCTGTGGGTGACAGTGTTGTGCTCTCTCTTTCTCTTCCTGGCTCTAAGAGCCTCCCAGTGGTACGGTACCACACAGTAACATCCTCTCCAAAAAAGACATTCTCAGAGTTGCTAAAGGACACCGTCTATCAATCCACCCCTTCATTTTGAGTGAATAAAAGTATCCTAAGCTGATTCAGGCTTTCCTACCATGTAAAGAATGATAGTACTCCATTTACTGTCATAAACACTGCAGTGTAACTTAGCTGAGGAGCACTTACATGGAGCCTTACTTGTATGACACAGTGCAGGTTGTTATACAGAACAGTTTATTCCCAAGAAGCATGTTACAAAAAAAATGGAAATTATGTCATATTTCCATAATTTGTATTTTGATGCCAATTCAGTTAAATAATACAGACACTTTAGGAACTAGAAAAGGGGAAAAAACTCTTGTGAAGTCATTTGCTGAGGGTAACTTGCTTTATTTGTAAGTCAGCATAGATTCATGCCTTGGTATCATTTACAAAGAACCACAAACCTTAGGAATAGGTTAAAGTCTACAGGAAAGGGGGAACAGAGAGAAAACAGACTCTGTAATTAAAAGCTATATGGTAGGTTCAGTGAGGTTTGCTTACTGAGGAGAATGAAACCTCTTTTCCTTATCTCCCACCAAACAGTCGAATTTCATACACTGGTATTAGTAAAAACCTGTTCTATGTATTTTCTCACATGAAAAATTTTGGTTTGCTTTGTCTGTCCCCCAGAAATATTAGCAGTGAGCCTCCTGGAGAACAGGCTGTGTGACAGCCTCAAGGTTACATGTCCCCAGCAGCAATTTAAGATTAGATAATAGCTGGGGAGTAATTATTATCCTAATGAACTTGACTCTTCTACCTGCAAATACCTGCTTTAATCTTCTTAATAACCTTCTGGAATTAACTAAATGAAGAAGAAAGACCAAAGAAAACCATAAAATGCAAATGATTTTGGTTTATGTTTTGTTTTTGACCTAATGCTTTGATGTAACAGCTTTGGAGAGCTCTTTAGTTGTTTCCCAAATTCTCTTGAAAACTGAAAGGTGACTTTCATGTGTTACACACTCACTGTAAACAGACCTGACAGGACTTAATATTAACCAATTGTCAACAACCTCTAGGACCTTTTTATTACTACATCACTTATTACTATGGAAACTTTCTGTTAGTTTCTAAAAGGTGAATGGAAGTGGAATATGCTAAAAATTTTCATCACCCATTTACGCAGAAAATAAATTATCAATAATAGAAGTATGATAAAGTTTTCTGCTCTAAATTAAAGAAATTATCTTTACAGACCAAATTATAAAATACGTTATATAAAAATTATAAGTTGCAGTAAATTCAACCTTTCTTCTAATCTGATATTATTTTCCTTTAAATTTTGTAATTTCAAGCTTTCTAGTCAAAATGTGCATGTGTGAAGGGTCTTTAGGCCATTTAGAGTGCCACAGTTTTTGTTTCTTACTTTGAAATTGCTCCCTGGGGAGGAGGTTAAGTGGCATCAAACCCAGATATATATATATGATAGAGACTTCATTTATCTAGCTGGAGACAATATGAAATTGAGGCTATCATTTTCCCTCCCCTCCCCTCCCCTCCCCTCCC
>JAYRBT010000001.1:87906502-87951871 GCA_036023395.1 Myiotriccus ornatus
CTCCGCTTTTCTCATGTTTTCTTTTCCATTCCCAGTGATGTTTCATGATTTTTATGTGTCTACTGAAAAACCTTTAACATTTCTGAGCCGCCTAATGAAGTTTGTCCAGTCTACTGATCATACAGACAACCTAAATGGAATTTAAATCCAGTGTGTGATTTTTAGTCCCTGCCCTGCCTCATTTTAAATCAGAAACAGAACGTGGAGGGTAGAGCCTGGAGATTTTAAAGTACCCAGCAGGGCTTTCAACATCTGCTACAAAGATCAAAAATTAAATTTAACTTCAGAAAACAAAATGAAGAGTATTTTTGATTACATCAAGGGCATTTTGTCCCTGAATGTTTTACTTCTATTGCACAGCCATCTACCCTTCAGTTTTTGCTCTTTTTCAGGGCATTTAACAGGCCCCTAATCCTGGGACTTGTTAAGAACCAGCTGACATTTCGATTGTTACTTTGCTGGTCTGTCTAAAGCAATTTTAGGCATACGTAGACACACACACTCAACTATGAAATGAGTAAGACAGTCAAGTTTCATCAGAAAGATGCCTAACTGCTGTGTCTTTATCTTCACATACAGGTTTTATACAACATCTTCATCGCCTTCACCCAGATGCACAGGTATGAAGAAATCGAATCCATTGATGTCTTCGCTGGCTTCGCTCGCTTCTTCGTGGTGGGACTGGGTGGTGTGTTGTTTGGGATCGTGTTTGGATTTGTTTCAGCATTCATGACTCGATTCACCCACAACGTCTCTGCAATTGAGCCCCTGCTGGTCTTCATGTTCAGCTACCTGTCATACTTGTCTGCTGAAACCCTTTACATCTCTGGCATTTTGGCGTGAGTATTCCTTACGGCTTTTTGGATGACCTCTTGAAGGAAGTGGTATTGTTTTGTGCAGGTGGTTTACTCAAGGTTGGTACAACACAGGCATTTAGCCTCTGGCTTAGAGATCTGCAGTGGACAGCTTATAAGAGATCTGTAAAATGCAGTGGTAACTAGGAAATGCCTACAGTCAGTGTAGGAATAGATGGGATACCAAGGAGTGTTGGCAAAAGTACTGCAAGTTGTGTGTAAAGTAACCAGTGCTGCTACCATCTGTCTGCTACTTCTGATGAGATCAGCAGTAGGAGAGAATGATTTGATAATACATCACTTTATCTGTATTTATTTCTAAGCACCATCACCAGAGAGACGTAAAGCAATGAGTATGAAAAACATAATAAAGAATGTCATAGTTTTAGTTTTGTATACAGCTGTGAACATCACCTCTAACACAATTTATTGGAATTACATTACATTTGGACAGTATCACTGGGATTGAAACTGGGCAAAACTAGACAGCTGAGAACATCAAATACACAGGCATACATACATCCACTCATGTATATTGACAATCACATTTTGATGTGGTTCAGGATAGTTTGATACTGCTATAATGCTGGGGGCCGCTTCCCTAAAGTACTGTGATAGCATGGGTGCCCACTGCAGAGAGAAAGCTGGCAGGTCTGTCGACTGGGGTAAATGCAGAGAGAGTAAGTATTGTGGGAAGGAAAAATGGTGGCGGCAGGAAAGGAGTGAGAAGAAAAAGGAAGGGTTGAAGTGAGAGACTTTAGGAGAAAACTGCTGGCAGGTGACTTTCAAGGATACCACACAAAACAGGCCCTGAGGAGGGTAGAGGATATAGAAATAGGGAACCTCATAGTGCTACATGCTCCAGTTGGTGCTGCTAGCTGCTGTAGGCTCAGTGCCCAGCTGGTGGATAGCAGCAGCTTGCATGGCCTATGCTGGCTCTGATCTTTCATAATGGGTCTTGGAGGATCTAGTGTTCCAGAAAGGACCTCCTTTTATTGAGGACAAACCAGTTTAAACCTGACAAATGCAAGCATAAAGCTGCTGATGTCCAGACGTCTCACCACCATTTGCAAAACTTTGATTTCATAGAACAACAGGTTTGGGTGGAAGGGACCTTTAAAGGTCATTTAGTCCAACCCCCTGCAATGAGCAGGGACATCCTCAGCTAGATCAGGTTGCTCAGATCCCCATCCAAACTGACCTTGAATGTTTCCAGTGTTGGGACATCTGCCACTATTCTGCACAATCTGTTCTAGTATTTCATCACTCTCATAGTAAAAGAGTTCTCCCTTATATGTAGTCTAAATCTACCTAAATCTTTTAGTTTTAAAACCATTACCCCTTGTCCTATGGCAATAGGTGCTACTAAAAGGTTTGTCCCCATTTTTCTTATAGGCCTCCTTTAAATATCAAGAAGTTGAAATGAGGTCTCCCTGGAGCCTTCTCTTCTCCATGCTGAACAACCCCAGTTTGTTCAGCTTCAGAGCAGAGTTCGCTTTGTAAAAAACTACCTTTGCAGGCTGACCCTGGGAAGCAATATTTGCATATTTAAACATACTAAATAAGTAGTTAGACGGGATATAGGTTATCCTGAGAAATTAGAAAAGGCAGATGAGTCTTGTACTATGTTTTGCATATCCAATACATTTGCCCATATTGAGGTGACTGGCAACTTTAGTTGAGCAGGGTGAGACCTACTATTCAGGTGGTGCTAATACCTTATGTACCCTTTCCTACCTGCACTGCCCAAAATGCTGCTTGCCTGCCTATACGTTGCAGTAGACTACATAGCTCTTTATTTCTTTTAATTCTTATTTTCATTAGAGTTCTGAAATTACTAGTAATATAAGAATGTTAATATAATTGGGATTTATTATTCTTACTGCCTCATTAAGGAAATTATTGCTTGTTTTAGAGATGGGAACTTACTGTCACCCTTCTGAGTTATTGAGGATTCATTCATCTTTCACTTGGATCCTGAGAGTCTATTATGCATGTGTATCTGAAAGTCAACAGTATTAATCATTAATGCCTAATGCCTTGTCTTGGAGTGTCCTTGGACATGCTAAATGACTCAGCTTCACCATGATACCCTTGAGATTTCTTCAGTGGAAATTAAATGAGCAGAAACTAGAGGAAGGTTATTTAATGAGCAGTCAGCATTCTCTGAATTCAGAAGTTTGAAAAAATATAATCACAAGAAGCCCCCAAAGACTGAAATCATATCACTAGAAACTAAATAGGTGATGGAATATGTTACTAACATAGCACTCAATCTATTTATTGCCTATGACTATGCAAAAGGTGGGGGAGAAGAGGGAATCCCCTTCAGTAGGACTGCTCAAAGACTGCTCCTCCATGTGATTGCCATCAGTGTCTGTGCTGGGTGGCTGCTGATACTTCTGAACCAGGCTCTAGGTTTCATTAACAGTGAAATGGAAAATATCTCTTTACTTCCTTAGGCACCTTCCCCACACACTAGATAACTAAAAGGAGAAGGACATCTCTGTAGGATAACTGAATTTCCACCTGCTGTACAAAAGTGGATTACTGTGGGTGGAGAGTCCTGAAGCTTGATCTAGCACTGCTGATCTGCCACCAGTTGTCAGGGAGCCACTGGGAGCTTTGGCCCTGGCATGGCACTACCACCGTGTTCTCCCACCTCAAAGGGGAAGATCACTAAGAGGCGGGTTATGCCCCTCTAACTGGTACAAAACCAACCTGCCCTTTGTTTGAGACAAATATTTGATGCTTGGTGACTCTGTGTTAGGCATTCAGGATAAAATGGACTTTGTACTGGAACGTGATACCCTCACTTCCTCATCAGGAAGGCTGACTGGTTTGCTTCCTTTATTTTGTATGTAAAACAGATTTGTAAAGCTGAATGAAGATGCTTTTCTATCTAATGAAATAGCTAATGTAACTGAAGAAATAAAATGCTTCTTAATATTAGGAAGGTCAGAATCTGGTGATGGAGAGTGGAGGTAATGATGGTTGAGGTTTTTCTTAACTGAAAAGATAAACAGGTTGAGGCTGATCTCTGATGCTTTTCTTGTTACAGGATGACAGCATGTGCAGTGACAATGAAAAAGTATGTGGAGGAGAACGTTTCCCAGAATTCTTATACCACAATAAAATATTTCATGAAGATGCTAAGCAGCATCAGTGAGACCCTGATTTTTGTGTTCATGGGAGTTTCTACAGTGGGAAAAAACCACGAGTGGAACTGGGCCTTCATTTGCTTCACTCTGCTCTTCTGCCTCATTTGGCGGACACTGAGTAAGTCAGCTTTTTCAGAAAACCTTCTCCACACCTAAGAGAGAAAACCTTAAGTGCAAAGGTATGTTAGAAAAGTCTGTGTAGACTGACACAACTGGTTTATCTTGCTGACAAGCAAGGTTCACAAATCTACACAGGAAGAAAAAGGGGAAAAAAGCCCCAGACAAATGTGAATGCCAGTGTCCAAGCACAGACTTCATGTTTAGGTGAGAATGGAATATTTTAAGCAAAATAAAATATTATCATGATTATGTTTATAGACATGCTTATATCTTAGTTAACTATATGCCTTTGGTAAGTGGGCCTCCTAATGATTTCATCACACACTGTCATTAACTAATTAGATAATGTATATCATCACACTTCTAGTGCTATAAGACTACAGGTCCTGGCCCACTAGTGATGGAGACATAGAAAAAGAGGAAAGGTGAAAATTAGCACTGATAGATAACTGAACAGGCACTTATACCACATGTAGGTCAACCACACTATGCTACTGCTCCTCACAAGTCAACTTTCAAGTTTTAAACTGCTAGAAAATAGTGCCTGTATGAAATTACTGCATTTTTACACATGGTATCTCCCACTCCTGCAAAGGTCTCCTAATCCCTGATTCCCTGATCTGTGAGACTGGAATTCCTGCAGCACAGGCAGGACAGTTTATAGACAATTTCACATGAATTGTGCGACACAGGTGCTCATCTCCTAATATCCAGGATGGGTTGAAAGTTATGCTGAAAAAGGAGAAGCAATAGGAAGGCTGATGGTTGGTGTTCTGGAGACGGTAGCAATCCTGGTACACCTCTACCAAGAGCTGCTCTTGTGCCTGTGAGTGATTTTACTGCAACTGTGGAAGCAGAGAGGCAACACATTGCCATCTTCTCCCTCATCTACAAGTACTGTTCTGCCCAGCTTTCTAGATGACATAAGAAAAGAAGGAATGACCTACTGGCTCAGACCAACCATCTACTGGTGTCTTCAATGGATCCTTCAGGAGATGCTAATTAGGAAATGCTTACAAGCCTTGCCATTTTCTGAGCTTTGTTCATCTCCTACTTCTCCAGGATCCTAGAGACTCTGTGATAGAGGTGTGAGAGGGTACACTCCCTGCCCGTGCTACACAGAGGTCTCTTTTTGATTGGTAGCCCATGAGATTATGACTTCCTTTTTTGTAGCCTTAATACTCTATTCTCACAGAATTTCACAGAATATGCTGAGTTGGAAGAGACCCACAGGGATCATCCAATCCAGCTCTTATGTGAATGGCCCATGCAGGGATCAAACCCAAACTTTGGTGCTGTTAGCACCGTGCTCTAACCAACTGACCTAATCTGACTGCATGCACCAGGTTAAGTTGCAACTGCTGCAACAGAAAGTAAACACATTTACTCCTGGAGAGGTGATGACTTATGGAACACACCCTACTCAGCCACTGTTATTTGCCACTAGTTAAAAACATGAGTGAACAATGTTTTTGAAAATAAAGATATTTTGGAAGTATAACACATGACAGGGCCAAAAATACAGTTATGTAGGCAACCTTATTTCTGACATTTTTTGACTTCTGAGTGCCTGAATTTGCCATCTTAAGAGCATTCTTTTTGAATTTCAGTAGGTTTTTTTTCAGAGTAGTTTATAATTTTAAAGAAAACGAGAAATCCAGCCTTGGAGGAGATATTCTGAGCACTGAAATTATGCTAACTACCTTGGTTAAGTTAGTAGGTTAGTTCCCCCATGGTTCATTTGTAATCAAAGGAGTACCCTCTGGAGCATCCAGTGGGGCAGAAATCTACACTGATCACCTGCCACCACCTCCTTCAGCCATCTGCCCCATCTATATTCCCTTTACAGTCAGAGCTGGTGGCTAATGGCATCCCTTGGGGAGATGGGATCAATTTTTTTTTTAAGTTTTTCTTAATGACCCGGATGAAGGACCAGAGTGCACACCAAGTGACTTTGTGGCTGACAGGAAACTGCAGGGAGTAGTCAATATTCTGTATGGCTTCCATTCAAATTGTCCTTTCCAGCCTACAGCACTCTGATTCAAACATCTGGGACTAGATACATCAAACATCTGAGATCGGGTGGTTTATCCCTCCATCAAAAAGAATGTCAGAGCAGGAAGAAGATGATGATTTGAACCTCAGAGCTCGTACACATTTCAAGACCTTTGATTTTTAAGTCTGGGAGCCCCGGAGAAAAATATTTAACAGAGGAAGAAGAGAAAAGAGGAAACCTGTGCAGGTTCAAGTATGTGCCTCTGAACAACTCTATTATATATAGGGAATACACAAATACTCAACAGTAGAGGTGATATGATTCTTGTGGGTTGACAGCAAAAAAAAAGTAATTACATATTTTCTTGCTATTTCTGCACCAAGCATGGCCTCTAAGTTTTTCAAGGCTTGCTTTCTGAGTCCATTTTGAAATATCATTCCAATCAAGACAGAAACAATGTTCTGATATAAAAGGTATTTTTCTGTCACATGTCCATCCTTCTCTCAGACACCAAGGGGAGTGCTAGAGCTTTCTACAGGAAGGCCAAAATATTTTCTGCTAAACTCGTACATTAAAATGATTACATAATTTTTTCTGAAGCTTAAATAAAGCAAACTGGCCTGAGAATGATACCTCACATATGCAGTTTCAGTCTGAGTACCTGATGTCTAGCATAGTCATAAATAGCCAAAAAAAATCTTGCATGAAGTGGTATCTAGCAACCTACATAACAGGATACTGCTGCTGTCTTTACTGCTAATAATCTGAGTTTATCAGTGACAGCTGTGTAAAATAACACCGGCTGTAAATTACCAGCACTTGTCAGCTTTTATGCCAGTAATTTACCAGTCTCCACACAAAACACAGGATCCACGTTTCCTTTGGAAGAGAATGAAGATTAAGAATAAATCAAGCAGATTGCTGGAAGTACTCTAAAAATAAAAGTCGCAATTCTTACACTGTCTTGCTGGTTACAATTTTTATTAAACAGAGAACTAGAGACACAATAAGCCAGAGGACTGAAAATTAAAATGCTATTACTCTTTGCGTTTTAGTGAACCTGTCCACAGGACTTGTTGATAAAGCACACTTGAAACACTTTGGACAGACAGTGTGCAGAAAGCAGGAAACATTGCAAGGGAAGGCACAGGAAAAACTCTCATCCAGTAATTTTTCTTTTCTCTAGAACACTTTGGAGAAAACTATGCAACATACATAAAGAAAATAAATCTTTCTCCCTAATCTCACTACTAAACTGTGTAAATGAATTTAAATCCTGAAGCAGTTATGAATCACCATCTTTTAAATGAGGTTATTTCACATAAACCAGATTCAGCAGCTGGTCAAAGAGAAGCCACAAAAAATCAAAACTGAAAAAAAATGGGCTGTCAACAGTTCCCTGATCCAAGACATTTTGACTTTAATATTTTCATTTTCTCCTTGATCAGTAATAATAGTTGTGGGGGTTTTCCCTTCCTAGGTGTATTTGCTCTCTTCTACATCAGTAACAAGTTCCGAACATATCCCTTTACTGTCAAAGACCAGCTCATTATTTCCTACAGTGGCCTTCGAGGAGCCAGCAGCTACTCTCTTGCATTCTTGCTTCCAGTGGATCTCTTCCCCAGAAGAAACCTGTTCATCACTGCTACTCTTGTAGTTATATATTTCACTGTGTTCATCCAAGTAAGTATATTTCTTAATGGATTGCCTTCATGTAATAGAGGTGTCTGAAAGCTTCATAGTGAAAAATGCATTGAATTTACTCAGACTAGGACAAACTATTGCATTTTATGGCCAGATTTAGCACTTCAATGTGTAATTACCCTTTCAGGAAATTTTAGGTAATATAGAAAGCCTGTACTGAAAAAAATGTATCTTCTAAAATATTCAGGGGAAAGAGCACTATGTGTTCAAAGTTATGCTCATTCCATATGCATTTCCTGATGCTTCCAATTTAAGAAGTATTTTAACTTTACATCAAATCGTTCTTTACTAGTGATGTGTCCAAACTGACCAGAGAACAGTATGTCTCTTCTAAGACAGATTTTGAATTTTATACTTTTAACATATTTTATACTTTTATCTTCATCCATCTTGTAGACCAAATAAGAATATTTTTAAATCCTTTGTAAAAGAATATTAAATAAAAATTAAGTGAATAATTCATATTTGCAAGTATAGGTGTCTACTTTAGATATTTGGGTTATTCCACCTGGCTTACACTGCTGTACCTGGAAGAATTGAATTTTCTAGAGGTCTTGCATCCCATGCTCTATATTTTCCCATACCAAGATCACAGATACTATAGGGTGCCAATGGGGCACTATGCATGTGTGGTAGGTAAAGCACTTAGACTTCACCAGAATGTTTTGGTGGGGAAAAAAAAATTGATTCTATTTCCCCTTTTAAAATGCTATTCTGTATCAGTACAGTAAAGAATTGGGAACAACTGAAAACTGTTTCTAAGTGAATCCCCCCCCCAAGATATTAATTCTAAAAATGTTAAAATAAACACCTTCAATATTGCAAGACCTCATAATGTTTTCTTTCAAATGAGTCCTGTTTTGAATAAAATTGGCAATGAGTCAGTTACTTTACATAGTTAGAATATGTCAACAAATATAATCTCGCTTAAAAAAAACCCTGGTGTACAATTTTTTTTTAAGTTTTTGATTTTAATTCTCTTCTGTAGCTCTCCATGCAAATAATGCTTCATTTGTGTGTCTAAGCTCTCCTAATTTATTAAAATTAAACCATTTTGCTTTCTTTCTCTTTTTTCCTTAAAGATAATTAATAATTCAACTCATTGTTCCAAATGCAGGGAATCACAATTGGGCCATTGGTCAGATATCTGGATGTCAAAAAGACAAACAAAAAGGAATCTATCAATGAAGAAATACACGTGCGAGTAAGTTTTTTATATCAGTAGATGGCATCCCAAAAAGAAGAGGAAGGGTGGATAGAGGGAGGCACCTGGAAGCACTGGCATTCAGTGGATTTGGACACTCAGTGCTTTTAAGAATACATGGAGGAAATCCTAGGCATAATTTTCTAGACTATGATATCTCATTTATATTCATAGTGACTATCACATAAAAGATCAAGTCACAAATGTCACGGTGTAACAAGTCCCTTACTTCTTGGTACTTGCAACCATGGGAGGACAGAAGCAGAAAGGTAATGTTTGCAAAATGAACTCACCATCCTTCCCAGCCAGATTTGTCATATATATTTGTTGCCATCTTTTGACTGTTTCTAGGCAGACTAACAGCTCCAAAGTCTTTAATCAAGTTTTATTGAACTAAAATGAGCTGAACCACTGGACTTCAAATTTAGTTTCAAGTTATTCTGAGTCATGATCTTTTCCCTCTTTAGTTCTCAAATTACCATTATAAAAAATAACAGAAAGCTGCTCAAACTGACTTAACAATGTTATAGAAAAAGTATATACATTCTTTCATTTTCACTTCAGGGAATAAATTTGAAATTAATGGAAACACTGCCTTAAAATGAAGCATATGCAGAGACATTAGCAAAATTGGAGCATCTCAACTAATTTGAATTTGAATTTAATTCGTACTATTTCAACCTTTACCTTTAACCTTGAAAAGAATTTACATTTAAAAGCACCACTTACGACAAACTGTCTGTAAGAACTGGCCTTTTTCTGTCTGTCTCTGTAATGCTATAATTATATAAATACACAAAAAATGACTGAAAAACGTTGTAGTTATAAACTTTCCATCCTCATAACAATCTGAAAAATCCTCAGAAAACTTGTCAGTCAAGGCAAAGGTGCTGGGTACCTGGTGCTGTGTCCCTCTCAGAGGGATCACACATGCAGAAGGGAAGCTTGGTTGACAGAATCAAGAATTTAGTTTTTGAGCTCACTAAGCAAAAAGGACCAGGAGGTTTGTTGCCTCCATCAAAATATTGCCACCGCAGCCAAGCATAGGAGCTGACACAGTGGAATCTTTGCCTTGATTTTTAGAGAAATGTAGTTGCTTTCAGAATTAACTCACATGCTCCAATAAAAAACAAACAAACAAAACAAAACCTCAAAATTCTGTCATCAAGTGTATATTTGTGGTTACATTGTTTTTTCATAATGGCCAGTTAAAATTTTTCCGTTTCTCTAGTTGATGGATCACTTGAAGGCTGGTATTGAAGACATATGTGGACATTGGAGTCACTATCAGCTGAGAGATAAGTAAGTATCTCTTATTGCACCCTAATATAAATAACCTATCTATCATGCAAAATACAATAGGTAAATAGAATAGGAAATCAAAATGCTGGGGACATGTGCAACATCTCTTTTTAGAAACTGAACTCCTGAGTAACCCTTGCCTTTTGGGAATGCAGTGCTCATATTGTGCCCTTTACCCTAAGGTGCCTGTAAGAGAACTCTGTGATCATGTTGACCACCACCAAAGAGTGTGAAGGGAAGTAGGGGAAAGAGTAATCTTTCTTTCCCTCAAACATCTTATTATGATTCTGTGGGCTAAAAATTACCCCTAGTTATTCTAGCTATGCCTAGATTTCTGTTCTTTAATCCTGTATGGCCTTTCAGCATTGGACTCCAGTGATCCAGCCAGGGTGTCTGCTGCGACATGTGTCAACTCCTTTCCTGGCTGGGTTTCCCCCTATGGAAGGGAGAAATTTCTCCCAGAAATTAAGAGTGGGAAGAAGATGGCAGTTATGATTCCAGTTCTTATCCTAGTGGAGGGTAATGATGTAATGTACTAGGGCACACCCGAAAGCTAAAATGTCTTCTTGGGTCTGACAGTACAGAGCTAGCTTTAGGACACCCATCTGCTGGGACCACACCACTGTCTGTACAGACAATCATCTGAACAATTTCCCATTGGAGCAGTATTTTCACTGATAAAGCTTCATTGACACAAATGTTTGAGTAAAAGCTATCCCTTTGTCTCACATCTACCTGATAGCTCTGAAGAGAATTTTGCCCATACTAGCCATAAATGTAGTGTTTTGGTTTAGGGACAGATTCCAAAAACACGCTGTGTCTGAAGACACTTAAGGTAAGAAGATTTTATTAGAGGTATTCCCTAAAATTTTCTATGCAGCTTTAAAGATGTATATCAGAATTAATAACCTCAGTGATGAGGTTATTAATTCTGTTACACAGAAAAACATAAAGAAATCTAATCCCAGTGGAAACGTTTGTATACCTACCTCTGCTATTAAAGAATAAAAAATAGCCTTTGTTAAGAAAACAAAAGATACAATTTCTGTATTGCTTTTCCTAGCATTGTGGAGCACATTACCTTGCTGTGATAAACTCTTCCTTTGAAAGAAACAGAACAGTTGCTCTGCTAAAGATTCACTGTTGTTCTGCTAAATGCCTGAAAGCACATACCTGTTCCAAGGCACACGCACACATTCACATTCAAATTATGCCACACATTAGTGATATTTTACGATCTGCTGCATGCAAGCACATAGTATTTTTGGGTCCATTCAATTTCTCTGTTATTCAGAATACAAATAAATGTATTTTCTGTGCTCTAATTGTCAGGATTCAAAATTATCAGCAACATAATGGGCCCAAACTACTGTAACTGCTGGGCCATTTAGAGCCTCATTGGTGCCTGGCTGAATAGACCAGGATTACTGTAAGAGCAGCTGCTGCTGTTATGCCCTACTATAACACAACATTAGTACAAAAGCATGGAGACTGGCCATATTCTTTTCTGACAAATGTGGTGGTGTTATATTCAAACACACACAGAGCCCTCTTTTTTGCTCTGATTGCAGCTTGTTTCTTTCTTTTGTCTCGTGGGCTCTGAAATCTCTGTGGACCAGTAGACTATGCCAAATATCCCCCTGAAGGTCTCTGCTCACTAGGCCTCCAGGAGCCTTCACAGGTGCCTCTAATTTGGATTTAGTCTGCACCACCGAATTACATGTATGTGCATTTGAATGAAGATCAGCTTGTACTGCAGAAAAAAAAAATTCCCTTTTTTTATACTTTGATTTTGGTATCTCTTTTGCAGATTTAAGAAGTTTGACAATAAGTATCTGAAGAAAATTTTAATTCGGGAACACCAACCCAAATCCAGCCTTGTGTCATTGTATAAAAAGATGGAGATAAAACTGGCCATTGAGATGGCTGAGAGTGGCATGAAAATTTCAAAACTATCCACTGCTTCTTTACCGTGAGTATTAACTTCCTGACCCTTTGCAGAGTAGGGAGAGGAAGGAAGGGGACAAAAATGAGGAAATACCCAAGGTATTCCATGACTTCAATAGGAATGTAAAAAAAAAAGGACAGTTACGAAAAGACTAGTTGTAATTTGGTGTTCATCATATTTGCACTTTGGCTCTTTATTCAGAGAGTGAAAATTAAAAAGGACATTTTCTCTGTTTATTTTCAATGATGTGCAGTTCTTAAAAGGAATCATGAGTCTGGTGCAGAAGCTACTATAGCTGATTTAAATCACAGCAGTGGATCAAGATAGCTGTACTTTCAACTGATCTGGACAGTGGGTTTTGCTCATTCATCCCTGCTAGGTGCTGAGAGACCTATGGGATGGCTTAGCACACAGACTCTGACTCCATTATCCCAATCAGAAATTTTTGCTGAGAGCAGATTTCTTTGTAGCATTTGTAACTTTTGCTACTCCAGTTTGCAGTCCCTCAAACCGTCTTGCCATATTTTGGTACTTCTGTAACAAATTTGTCCAGTTAAACATTGAGAACAGCCTGGTCAAGAAGGACTTAAGGGTACTTGTGATGAAATCCTGGACATGAGCTGGCAATGTGCACTCGCAGCCCAGAAAAACAACCATATCCTGCACCAAAAGGAGTGTGGCCAGCAAAGATGATCAGAGGGCTGAAGCACTTCTGTGAGGAAATGCTAAGAGAGTTGGCGTTATTCAGCCTGGAGAAGAGAAGGCTCTGGGGAGACCTGATTACAACTTTCAGCACCTAAAGGGAGCTTATAAGAAAGATTGGGACAGGCTTTTGCAGTAGGCTTTGTAACAATAGGACTAGGAGTAGGGGTTTTAAACTAAAAGAGGTTAGATTCAGACTAGAAACAAGGAAGAGCTTTTTTACGATGAGGGTGGTGAAACACTGGAAGAGATTGCCCGGAGAGGTGGCAGATGCCTCATCCCTGGAAACATTCAAGGTTGGGTGTGATGGGGCTCTGAGCAACCTGATCAAGCTGAAGATGCCCCTGCTCATTGCAGGGGGGGGTTGAACTAGATGCAAATCATTCTATGATTCTAGGAAACAGTAATGCAACTTGGCATCAGACAGACCAGAGTCATCACTGAGGAAACCACCCTCTAGGAGAGAAGTCTGCACAAGTCTTGACTCCTGCATGCTTTTACATACATACGACATGCGTGTATTTCTCCTCATTTTGCAACACGCTGTCCAGACTGTATGGGTATTGAAGGCACTTGCCTACACAAACTCTTTCCTGGGGTCTTGCTGACCACTGTTGCTGCTACTGCCTGCTCTTGTCTGCTGCAGCCTCTGGCAGGGTCCAACATATTTTCCGTTGTCAATGGTCATCTCTACCCATACCAGAAAGTCCAAATACCTCCTGGATGTTAAATTAAAATCTTTCTTGAAACTTGGCTTAATCATGTCAAGATCTTTCTGCTTTCTTGAAACTGATGTCAGAATGCAGTGTAAGACCCAGCCCTTTTCTCTCTAAATAATTGTTTGCTGAATGGATGATATTAAAAGATTTGATGTCTGTCAGGCTCCTTTCTGTCTGATGTATTCCCTTAACTCTTCTGAGACAAGGGAAAATGTGCGAAATTGTTAGACAATCCATGGCAATCAAACCATGTCCCTCTTCTTTTCCTGAGAGAGAGAGAAAATAAAACAAATTGCTCCAGTGGGGTTCAGAAATTCTCTTCTGAGCAGAGAATTTAGATTGAAAAATGTTTTATAATAAACAGCTGATATGATGGAGTAATTTTTGCCAGCTCTACTCTGGCTATAACTGAATTTTACTGTGCACCATCCTCTGATGCACAGCTTCTGCTACTGAAAAAGCCTTTTTAAAAGTGAAGTGTAAACTTAAATCCCAGCTTGTGGCTCAAAAATATTCTGATTCTCACAGGTGGTGAGTATTCTAGGAAAAGACATGTTTTCCCAACTCTGTTAATTGATAGATGTCTGCTGTCAGGAGCATTACATGAGACAGGATAGTGAGCTAATTGTTGGATCTTTGGTCTGAGTCACTGTAGAAGTTCTTGTCACCATTTTCCTGAGCAACTAAGTGAACCTATGTAAAAGGTTTCTAAATGTATTTATAGAATGTCTGATTGTTATTGTTGAGATAGGTTGTACCTAAAATCCCTGTCTTCTGTGAGGATACAAACTCTGGCCGTGAACAAGACGAGGTTTGAAATAAAATTCCAGTATATAGCATGTAAAACATTATTAGCAGTGCCAGAGGAGTGAGAAAACTCTCACCTGCACTTCTGATCAGTTTTGCAGCCTTTACGTACACAAGGAGAATTGCATTACGAGAATCAAAGCAGATCTCCATTGCTGTGAATTAGCAAAACTGCATTCATGCTGGCATGATTCCTGCAGTTGGAGTGGGTGTCCAATGTGCAGCATTTCCAGTGCATACTGAAAAAAACTTGCATATGAATTGTGCAACAAAGAATCCATATTTGAATGAAAATAGAGCAATTGCTTATGATGTTTCGGAGAATGTAAGCCTTAGAAATAAGGAGAGAAATGGCAAAAGCAGAGTCATACAGATATTATCAAAACTGTGGGTTTACGGCTGTTTTTTTGGAGGACATGAGAGAAAGATGGTTTGATGCTGAGCTTATTTATTGTTGGTTTCATATTGGTGCAATACTGACTTTGGTAAAATCAATACAGCACAAATCAGAACCAAGTGTTGTGTTGTCATTTGTGGTGGTGCAGTTGTGAGAGAGCTGTGCCTGTTGAATGTTAGTTCCTTCACAGGACTAGTAAAAATTGGTGAGCAGTTTATAAAGTTCAAAATTTCAGATATAATATAAAAAAATAATATTACACCATTTGTGGAGGTATCAATGTATCAAGTATCAGTGTATCATATCAACTATACATCTCCACATCTAAAGAAAGAAGTACTGTCAGGGTACTCATTAAAGAGAGACAGTCAGTTTTCATGCTGTATTGTAAATTCAGGGTTTTTCTTCACAACTGTATCTCCTGTGCTATGCTTTGTTGTAACATCTTGGAAGTTTCCATAAGAACAAAGAAATACTTTCAGTAAGGATTACGTTATGGGTTTGGTAACATACCAAACGTCTTTGGGTTTTTAAAAGTTCTTTTTTAATGTATTGTATATTGCACATTGTAAAAGCAATCTGGTCCTTATTTCTATATATGTGCATTGTTATCTGTTGGGTAGGTTTGTATACAATCCCATGAGAAGAATACACAGTTTTTTTATTTGTGCTCCAGAACAATACAGATTATCTTCATGCTGTTTGTTCTCTTGCTACCACAGCTTAACTGAAACTCAGGAAATTTTATTTATTCTATTTAATTCACTTTAGGAGCAAAATAATAAGCTTTTAAAAGACTTAGAACTGGCCACTTCTGTGCTGGCATGTGGAGCAGGTCGGGTGTGTCCTAGCTCTGTACCTTCACTACTGTCAATTTCTCTCTTACTTTTTATTTGACAAAAAAATTGTCAGATTCAGTTTTAGTCTGATGCAGAATGAAAACACATTCCAGGACCTTGAAATATATCAGAAATTAAGTCTTATATTCCAGGGACTTTGGACAGGACGAGGACACCAGGGCTGACTGTCTACTTGATGGTAAGAGGCAGTAAAATGTAAAATCCAGGCAGTTCATGTTGGTCCTACAGGTTTTCAAGATGTTCATGATATATCATACAACAAAACAGTGATAGTACTGTCAAAGTAGCTGTAATTGCAAATTCCAATACTTTTCCTATGTTTACAGCATAATCTCAGATTAGCTTGAATCCATCTTCCTTTGCCATTAAAAGTTTTTAATTTATTTTAGAGGAAGTATGAAATAAATGCGCACAAAGCTCTGGCGATACTGTACATTGATCGTGATCAATTTTTTAATTTCACAATTTACAGACAACACTTAAAGGACACCACTTAGCTGAAAACAAGGATTTGCGATCACTTTGTTTGTTTTTTGGGGGGTTTGTTTGTTTTTTAAAGGCAGGAAAGCAAAAGGGAGAAAGAAAAAAAAAACAGAAACAACAAGATGAACTCAGACTGATTCATCTTGGATGATCACTATCTATTTCCCTTTCTTTTTCTGGGAATTCATCCCAATGCTTACTCTCACAGAGACTGATTGATGTAACAAAACCAGTTAACAACTCATAGCAGGCCTCCTCCATTGTTTTGCCAGTGAAAAAATGGGGCAGCTACAAGTGACAATGGGCTTCTAGTCATATTTTTTTTTAAAAATACAAAGATGATTATCTTTTAGGTAGTTCTTTCATTTCAAACGGGGAAACAGGCTCATCAGCAAGGAAACCTTATGCATTCTCCTCACCACACAGCAGGTCTTTCAGGCTCCTCGTTTGGCATATCCTTTAGTTCTTATGGATTTTCTGCACTTTCTCAAAGGAGTTAAAACCAGTAGGATGGCAAAACCCAGACTGCCAGATCATACTGAGGTCTTTATTCAGGCAGGAGGAAACTTGCAGTGCCTTCCTGAATGTACAGCTGGTTGTGGCCCAATCTAATCATTAAATAAGAACTTCCTTATGAGGGTTAGAGAGAGAAGAGTTTCTGCTGCCAGTAGTATGAAGTTTAGGGCCCAATCTGACTACCCACTATATGGATAAAATCTGTGAAAGAGCAAAGTTTGCCTTTTTGTATTCATCTTTGGATGATTTTGCGGTGTTGCTGGTCACTGAAAGGCTCTTTGTAGCCTTCTGCTCTAGCATTAAAAATAGACTGTTATTTCATGGGATTAGTATTTAATCAGCTCATTAACATCATATTTAATTTTCCCTTTTATTTACAGGAGTGGCAGGAACCGGCGTGCACACAGGCTGTCCCCCGCGGAGGTGGAGTCCATGAGAGATGTCCTGGCACACAATCTGTACCAAGTGCGACAAAGGGTGTGTGAGCCACCGGCTGCCGCGCACTGTTTGCAGACCCAGAGCTCTTGTTTGCCCTCCCCGCACCGCAGCACCAGCACCGGCCCCAGGGGCACCTGCTGGGAGCCCGCAGCCGCTCCGAGCCGGCACCTGCCCGAGAACGGGATGGAGGGAAAAAGCCCGGGTTTGGGCCCAGCTTTTTCCATCAGCTTTTCACCCTGACGGCAGCGCGAAAAGCCAGGAAAATCTGTGACTGAGCTGTAGAGGTCAGGCTTCCCTCGCTGCACAGCTATCCGGACGGGAAGCCGCCTCCACGAGGCTGCCCGGCCCGTGGGAGGCGGCGGCTGGCGGCGCTCCCGCGGCAGCGAAGCTCCCCTGCGCGGGTGGGCGGACCGGCGGCGCTCAGCGCTGAGCATCCCTGCGTGGGAGCAGCTGCTCACCCGCACCCCGGCGGCAAAAAGAGAAATTCCACGTCCTCCTGTAGCTGCGCCCTCCTCATTTGATGTTCTTTGCCCCCATAAAGCTGGCGTGCTAATAACTCAGTAGGGATTTGTTTTGCAGAAATTCGTACTGATCCTGATGCAGCCCCGTGTGTAGTATCGACTTTACCCAGTCTTGGACCCTGAATAGACAACTCACCCGCAGAAATGAGTGGTAGAGGATATATTACAGCAACCTTGAAATGACACCAATAAGTGGGGCTAACTCAACTAAGACACGTATACGAGAAAATGCTAGGGCCTGGTCATTTAAATGTGGCATTATCAACATGATATTAATTCCTAGCATTGTTTGATTTTTTCCCTGGCTAATTATCCTTATGATATTAATTTCTTATCTTACCAGAAACAATTCGCATATATGGTTATCTCAGATTACTGAAATGAACTCTCTCTTCAAAATCAATTACAGCAATGATTATTTGAACTAGTTGCTTCCTATATGGTGTTGAGAACTGTGTGCTTTTGGAAATGGAAGACTGGAAGTAAAATAATGCAACTTCAATACTTCCCTTTCAGCTCTGAAGGCCTGATAATGCTCTGCTTTACCAGACCCCCTTTACAAGAAGCCTTGCAAATGAGACTGAGATTAGATTCTGCTTTTTAAGAGGGCTTATAAACATTAGTGTTTTTTTCTCTCCAAGGCAGATAATTATTTCCCCCATTTCACTAGATGTATGTGATAAATTAAAAAGTTTGCCTTAAATGATGCTCAGTTTTAGGGTAATATTAATTTGTAGTTTGCCCAAGTATGGAAAGGAAACTCAGCTGCACATCTCATTCTGTAGATGTATTCATTCCTGATCACATCTGCAACTTGCTTCTGGCTCAGTAATATTAGTACCAAAGCTCAGAGGTGAGTTAGCCAGTTATCTCTCTTTTGGGACCTGCCTCATACCTGTAGCTCCCAATCTGTGTGAAGGGATGACAAAGGGAGGATAAGACCAGAGATGTTAACAGCCTTCTTTAACAGGTGGCTGTATTTTTATACACCTGCACTTCAAGCAGGCAAGAGTCCATCAAAAATGGCATCAAAATGCAACCCTTGAGGTATGAGACTTACAGCTGTGTTCATGCTTCCCATCTTACTGTGCAGCAGTGAGGTTTGTGCAAGGCTGCATTTTCCCATGTGTTAGCGAAGAGATCAGCTGGTGCCTGAGCTGAGGCAGATGTACCCTTGGCCCTGTGACTGACCAGAATTATTAACATTGCAAATGCAAAAAAAAAATCAGCTGAGTGCACTTTCTGTTTCAGGCACCACCATACAACCGACACAACTTACCTACCAACATAAATGAGACACAAGCGCAAGAAATCCTCATCCGCCGGCAGCACAGCCTGAGGCAGAGTTGCAGGAAGGGAAACAGCTTGCCCTGGAGCAGATCGGTACCTATTGTGTAAACTCTCATTTATGTAAAAATGCCTCTGCTTATCTGTAAATATGTAAAGAGATACACATTTTTATAGGCTTTTTGCTGTAATTAAAATGGATACTTTCCCCAGTGAGCTCACACAGCACCTAAGAAGAAATAGGTTCACCTAGCACCTGAACAGCAATGTTTTTATGTCCTATCTCTATACATTGGTCAGAGATCAGCTACTCTGGCTGTATGTAGTAAAATAATGTAACTTGCATTGGATTTGCATATGCAAAACAGAGTATAATCAAAAAAAGCCTGATGCCAAGCCCCTGACACCTTGCACTGACAGTTTGGACTCTCGATCAATTAGAGATTTGTCTGACCAATTGTAGACATTGGACAGCATAGACATTTACACCTGAGATAATCACAGTTCAGGAAAAGAAATAACTTTTTGCTGGATAGATTGGTTTTATTTCAATTTGTCACCTGAAATAGGAAAGGTGAATCTTAGAAGAACATATTTCTCTCTGCTGACTGACAAAAAAAACCCTCTAGGACTATTATATCAGACAGACACTTTCACTGGAGCTGACATTGAATTCAACCATCCAAGTCAAGCATTCATCTCGTTCATACCTCTCAAAATGTGTCTTTAAAAGTGCAGCATATAATCATCCCTCTTTGCCATTCCACCAAACAAATGCCAAGTGGAGGCAATCACGAGCACTGAACACACTTCTGTCTCATACACAGGTTAACACCACGGAAGTACGCTACCTCTCTTTGCCCCAGGGCCCCAACCAGACCACTAGACGAAAAGCCAGGCACGTTACTTTTACAGGTAATGTAACTGCTTTACTCTGTATTCTACTCCAGTAGTGAAAGCAACTGGGGCAGTTGTTCAGTGGACTTAACAATATAACATTAATACTCCCATAGAAGTCCCTAGCCTCTTTAAATGAGCTACATGCTTCTTTCCTTTCTGTTTTATCTATCTTGTTTTTATGGTCATTACTGCTGCAGTTTCTGCCTTGTTCCAGCACCTCCTAGTTTTCTCTTTTTCTCTCTTGCACAGATATTCCTGAGATCCCTGTAGTTCCACCTGGCCAAGATGGCATTTGTGTAAGCCCACGAATGCAAATTATCCATTCTCTGCAGCCCCACAGACACAACTGTATGCAAAATTCTTAGGAGCTGCTGGACCCGTAGCCTAGTCAAGGCAAGACTGACACATGCCCCCAGGTCCTCCAGGTATCAAGACTGGGCAGATATTACCAGCAGGCCTCCTCAATCCATAATTATGTGCACACATATACATGGCCAGACACAAAGAGCAGCACAGACCAGGCACAGTGCTCACACACATGTAAACAGCACCAGTGGCTGCATTTTGGTCCTGTGCTTGGCTGATCAGACCGACAGATTATTAGTAAAAAATTATAAATACAAATATGCTATCTGAATCCCCAGTAGCTGGCCTCAGATAGACTCTCTGCTCAGTAGCAGGCCCTGGACCTCCCATCTGCCCATTTGGGGACACTTGACCATGTAACCCCCTGGAGAGACAGCCACATAGCAGCTGCTGGTACTGAGACCTACGTACACACACACACACACAGAGTCTTCCACTCTGTGCACTGTAGGACTCTCCCATAGCTGGCCTTGGGTAGCCAGTCTTCCCTGTAGCAGATTCCTGGATTCCCTGGTCTCACGCACATGGACACACACATGAAAGCACGTCTCTTTGGTACCCAGTTCATATTATGGTCTTACTAGTAGCCAACCACAGACCCCACAGTCTGTTCAGTCACTGGTCTGGACCTCCTACCTACCCCCTCCAGTAGTCAACTCACAGACCTTCTGTTCTCCTCAGTCTTTGTCCCAGACTCACGGTTGCTCCAACAGGTGGCTCCCAAGCCTCTTATCCTACACAATGGCTACTCTGGCTTCGTGATTGCTAGCAACTTTGCACTGACATATGCACCCACACAATATGCATGCACCCCAGTCCCTCCAGCTGCTGGCACTTGGGCCTCCACACACACAAAGGCACACAGTACGGGGAGCTGCTGACCAAGGAAAAGAAGTGGAGTCAAACAGAAAAAACCAGGACAGACAGATTAGGTGCAGGGCATTACTGGACACATATACTGACTGGCCTTTTTTATAATTTTTTTCCTTTATTTTCCTGCACTTGTTTCTCCTTGGACTTCCTAGATTCCTTCCTTTCACGGTCTTTGTTTCCTGCCCTAAACAGGATCCTAAAATTGCATCCTAAATCCTGTATGGTGTCAGCCTGTTATCGCCTGGCATTCCCATAATCGGGCCCATACCCTTCCATACCTCACTCTATGAGGTGTCCTAGGGAAACCCCCCTGGGGTCTCACCTTGTCCATAGGGATAATCACCCCTGTGATGGATCAGGGCAGAGGTTAATAATCTTTCCTCTGACTGGGGTACTGGGGCACCTCCACTCACCATTGTGCCTTGGGGCTCCTCTGACTTTGTGCAGATGAGTCTCTGATCACATAACTCAACAAATAATCCTGTCTCTCTGTCTCAAAGTAGCTAATCTCTCCTCCCCTATTCCCAGCTTGCTCTCTATGAATATTCTGTAATAATACTGGTATTACTGGATAAAGTTACCAGGCACTGGCAGGTTATCATATGTACCTGGTAAAATATAGACCCATCCTCGCACTCTAAGTAAGGAGGCAGAGGTTAGGGATGGAGCACCACTGAACTGTCTAAGGAAACATAGCAGAACAGTGTCTCAAGGGACACTTGAATGTTCATCACTGTCCCCATCTATAACTCCTTTCTGAGTTTATTTAGGTGAACCTGAAAAGCATTAGTGTTCTTATAAAAATTCCTTTTAATTTCTGGCAAAATTAGCTATAGTGACTGAAACCATATTTTTTATCTTCATATTTATACCAAAACCTTGGAAAATAAAGTTTGTTTCCTGCATGTGCAATTTTTTTTCTTGCCCTTTTGTTTTACTGTGAAAGAGATGAAAGCAAAAGAGATCTGTGTAGGCAAACCATACTGCTAGTGGGAGCAGGTCTGACACACCCAGTGTAATCAAAGCACCCTAGAGTCAAACTTGTGGTTTCAGGTGAAACTCTTTTCTTCCCAGTGGTTAATCACAGGTCACTGGTAAACTTGATATTTGATGGAACTAGAGTCTTCTCCTTTGTCACATTTTTGTTTTCTGCTGTGGGTTTCAAAGTGCTTTTCAACCGTGGTACCTAGTAGGTGTACTTCTGAAATTTGTGGATAATTGAAAACTACGTAGAGGAGCACTTTTGCCCTATGAAGGCACTGGGCAGGTCTGTGAGACATCAAAAGATAGCTGAATGCACTTATTTGCTGGGGTTTCAGAGTAGAGACAAGATAAATAAAATCTTTTAGACATCAGCGTTGGGATGAAAATAAAAAATAGGGTTATTTTTAGTTCTTGACTTCTCTCTTATTCTGTAGTAATTATTTAAAATGCTTTGGTTGCAGAGTTTAAACCCTTGCCAGTACCATGGCAGTTCTCTTTTCTCTTCTTTACAATATTAATTATTTGTGTATTTTCCTTTAGATCAGCATAGAAGTGCCTCTGATGCTGCATCACCATTAATGTTCAGACCCCAGCCCCGACTACGGCCACTCGAAGCAAAGCACCGCCAAGGAGAGCTGATTCCAATGGCACACTTGGATAGACAAGCAGGTCCATCCAATCTGTCAGGTCTAAGAGGAAATTCAATCAGACATCATCGTTTCACCAGAGCAGACAATCTAGCTCTAATGCCAAAGTCTCGGCTCACTGTGAGAGAAGTAGAGGAGTATGACTCAGAAGAAGAGACAGAAACAGTGGCACCAGCCAGGCCATTAGTTATATGAGGAGCAGAGAAAAGCAGTGTTTGCATCTCTAGAGCCCCTTCTGCACTGCTCTAAGAGAAGTAACAAAGCTCTTTTTATATGAACCAAACTATGATTTTCCTTTTGGGACCAGTGTCCTTGTTCTGGTATCGCTTTCAAGCACTGTATCAAGGTACTTAGTGGCTCAGAGAAGACTAAAATTTTTAAGTGTTTATATCAAGCTTTCTTTACAACAAAATACTGCAGGAAAGAGGAGAACATGATCTTTGTAGAGGTTTGAACATGGATTTAAGCAACAGTAGTAGGGCTCAGGCAATGGTATGGGTTGTTTGTTCTATGTTATGATGCATTTGTTCTATGTTATGATCTGCATCCAGAGGAATGAAATTTGTAAAGGCATCCTTGACACATAAATGCACAGTTTGAAGACTTGTGCAGAGCTTTTGACCTCAGAGTAGCTGAGATATTCCAGGAAAAAATTAAAAGCAGAAAGGCATTTTTAGGGCATGTAAACTGAAGATGCCTAAACAAGACCTTAAGTCAAGAGGATTTTTAGTGGACATTTTCAGCACTTTGGGAATTTTTTGTCTGCTCAGATTTTGTCTATGAAAAAGTGCTGAAGTCAGTTGCTGTGATGATCCGTAACTCCTGCTCCTTAAACCAATTTCCTATCACCCACTACATTGGATGAATAAAGGAGGTATCCTTGTATGCAAAATCCAGAGGACTCTTCAGGAAGGTGCTGTCAGGATACCTTTTATTTGTAAATGTGGGATGGCAAGAACATACACAATATTCTTGTGATTCAGCAAGTGGGAGGCTTCATTGTAGAGTATCTAACCTCCATTCCCCACTCCCACCTTGTGTGCCCAAAATGGGCCATTCTTCACACTAAAACTGGACCAGCACTGCAGGTGGAAAGTAAGAAACTGGGATTAAAGGTAAAGGGAACCTAACCTTGTAGCCTGCTAGCTAGCAGGAAAGAGAGGCCCTGTGTTTTGCTCCCAGCTTTTTGTAATGTGTCTGTCTATATGTTGTATGGAGAAGTATTCACCAAAAAAAGCAGAAATAACCAAAAGGTTGTGCGCTGAAGCACATGACTTCTCAACCTTTCTAGGGAGCTCCCTTCCAACTGTTTCTGTATGCCCATGGTCCACTCTCAATGGTAGGTCTCCCTAGTGGTAGGAGAAGGAAGAGGTATGGTCTAGAGTAATTTTAGATAAAGGCTAAGTCCTAGACACCTAGTCCCTTTGATGGAGCTCTTTTCTGCAGCATTGCCACTGTCATCTGTGTCTTGAAACTGTACATGAGTGGATTTTATCCAGAGGGGTGAATTGAATTCAGAAGTCTGTAAACCCACCCTTACAGCTCAAATCTATGGTTAAGAAATGCACAGAGTTCAGACATATTTTTGTCAAGTTTCCTTCTCTCTCCTCCGCTCAGAGCATGCTTAGCTGCCCAACTCAAGGTCTGTAAATGCTACTCTTAAGAGTCCAAGGAATAAGAAAGAGATAGCACTGCCACCTGTATGTTTCTTTTTTTTTTTTTTTAATATTATTGTTAAGTGTTTGTATGTCCTGGTCCATAAAAACCTTAAAAGTGTAAGTTATGACTTCACACTTCTTACAAACGATTTCTGGTTCAGGACAGGTAGAATCTAAACAAACAAATTTGAAAGGCACAACCAGAGGAAAAAAAAAATTAAAAGGCTTTTCCCCCCTTCTCTCATGATTGCAGCTTTTATGCTTTGCAGATCAAAATGAATCATCTGTATTGAAGGTGTACAGAGCTTTATGGAACTCAAGTTTTGTTTGTATTTCCTTATTATGCCAGAGAAATTATACGACTTCCTTTTATGAAAACACTAGTACATTATTAAAACAGGGTAGGATTCTGCTTTTGTAGCGACACTGAATTAGCAATGAAATACAGTTCTGTACCTGAAAATCAACAAATAAACCCAGCTCCACCAAAGGAGGAAGTTCTCTACAGAGATTTTAATCAAAAGCCTTGTGCCAGATCTCAGTCCTATAGCAAGTTATATTGACATATCATAAATCTAAATTAAAATGTGATATTAAGGGAAACAGTTATATCAGTTAAATCATACAAAATCAAGTCTTAAATTGCATTGTGAGCCACCCAGTTGCCACATGATATTTAACTGAGGGCAAAATTAGAACCTATAAGATGTGGTCCTTAGGCCACGGAGCTGCATGGAGTAGGGTGGCAGAGGTGTGGAACCTGCTTCTGCATTGCAGAGTCATGAGGATGTGGGATCTCCAAAACTGGCTGGTGGGGGATATGAATTGCTGGTAATCCTTGGGGACAGTGATGGAGAGAAAGTGGAAATCTGAAAGGTGGGGGAAGAGGGGATAGTGTCTCACCTTCAAAAGGAGGCTCAAGAGAGAGGTTTAACTGAGGAATTACTGCGAGCCGCAAATTCAGCATTTCCTCTGTAAGAAGATTTAATCAACAGCTTGTCTGGGGGAACTGGACAGAAACAAACTCTGGGAGATGAGGAGAATTAATATCTGGAGTAGCATGAAAGGGGACTAAACATACACCATGAAAAAGAGGAGTCTGTGCAGTTTGGTCAGTATATGTTTGACAAACATACTCAAAATTGACTCCCAAATTCCTTAAATATTGCAAAAGTCATAGACCATTATATAATTATCCATTTTAAGTAGGGAGGAAAGCATTCCATTTCTAATGACTGGTTTATATTAGAACTAGAGAAAAATAATTAAGTCTTTCTAAAATACTGAGAGAACTAATGCATAGATGGAGATTAATCTCTCTCTTCTGCTTAATTTCTAATCTTTTCTTTGATGAAACCAGTGTGCCAGAACTTCAGAGAGTGTAAAGATGTAGAGCACCTAGAAGTTAATCGAGTGCTCTCAGATTTTTCAGTCTGGCCCCCAAACTTGTAAAGTCTATTTTTAGTTTTCTTTCCTAGCAATTAGTAAATAGGACTGGAAGAAAATTTCCTTCTATGCCATTAACTGACATTAATGGTTTTGCTGGACAACAGCCAAGAAGCAATACTGCAGATGCATGTATAAAATATGTTCTAAAATATAAACTTGCACTTTTTTTTTTTTTCATGGTTATTTCATACTTGTGGACAAAAAGGTTCTCCTTAAAGAAGCACATTACTTATGTTTTAAATAGCAATATCTATAGCAATATCTTATTACAAGTAACTTACTCCTTGTCTATAGGCTTTCAGGCCTGTCCATAAAGAAAACTGAAGTGGTTTAGGGAATGAATTTAAATCCACTGTGTGTGGGCATTCTTAAACTCTTTAATCTCAGTCACATCCAGGAACCTTGTGCTGATAATTTACAAAGGTAAGCTAATTCAAGATCTCCTATTTTTTAGCCTAGTACACTGAAATTTAAATTGTACACTGATTTAAGGTGAACTGGAACAGGAAACTCATGCCCAGAAGGTGAAGAATTATTATTCAAAATCCAGAGAGGAAACAGGAACTCAGAGAATTAAGACTATTTCCTTGGGCAGGAGGATAGTGCAGGATAGGTGAGTTTCAGGAAGGAATAATAATGAATAGCCTCTACCTTTGGCAGCAGATAAAATAAAAGACAACGTTGTTGTGGTTTAACAACAACCAGTAACTCAACCCCATGCAGCCACTCCTTCGCTCCCCCTCAGTGGGATGAGGGAGAGAGATGGATGAGCAAAAGTGAGAAAACTTGTGGGTTGAGATAAAGATGGTTTAATAGGTAAGGCAAAAGCTATGCACACAAACAAAGCAAAACAAGGAATTAATTCACCACTTCCTATGGGCAGGTGGAGGTTCAGACATCTCCAGGAAAGCTGGGCTCAATCACGTGTAGTGGTGATTTGGGAAGACAAACACCACCGCTCCGAATATCCTCCCCTTCCTTCCTATTCTCTCAGCTCTTATTGCTAAGCATGACATTACGTGGTGTGAGATATCCCTTTGGTCAACTGGGGTCAGCTGTGTCCCCTGCAAACTCCTCGTGCACCCCCGACCTGCTCTCTGGTGGGGTGGCATGAGAGGCAAGAACAGGTCTTGACTCTGCATAAGCACTGCTCAGCAACAACAAAAACGTTCCTCTGTTATCAACACTGTTTCAGCACAAATCCAAAATACAGCGCCATAGAACTAATACGAAGAAAATTAACTCTATCCCAGCCTAAACCAGCTCACACCTGAACAGAACTTGCTAATCAGTGAGAGAAACAGGATAATAAGAACACTCATAATGAGGAAAGAGTTTAGTAGTAAAAGCAGTAATGGTCAAATATTGCAGTATTTTCTGCAGAATACTGCAGAAAAAGGGAAGGAGTTATCAAGGTCAATAATACGTTGTGAGCAGCCTGCAATACTTTCGTATTTATTGCACTGCATAATTAATTGTTAGATCCTGTTGCTCTGGCTGCAAGTATTACTTTTCAACTCGTATCCCTGGCAAGTAAGAATGTGTAGTAAAAGCAAAATCTCTTCCTTAGACAGCTTAGCATCAGGGATGCAGCAGGACGGGTGGCGCCAGCAGTCAGGACATGGTAACAGCTAGCTCAGGGAGCACCCACGCTGTGCTCTCCAGAAATACTGGATAACAGAGTGCACCAGAAGAGGGCATTGCTATGGTCTCTCTTCCAGGGGCAATAGTGCCCACCCGTGTGTAGTCAGGGCTGCCTCTGCCACCTATACAGCACCCACATGACATGCTGGTTATGTAATAATGCCAGCAAGCAGGGTGGGGAAGGATGCTACGAAAGACCCGAAAGCAGGGGAGAACATCAGTGAAGGAGTGCAAAAGCAGGGGGGGATAATTCACCCCATGGCTTGGCTTAAAACTCCAGTGAGTGAAGCAGGCATGTGTCTATCAAAGCCAGAGAGGAGGAGCTGCAACTGGAAAAGAGCAAATGTCCCAGTGGGAGCTCTAGGTGGACTGATTTACTGCCGTGTGTGTGGGCCAAGGAAGTAGGCCGGCTTAAAAGACAAAAGTTCAGATATGTTAAGAGCAGCTAAGGAAGGCTATATGAGATTCAGAAAAGTAGGTCAGAGTTTCAGGCTGGAGAGACTGCTAGAGAAGACCGTGTTTAATATGAGAAGGATAGCTTAATCCATATTTACGAGAGAGCTAGTTAGAGAAAGAGTGTTATCTGCAGGGGAAGTTGTCAAATTGCTATGAATGAGAAACGTGACTTTTAAGTAACAGAAGATGAAAATAAATGTGAAGTGCTTTACCAGCAGCCTTTCTTGCTGGTGTGACAGTTTTGAGAACTGACACTTTCAAAGTTTTTTCTGCAGCGATTAGATCCCCAAAACTCAAATTTTATTGTCATGTATTTGTGGAAACTACTATTTAAAAGCCTGTGGGAGACTCTGGAAAATATAAGAAATATTTCCAAGCTTCCTTTCTTCATAGGTACCTTTTTTAATTTTCTCTGTATATGGATAAAACATAAACACTGAGAGTGGAAAACCAGATTACCTTATCTTTATATTTTGTTTGCTTTTTAGGCAGGACAATTACATTTATTGTTTTGCCAAACTCACTATACTGGAGAACCTTAAAATTAAAGGTGTAAGGTCATATGAGTAATATTCTGAATGAGTTAAAAGGACTAGAAGTCTACTGAGCTGTTTCCTAATTAATTTCGTTTTGAGAATCTGTCTCAATGTTAATCACAAGTGAAACTCCTTTTTCTTTCCTTCTTTGGTTTCACAGGTGTGAAATTTCAAAAGTTAATATTGATTCTTGTTTACTTCTAATCCACTCATCCTCAATTGAAAATTTGACTACATTTCAGTCATAAGAAACGAGACAAGAACTGAAGAAAACTATACCAAACTCTGATTTTCAGTTTTCTTTGGCAGGCCAGATTGTAGCCACACCAATAGAGAACTGATGGTAAGGAATAAACATCTAAACTGAACATCATCCCTTACTTTTTTTCTACAGTATTGCAGAAGAAAACTGGGAAAAAAAAGAGGTATCTGTCAAGAATAGCCAGAGTGAGCTGGGGGTACAGGTATTAGCCATCTGCAATATCCCTTTACACATGCAAACACAAGTCAGATCATTAGACATCTGCTCAGTGCTTTCCCATCAGTAACCTATTTTGTTAAATATAAAATTATCATAAAAGAAGCTTGAAGTTAAACTGCTGGCACTTGTGTCAGATATTAATTTAGACTCATTATTTGATACTGAGCCTAACATAATTTGCTTCTTGCTCTAATGTACTATCAGCAGTGATACAGGGTGAAAATAATGAGTTATGCACAAATGTCAAAATAAAAGGGATCTTACTTTTACTTTTTTTTTAAGATCTCTTTTAAGATATTTTCGAATAAAACTTATAACCCTTTAGCTAGCTTTATTAATGGCTTTATTTGTGGGTAAATTTTCCATCACAGCAGCGTGCAATGGGTGAGAAAACAATATATAAATGAATGTCAGCTATCCAAATATATTCAGCTTCAATATTACATGATGATGAATATTGACAATACTTGCAGTGCTACACAGTGTCTTCCAGGTGCTGTATGAAGACAAAGCCCAGACAGTTCAGCAGCAGGCCATCCTGAGATTTATGCCAGTGTTAGAACCCTATGTGTAAGGTGGGGAAACTTTCACAAAGAAAATGAGATGTGTGTACACATACTGCAGGAACAGTGCCAGGAACAAGAGACACTGGTTCCTTGACCCAGAGTCTACTTTTACTTCCTTTAAACTTTCAGGTGATTGAAACCTACAGGAAGGAACAAAAGAACAAGCTAAAAGTGTTCATTCATCTCTACCATAAAGAAAGAAACAATCTGCACAGAAAATTGTGTATTGTTTGTGCACTGCTTCAAGCCAGACATCAGGACCTGCTGCTTACAAACACCCAGTGTCCTAAAAGGCATCATAAAATATTGCCATGTTTAAGAAATCTGCATAAAATATATGAAATGTGAAAAAAATACTTTTTTCACTCACTTTTCCCTAATACATTCGCTGGTGTTCCTTTAAAAAAACCTACATATGTTTGGCAGGTTTTGCTTGGTTACAAAAGCTGGTAACATTGTAAGGGCTTGTAAGAAGTAAATACACTATGGCAAATAATTTTTTTTCTTGGAACCTGGAAGAGAAACTCTTAGAAGTTGCTCCCTTTTGTTTTGATCTGATGAGGATGGCAGGGTGCAGATGTTTTAGCACAGGGCTAAAGACACTCAGGGCTAAGTCATACACAGAAGCCTCGAGCCATCTGTGTTGCCAGGTTTGGCATAGGAACCACAGGAGCCCTTTACTCCCTGGATCAGCAGTCAGAGATTAGGGAGGCCCCTTGGAGCTCCTCTAGGGCAGCTGGACAGCATCCCTGGGGATGAAGTTGGTGGGGATCTGCTCAAGGTAGCTAATGGCACTTAGGACATAAATTGGTTGAACACGTGGGTGGCTGCAGTTTAGCCTCCAGTGACTCCAGTGGGAGCTCAGACACCTACTGCATGTGTAGACACCTTGATGGTGAACATGTGACTGCAGCTTACTGTGCCTGAAGCAGCATTCCACTGACCCTGTCCTTTTGGCATCTATGAAATAAAAGCATCTTTTCAAAGCTAGGCATTATGACTGGTTTAGCTTTGAGATGAATCTTCTTTTCCTCCTCATTAAACTAAGCTATTTCTACGTGTACATATAAAAAGGGAATATATACATATTTAACAGTGTCTCACTATGTACAACTGCTATGTTCAGCTGATTTCTAAAAGACTCTGTCTGCAAACGTATTTGGCTCTTATCAGCTGTAATGGCTTGAGCAATAAAAAATTGTGAAGCTCACATTACTGACTGTTCAAATGGACCCCTTGGCTTGAATTCCACTTCATAATAACTATCTCAAAATCTTTCCCCATAATTTTCATAAGTATGCAAACATGGATTTAAATGAAAGTAATGACTGCTGAAAAATTTGTTAATCAAGTCCTAGCAATTTGAAGGAGCTCTTTCAGAAGCTTTTTTTCTTATTTTTCCCTAATGTAAAAATGCCTGATACTGATTTACTAAGCACTACAGAGCAAATAGAACAGTTGGTGCCAAGATCAGATTTACATGACTTGTTCCTAGGTAGTGAAAAGAAAGATAGTGACAAAGCTCAAAACATCAGTATAAACAAGTTTGCATGAATTAGTTAAGTTCCAAAGCTGAAATTATTATTGTTATTACTATTTGTGGGTTTTTGCTTTAGTTTGGTTTGGTTTGTGTTTTGTTTTTTTTTTTTTTCCCCCATCCTCCCACTATGTGTAAATCTTCCTGTACTAGTCTCTAATTGATAAACTAAAATTCTGCTAGATGAGACCATTAATTCTGCTTTATCTGCTAGAAAAGGCACGCTTTCACCAAAGAGGAAAAGTGCTGTAGTGACCTCTGTCGATGGAATTAAGCAATGTACTTAGAGCCAAAAAGGAAAGGTGAGACATTCAAATCCTCTGCTGGAAATAAGTAGAACCAAAAGTAAGCTGTTCTAAGAAGGAACAGCTTTCATGTTGCATATGGAAAAGATTGTTTCCCAATACCCTCTGAAGTCAGAATCCTTATCAGGATAGTTGCCTTTTAAAAGCTATTTTTAGAAATTTGTTTCCTTTTTTTTTTTGGTGTGGAATTAAAAAACATTGGCATGAAGACAGAAGACATAACACACAAGGGGAAATGTGGGTTTTTGCAGTGCTATACTGCATTCCAGGAGTTTATATCACCAAAGGAAAACATCATGCCTCTATGTATTACATGATTGGAATTTAGTGACCAGTTCCCTGTGCCAGACTGACACACGGTATTCTCGAAGTTTTGAGTCAAAGCAGCTTTCCAGTTGGCAGACTTCCTATGGCAGAAAGAAGTATCTAGGAACTGTCATGCCTTTATGACCAAGAATTTGGAACATGTCTTTATGGTCTAGTTCTGATACAGGAAAATGATTAAACACGTAAATACCCACAAGGATCTGGACCTTAATGCTTAACTTCAAGGTTGGGAGTAGTCTCATTAAAGCCAAGCATTTACGAATTGATCCCATATGAATAAAGTTATTGAAATCAATAAGAAATCTCCCATTAAGAGCTTTGTGGAAATGGGAGTATTGTGTCTGTATTTGTTTTCAGACTTGTGCCTTTGCTAAGGACTACTAAGTATTAAACAAAAGCATAAATAAGTGCTTTTAAAGTTATTTTACGTTTTTGACCTGTCCAGTAAAGAATTGGCACCCACAATGTTCGGCTTTTCTAGGAGCCACAGCAATACAAATTGGTACCTTTTTCCTTAGGTGTCAGCTGTTATGGCAGGTCTGACCATGATCACCAAGACAGTTCTCCCTGTTCAGGTATTCCACTTTGTTAATGCCTCCACCAAAGCCTGAGAAGTTTTATTTTTAGTATATTTCCAGAACCACTGCTGTCCCTAAAACATCCTTCTCGCAAGAGACAAATGGATATTACTAATGACATTTTACTAGTATCTACTATGGTATTTTAATTCACGATTTGTAGAGAATGATTTCTGCAAGTGTAAGGAGAGAAAAATACAAAGTTCATTTTATTTTTATTAAAGAGTATGAAAAGCTGTACATAAAGCAATATCTTATTTTGATATAGATAAAATTAAAAGCCAAAATAATTCAGCAGTGCATTATGATATTATTAACTTAATATCAGAGATGTACTTGCTCTGTCAGTCTAAGAACATCATGATACACCAAATTTAAAGAATTAAAATCAATCCTAGTTTGCATATGCCATAGATGCTGTAAATGTTATGGCATTTTTATACAATTTTCATAGTAAAGCAAAATATTATAGCTGCCTATTGGAGAACTACATGCTGCCAGGCATGAAGAAATTATTGATTTATCTTCCATATATAATTAATTATCCTGGAAAAGGTCCTCATTGACTACTGTGAAATTGTGGGGGTTTTTTCTCTCTGCATGCATCTGACAAATTTTTGTGCACAGTGGTCAGGATGTGAGGTACAGCTGAGTGGCAGGTTGGATCAAAGATTTCTTTTCCTCAAGATATAATCATCCTACAGAGATCACTATATGTTAAAGGACTCCAGATACACACTCACCCTTCTAAATATAATCCAAGAAAAGGCTCTATTCCTGGCAGTTTATATATTAAGTAAACTAATTCTATGTTAGAATAGACCACAGAACCATTCTATATGAAGAATAATTATTTTCTGCCAATTATTGTCCCACCTTGTGGTAAGAAATTTTTTTTTAGGTTGTTTGACACAATTTTAAAATGAACATTTGTAATATTGTACATAGCTACAACTTTTGCACTGAGACTGAAATCACCCATGCTCTAACATCTGTGCTAAAGCTGAGTACCAGTTCCACATGTATTAGTTTTGTGACCTCAGGTGTAGTTTAGGAAGCAAGTTGTGACTCAAAAGAAATCAAAATACCTTACTGTCACTTTTTCTACTGTGCATTCTTTATACCCAGCATTCAGGCTTTATAATTTAGTTCTTTTCCAGTTTAATCTTGTAGTGCATTTATGAACAAGTTCCTGAGTTTTGTTTATGTACCCATCTTCAAAGGTCATCACTTTTGGCTTATCTTATAGAAGAGAAAGGAAAAAGTCAGCAGTCATCTTTTTTAACATCTGGAAAAGTATCTTTTTCATACAATTATAACTGTTTGACAGGAATTTGCTCAAAGTTAATGAATATCTTTGGATAGAGATTAAAAATGGAAAATTACATCTTCAGAGATGTACTTTTCTTTAAATTACTAGTATGTGAAAACTGTTTTGGAACTTTAATTGCTGCTACAGGGTTACTACAAAATAAACTTTGCAATAAACCCTGGCTGATCCTTATCTATAACCAAAAATCTCCACACTGGCAATAGCATAATTTAGGGTGAAATCACATTTGGATTTGGATTTTTTTTGCAACTGAGTTCAACAAGGCAGGATTTTCTCTTTCAAACAGCACCAAACTTCTCCTCCTCTCTGTATGTGGGGATTATCTGGATCCTGCAGTAATTGCTGGTTGGGTCAATTGCTTGATTTTCTGCAGTGAGGAGAATTACATGCTTTCTGGTTTTGGCCTGACACAGAAGCATTCAGGAATGATTTCTCAGGGTAAACTGGACAGTCCAAACCCAGAGTTCCAGTGACCTCACGAGTTAGAAGCCAACTTCTCTGCTCAGTGCCAGCTCTGAATCATACCAATTATGCCTGCTTCCAAAAACTGCATCTGAACCTGACGTTCTTTTGACCCTTGTGATTTTGGCAATTTGTATCTCTCTGTTCATCCTATTTTAGCACGCTGCAGGTGAGAAAAACCTGACTTTCACTCCCAGGAGAGGTTTCATCAAAAATTCCAGAGAGGCAACCACTGCAAAGTTGACAGGGAAAATCCCTTCTCATGATAGAATCACAGAATTGAGAAGGGACCTCTGAAGGTCATCTAGTCCAATCCCTCATCCATGATTCCTTTCTCATCTAGCAAGTAGTCACTTGGAAAATACCTGAGGAATGCACACTACTACAAGTCTCTTAGCAAGGGCCAAAAGTCATATTCCATCCCAGCCCTGTAAGAAAATACTCAGGAAAAGAGGTACATGAAGTGACACCTTGCTCAGATTGGTCTGTGATTTTAGTAGCAGCAGTGGAAAAAAGTAGGATTGGAATCCACCACATTTGGCTTCAGATGTGTGGCCAGTTTATCAAGGTGGGGTGTCTTTCATGCTCCGCTCTAAGAGGCAGCATCTACAGATAGCGATTGACGAGCCTAGGCAGCAACAAGTAGGCTGTTTTGAAGTGCCTGCTGCATTCTAGCATCCCTAAATAGATCCCAAGGTGCCATTGTTAAAGGACAGATGAGGCACCCTGAAAATAAAATTATGACTACCTTTAATGAGGAGTTGAAGGGGGTTTAATAGATTTTGGCCTTTCTATGATCAGCATACGGATACATTTTATTTGATGCTAGGGCTGAACTTGTGAGCACTTGTTAAAAGCATGCTGATACTTTTTATTGTATTTCTGTACCCAGATACTTGCATGGGCTCTAAAAAAGCAATTTCCAGAAGCAGAACAGCTGCATCATCAGCTATATCATGAGCCCTGTGCCTATGTTCATCTATGAAGCCCAGCTATTTTGCATAAAGAATGCATGTGCTCACATGTGCGTTGTATTGAGTCTTAGAATCCTGCTGCTAGGACTGTACTACACATAGGATCAAAAAATTGTTACCCCTTCACTACTGGACTTCATACAGCTTCAAGTTTAAAGGTATTTGACTTCTGCAATAGAAAACACAGGTCAGAGAAATTCCTCTCTCCTCTCCAAGTTTTTTTTGATTACTAACTGCTCTGGTTTTTACTTCAAACACTGTGGGATAGTTAATGCTACCATTACAGGACTGGCACCAACACACTGATCTAGCTGAGATGAGAATCAAATTGCTTATGTGACAACTTTTATTTCTCCACAAGACAAGCAGAGATTGATTGCACAGGACAGACATGCAGCATCTGCTCCTCTCCTCAGAACTGACATTTTCCAAGGCACCTGAAAATGGAAAAGGGGATTTACTCATGTCTATGTATCAAGAAATGATAGATTTGTCAATTCTGTTAGAAATTTTGCTAATTCCATTTTTTGGCAGTATGTTCCTTCCTCAGAAGGTATATATGGAGTTTCACATGGGAGTAGTTAAAAAAAAATACTGGTAGTTAATGACTATGAATATAACTGCTCCACCTTTTTTTTTTTTTTTCCGTGATGCAATGTTCCAAGAAAGACTGTTGCATAAGAAAGTAATCAGAGGCAAGTTAAAATACAAGGAAATGGATACAATCTTCTCAGTAAAGTAATGCTATCCTGACATGGCTTCTATGAGTAGATTTGTTTGCTGTAGGCGTCAGAACACACTTTACCATTCCTCTGCACTTTTCTACTATGCTTATAAAAACGTTTTTCTTGAGGGTTTGGGTTTTTTTGTTTGTGTGTTTGCTTGCTGGTTTTCTTCCCTGTGCAGCCTTTTTTCTTATTAAAAGGTAGGTTCACATTTTGATACCCATATGTAATTGTGGGATCAAATCCTGCTGCTTTTTTTATAACTTTCAGATGCTTATAATTAAGTTGGGAACTCTAACATTTCCGTATTTATGCCTAGCTGAAATGATTTAAAAATACAGGAGCAGAGTCTAGTTGCAATATCTGCATTCATGAAGAAAGGGAAAAATAATTTCAAATATAGGACTATGTATCAGAGCTAATTACATGGAAGATATATAAAATATAAACAAAATTATACTCATATGTGCATGTATGTGTGTGTGTACATATATTGATATAGATATTAAATATCTATATATAGAAGGAAAAGAGGCTGGCTGTTAGTTGTTGCAGAAGCAGTAAATTTGTTCTCTTCTAAACTATTATCATTCCAGTATAATCAAACCCAGAATATAGATAGATAAAGAGGGTGTGATAGCCAAAGTGATACTGATGATCACCAAAGGATTGTGAGCACTGAAAAGGTTCATCAGATCTTTTCAGTGGTATAAGTTATGTATATCTTGGATTTAAAATGTTTATCAAATGCTGATAAAGTTAACTGAATTCATTTCACTCAAAGAAAATCTGACATCTTCCTCATTATCCCCGTCTGTCCAGTTTGTTTCTAGAGCAGTGAGAAACCATTAGTTTATTAAAAATTTCCACTCATCTGAAAGATTTCCAACGAAGAGTCCACATTTATCTTCCCCTGAAAGCTCCTGTATCCATCTTTCCAATTTAAAATGGTATATCATATTCTTTGAGAAGTTTTACAATATCAGCAATTTGTGCGGTTGCTTTTCATTTTTTTTTTTTAATTTGGTAACCTCTGATAATGAAAATACTGTGCGCTTTTCTTTACACTCTTTTGGAATGTTAAATAAGGCATGGACTTCAATAATATAATCTCTGAGATCATAAGAAACCTTTTTCTAGAAAAAAAAGGGATTTGATGCTTGACTATTGCTTGCTTTAACCACTGTAGCTTTTTGCTCTGTTAACCTCACATGCTGGTGTTCCACTTAGGAAGTGCTAAAATCCAGGCTGTAGGTTAGGGGGTATTTCATATGCAGCTGAATGTGGTATCCTTCATCTCTGTAGTGCAGAGGTAGAATTTAGCAGCTGTAGTCTTTTTGACTCTAAATTTATGGTGTCTACAGGGGACTTCAAATCAAAGCCTTTCTTTTAACTCTCACTGACTATATTCTCCCAAACACACTTCATCTTTAAGGAGCAATGGGAAGGGTGGACTTTCCAACGATATGTCTTCTTGAATGAATGAATTATATTCTTTAATTTCTTACCTGATTGTTTTGTGCTAACTTTCCCATGGACAGGATTATGTGAAGAGGTGAGGAAGGTTTATTTTTACACATTAATCATAGGAACAATGAACTGGACTAATTTTTATTGAAAACAAGCCATAAATAACATTCTGTGTAAAATTTAAAGCCAAACTTCCACCAAGTCAAGTGGAAAACCTATGTTCACACCAGATTACTGGTCATAAAGCCAGGCAGCTTGAGATCATCAGTTAAAGATTCTGCACAGGTTTATTACCTTCTCCAATGAAAATACAGTGAGATAAGAGATGAAAGCAATAGCTAATCAACTTCAGTGGATAGGGTGGATTAAGAGAAATAAGGAAAACTGAGGAAAGATAAGCAAAATACAAACTCAAGACGCTGAAAAGAAAGAATTCATCAGCTCTTGAAATGTCTTTCTGAACTCTAAAAGAAAGTTACACATAGTGTATAAAAAAATAACACCTATTCTAGGTTAATTCTGTTTCCAGATAAATATTGTCACTCTTCACCCCCTGCATACACAGTATTAGTGTAGAGACAGTTAATTCTTTGGCTGACCACTGTAGCAATTCACAAACTACCTTTCAGTGGAACTCAAATTACAAAACATCTTCTTATTGGGACTGCTTCTGCTTCAGCTGTCAGGAACACTTTCTTGGCTTCAATGGAATATGTATAGCAACACTCAAGACAGAGTCAGTAGAGAATCTGAGTTAGTATTTTTCGAAGTTGCTAAAGGATGGTTCCCTGTAGCACAATGAAGACCAGCACTGCTCAGTTCTGACTGGGTAAGCACAGGGTTCATTTATTTGTACTTTGTAGATGGGTTCTTGGGATAAAGAGGAGAGACAAGAGTTTGTCAGAAACAAGGGGTAGATGAGAAAGGGGCTGTGGGGTGAACAGCTCCCTGTACTACCCACATACGTACAGCAATTAGAGCTACTGTTATAAACTGACCTGCATCCCTGCTACAGGATGACATTCTGTAAGGTATCCCAGGAGACATTTCTAGACTCCTGCTGAAGATCTTAGTCCTCTAAGAAAAGCCCTTATCAAGGGCCTAAATGTGACCTGCTGTGTTTATAGAAACCAGCTCATGTTGCTGAGAGGGAAAACAGACATTAGGCTGTGCTTAACAGAAAATAAGGTGATAGAGAGCATGGCTAGGATGCATTTTTTGCTTACTTCAGAACTATTTGAGAAACATTATAACATTTATGTTTAAATTAAATTTTCTTCAGGGAAAAAATCCACAACTCCTCAGCATTTTGAAAACAACACTTGTTCAACATGCTTGTGCTATTAATCTACTAGCAAAGACCAAGTAGGAAATGTAGCTTAGCAGGATTGTGCCAGTCTTCACCTTGCCCTTTGCAAACAGAGGCTGAACCTCTATGCTTCAAAGGTTGCCACTGTTGTAAATACGGGCTACAGCACTAAAGGAATCACTTCAGTCACCAACTGCAACACTTGAACTCATGGGAAAGCATTAAAAAATATGTTTATCATATCTACCATACCTTATCAAGCTCTGTTTTCAAAGGAAAATTCTCTGTTGTTGATGCCATTGTAAGGCTGAAACTGGAGGCATTCTTTTAGTCATTAACTATTTTTGCCCCCGAAGTTAAACATTTAAATTAGTATTTCTATATTCATGGCAGTGACAGGTGCTAAGCTTGAGAACAGTGGCTACTTTTGACAGCCAGCATGGGGACATAGCCTCAGAAATCATTCAATGACTAAGTGTCCTGATGCAGAGTGAGCTAAAGAGGGGATTTACAGTTTAAACATTAAACATGTTGCTTACCTATTAAACAATTAGATTGTTCTAATCCTTTAGAGAGGGAGATGAGTCTGTCATCTCCAATTCTAGATTTCCAGCAAATGTGCCCAACAACGTAATTTACCAGATCACCTGAAACAAAACTAATGAAAGGAAAAACAGCACCACGCCCTCTGGGCATCTCTTCTTAATTTTGTCTGTCTTATGAACAAAAGAAAGGCACTTTACTTTCAAGTAATAGCAAAAATTAACTTCATGGGTTATTAGTCTTCCTGGGTTATAAGTACCCCTCTGGAACTAAACAAATCACTTAGTCCTCCTGCAGTAGCTGATGGTAGGACCATCAGATTTTTCTTCTTGGGGATGATATTTAATTCTGATGCCCTGCAATGCTGCTAAAATGTCTCTGTTATTTGATAGGAGGCACAAAAGGCCTGGCTGAACCCTCTAGAGATGCTTACTCATGGTGAGCAGAGTGCCTGTGTACACACCTGCTGGCTGGGGAAGGCCTTAGGAGAAGTCTTTCGGAGAGTGTTCACATGGGTGCAATTACTCTAATACACAGATTAGCTCTGGCTTTGGGGAGGTGGTTGCCTATAATCCACAGAAGCAGCACTACATTACTCCCTCAGGGCTTCATGCTGGAATAACTGACTGGTGCTGTGCAGCAGCAGCTGCTGAGTGAGGCCTAAGAGAAACCCAGAAAAGCAGAGTTCATCACTCTGAATTCAGCACTTCATTTATGGGGCTGCTTTTGAAGATTAAAAAAATAGCTATGCTCCTTCCCTCATGTTCCAAATCTATAGCCAGGCAACTGCTGCATCTGTCACTCCTTGAATCCTGGAATATTAGGCAGCTGTCAGTATCTGTGCCCTTTCTCAACTCTTTCCAACTGAAAAAACCAGTTTGTGCAGACACAACAGTTAACATTGCAAGGGCCTTAAAACGTCTTACCAAAGTTCAGACCTGCACAGCTAAATTGCTGCCATTAAAGTGCCCATATGAGGAAGGTATAATGCCTCTGGTGGACCTGGTTTATGGGAACAGTTGCTAAGCAGTCCTGAAAAAGGCTGTGGAAAAACACATCCTCAATGGACTATTGATTTCAGATAATAAATCATTCTACAGCTGAGATATTCATTCACTAATTAATGGATTTGGAGACAGAGTTATACAGCCAAGGCCCTGTGACATAGCCCTCATAAAAACAGTCTAACCCCTAATGGAAGAGATTTTGAGAAATGTGTGTTAACATAATAAATGTAGGTGAGTGACCAGCTCCCCTCCCAAATCAAAAACTCTCAGTCAAGCTTGTTTGTATTTTATAATCCTTAAATCTCCAATGAGACTATTTCTAAATAAGTAAAAAAAAAATCTATGTCACTTCTTAGGTGTCTGTTTTCACTTAACTCTTTGAACATCCTGGTTGCATGTACTACAAGCAGAGGTTTTCCTTGTGTTACTTTGATTCCCATACAGCTGTAGATTCAAGACAAACCACCTCGTTACCTGATGTAGCCTCAAAACTTATTCAATTGTTCTAATTCAAGTACTAGAATTTTTAACAAATTTATTTTGGTAACATTCTAATGTATTTCAGCAAGGTGGTCTGTGTTTAAATCCCCTGTGCTACACTTCTGGGGAAAGCTGGAGAAAGTCTTTGGCTGTTTTAGTTAAGTGACTAGGAAGAATGGTGAAATTTATACTTCTCTTCTGAACCAGGAACACAGATTTTACAATACTGCTATATGAACTGTGTAAGGGAAATTTAAGAACTATGCAAGAGTAAGCTCCTCTGCAGAGTGTTAATTTCCATGAAAATAAAGTATAAGTAATACAATATAACTTTTCTTGAAAATGTCTGCCAAAGTAGAACAGCAATGAAAATTATGGACAAATATTTATTAATATATTTACGAATTTCCCCTAACCATTTTCATTTATTTGATCATATTTACTAGAGAACACCTTTTATATTGCTCATAGGAGATCTAGTTATCGAAATAATCACAGTAACATTTTCCAGAAATGCTTCCTTTATATCAAAGACAGGTCAGAAAAATCAAGCATGAAAATATGATCTCATTATTTTTAGGCAATCCCTAAAAAATGGAGCTAAAGATATGATATACTGAAAATTCTCATTTGTTCAAATTACCTTTTTCTTTTCACTGTGAAAACTGATTTTTTTATAACAGCAATAAAGATAGATCTTTCCTACTGTAAACATAAAGCTGGATTAATAATCACAGACAACGTACAACCCTGTAACTCAACTTCATGCCTACAATGAGAAAGTCCCACTGCCTGCTACTGCAAAAGTAAAAGTAAATTGTCATAACACCTGTATGAACCACCCGAGCTATTGCAAACCTGTGTGATCTGACTGTCAATGCCTCTCTTTCCCAAGCAGCACGCTGCGGGTACCCTGAGCAGCCCCTTGCTCTGGCAGCAATTTCCAGTAGTAATCAATAAATGGATTAAAAGATAAACAAACTGAATCATGTGAATTAGCACCCTGATGTATAAAATAGCACGCACTTTGTCACGTGAAACGCTGTTAGCACTGTGTCTGGCAAAACAGACAATGCCTGCGAGCAGAATTAAGGAGATGAAAGTAGTGCGGCAGCAGATGGCACGGCACAGCGCGAGCAGGGAGGCAGCGGTGGGGGCACTGCGGGAAGGTCCTCTGTGGATCAGTTGCCATCAGGCAAGTACAGCGTACGTGCTTTCTGTTTGTGCTGTCATTGAAATGGTGCGGAGCGACCCGACAGAAAATTGTTCTGAAGTGGAAGCAGATGCATTGAGTTGTCAGGGGCAGAGCCATGACGAGACACCGCGGCGCCAGAAACACACCTTCACGTCTCCTCTATAGCTCTCCCTGGCGGAGGGGACCCCCCTCCCTCCCCTCCTCGGACAGCGTTGAGGCTCAGGAGTATTTTTCTCCATATGGGGATGTTTCTGGTCATGGCTTCAAGTGGAACTACTTTTTGTTCAGATACCTGCAGGGCTGGGCAGAGTGCGAGGGGCAGTGGAGGACAGTGGAGGGGAGTGAAGCTGCTGCTGCTGTCTCATATGGCCTGGGTGAAGCAGAGATAATGGGAATATTGTACCCCATTCTGCTGTCTCAGGCAAATCTCTGAGATTAAAAGACCTTCCACTGGTGATGAAACGCCTCAGCATCTGTGGGACCAGCTGCACAGGTCTGGTGGCAGTGAAAACAGCACGTGCTGCAAACAATGAGAGAATCTTTTTAAGACCTTCACCACCTTATACTCTGCTGAGCTTCACTGCATCTATTTCTACTAGCTCCAAAGTCAAATAGGTTTTGCTTCCCTGCTGTATTGTGCTATCTTGTAAAGGCAATTCCTATTCAAATAGTAGATATTCTCATATATACAATCCATCCATAAAATACATTATTTGGGTGTAACAATTGACAGTATCAGCTCTTGTAATTAATCTAAACTCCCATTTTCTTCACTCTTCCAGTGTTTTGGGGTATGTCTCAATGTATTATTTGCCTTTTGATTACTGGCATGTAAGTCACCAGCCTCAGGATTAGTGACATCTTTCCATCATTTTTCTTTCCATTTACCAACTTCTCATTTACATAATATAAAAAGAGAGTTAGCCTAGTACCAAGACCCACAACAATGTCAGAGCTAGAAGGATTTCTGTTGCGTGTGGCCTTTTATTTTTGGAGAGAAGGTGAGTAAGAGGACAAATAATGGCAAACGTGTGGATGGTGCCCTGAGGAAGGGTCCATTTTCCCATGCGTGGGAGAAACCTTGTGACTGTAAGGGCATGACCTGGGTGCTGAAGCAACTCTCTGTCTCTGCCAGTATGCAGCAGCCGTGCTCTGTCATCCCTCACTGCCTGTAATGAAAAGAGCAGCAATGAAGAACATTTTCTGTGAGAAGGAACTTTCCTCCACTTTTGTATGCCTAACCTTTATCCACCTAAAGTCTTCCTTCCCCTCTTCTGGCAAAGTGAAATCCTCAGCCAGTTTTTCACAATTTCCAAATGCTGCTCTGATGGCTACTGCACCAGCTGAGCTGTTAGAAAATGGTCCAGTTCCCTGCCCTATGGTGTATTTTGGCTTTGACTGTTGAATGGGCATAAGAATTCCAGCATAGATCATAGAAACATAGAATCAACTGCGTTGTAGAAGACCTCCGAGATCATCAAGTCCAACCCTTGATCCAATACCGCTGTGGTTACTAGACCATGGCATCAAGTGCCACATCCAGTCTCATCTTAAAAACCTCCAGGAATGGTGAATCCACCACTGGATTGTGAAGTGATATTAGAGAAAAGGGTCAATGGGACAGTATATAAATAACAATACTTGCAACAGCTTTGGCCAGATTGCTCTTGCCAATACTTTTTCACTGACATTACTGAAGATTATTCTTGGTCCAATGAGATAACGTAGATAACTAGAAGGGATCTGTAACACTGTTCCTAGGAGAACGGGTATTGTCACTTTCATAACTGAATTTTTCAGAAAGGTTTACTTCATCTGCAGGAAAGGTCATAAAATGTGACATACATGTACAATTACAGATTTTATGATTTTAGACTGAATTAAATTTATGATTTATAATCTGATTTGTATGTGAAAGATAATGCTATCTCCCTCACCTGAGGGTTAGACTTCTTCTCTTATGGATGGTCTGACAGGAACTAGGAGATTCAGAAAAGAAAGAGCAAAGAGCATATTTTTTTTAATTCCTTTTCCATATAAATGAAATGTCCTTAGAAGTGGCAATATTTACCTGTTCCTCTTATTTCAGAGAATCTACTGTAACAAATAAAAGAAGATATGAAGATATAACATGCAGCTAGAGGGTTAGATGGTGTATGCACTATTGATATTAGAACATGTTTTCTTTGCTGAATTGTAGATAAAATAAAGAACAATTGTTATCAATGTTATGTCATTAAAATCAATAGGCTTAGTGCCCTCTTTTCAGGTTCTGGGGGTTAAGTGACAACTACAGGTATTCAGGTAATTGATTCTGAGTTTTAACACCTTAGAGAAACAGTAGCCACTGATAAATCAAGGGAAAAAAAAGAGAACCCTTACTTCCTGCTTTAGTTTTATTGGAATTCATGTAAGACATGCTTTGCTATAGAGGCATGCAGAACAGTGTGCTCTAAAGATTTTATGAGCTTGAGCTTTGGAATACTGTCTTACTCATAAGTGATGAAGTCATGAGTAAATCATGGGTGAGATTCCATTATTTCAGGAAATACAGAAAGCTGGTGCTCAGCAGTATCTAATGGAATCAGATCCCAATGCCTTCAGGAACAGGATTTTGCCAATCACATGTTCAACATTTGCAACACACACTCACACACATAACTATTTGATCAGTCATATATTTATATACATGTATGAGCAATCACATATGTTTATACAGTGTGCGATTTTAACTCTGAATTAACAGTATGAAAATCTATTAATTAACAGTAACAGGAGTGTACCTATCACATGCTTGAAAGGGGAAAATATACATTTAATATATCATATATAATTTTAGATATTAAATATGTAATATACTATATAATTATATATTATACTATAAATATGTATCCTACAACATGCATATTCATATCAGTGAACCTTCGTACACATATGTATAGAGAGTGTGTTCTTTTAACTCCCCACATTAGGAGAATTTTGCTCCTAATCAGTGGGAACAGGATGGTGTCCATCACATATTTGGTAGAAGCACCTATTCTGTATTTGGTAATGGCAGCATAGATATATACAGGCATACACACACATCTATATGTAAACATTACCTTATTAAATATATATACATACATTCATATGCATACATATACACACACATTTACACGTATGCATATAGATGTACACGCATAGTCTCTAAATTGCTTTTAAATACATGTATGTAGAGACTATATTTATTTATAGGCGTATATATACATACAGAGTGTATGTACTTTAAATTAGTTTATATACCAATATATATACATATATGTACTTGTATTTATATGACTGCATACACATCTCTCTTAGATTAATCTACAGTAAAAGGAAGACCCCCCAGTTCTGCCTACACCTGCGCAGCCCCGTTCATCCCAGCAAGTCCTGGGGGGCAGGAGCTGGTGCCGGGGTGCCTGAGCGCCGCTCACGCCGCAGCACCTGGCGGCGGCTGGGACGCGGGACCCGGGAGCGGCCCCCGCCCGGGCGCTGCCCGCGGCTGACAGCGGCCGGCCGGG
>JAYRBT010000001.1:87952177-87967572 GCA_036023395.1 Myiotriccus ornatus
GGGGGCCGGGGCGGCGGAGGCGCGGGCCACCTCGGATGGGCTGCTGCCCGGCGCCGCGGCGATGGGCACCGGCACCCCTCCGAGCCCCAGCGGCACCGCTTTCGAGGAGACGCGACTCCACGTCTTCACCCTGGACTATCCCCACGTGCAAATCCCCTTCGAGATCACCCTCTGGATCCTGCTGGCCTCCCTCGCCAAGATCGGTGAGCGGGGCCGTGGGGCGACCCTCCCTCCATCCCTGCCCGTACCCGCCCGGGCCGCCCGCCCCCGGGGCCGCCGCGGACAGCGGGGCTGGCGCGGTCCGTGCCCGGCGGCGGGGGGCGCGGGGGCGGCCGGAGGGACAGCGATGCTCCTCCGCGGAGCGGGATTCCCGGACGGGATTTGGCTGGCTGAAGTCGGGGTTCTCTCGGTTAGGAAAGGTGCGGAGGAGAAGAGATTACCTCCGGCCCTCTGCAGCGCCTGGTGAACCCCGGGCTATGAGGACCGTAAATCCCGGAGTTCACCCGGTGCGTGACTGACTTTTCCTTGATCGCCCTGCTGTCATTTGAGCATGGTCTGCTTTTTCTTAAAATAACGCAGGGTGTAATGACGGTCTCAGAACGGAACAACAGATCGATGGAAGCAAATATTAATGAGGGGAGAGTAAGCCTCCTCCTTACTCTTCTTTCCCACCCTTCACTTAGGTCCTGAGAAAGACAAGAAAGACGGCACTGTATGAGTAAGGAAGGCCACCTCTTCCCTCCTGTGGAAAACATTTGTATTGCATAGTTTCACTGAGTTTTGTGCAGCTCATATATTGTGTTTTTAATTAGATTTCTGTGTCCCAAACAGAGTAATAAATAGAGCATATTAAACTAAGGAATGTTAGATAATGCTGTGCTAGGCAGCTATTGAAGGTCCAGTAAGTCTCTACAAATTATGAACTTTTTATCTTCTTATGTAGAAGATAATGTAAGGAATAAAGGTGTGGGAACAGAATGAATAAGTTTACTTACCCTGCAGTTGTTTGATTCAGAACCCCAATTTTGCAACAGAGATTTCCATAAGAAACTATGGTCATGCTGATTCTGATGAAACAGTTTTATCAAAGTTAAAACTTTTTATTTCTCCTTGTGACATTTAAATAGACTGTGTCACATTCTGGTTAAGGATTGGATAATTAGGATTCTTCAAACCCAAAAATTTGTTCTCACCTCCTGACACGGCTAGCATCGTAGTTGGGGGCCTGAGTCTCTCCCCAAGCAGCTTGCTATGGTATCATTACTTCTGCAGAAATATGGTGTGTTGCATCCATTAAGCATGCATGCATTCTGATGCATGTATCTTAATGCATTAAAGATGCATGCTTAGTCTTGAGTATGCGTTTAGGTGATTGTAGAATCCGGACAGAGTTCAAGTATGATCCACTCAAGTATATGATGAACTGGAATAACCAGAAATTAGGGAGTTTGGTGAAAAATTATCTGAGCCAGTTGAGTACTGTAAAATTGCTCTGACTTCTGAGTTTAGATACAGCAAGAACTCTTGAACAAGCTAAAATTAGTGAAAAAGTTTCTGTTTTATTAAAGATTACAGAGAAGCCCTTTGAAACATGTAAACACAATACAGACAATAATATTCTGTAGAACTGTACATTCTGACTATCGTCATATTTGCTGGTGCATAGGCATCTAAAAAGTAAAAAAAAAAAAAATTAAAATATTCCTGACTAATTTTCCAGTCTGATTGCAGTAAATAAGCAAGTAAACAGCAGAGGTGAAGAAAAATGCATATAATTTTAAATCCCTTCAGTTAACACCAAACGAAAGCAAATGTGGCTAATCTAGGGCATGCTTTTGTCAGTGTGCGTGCGCAGAGCAATGAGGGCCAGATCCAGGAGTGGCCCTAGGTGTGGCAGTGCTCAGCTTCGCCACACCTATCTGCAGGCGCCCTGACTCTGGGACTGGAATTAGGAACATCCAGTTCTTGCTCCTGGAGCTCCGTCTCTGCTTCCTTATCCAGTGAGTGCATTAGGTAAACCTTCCCAGGTCAGGCTCCCATCATTCCTAAGTCACATTCCACATCAAATTTTCACTAACTTGTGCCTTCTTCTCTGTTGAAGGTAATGCAGATGAGCAGTTCTTGAACCACCAACACACAGAAATGTTGCTCTGCCATCCTACTTGGTTACTAGGATTGGGCCATGTGTCTCAATTCAAAGGGATGGAGAGGGATTTTCCAGGCTGTCTCACTGCCTGTAGCCCTGAGAGCGGCCCTGTAAGAGAGGAGACTCTCTGGTGCATTCCTCTCCCCATAATTTCTTGCTGAGCAGCACAGGCATCTTGCCCTTGTCGTGCCAGGCAGAGTGAAATCCACCTCGAGATTCCCGCACTGCCCAGGAAACCTCGGTGCTTAATCTGGCATCGCAAATTCCTTTCTGGGGCTAGGCACTGAGTGCTTATGCTTGGCACTGCCGAGTTGCAAACCTTTATGAACAGAGCCCTCACGTCTTTTCAGCTGTGAGGAGCTAAGAAGATAGGGTCACCTGTAATAGCAGCTCCCTCAGTGTTTGAAGGATCCCAAAGGAAACTCAATCGCAGCACCTGCTTATGAGTCTTTTAACAAATATGTTTTCCCAGAAGCACAGTTTCACCAGAGCTGAAATGTTCCAGCATTTGCTAATTTTTATAGGGGATTTACCTGAGAGGTTTCTTTGATCCTGGTTGTGATCATGATGCTTTAGGCTTGGTTTAGAGGGAGCAAGAAAGAAAGTATAAGAAAGGAAAACCTGAAATTGTCAAGCAGAACTTGAACATTTTTACAAGGTACATTTTCATAAAGAGATTAGAAACATGGTGCTTTTTATTCCAGCATAGAACAAGGGCACATTTTGAAATCTAATAAATTCCCTTGAATGGAATTATTTTCTGACTACCTCTACTTATTTCTTGTGTGTTGATACCATAGAGGTGTGTTACTCACATACTGATGAGTATATTAGGTGGGACCCATTGCACCTGTAGAATGCTAGAGTCTCTAAATAGTGAGACTAGTCTACTTACCCCTCAGTTTTTCTTAATTTTTGTACTACTAAAATTACAAAATAATGTGTAACTGATTCAGATTCCTATTAGTTTAATCGCAAATGCACAAATGAGAAGTGTTACTTCTGGGAACTGAGCTGATATCCTTTCAACCCTGCTTTCCTGAAAAAAGCTTTATGCTATTCAGAGATACTCATCTCAGTGGCATTTCCAGCATCAGAAAGCACTGGAATTCACCAAAAAGCAGCAAACCTAAGGACTTGTAGCTTTAAACATAGTTGCACTTCAGGCAAGTGTCCTAGTGCCATTTTTGCCATGATATGTGAAATATGTTTACTGCTGTTGAAGTTGGGTCACTGCATAGTCTGGGACCTAACAACAGGGTCAGATGAGAAGAAAGTAGTTGTAGTCCTGCATTCAGCATAAATTCCTGTACCGCAGGGAATCTGCTCCCAGGGTGCTCCTGACCCTGCGGCTGTGGATCTGTCAGAGAAGGGAAGATGTCCCTCATCCTGCAGGGCACCTGCACATGACTTGATGTGCACTGGATCCTAGCTCTTTGCCCTTAAATCAGGAACAATATGCATTTGCATGTAGGCAGGAAGTCTGTCAGGAGTTTTGTTGCTGTTTACATGAAGAAAAAGCATATTTAATTTAGTGGGAGCCTTTCCATTACCTTTAAGGATGGAGTCCTAAGTCTCTGCGAGGGTATGAGCTTTCCAGAGTGACTTGTAAAGAAGACAATAAAAGATTTTTATTTTTGTATTCACAGTAGACATTTCATCGCCCTTTTTTTACAACTGTCTAGGATTTTTTTTTTTTTTCACTTAAAAGCTGCATTTACAAAAATTCCCTCCTCTTGAATTTATATTGAAAAACTTTTAGCAAAACCTATTCACTCAGGGGAAACTTTGTGATCACTGTATTGGAAATGTTGGTGTTCTGCCAGTGCAGAAACTAAGATAAATCATAAAATGTTTGTGTGGAAATGGCTGAAAGCTGAAGAGTCAAGTCTCCAGCCACAAATTCTTGTTTTTTCCAGGATCATTACCTGTTCTGCCAGTATAGGATATCGGTGATTCTGGTTTTAAAGAATGACAGTGAATTCAGAAGACCTTCTAACAAGTCACACAGGCTGTGTTTCTAATTATTTAATGCAGTCTGTGTTCATCCAGAAAGGAAATAAAAATGCATCTTGAGCTGCCTGCTTTTAAAAATAGATTTAATAGTTATAGAATATATAAGTAAAAAGTCAGTAGATTAAAACAACTGTCCCTTGCTCCTTCTTAACCATTTGGTTTTCCTAAGTATGAGTTCAGGCTTTCTTTTACCTGGAAAAAATACATGGTGAGAGGGGAGTTAACAAAATAGGTGTTAAAAGATACAGAAACCTAAAATTGGCAACTTGGATGTAAACTATACCAATATTGCATTAGTTTAACTGTTTCGACTACAGGTGTGATTTTTACTGAAATAGTTTTACTGAAATAGACGCCCGTTATTACCACACCCAGTGTTTCCGTGCAGCTCTCATTTAAAATAATTTAAATGCTTTTTAGTTAGACAGGAATTATGTGATCTTGTGGGTGTGGATAGATTTCTATGTAATTATGTGGGCCAAATATAGATAAGGAGGAGTCTGGAAAAGATTGGCATCACTGGGACCTGGAATGTGACCTTGGTGCATAAGGTTGATCGTTCCATTAGATTGGCCAGAATAAGTTTCTTCAAAACTTTTCCCATTCATTATGAAAATTATCCTTAGAACAGTCAACTTCTACAAGTAATTGGAATCTTTAAATCAAAACTGCATGGCTTTGAGAGTTTTAGTAGGTTAAGGAATGTGCAATCATTAGGTACTCATTCAGAACCTTTTTTTAATTAATTTTTAGCACGGATCTTGATGAGAGAATCCCAACACTGCTACTTGATACAATACAGAAGAATTAGCATAATAATACAGGCTACAATTTGCTGTCACTTTATGGAAAATGTTGCTTCTTGTGAAATTAATTTGAAGGCTCCACCAAAAATAATAATTATGTCTGTAAATACTTTCTCATGGTGGCGGAGGAAGTGACCATGGGTGACTGGGTGCAGGTCAAATGTGCTAGTTCCCCTTGTTAGCTTCGAGACTAAAAGATTTCTCAAAACTAATTTAATGTACTCCTTAAACTCCTTTGTGAAGCTGTCCAGGGATAAAGGAGAGGTTAGTATGATTTTTTTTCCTCTGTCTAGGCCCCATTTGCCCTAGAGAAGTGTTTTGACTCTGTTTCTGGAGCATTCCACATTGTAAAAACCCCCACAGTTTCACAGAGAACCATTGCACTCAGTTGCTCCACCCAGCCTAGCTGTTAAGTGGAATGTCCAGCTATTAATTTGGTGCTATGCTAGCCAACATACTTGCCTTGACCTGTTGTGGTTGTCCAGTTCAGTCTTTGCAAAGAAAATGGAATTTGGCTTGTGATTGCTGTTAGTTTTCTATAGAAACTAAGATAACAGAATCCAGAATAATCTTACGGATTCTCTACAAATAACCATTTCCCTTTCTTGTGTTTGACTTTTCCTTTGAAGGCTTTCATCTCTATCACAAGTTGCCCTCCATAGTACCTGAAAGCTGTCTCCTTATTCTGGTTGGATTGCTTCTTGGTGGGATTATTTTTGGAGCAGAGGAGAAGTCCCCACCTGTAATGAACAGTGATGTGTTTTTCTTGTATCTTTTGCCACCCATTGTACTCGACGCTGGATATTTTATGCCAACTCGTCTTTTCTTTGAGAACTTTGGTACCATATTCTGGTATGCTGTGGTGGGTACGCTCTGGAATGCCATCGGCATTGGAATTTCCCTTTATGGAATTTGCCAGATCAGTGCATTTGGTTTGACTGATATCACGTTGCTGCAGAATTTGCTCTTTGGCAGCCTCATTTCAGCTGTGGATCCTGTGGCGGTGTTAGCTGTCTTTGAAAACATTCATGTCAATGAGCAACTTTACATCCTAGTGTTTGGAGAGTCTTTGCTGAATGATGCTATAACTGTGGTAAGTTACTTGATAAATGATTAATTGATAAAAATGATAAAGGATTGTTTACATGCCACTCTATTATATCTCTTGTATTTGGTTATTACAGTTTGCTAATAGATGTAAGTAAAAGAGGGCTAATGTGTATATGTAATTCTTTAAGTTTTAGATTTAGAAACCATGGTAGTCTTACCACGCTAGAGTAATGTATAATGGTGGTGTATTTACTGTAGGGATTTTACTACCTGATCACTCTAGTTTCAGTATCTTTGTAATTCTGTTCCTTCTGTAATCTGAAACTCATTCTCCTCACCTGCAGAAACGCTTTTGGGAAGGAGAGGCAAAAGGGCCAATGTGGGGTCTCTCAGTGCATTCACAGGAAGGGTCGATAAATCACTGAGATGGTACTGGACCTGGTTGAGGTTAACTTTTTGCATATGCTCATCCAGTTGGAACTGCCCTGAAACCACCAATACATGTGTCCCAGGCTACAGATGAGATAGGACAGCCACCTGGAGGCAGTAATTTCTAATCATTAACTAGCTGAACTGGGTTTGTGGTGCTGACCTGAGGACAGCAATCTGCAAATTCCATTAACACCCCTAACGTCCCTTGTTTGTACCTGATGACACTATGTCTGGGACATAACTCCCATTTATCCATGACTTACTTGAAATTCTGCCCATGCCAACTGTGTCCTGGCATGCTTTTGGTTTTGTGACACATGGAGGTCCAGTTCTTCATATGCTAGAAGGATCAGAAAGATTGATGAACTGGGTCTGCACCTTTCCCATATCTGTCCCTGGCTTCTTATTCCTGTCCCATTCTTTGCAGAATTGCCTTTCTGTTTCCCCTCTTCTTGGACTTTGCCTCACCTTTGTTCCCTTTTTCTGAGACTTTGTCTCACCTGCTTGACACATGTATATCTCATAATTGAATCTGAGCCTTGGTACTTAAGCCAGTCCTGAAAATAAGTAGGTGTACATACCGAGTTTCAGAAGTCTCAGCAGTTCCATGGCTGATTATGTCTCTGTTCACGGTCACTTACGCGTTGGAATTCTCTAGATACAGGTTTTTCTGGGGGAAAAGGATCTGGTTTTATGTTAACATAAAGTTTGTTTTACTGGATTTTTCCAACTAAAATCACTTTTTTTTTTCAGTCATAAAGTCAACCACCTTTCCACTGGAATAGCAGTTAATACAGCAAGATTTGCTAGTAAAACTTGTGCATCCTGATGAAGGGAGTATTCATGCATGCCATTGCCCAATGGCAAATTACTCTAAACCATCCCTTTTTTAGGGGCTGACATGGCAATTTAAAGCATGGCACAATTACTGCCTTCTCTGGATGTAGTCCTTCCTTATGACTTGCCTGCCCCGATGCCCTAACACAGGGAAGTTACTCCGAGGAGTCTGTAGGGCCAGCCCAGTAATGCACTGGCCTTACATATATTCATGAAGGAGTGAAAGGAATTCAGAGTACCTTTGGTCCTTATTTCCCAGCTATCGCTTAAAGGCAGCACTTGGCAAGAGATCAAGTGGTTTCCAGACGCACAGCATTGGTCTGCTAATGGTTCCTTGTTATGTTTTTGCACACCTGCAGTCATGTGATTATACTTAAAATGTGACCCAGGCTGTCACCCTGGTGGGGTGCCCTTAGAGGACCTTGCCTCCCCTGCCTATAGCAGTGCTCCTGGAGCCGCCCTTACTGGGATGCTGCTGGGGTCACTCAGCTGTGTGCTGTAAGGAGATGATGTTTCGTAAATACTCTCCCTTCCTCTGCCCTTTTGTTAGAGGGGTAGCTGATAAAAGCAGATAACAGGCAGAGCTCAGAACCTTTCAGCTTTCACCTGCTGGAGCCCTTGAGTCCCAACCTGCTCTGGCAGGTACCTGCAGTGGGATGGGAGGATGAAATAGGACGGGAGTTGAATGCAGGTTGGCAACCGTGAAAGCTACCTCATTCCTATGGCCACTGCAGTATCAAAAACCCCAGGAGATACACAGATAGGCAGTGCGAAACAGAGTGGCCTTACTAAACGTGCTTTCTAAACACTTTAAGCCCTTCTTCCTGCTATCCTGCTTGTTGTTATCCTGGCTGCTCCTAATAAAAGCTTCCAAAGAAAAACAGCGTCATCTGTGCTTTCCCTTTTCAGACAATGTCCTACCACAACTTCATTTTGTATACAAAGAAAAGTGTGCATTTCTCAGATAGCCTTTCTTGTCTGATAGTTTTTGCGTTATGTCTGTGCATTTGAATGTTCCTGTTCCCCTTCTGGTGGACTTTTGGAGCTTGAATTTGACTGAGGACAATGTTTGCCAGTTGGTTTCTTGATCAGAGTTGGTGCTTTACCAAAAAACTGAGTCAGGGATAACTAGCATGGTGAAGTTAAATGGTAAAATGACAGCTGCGTGTTAGTGGTTCAAATTCCAATTCTGGGCTTAAAATCATAAAAAAGGAGCCAGTGTCATTACAATAATATTATTCCCATGCTAGAAAACATTGCAGAAGTACTCTGTATTCTGCCTCTGCTGAAAACATTACATTAGAGTTCTTTAAGGTAATTTTAGAATTAAAAACTAATAACTGAAAACTGATGAAAATAAGCAATTAGTGTTTCAGAGATACTCTGAGACAAGATTAAAAAGTGACCAGTGACTAATATTGCTTGGTGTAACTTTTAGTGAGTTCAGTTGAAAGCTATTGAGTAAATCCAAATCTTGAACTTCGGAAAATCCCCATTCTCATACCAAATGCATTAAAAAATATGATCAGAGGTAGGTTTGACACCTGGAAGTTTAGATAGAGCTGTAAAACTGAACTGCTGTAGACTAAAAGGGAAGAGGACGTGATTTTGATCTCATTTACAACAGTGTAAATAAAGGACAATACAACTGAGATTAAAATCATGTTCATGACATTCCATAGTCCTAGCTGCTGCTTCTACCATAGTTGAGGTACAAAGGAAAACATTGCTTTTCTTTAAAATAACTTATGGCAACATACTTGAGATTTATGGGGATGTCTCTATGTGGAACAACAGGCTCCATTCTCTTTGCAGGGTGTATTCCTTGCTGTGAGGATGAGGTGAAGTTATGGGAAAGCTATTGCTCAGGTAGATTAAAATTCTTTGCTTCTTTACAAGCACCTTGCACTGCCCTTACTTTGGAGACTTGCCTTGTATATATTTATATAGTTACTTTTTAAAATATAAAAAAAGACTATTTAAAACTCCAAATAAAGCAAATAATCATCTTCCCTAATACTTTTCAAGAGAGTATTTTGCCAGGTCAAATTCTGTAGTTTCTTAAAGAAAAACACTACTCTAGGATCATCCCAAGTTTCATCAAGTGACTCAGGGAAACTCCTTACCACCAACACAAGTCAATAGTATTTTTTCTTCAGTCTGTGATTCACGGAGTTCTGGGAGTCTGTGGACTGAGAAGGCCTTGTAAAGTGACCAACAAGGTGCTCCTACTGTCAATAAGTTTAATTCTGGTATACTTCTCTTCATCCAAATCCATGGGGTCCACAAATTAAAACAGGTGGAAAACCAGTCGATCTTATGACAGTGCTTTCCTGTCCTGCACAGGACATAGTAACAAGGAATGGGGCAAAAAGGCTGGGAGTCTGCCTCAGAGCAGCAAGTTGAAGGGGTTTATCCAGGTGAAAAGGGACACTTCTCCCAAGTGGACTCATCTTGAGAACATCATTGTTATCAAATAAATAGTTCATGATCCTACTCTCGTCATATTTGTTGCTTTCTAATGAAAATTACTGGTGACTGTTCTAGGTTTGATTTAACCTTCTATTTTCATGCTTGCTCTGGAATCTTTTTTCTTTTCTGTTTCAGTTGTTTCCTTTCACTTAGCTCAAAGGACCCATAATAAGCCATGTCTTTACATTAAACTTTTATCTCTATAAGACCTATCCAGTTCTGGCTAAAAAGTGCTGAACAACTTATGTTCTGTCATGTGAGAGAGAACAAGACTGCAAACATGAGAAATCCTTTCCAGCCACTACTCAAACACCTACATTGTTGGCACTATGCAAGTGCTGATAAAACACTGTTCTCTCAAATAGCGTTCCTGATAGAGAAACCTGTTTGGTTTACTAAGAAGTCCAGAAAGAAAGCAGAGGTTTAACTCCTGCAAGCTGTCTAAGATGACTGGTCTTCACTGGCTCAGCCTGTGAACCCTCTGGGACAGGAATAGGTGCCTGTGACCCAACTTAAATCTGCACAGGAGGACAGTGTAGCTGTCGTGGTATTGCAGGGCTGGGAGCATACATGCAGCACCAGGGAATGCTTAAATCTCCCATGTAAGTCTGCAGAAAGGTTTCTTCAGGAGTAACTGATTCCATTGTTGTCTGGTTTGGAGTAATCAAAATACTGGATATTAGAGAAATGTGGACTTTGGATTGTTCTCTCTAAACCACTGGATTCCTAATGGTCAGTAAGAGAAAGAGCACTCACTTAATGGATACCATGTTTCTTTTACTCCTTGAGGTAGTCACTGTCCATCCCCAGCCCCCTGCGACTCCCCTACTCCCCCATGCTAGATGGATCTATAGTCTAATTCAGTACTGCACCTCTCAGTGTCATGTAGATCAAACACATTGGAAAATAACCGGATTCTTCATGGATTATGAAACCATTTTTTTTTCTCCTTCTGTTTTATTTCTTTTATCTGGGGAAAATCTGAATTTGACATTTGTGGAGAAATTAGAAGCTGTGCAAATAAATAAATTTAAAGAAGACTTAGATTCATCTATGTTCCTGGCCCCTGGAATGGCATAGGTTAAGAAACCTGTCCCATTTGCAAAAATGGGAGTAATGACTTTTACCCAGCTTTGTGTATCTCCCTGATATATATGGATGACGAATAATATACCAGAGATAAACAACAGCATCTCTCAAAAGTGAATTCAAGGGAGATACAGAAATTCAAAGTTCAACGTTTAAGCAGGGGAACAGAATGACATGAAGGGAAATTAAGAAGAGTTCAAAGACATAATGTGCTTTCTTTTTCTTCTTAGGTCCTGTACAATTTGTTCAAGTCTTTCTGCCAGATGCGCACAATTAAGGTTATTGACATATTCGCTGGGATTGCTAACTTCTTTATAGTGGGGATCGGTGGAGTATTGATTGGAATCCTTTTGGGATTTGTAGCAGCCTTTACCACCCGTTTCACCCATAAAATCCGAGTGATTGAGCCACTCTTTGTCTTCCTGTACAGTTACTTGTCATACATAACAGCTGAAATGTTTCATCTCTCGGGCATCATGGCGTAAGTACCCCAAACTAAAGTAATTATAGCACTCAAGTAAAAATGCCAAAAGAAATTGGAGACAGGATCTGATTTTGCAGGCTTTGCCATATGGCATTGTTCCATTGTGCATGGCAGAGATGCTGGCTTGAGGATTTCCGGCCTCTTCCTCCTGCTTCCACCCCATTCTCTCAGCTTGCCACCACACCAGCTGTGTCACTAAAACTGCTCATGGCATCACATCATAAACCATGTCTTTGAAATGTTCCAAGTTAAAAATATTCGCTTGTATTTTCAGTGGACTTATTTTTAACTCAGATCACTTTGGTGACCTGTGTCCTCATGTGACCCTAGAACTAGACATAGGGGCATGGATGCTGAGTGGCCCACAGTGATGTAGGGGCAGTGGTGGCAGGGAGGGAGTGGGAGTGGTAGGGACTTCATAAACTGGCTTTAATTCCTATGCCAGTGTATTGTGAAACTATGTCTAACAGTCATGTGAGCAGCCAGTAAGTACCATTCAATGAACACAAGATATGTATTGTTAAGGCAAACTGCTGCTGGATTATAAGGACTTGTTGAGTGTAAAATTTGCAGTGCTATGGTGATATAATCTGTTAGTTTAGTATTTTGATATGTGTGCCTGGGGGTTACAATGTTCTGTATATGCCCTGTATAAAATAATATTATTCTTCCTGCTGCCAGCAGATAAAAATATTTTTACTCGTGGTTTTTCACTCCTGGGCTTCAGTAAAAAAAGAGCACAGCCTCTCTTTTCATTCTGTTTATACTGTAACAACCTCAGCTTTAGGAAGAGCCTTTATGACATTTAATATACTTAAAGGTTTTGTTCTGGTTCCAAGTAATATTTTTAAAGGCCAACCTTCTTTAATGGCTTTGTATTGTTCTAGTGGCAAATATGAGTCATTCAGGCATTAGGAGCATAGCTTTTTATGTAAGCTCAAATGTTACTTCTTAGTATCACTAATACTTGATAATACCTTATCTGATTATTATCTTTTAGGCAAGTGAAGGTGGGTTTAATATCATAGCTACACCAGTATAAGGTTTTCTTGGGCTGGGAAGAAATTTACAAGGAAACTTAAGCTGATGATTTCAGTAGTATAAAAATAGAAATATGCCATGAAGCAAGAGGGGTTGGTACTTTAATGTAAGTAAAGAGCTAAAGATTGCATGGGTTTCCTTCTCTGATATGAGCCTAAATAAAGCAGCATATGCATCCACTTTGACCGAGTTCATAAATGTGCCATCTCTTTCCATAGCTTCTATTCATAGCGTTTGTGTGGTTTTTAGTTTCCTCCACCTCTTAAGCCAAATGTCCTTGACATCCTATGATCAAATACTTAAAGGGTTTCTAAACCAAAAACTTGTGGCTAAACTGTATATGGAAAAAATTGTGGCAGTTTTCATGAAAATATTGATTTGGACCTGCTGCATCCAGGACACAACAGAAAGGGCATGGCTGGTCTGCTGGTGGGTCAGTGGACCTACCACATGCCAGTGCCTGCCGCCAGCACACCAGTGCTTTCCACAGCACTAGCAACCTATTAGTTTTCCTTTGTAACAATGGCCCCTGAGTGGGTTCAAAACAAAAGAGGATACACGAAGTATTTCTTCCCTTGAACAGCACAGGAGAAAATAAGTTATCTTTAAAATGTCTTGCATGTTTTTTACTCTAAGCATACTTTGTAATAGGTAACAGTACCCCTCCCCCAGGTGAGATGCAAGGGCTCTCTGAAGCCATGCAGGATCTCAGCTGCCATAAGCCACAAAGTGTGTCTCCTCCCAGCAGTGCTGCTGAGAGCCTTAGCGCTGCAATCTCTGCATCTCCTTGGAGTAAATCTACCCCGTGATTTTCACATTTAATTGGCCTTTGAACTGCAGAGAGTAATTTGCTCTGTGTCACAGTGCAAAAACACACACCGGTATTGAGTTCCCTGTCGTTTTCTGCAGCAACTGACTCATGTCAGGATTGCTTGGATCTGACTTAAAAATCAGCTCCAACATGTAGTTCAACCACATGACCTTGGAATGTCCCTTACAACTCAGATTGTTTTTCATTATTTGCTTCTGTGGCCATTTATAGTTTAGCCTGTGGGGAATAGTTGCCTGATCTCCCCTTTTTCACCAGTATCCATCTGAGTCTGTTAAACTACTGATTTCCACTTCTTTCATAACCAGGTTTGTAAAGATACTCCGACCTTGTGGTTACATGCTGTACCATATTTTAGGGGAAGGACATGAGCAGGAATGTACAGTGTTATCAAGTAACTAAGATACTTACACAGATTGCCTCATTCCTGGGCAAGTAGGAATTCACTGGAAAAGGAATGAAAGGTACTTGTCACTCTTCTGATAAGTCTGTGTACTCGTTCTAAGGACAGATGAGTCTTGAATCATCCGTGTAACCCCTGCACCAGGTTACTAGGCTGAAATACTGAAGGGACTGAACCATGTCGCTATGAGCTGCAGTGAGAAAATCCTCTTCAGGAGAGGGAAGAGCTTCTACTGTAATTAGAGCTGGGCATGAATGAGGATCACGGGTGTAAAACATACAGATGTGAATCTGAATTTTATTCGCTTGGTTCCATTTCTAATTATAATGCTGCATTTACTGATTACTAATTTCTCATAAGGACTGTGAAGCAGTAGAACTATTAATATAGGTTTCTTTCTTTCTTTTCTTTTTTTTTTTTCCTTTTTGCAACAATTAGCAGGCTGAAAGGAACAAACATTGAAACTAAATTTAGTAGGTCAAGGAAACTTGAGGATTGAACCCCGTGGCCTAGTTTATTGCAGTCCTGACAGAAACTTTATTGTTTATACAGGGAGACTTTTATTCTTCAGAAGTACAGAATGTTGCAGGTTAGTTTCAATTAACTGTTTTTCCCTTCCCCTTCTTGACCAGGGCAACTGCCTCAGGTCACAGAATTGGAGGCCAGAATTAATGTGTGTGGATGAGAAGTGTAAAATAAAACTCACCTAAGTTTTGGCTTTGATTATCATGGCAGTAAAATTTTAGTTTGTGAAGAACATATTATAATTATGTACATAAAATCTTGCATAAAGACATTGATTTTATATTAAATTCTAACATTATATCCCCCTATAATTTTCAAACAAAAGAGACTTCAACAGGTGTTTTTTCTAATGTAAATAAGTACTCTGAAGAGATTCAAAGTGAGCAGTGATTAGATGTGGAATATTACTTACCTGAAGAGTAACAAATAGTGTACAGCACTCTTTGTTTTAACATTGAACCAACTCCTCAATTACTTGACACTAATTGAATGAATGCATAATGTGACTGAAAATAATATTATAAGAGTGTTGTCCCTTTAAATTCTAGTGTTTAAGCATGGTAAGTGTTTTAAGTTACAGCTTTCAAAGATCCTGATTAATCTGGTGACAGATTCTTATCAGACATCTATTTACAGTGTCTCCATTACCTCAGGATCCAAAAACAAACTCTGTCCAGAGCATGTTTCCCTGCTCTCCATGCTGCAGGGCTTTCCTAAATTACTATAATCATGAAAATGATTTATTTTAAGAAGGTAATAAATAGTACTGAGTGTTTCGTTGTGCCTTTGATGCAGACTTAACAGCCCTAATGCTTCCGGGCTGCTTTGAGACTCCAAAATGACTGTGGGTCTGGAAGTGGCTCTTTCGCAGCCCACCCACTGTCTTCTTGCTATTTTGCATTTGCTGCCCCTGTGCTTGCCAGCTCCACAGTGTGTACCATCAGTGGGAGGTAGCCAGGATGAATCAGACTTGTTATGCTTGTGTAGATAAGCCGTGCACACACAGGAGAGCTGTCACGACCCATGGCATAACCTGAGGTATTTGTAGGTCTGTCAGTGTAGCCTGTGGCTTGTAGAGAGCTGGTTTGCTACTGAGTATGAGACTTCTGGAGGGTCAAAGTGTTAAGTAGATTTGAGAGTATATTTGAGAAGATTTGCACATGTAGTTTTGAGGTTGGTCACTGGAACTATGTGCAAACTGAAGAACCTGGGAGTGTTTTGACAGCTTCTGGGTTTGAATATATGTCCTGACCAAGTCACTGCAT
>JAYRBT010000001.1:87969277-88009321 GCA_036023395.1 Myiotriccus ornatus
AAACTCTGTTTACTAACACAGGAAATGGACATGTAGGAGTACTTACAGTAAGCCTTTTCTCTCATGTTTCAGCTGAGGTGCCCATTTTATTCATTTGTAGGTGCTTTAAATGTGCAGCAGCGTCTGTATGATTTGTGGTGGTGATTTTCTCCTATTCAGCCTTTTGTGCAGGCAAAGCAAGCAGTGACCTGAAGTGGTGAAAGGTAACAAATTGTAGCCTTGCTGCTTGCTTTGCCTGGAAAGAGTAGCTGGCTACTGTCTCTGCCACTCAGATGGGACAACTGCTGATAGGGAAGGAGGGAAGTCCTGCCCTGCCCCTGCAGTTGCCATCCTGTCTGATGTCCCTTAGCAGCAATAGATGCAGCAAATCTTGTTTTTTGGGGCTGTCCCTGTCTCTCCTCATCCCTGCCGCTTTCAAAACACAGAGTCCGAGTGACCACTGAACAGATTATGCGCATTTAGTATGTGACAAAACTATCCATATACTGATGTCTTCTCAGAAAACTCTACAGTGCAGAAAAAAGTATCATGTTCCCAAAACTGTAGGTTCACCAAGCCTATGAATTTGAGATTGGTTGTGGTGTAAGTTATACTTTGCATTTTAAAGGGAACTATGGAAAAGTGAATAATATTATGTAGATATGAAAGATGCTTAAAAAAATAAAGCCAGTGAAATACGGGATAATGTTTGCCTTTCAGGATCACAGCTTGTGCCATGACCATGAATAAATATGTGGAGGAAAATGTTTCTCAAAAGTCCTATACGACAATAAAATATTTCATGAAGATGCTGAGCAGTGTCAGTGAGACCTTAATCTTCATCTTCATGGGAGTGTCTACAGTTGGGAAGAACCATGAGTGGAACTGGGCCTTTGTTAGCTTCACGCTCCTTTTCTGTTTAATCTGGAGGGCACTGGGTAAGCAAGTCTCAGACTATGGGTCTGTATTCTTTGCAAGTGAAATGCTTTACCTTTTGTCAAGTAGATAATGCCAGAACTTAGAGTCCCCTTAGAACAGTAGAATGGTCTTAATATTTGTAATATGTCCTATATCACAGAGTCAGTTTCCACCTTCTCCCAAAATGGAACCTGAAAATCAGTTTTGCCCTGATCCTGCCCATCTAAAGTGAGAGGCAGTCTGCTTGTTAATCAGAATACATGTATTTAAGTAAACATTTACAAATAAGCAAATTCTGCTTGAAAGAATGAGGTGTACTACAGCAACTAAACAGGCTGAGGGTTACTTTTTTTAAAAATTCATATTTATTAGGATTTTTCCAGGCATTGGCATAAATAGTACTAAAACAGGAAATACTGTAGTTGAAGTGTGTATGTATATATATATATATATACACACAAGTTGAGGGGTACATATATATATATATATAACTGCTTGATCCCTCCTGAGTTTACAGCACTAGCTGGTTTTTTTTTTTTACCTGAAGACCTAAGTGCAGGGCAGGCTTGTGGGTCTTAAACCTGCTCTTCTCCCAAGCTTCATCTGTAATGATTCAGTCCTTCCACATGTAAAGGTTCCCCACGGTCTGATCTGCCTCTGCACCCCTATTTCCAGCTCCCAAGTCTCCTTCTCAGAGCAGAAATCTGGGCTATTTTTCTACTGCACCTGCAACCCTACAATTAATACCTCATGCTGAAAAGCAGCGAAGCAGCCTGACTGCTGCCCAGCTCCTGCCCCCTATGCTTGCTCCCTTCACCTGCCTTTATGCCTTTATTCCAGTCTGCTGCATCCCTGGAGCCTTTGTCTATACTACACCAGCATGCGCTGGCATCTTCTTCCCCCATCCCCACTCCTGCATCCTTCCTGTCTGTGTGAGTAAAATCAAGTGAATAGGAGTTTGCAGGGTTCAAAGAACAGATTAATGGAGGTGACAAGCCAAAATGTTCAAAGTCACCTCAAATCCTATTAAAAAGCAACTAGCAATCTTGGTCTATACTGACACAGAATTATTTCTGTTCTAGAGGTGTAGAATCGAGCAGATAGCTGTCTTGTGGAGATCAATTAGCTGCTTCAGGTCATAAATTCAGCTGACCTGAGGTGGTTAGCTCACTAAATATGTTTAAGATGATGCTCCCTAGGCTTTTGTAATTATTCGTCCATGGTGTTCTCAGGTTGCTAAGTCATATTTCATTTCTTCAATATTATATATTAGAGAAGCAAATAAAAGGTAAGAAGCACATAAAAGTGGTTTTGAACAAATATTATCATCATGGGCTATTTCTGTGTAATTTAAGTTCCCTTTTCCCCCCTCCTCCTTGTATTTATGTTCTTTTCCCTCAGGTGTTTTTGTTCTGACTCAGATCATTAATGTATTCCGGACAATACCTCTGACTTTTAAGGACCAATTTATTATCGCCTATGGAGGCCTCCGAGGAGCTATTTGTTTTTCGCTTGTATTTTTGCTTCCTCCTGCTGTGTTTCCCAGGAAGAAATTGTTCATCACTGCTGTTATTGTGGTGATATTCTTTACTGTTTTCATTCAGGTAGTACCTCTCATCTTCTGGACAATGGGTAGACAAAAAAATGTTCTAACTTACTAGAAGGAACATACTTGAAGGTGCTCTCCATAGTCACAGTTTGAAAAAAAAATCTATCCATGCCACAGGCAGGTCGCAAAAGTATGCTTGATATTAAGTACCTATGCTAACATATAAGTAGTATTAAGTATTTAAGACCTTGTGAGGTTGGAAGAGAGATAAAAGGGTACACCAGCACTAATTCCTTTCTTAGAATGTTTAAATTTGTGCATTTACTCGGGAGTTCAGTGTTGGATACAGTACACAGTAATTGGGGAAAGGAAGACACTGGGGGCCTGGACAGGTGAACTGGAGTCTGGGTGTTAGGAAGTGATGCTGCAAACCAGCTGGACATCCCTACTAAAGCACCAGGTGTGCAGAAGAGTGTGAACTTGTCTTTGGTGACCAGCTGGCTATGGAGGCCTGGTCAAGAGCAGCCAAGAGACAGGGAAGAGACTGAAACCTGGAAAGTGTGGAAGCAGCCAAGTCTGTCAAATAAGCATGTCAGACTAGTCATTTTTAGACAGAGCAGTGAGAGAGATGTGAATGGCTATTAATGAAATTTCATATCTGTGGGAAAAGAATATAATTTTTTTTTTACCCTGCCTTTTACGTGGATAAAGGTGCTGTAGGAAGTAGCAAGTATATGTGCTGATGCTTGGGGAAAAGGAAAAGATAGAGGTCCATTAGTTGACTTTAGCTGTGAAAACTGATTTTGAAGGACAGAATGATTTAAAATATGGAGACAAATGGAATGTGTTATAAAATACCACATGGTTTACCAGAGGAAAACCTGGTGTCACTGATAAGGCAATTTATTTTCTAGTGTAAGCTCATCTGACTGGATTATTGCAAATCATTGGGGAAGAGGCCACACAGGAGGTTGTTAGTGTAACTACTTGTTAAACTGAGGTTTAGATTGACATTAGGATGATTGTAAAGTGAATGAGGAAGGAGTTGACGGTTTCTCCTATAAATGGAAATAGAAGCTTATGGTCCTTTGGGTCAGAAAGGACCTCTGGGGGTCTCTAGTCCAACACTGTGCCCAAAGCTAGGCCACCTTCAAAGCTAGATCGTGTTACTCAGGGCCATGTCAAGTTGAGTTCTGAATATCTCTGTGGATTGAGAAACCCCAGCCTCTCTGGGCACCTGCTCAAGTTTTCAACCACCCTGGCCAGATAATAGGCTGATGAGATGATAATAATGGAATTCCTTGAAGGTGGTTCCCAAGGATGGTTTTCTTTAATGTTCTCGTTACTGATCATGGCACATAAGTGTAGGAGTTTTTGTTGCTGATTGTTTCTTGATGTCAGACTTTGAAAAGTGTTCTCAGGGTGACAGTGAGATAAGAATATCCTGTAGAAAGAACTGAGAGCCAATATTATAGAAACAGAATGAAATTGAACAGTAATAAAGTCCCAACATGTTCTTGCTAGGACTTTCTTACTAGGAATTTCTCTTATGAAATGGGAACCTTTGGAAAAAAATAGAGAGGGAAAAAGACACAGGTGTACTAGTTGGTAATGGGCTAGATTTTAAGTCAACACTACAGTGGGAACAGAAGAAAGGCAAATCTAATCTTAAGACATACTGAGACAGGTGTTTCCATCAGAGCATAGTGTCATGTTCTGGAGTGACCACAGGACTGGTAAGTCCGTCATGTGAAAGGAGACCAGGATGCCTTGGCCTTGGCAAAATGAAGGAGAAGAGGGACTATAATTACTGTTTATATGAGGGAGTGAACACTGTTTAAACTGAAAAGACAAATGTTGGCACAAGAACAAAGTGGTACACAGTGACCATGATGCAATTAAGATGCAGCTTTCTAATTATCAGAACAATAAGGTTCAGGATGAGTGTTCCATTATGAGCAATGGGGCAAAGAAACCTAACTATTTTTAAGATAAAACTTGATTCATTTACAAAAAGAAATGTGACCTGGTTGTCTGGGATAGTAGGGACTGATCTCAAAACCACAAGAGATTAATTCCTCTCCCCTGTGCCAGTGTGCCCATACAAGTAAACAAATTATGTCAATTCTTCCACAAATAATTATTTGAAACCATTATATCATTCTGTGATAGCCAAAACTTTTTGTTATTTCTCTGAGAACAGTGAGGCAAGACATGTTTACAAAAAGCCTTGGTATCATGCTCTTAAATAGCAAATTTTAGTATTACTGTTGACATATCTTTGACTACCTGTTTTGGAAGTAGTCACTAAAAGAGAGGACTTTATATGTCCGTTTTGAAATTATGGGGAATCTGTTTATTAATTCAGAAAAGAAGTGAGGGTTTTTCTAACACATAGCAGAACTGAAAAAAAAAGGTTTAAAAATCATATGGTTGGGATAGATGATGTATTCCTGACAGGGTTTGTTAGGTTGACCCTCTAGGACTTCTTAGCTCTAGGGAGCCCCTTCCTTCCTTCTCTTGCATTAATGGAGTCTGTGTTGACAAGGATTCATAGCTAAGTGCAACACCTGCTAACCAAAAGAGTGAATTCACATTTATAGTTATTGTGTTCTTTTTTTTCTTCACAGGGAATAACAATTCGCCCACTGGTGGAGTTTCTTGATGTCAAAAGGTCAAATAAAAAGCAGCCTGCTGTCAGTGAAGAAATTTATAATAGGGTATGTTGCAGCTTAAGTATCATAGAGGAAACCCTCGGATAGATGAAATTCCTAGTCACCTTCAGAAAGACAAGGATTCAGCATACAATATTATGGAGAGGCATGTGCTGTACCAGAATTCTTTTTGGTAGCTGTTATAAGAACAATAATCGTAAAGCTTATATTTAACCTTTGGCATTTATCAAAATTATTGTTACATATTATTATTTTGGAATCTTCACTTTCTTAATAGTTCAGCTCTTGAAGTAAATTAATATTCTGTAGTTTGTTTCACACATGAGATACATGTTATTTTATAATTTAGCTACATTGGGAAACCCTTGACAGTTTAATTGTATTGCATTTGAGTTAATCTAATTAAACAAAGGCAAACTTCTCTTAACACACGCTTAAACTTACTTAACTCTTACATCATCGGCCTTTTTATGGATTTGTGTTTGCTATGTGTTTGTTTCTAATTGTTGCAGATTATTAGCCCTGCATGTACTTGAATGTATTTCTCCTTGCAGCATGCCTGTGGCAAGTGGTTTGAAATTTCAAAAATGAAGAATAATAAGGGCCACATTTAGGAAAGAAGTCTAGGCATCTAGAGAGATGCTTACTGAGACACCCCTACTATGGTTCTTGAATTAAGAGCAAACCTGCTGCCTCTGGGATCAAGTGAGATCTTAGCTGAACTGATTCATTTTTTTATAATTCATAGTAGACTGAGGAAGAATTTTTTTCTAATAGTAGGTGAACAGGATGCTTTGAGGTGAGACTAGACAACAGTTCCCTAAAAAAGGAGCTCAGGACCTGATGCTGGCTCTCTCAGTCCTGTCCTGTGCATCCTGAGGGGCCGATGCTGATGTGGGAAGCTTCTTCCTACTCAGACTCTCTTCTCCACAAAATCATACCTGCTTCACTGTCAGGCCTGGGGAAGTCCCAGGCATAGCACAGAGTGGTTAGCGAATTTCAAATAAGTGAAAATATGGTAAAAAGCTTTAGTTTCATGCAGGAGCTGAGCAAGATCGACATTGAGGAAATTAGCAACTAACTTCTGTCCTTTTGGGGCTATGAGCTAAGGAAGGTCCAGGGGAACAAAACAGATTCTGTCTCTGAGCACTGGTAAAACTGAAGCATTGTCCTGAACTGTGACTAGATGTTTCCGTTTGAAAGTGAGTTAGAAACTATTAATGTCTAAGGGCAAGCTGAGTGATAAGTTTATGTAATGAACCAATGTTTTCCTTTAGTTCTTTGACCATGTGAAGACTGGAATTGAAGATGTGTGTGGACACTGGGGTCACAACTTTTGGAGAGATAAGTAAGAGTGGCATTTAAAACTTTTTGTTATACAGGAGGGGCTGAAATGGCTCAGCAGCAACAAACAAATGCTGTTGGGCATTGTATTTAATTTGCAGCATTTTTTCTTGAAAATGGATGGTTGTTTTTAGAACATGTGGGTTTCAAAGGAAAAGCAGCAGAACAATGTCTTTTTACTAAACCACAAGCAAGTAGAACAAAATCTCCAGCTGGGAAAAAAGGCAGCCCTCTGATCCCAGGGTAAAGTATGGTAACTTCTGAGTGTCCATGTCCTCTCCCTGTTTCTGACTATTTCAGAGCATTTCCTGTATGTCTACTGAGCCTTTCATCCCATCCAGCTCTCCTACTGCAAATTGTATGGCTTAGCTGTGTTCAGTGAGAGCTTAGTTCCCTATTTGATGGTAACCATACAAAAGCTGTTGGACTTCCTCTAGAAGGATCAAGGCAGTAGCAGGCATGAGGTGCATGAGAGATCCTAATGTCAGGCAGCTCCACAGTTCTTGATGGTATTATTTAAGACTTAGTGTCACTGAAGAAAATTACCCCTGGCAATACCTGAATAATTCATACTTTAACTTTAGCTGCTGAATCATCATCATCATTGGTTTGGATCTAATTCCCTTTTCTCAGAAACACTCTTTTAGACACAAATTCTTTTGACCCAAAGCATTTGGCAGCACTCACCCACCTTCTAGTCACTGCTCCAAGAAGAATTCAAGTGTTTTATACAAAGAGGAATGTCACCAGGAGGAAGGGCTGAGGAAAGCTCTCTCCAAATGACTTGGGGGAAACTCAGACAGAGGTGTGACACGGTTATAACTTTTCTTTACTCAGCCTCATTCTCTGTCAGCCTGTGTGAGATCTTTCATTAAAAGATTACAGAGCAAAGGAGTGTCCCACCTCTTCATGACCTTCAAACCCAAATTCAAGAATAATTTCAGAGTGGTTGAGGGCAAAATATTTTCTGACAAACAAAATCCCCCCTTCTGTAACCAATATTTTTTCAGTAAGCAACCAAGAGGGTCACAGTTACTTTAAAGGAAGGGAGAACTTCCAAAGTTTTACAAGAACAGGCTAAAATTTCAAAGAAAAAGCAGTCGGTGCAAATTTAGACTTTTTATTTGTTATTACAGTAAATATTTAATGTTCTCTTTGTCTTGAGGAAAACAGAGAATTAAAAATAATATTTTCTAATAACACAGAATACCTTAAAGTCAAAAATTGCTGCTATGGAGACTGTTCATTACCATATTAACAAAAACACATGTTAAAACTATCTATCTGAAGTAAACATGAAATTGACCCTGTCTTATGTTACTCAGCGTGGGTTGTTAATATGAACAGACACATTCTCAGAGAATAAACTCCTTTAAAATTGCGTTAAGTAAAGTATACTGGCTTTCCTTAACTATGCACAGTAAAATTAACTGGTTGGGCTGGTTTGCCTCATGTACAGGTTTAAGAAGTTTGACAATAAATACCTGCGAAGACTTCTAATCCGCGAGAACCAGCCTAAATCCAGCATTGTTTCTTTATACAAGAAGCTAGAAATAAAGCATGCCATCGAGATGGCAGAGAGTGGAATGATAAGCAAGGTCCCTTCATCGGGCTCTCTCAGGTAAGCAAGAGATACCATTGTGGCCAAGCATTTCCTCTGGGTCACATAATTTATTTCACAGCCTGGTCTGTAGGCAGTGTAATCACTTTGACATAGGACAGTTTGTGTCTGAATATCACCAGAGCAGTCAGAGGATGTGAAACAAGACCTTTTTCTCTGTAGCTCACTTGGTGAGCTGTGCTCTTCTGGAGTGTGTAGTTTTACTGGGACAGCTGCTCACTGGAACATTGATTTGCTGCTTAGAACAGAGCTGGTCTTGAACATGTGCCTGCCCATCTGCTGAGAATAGCTACAGGGGAAGCCTGAGGGGCATTTTGAAAAGCACCTAAATCAAACTTAAAATTTAATGTAATTTATATCACATTTTGGAGACTCAGTTTTGCTTCTTACCACTGACTCAAATGAAATCAAGATTTCATTTCTCCATGTTATGTTTTCACCTGTTCCTCGGTTGTTTTGAACTGTTGTTTCCAGCTCTAACAAAGGAAATAGTTAAAATGTAACTCCAAGTCATAAATATAAAACCAATCTTTTTCTCTCTCTCTCTTTCCTCTACTTTTTTTTTTTTTTTTTAATCCTGCAACAGTGAATATCATGAAGGAAAGATAAAGCCGCTTTCTCCCACTGAAATGGAAAACATGCGGGAAATTTTAACAAAGAATCTCTACCAAATACGACATCGAGTAAGGATGAAGTTTTTCATTCTTAAATATCCCACTGATCTTTGAATATGCTGATTATCTTCCTAACATATCTTTGGGCTGGTACATCTGCTCTACCATAGAATAATAATTAATGCTCTTATTTACCTCTGGTGCCTTGAATCTGTGTCCTATCATATGTACAGTAACATATCCATACTCCTTAGTGTAAATAGCTTACTTGATCTTATATACTGATAAACCTTAATGGTTTTGTCATATTACCTCCAATATACTTACAGTATTAAAATAGGCTCATAGGTGCAAATTCGTCCTAACACTGTCTACTTATATCAATATTTTGGTCACTCCATGACATGGGATTAGATTTCCTATTTGCCTCCAGTTGTGAAGTTGTTTGTATTAAGAGCAGAGGTGATGAGCTGGAAAAATAGTGAACTAAAAGCAAAAGGACGTTTCACATTTACCCTCCTGTGCCTAAGTAGTTGAATGCCTGAGCCCTTGGAAAACATTCAAAAATGGAGCAAGCTTCAGCTTGCTGGAGGTTAAAATGACTTCCCCCTAGGTGACTCATCGCTTTCAAATATGCATCCTTGACATACTGACCGAGCTACTACAGTGTGGGGGTGAACAATGTATTAAGCCAGCTTTTTCCATTTTCTCTTTCATTATAAATATCAGCAGGTTAAATAAAAAACAAAGCACCAAACAAAACAAGTGATGGTGAAGCAGATGACTAAAAAAATGCGGGCATAATTACTCTTCTTGTTCCTAATCATCTGCAATATGATTTTGTTCACAAGGATTTAGGATGCTTATTAAAACATTAAAAGCAAAAAGCCTGTTTTGCCCTGTTCATATAGTTCAACACATTTGTCATCATGCTTTTCAGGCTGTGATCACTGCTTTTGTATTTCAGACAATGTCCTACAACCGACATAGCCTGGCTGCAGATGCAAGCGAAAAGCAGGCCAAAGAAATTCTGATCCGTCGCCGGCACAGCCTTAGGGAGAGCCTGAGGAAAACAAACAGCCTGTCAAGAGAAAGACCGGTACTTGCATTTTTTTTTTTTTTAATATAGGAAGCAATTCTTTGTAGCTAATTGTCATGCAGAAAAAAAGATCTTCTGACATGCAGAAAAAAAAATCCTGAATTTGGAAGACAACTGTACATATAATGTCACCCTTCCACCTTGAGTTGCACACATGGGCCCCTTATTTGTGTTGAGCACTTAAGCAAAGCTTCAGTCTTGTAGAATGTGATATGAAAATGGGATCTGATGACATAATTTTACCTTAGAGAAGTTGAACAGGCTCTGTACACAAGGTACTTCCAAGGTCAGTATTCTATATGAGTATTTTGATGATGTGCGGATAGTTGAGATAAAAATTACTTTAAAATAGAAAAACTATTTTCAGTATGCCCCAAAATATGGGAAAGGGATCTTTTAATTGAGTCATTCAGAGTGAACTCTTCACTTGAAAAATGGTGTAGTATTCATAAAATATAGTCAGGACTTCAGGTTTTGACACAGAATAGGGACGCCCCTTCTACCTACAAGAACTGCTGTGGCATGATAATATTTGGCTCTCTGAAGCAATCCTGCAATACCCCCACTGTAAACTTCTGGCCATATTTGAATGGAGCACAATGAATCAGCAGGGAAGCTGATCCTTCAAATCATATCAGGTATCAAGGAAATTAAGCATCCTATAAATATGTATTTTCATGTTACAGGAATACTTAGTGACTGTTGTCTTAATGGATACACTGGTCCATCAGCTGAGGCTGGAATAATGTCTCCAAAAGTGCTGTATCTCATTACTAGGGCTACTGTGGTGTTAATTGTGACAATAAGACTGTTCCTGAATGATTTTTTCCCTCTCAACCACAATTATATATGTTGTCTTTGTCATAAAAGTGTATGATTTCTAGGTGGAATAATGAGGAGACTCAGCATGATTTTTGTGTCAGGGAGAGAAACAGGGTGACTTAAAACTTTTTAAAATGCAAAGGCTTTAATTTTTAAAATAATTATTTATACATAAATCCACCACAGAGGGAAGAGGAAGAAGAAAAACGAGAGGAAAAGAAGAAAAACCCAAAGAGGAAAAATGTCTCACAGAAAATAAATTTCCTATCCTTTGAATGTGCCACAATGCATGGTACAAGCAGAGGAGAATGAGTAAACTGTAAAGTTTTTAAAAAATCTTTGTAACAAATTTAAGAAAGGATGTCCTTGAGAAACTTTTGAATTTTAAAAAAAAGCAACTTGTCCTGGAAAGTACCTCTCATGTTCCAGGAAGTATGAGGTGTTCTCTGCTCCCAGGGCCTTTAAAGCTTATTCTGAGGAAAACAAGGATTTTATGCCCTGAACTGGTAAATGATCACGCTAGTGCCTAACTTCTCCATCAACTTCAGTGTGACTAGTCAACTGTATAAAGTCATTTATATGTATAAAGCACTTGCAGAATCAGAATACAGATTAGTTCTTGTGCCCAAGCTTCAGTCTCAACCAAATTTTTGCAGCTGACTAATAAAAAGTTTCTAACATGGAGTTGCATGAATTGCCATGCTTGCAGTGTTTGCCTTCCTTAGGAAAACCTGTACAGGCAAGGTTGAAGTTAGAGACCATACATTTATTAACTCTGATCTCAGAGGGCATATCACTAGGCTTTCATTTGATTAAGCTGTTTGAGATTACTCAGTCTTTGCCTTAGTTAGCACAGCAATCAGCACTGAGTGTGTAGTAAAAGATCACATATTAGCTAATCCCAAACTACTCCCCAGCCCTTTAGCTACATAAACCCTTTCAAGCCTCAGATATGTATCTTAATACACATTATGCATGTACACTAATCTGCAGTACCTTAACATTTTTTGTATTTTTTCACACGCAGGCTGCTGCAAATACAAAACGATTCCTTTCACTTCCTAAAAATACTAAACTCCCAGAGAAACTACGAGTGAGAAACAAAACATCTTCCAGAGGTAATGAAAAATTTTCTGCTGCCTCTTACTGTGCTGCAGTCACTTTGCATACATAGAAGGAAAGTTTTTCAAGGAATGATGTAGAGAAATCAGAATATTAGAGCATTAAAAGTAGTGGGTCCTAAAGCAGGAATTTGAGTGTGGAGAAATGCCCTGGACAGCAGCATTTTGTGGGGCTTTCTCACTTCCTATTCCATAGTGGCATAGTCTTCCCAGCACATCTCCTCATGTGAGCGAGCTGCAGCCTGGAACACTTCTGCACCAGGAATACTGCTATGGCTTATTCTCCTTGTCTTTATTCCATAATGTCCAGATATCTCTCTTGGATTGTGAGGCTGTTTGGTTTCTTTTCTCACTGGGGTCAGGGTAGAGGACACTGCTCTGAGAACCAAACCAGAGAGGAGAATGAGGTCTGGTTTATTGTTCTTGTGAAGAACTTCTCAAAATGCTCTGGGTTACAAACAAGTGCTTAATTCCGGCCCCCCACCCCCTCCGCCCCCACGTAAACTACAAATGTTTTATATTGGAGTTCTTGAATTCTAACAGAAAAAAACCAAACCAAAATCTGGAGGAAGACAACCATTAGGTGTGAAAACTTTGCCCAATTCTGTATATTACTTTTGATTATTACTGGTTGCATTACCATGCTTATACCGTGCTCAGGAGCATTTCCTTTCATGGCAATCTACCATCAAGATCTCTTGCTGGGAAGATTAAATCTCTGCACAGTTACTAAAATGTCCTGATCTCCACCCTAATTAGTTTTCCACTCTTCCCAGTTAATTTAGCAGTAGAACATGGTTTTGTCTTTTAATAATGACATCTTCGCTCTCCTGAATGTAGGATGCCGTTTATTCTGTAGTTATGTCTGCAGAGGTCACCTACTGTCACCTAGAATTAGAGAGGAAATGTGCCTCCAGATTATTCAATTGTCAAAAAATATATTATTTGACATACTTAGGAGGGGAAAAGCCTGAAAACACAGTCTGATGAAGACCTTCCTTGATATGTAATTATCTGGGTGAATGGACAATTACATGGTCATATATTTTGTTGACCCCTTCTTCACCTTTTTAGAAGAAATAACATGAAGGCTCCTAATGGAAGTTGTTATTATGACAGTTGCACAATACACAGTTCTTTACTTTGATTAAAAAAAAAAAATCTTATCTGACTTAAGACTAAGAACAAATCTGAAGCATTCATAAATTACTGTTAAAGTAATTATCAAATTACTCAAACGTGCAAGTTTTGATGAAGATGTTAATTCATTGTAAACAAGTCTGCTGAGGAGAACATATGCACGTGTGCACATACAGGCAATCTCCAGCTTGGTTTACCTGATAGTGATCATCTATGAGCATTGCCTCAAACAATCATGCCGTCTTTCCTTTGACCATTTTCTACCCTGCTGTGAGCTGGAGAAATAGTCTGCACCACTTGCAACCTGTAGGATTTGCCATGTGTATTTTCTTTCATGTCTGACATTCAGGCATATTAAGGATAGGATATTTCCTCCCACGTATACATTGACCTTGAAAGATCCTTTGCTTGGTAGACTATTGGTGCTCCTTTTCCAGTCACATTTCTAGAGCCCCTGTACACGTTACGCTCTGGAAGTGCCTCTCAGTTTAGATTTCACAGGCTGTGAGAGCAAGAAATCTAGTTTTTGTATCCTGCTTGGGTGTAAGCAAGGCATAGACCCCAAGTACCTCAGAAAAAGATAGGTCTTCCATGTCCAGAGCCAGAACTGGGGAAATGTCAATTTAAATAAGGAGGCACTTGGCAATCAAGGAGCAGCTAAGTGAGGCCTTTCTAAAAATCACAGTTTTGAGGAGAGAGGTGTTTGTAAGTCAAATCTGTCCTCTATACTGGTCATAGTTAAGATGAGTTAAGAGGCTTTTGTTACTGGATCTAATCTAAAAGGACCGAATTTAGGAAAAACAGGAAAACTTTCTTCTATGGCTACTAGTTCTCAGTATGCTGTTATTTGAATATTCCTGGAACAGTTATATTCTGCACTTAAAATTTTAATTTTGTTTTCAATTAACAGTGGGTGACAGCAGTGACTCTGAGTTGGATGCCGCTACTACAGTGCTCAATCTAAGACCCAGAGCAGGGAAGATCTTGAGAGACCAGAGACTGAGACAGCAGAGGCCACTGCCTGAGTTTAGGGTGGAATGGAAGAATGAAGTTGACGGGAGCCAGGAGGGACGAGGAGAGCAGCCGGAACCAAGCACGTTGCCTCAGCCATCCATTGGGTTCAGGCAGCCACTGCTCACAAGACCAAGATTTGGCACTTTGAGCAGGGAAGACTTGACTGCAGACCACAGGTCAGCAAGACCTATGCCACCACCACGGTTAGTTAGGCAGGTGTCGCAAGGGGAAAGGCAGAGAAATAAGCCTGAGAACCAGCCGTACTGATCGTAGCCAAAAGAGAACTGTTGCTAATAAATCATGAACATACTGAATTGGGATTCTACACTATCTGATCAGACTGCGGGATCCATTAAAATAACCAAACAAGCCTCAGTTTGGGTCTAACCACTTCCATTTGAGTAAAGTCAATGTCTTTAACCAAGTGAAAGGAAAACTGGAGCAATTGCAAAGCTGAAGATTAAAAAGAATCATCTCTTTTATAAATAACTTATGGCAATGCTTTAATTTAATTACATTATTTCCACTATTAAGATAGTATGGAAATGTGCCTTATCGCATCATATCTTATGGAACCAAGTTGTGAAAGTTCAATACCCAGTTATTCATTGAAAATCATTGTTGAAAGTCCAGTGATGAATGGATTCTTAGAAAAAAAAAGTGTATCGTTTCATATTTTATTTATAATCAATAATACTTGTTTTAACCAGAGCTTTAATATGAGTAACACTGAAAATTGCACAATGCACCTATCATATAGACTTCTAAAGAAGAAAAAATATATTCCTGAAGCCTAGTTTGTTCGAGGACCTGTGATGCAGAAAAAGAGGAAGAAGAGAAGGAACAAGCTGTAGGGGCAGAATTGCAAATACAGCTTATAAAAAGGACTTGCAACAGAGACAAGACCTGAATAGCTTGAATTTTTACTTTCTGAATTTTTGGCAATATCTTACCTTTGAAAGGTACTAAGGATCACCAAAGAAAAACTGAATTACCTTGGCTTTCACTAATGTCAGCAAGAGCTGAGAGCAACTAGCGGGACACCAGAAGGCCTAAAAAAAGAAAACTTCAAGTGGATAAATAATGTTCTTAGTCAGAATTGCTTTTTGCACCTTAGTTTCTTGGTTGCAATGCAAATACAGCAGTAGAATAGTTGCAGAGCACTGCACATAGACAAAGCAAGCAGTCTCCTGTTTGAGTCAGGGACCACTGAGATTCAAGAAAGCTTGCTCACTCATGCTTGTGACCCTGGTCAACTTGTTTTACTTTTTGTTTCCTCATCTATAAAAGGGGAAAGATAATCTTTTCTTTGTCTGAGCTATGCACTCCAAGGAACAGAAATGTTCCGTCTAATTTGTTTTTACAGAAAAGTATCAGAGAAGGGCCCTGGAATCAGATGAAGTCACTGTGCACCTTAATTAACATGGACTTCTTGATCCTAGTGTCAATGGCTGCCATTTGAAGGCATATGGGAAGGGAGGGTGCATTAAAATAATCTCAACTGTAGCTCTCAGGAATTTGCACTTTCTGTCCCACTTAATCTAAGTACTAAGCTTGCTTTAGCACAGATACACATTTCAGCACAATGCAGAAATCATTTTCATTCTACTTGTTACAGCATTGATAACTTTCATTGAAGAATGTACACTGTGAAATCATAACTATTCTCTTTCATTAGCACATTTCTAAATCTGTGGGCAATAAGATTAATTTTTTTATTATTTAAGCTTGTTTTGAAAGACCTATTAAAAATCAGTTTTCTTTTAAAATCACAGGGTAGATTTCTTTCAAATGATTGTGGGTGGGGTTGATAAATGGGAATTTAAGACTTTCCTTCTTCTAACAGCTTTTCCAAAATATTTATTTCATGTATGTATCGGAAATGTGAAACCTTCCTAAGCTCATTCCTTGGCACAGCTCTTTTATTATCTTTTTCTCTGTTCCAGCAATGGAAGTTTCTGCTGTGTGGCAAATGCAAAGTCTAAACTGCAGAGGGATGGCTGTGTGAATGCTATAATCTCAATCAAAAGCTCATGGCTATTCTCAACAAATGATTTTTTGGAAATTAACACTTACCTGATCATCTCTTGTTTGGAAATAAAATTGGGTTCAAACAAAGCCAGCAAGTTTTAAAAACAAATTTAAATTTGTCTTTCAACAGGAAAGTATGTTTCATCAGTAAAATCGTCAGTGAATGCTCTGTCACTGCATTATTGGGATCATGTTTAAGTAAGAAAAAAGCCTTGAGTTTGGATTTCTTTTGAGACCACATCCTCCTTGCAGATCAGAATGCTTATATTAGGTGTTTTATAACAGGCCCAGCTGAAATCTGACAACGTAAATAAATGTGAAATGTTGCACATTGACATTTAGTTTACTCTCTGTGGAGTTTTCTCATCCATGTGCTGGTAATGACCAAGAATTTGGCTTCTATCTGGGGAAAACTGTCTTTTGTTTTTTTCAAATGGTTGTTATTTTTTATGGCACAATTTTAAATAATGAATGCAGGTTTCAGGAACCTTACTGCTATGCTGGTTGCCCATTAGTGCAGTGCATGCTCAGATCTTGGTACTTAAAGTGGGTGCCCCATAGTACAAGCACATCAAATTGAAGGTTGTTTTTATGAAATACAGTTTTAAACTCCTGGTGCTTCAAAACATCATGGCATGTTGTTACCTTTCAAATCACTTTAGAATCCACAGAATACAAGCATCAAGAGCATCAAGGCACATCTGCAGCATGCTTACACTGTGAAGCAGAATTGCAAATCTCCTGGGACTCTGTGTCCTTACAAGTACGCTCTGCCTTCCTCACTCCTGCTCCTCCCACCCTTTTCAGGCTCTGTTCTGCTACTGCTGAATCAGCCCCTTGTCATCTCTGGGAACTAATTTCCTGGGTGTTCTCTTTTTCAGTAGCAATGACAGCAGCAGGTGACACAGTCAGTGTCTAAGGTAACCTGTCTCATTCAAGTCTTGCTCTAGTTCGGGTTAGAGGTTTACCTTTTTATATATTTTTTTTTATTTTTCCTGCAAGGTCAAAACAAGTTAATAGTACTTTTTGAGTTTGCAGAGGAGACACTTCATCTTGTGTCAATGAGAGTTTGTCTGCTGGAGATGAAATGCCCAATAAATCTGTCCTCGAGCACCATCTGATGGGGAAAGTCATGTATTGACTGGGGACATGTTTCTCACTTTTTCCGGAAACCACATGTTTAGCAGTGACGGGGAAACATGCCAAAGCCACATACAAATGTTGTTTCCAGATGGACTACCCAGCACACTCTGTAGTATAAATATTGTAGTGTGTTTTTTATGAAGCAAGTCCAGTTTTATAGTTTTAGGGAAAATATATATGTTCCACTCTGCATTAGGGTTTTCTGAGAATTTCTTTTCCCCTTCAGCTGCTGAGTGGCCTATAAATTGAAAGTAAATAGATCAGAAAGTAGGTACAGCAAGGGCTAGAATAGATAGACATCCAGTTATCTGTTTTAGGTAGATATATGAAAGAAAAAACAGTATTTTGCCATGAAGGGCAAAATTTTAAGGGCTGTCCTACTTGGTTCTAAAGTATAATGCAAACTTCACTGAAACCAGTTCAACAAAAGAAAACTGTGCTGCCTAACAATTTAGAAACTTCAGAATATCCTTCTCCACTAATAACACAGAAATCACATGGATAAACGAAGTTTAAAAATTTGCCAAAATAATATGCCTGTTGTTATGAAGAGTATCTTGGGGCTCTCTGGGAGCAAACACTCTTCACCCTCCACCAACTTTTTGAAGAGTTGCCAAGTCCACCAATTCCAGACATCAGCTGATGCTGCAAGAAATGCACCATTTCCAAAATGGTCAAGTTCTGCCAACATCTCCTGGCCTCTGAAGAAAAGATGAAAAATTGTGAAATTGGCTGGAGCAATGCTTTTTGTACTACAAGAGCTGTGATCCTATAAAAATATCCTTGTAAATATGCATAAAACATGGCATCTGCAATGCACAGTCCCAGCCGTGCCAACAATAGATCAGAGGCTCAGGCCAGAAAACATGGAGGAGGGGGTATCAAGTCCAAGCATGAGTAGGAAGAACCACTTTAGGACACAGTATAGATAGAAACCATGACTACCTGATTCAGGTGCTGTTTAAATCCAGATTAGTAGAAGGACTATCAGTCCTTTTTTTAGCCTTTTTTTCAGCAGATCATGATATAACTTACACTTTCAAGATAAACCTGCAGCTGTGCTTGACACTGTTGTAATAATGGCCATGAAGACTCTCGTAACACTTTCAAGTCAAAGAGTTTCATCTCCTTCCTGGCCTATCTATTAGATGGCCAGACCATCTAATAAACAAGGGGAGATTGGTTTAGCATTATTCCTTTCCCAAGATGGCAAACCCTGATATGGTTCCCGCACAGCACTGACATGCTTTGGAAACCTTTTCATCCTGTGAGACTTGGCAGAATACAAGGGACAAAAATTGCGGAAGGGAAAGCAGTAGTTAGATGGCTGCGCTGGTGACTCTCAGCGGTTCATGTGCTTAGGTTTAAATTTGTCATTTGTTACAACAGCATCCTTATTGCCACTCCCTTACAAGATTCATGATCAGCTCTTTGTGAATGAATCTTCAGTATTACAGCAATAACAGCACTGGCAAGTCTTGTGTTTTCAGATGCTGAATTGCCAAGCTATAAAGGATCATTTACTCCAGGGTATCCCACAACACCCATAACCAAATGGGGACTGTCAGCAACTCCACATATCCACAGAGGTTCCCATCAGCAGGAGTGTGATGGCACTACAGAGTAGTTGAACAAAGCAAGCCAGTTCATAAGCAACACTTGTCCTGTTTTGTTGCTGCCTTACCTGCTCAATAATCAACCTGTTTTCAGAAAATGAGGATGGTAGTGCCCTTTGTGATAGTGCTGTGTTGAGTAAATTTAGAGGAAAAAAAAACAGACAAGAAACTGAATTCTGCCAAATTGGTGTATTGGGTTTGCATTGCAAGGTTCTAGTATCAGGGTGGCTATAGAGGTGCTTCTCTGAGAAGCTGCCAAAAGCTTCCTCTGTGTTCAACAGAGCCAATGCCAGCCGGCTCCAAGATGGACTCACTGCTGGCCAAGGCCCTCAATCAGTGATTACAGTAATGACTCTGGGATAACACATTTAAGACAGAAAAAAAAAAAAAAAAGGTTATTGTGCAGAAGTAATTGTGGCCAGAGAAGAGAGGAGTGAGAATACGTGAAACCATTCTGCAGACTCCAAGGTCAGCTAGTGAAGAAGGAGAGGGAAGAGGGGTTGCAGGCACCAGAGCTGAGATTCCCCTGGAGCCCGTGGTGAAGCAGCTGTCCCCCTGCAGCTCAAGGGAGCAGATACCCACCTGCAGCCCATGAAGGAGGCCTATGCTGGAGCATAGCCCAAAAGGCTATGACCCTGTGAGAAACCTGCACTGGAGAGGGCTCCTGGCAGGGACCTACGGACCCACAGAGTGGAGCCCATGCTTGAACAGGTACACTGATAGTACTTCTGACCCTGTGAGGGACCCATGCTGGAGCAGCCTGTTCCTGAAGGACCGCACCGTGTGAAAGGGACCCACGTTGAAGCAGTTCGCGTACTGTAGTCTGCGGGAAGGACTCACATTGGAAGAGCCTGTGGAGGACTGTCTCCTCTGCAAGGGACCCCATGCTGGAGCAGAAACATGGGATGGACTGTAACCCCCTGGCACTGTGGCAAGGGAGGAGGTAGAGCACAGAAAGAAGGGAGGGGGCGTGTGTGTGGAGGTGTTCTTAAGATTTATTTTACTTCTCATTATCCTGCTCTGATTGATTGGTAATAAATTTAATAACGTCCCCAAGTCAAGTCTGTTTTGCTCCTGACAGTAATCAGTTTGTGATCTCTCCCTGTCCTTATCTAAACTCACGAGCCTTTTGTTATATTTTCTCTACCCTGTCCAGTTGAGGAGGAGAGTGATATAGTGTCTTTGGTGGCTACCTGGTGTCCAGCCAGAGTCAACCCACCACAATTGGTATGTTCATAAAGGATCTCTTCAAATGTACACAGCCTACACCAGCATGAAAAAAAAAATCTTACATTTGCTTCATCATTTAAAAGCAACAAAAGCAATGCATATCATATGCTGCCAGCTGTGTGCAAAAAGCAAAAAAACCCCAAAACAACCAAAACCAAATCAAGCCCCTACCCTTCCTACATGCCCAAGGAAACCAAGCCAAAATAAAGTAACAGCAAGTAAGAGAAAAATCTTATTTTCCAGTGATTTGCTTGTAGAAACTCTCTTCCTTTAGCCCATATTCAGATCTGTTTTATTACAGCCTTCAGACAGTAAAACTGAATTCAAGAAACTTCTTAGTAACTTAGTAGTTTGCCCACTAGACTGTAGTCAAAAATAGCTGCAACTGCTCCTCCCTCAACTTGAAAGGGGGAGTCACATCTCATCTCTGGGAACATCACTGAATCATCATTCTCTGAACTCACATGGTTATGACAACTAAGAGGCAACACAAGGCTCACAAACGTGGTCTCCAGGCACTAGGAACGGTAGCTTTAAACACTTCATCTCAAAATTGATAAGTTCTTCTTGGTTGAATCCTTGGTTCCTGTGCTTTTTATGTGAAATGGAGGCAGATTCAAATGATCATATGAATCACAGTTGGAAGAAAAAAAAAATCTGCACTTCATATTGAATAGAACACTTCTGTATTGTGCTGTAGTTTCAGCAGAGGAAGAGGGGAAAAAGCACAATGACAAAATGATGCATTGGGAATGTCACTTCATTTCTAATCCTTAAAAAAAAAAATTAAAAAAATAGTGCAACTTTTCTGAAAGTGGGGCTGTATAAAGAAGATGTGTTTCTGTGGCACTTTAGAAATCATTTTGGCCTACAAGTTAAAAACTTATCTTCTGTAACATGTATTGCAACATGCCCCCAAGACCACAGGCTTCCATAGATTTCTCAATTTTACTATTTAACTTCATTTTTATTTAGCTTATATGGAGCACCATTTTTCAAAATAAAATAAAATTTGCTTACAGGGGAAAGCACATTTTTCACTTCTGTATAAACCAGTGAAGTTGTAAAGAGTTTGTAAAAAAATATTCAAGCAGCTGTATGTGTTAGTACAAGTGTTCACAGAAGTCAGACTTAATCAGTGCACCACCTTAGAAAGGTAAATGTTACCTCATATAACCAACAAGTATTGGAAAAATTACTAAATCATTCATATATATTAATTTTTGAAGCTTTTTTCCTACTCTTTTCCTTCACTCCTTGCTAGAGATGGAAAACAGAAGTTCCTGATTTACAGTAAGGTTTTAGGTAAAGAAAAAAATAAGTAAAAGATGGGAAGAAAGAAAATGGGAAAATTAGGGCAACAATGTTTTGGGGCATCTACCAAACAAGGCAAGAAAAGAAAAGACACTTGAAAATGCCTCAAGTTCCTAGGGAGAAATGAAACATAGATTATTGTAATAAAGAACTGTGAGGTTATATACTGGAATCACAGCAGTAATAAGACACCGATTATATCAATATATAAAATTAAACCAATTCAGTTTTATATTTTTTTTTTTCCCATGGTGCTGCCACTGGAATATTTCAACAAATATCTGAACACTGGCAGGCACTGGAAAAGGTAAAGAAGAAAATGAAAATAAAAAATGCAAAACACCATCTGTGACTCACCTGGAGCAGCAACAGTGTGTGTACAGATGTGCTCAAGATAACTAAATTGTTTTTGACCAAACCCTCCCAACCCAACAGTTACATACAGTTGACTTCGTACTTTCATCAAGTATTATTAGGAAGCGCATATGGAACCTTATCAGTGAAAAATACATTTTTCCTATGTTTCAAATGAAATACAAACACTGGTGAGTGGCAAGTAATATGAGCTTGAACAGTAAATAGCACAGGAGTGCTACAACTTCCAGTATAGCTCTGAGAGTAACCTCTCATTAGTTAAGCCATGCATTCAAACGATGACTAAAATAACAAACAAAAATTTTTCACTTGTCACTGAAATGTCACTTATGCCTAAGATAAGAGAGGATGCATTATTCAATATCCATGAACTACTGTTACTTGCTCCAGCACACCTTTACAGTCATTCAAAAGAATTAAGAGGGAAATTTATTCTTAAAATGAAGGTTGAAAAATTGCACAGGAAATATTAACAAATATTTTATGACAAAATTGAGCAGTAGAAGTTATTACTAAACAGAAAACACCAGTTCAAAGTTCAATAAAACTTACATTCAGCCTCAGTTTCAGTCTGAATCGGTTTGTATTATTTTAAAATTGTCCACTTCAGGTCTTCTAATACATGAAGTTAGCGTATACCCAATTCTGTTACCTGACCAGGAATTGGCAGGAGTTGGATGACTATCCCAAAGTGCCTGATCATGGTGTGCAGCAAGTTTCGTAGACAAAGTATGCTTCAAAAAAAAAATCACATAAGCAAACATCTTGTTAACTGAGCTACTGTCACATCAGACAAATGGCATTTGACCACAACATAAAAAATTAAGGCCAACAAGCATATTGCAAATTCTCCTTCTGATTAAATAACAAATATTCACCTTTGAATAAATAATAAGAATTAATTTCTGTATTTTAACAGTCTCTCAATCTAAAGACTGTTTCAAATATGAGCTACAAGCAGGATTTGTGCATTTTTTCCCCTCAAAAAGGGTTAAAAATCCATTTAAAAAAATAAATCATAGCAGTACAATATAACAACATAGCAACATTGGTCCCTCTTACAAGTTCTACTGGTACCAGTTAGAATAACCTTTATCTAGAGTTAACGTGCCTGCAGCAGAAATACTTGCCTCCACATGAACACAGTGTGCCCTCTTAAAAGATCATGTAACCACTGTACAAGCCTGGCACGTGAAGATACATCTGTGCAATCCAAAATTGTGCTTACTGATTTTTTAACTTCACACTGCCATGACTACAGTATTTTTGTTTGTTTGCATTCATTATCAGAATAGCTACTAAAGCTAGTCCAACAGCCAGACTTGGAGGGCCACAAGGACTGAACTCCTGCGCAATTCCAGAAAGGAGTGGGGCAATTATACGTCCCACTGATGTCACAGACTGTCCAACACCTAGAAGTGTGCCACTGGCCTCATTCCCACCAATGGTCAATTCAAGATCAATGATACAAGTACGACCTATAGTAGTTGAAAAGGCTAAGAATGTGGAAGACAAAACAACCATCCATATGTTCAGTGCTGATGCATACAGGAGAATCAGCGTGCAGGTGAAAGTGCTGGAGTGCAACAGAATTCTGTAAGTGTTGTGCTGATAGAGCCTTGTTATTGGTCCGAGCAGACAACCAGCCAGGACTCCAAGTGCACTGCTATAGCTTGTTAAGTATCCAGAGAACAAGGGTTTCACCCCAAATCTCTCCTCCAAGGCCAGAGTAAAATTGCTATAGTACAGCAGTATAGCCACAGACATCAGAAACCGCACTAAAAATATATCCCACAAGTTAGAGCATGCAATCTCTTTAATCTTCTTCAGCACTGTTGCAACTTGGATCCATGGAGACTGGAAAACATTATTGTTTGTCACAACTCTACTAGCTTCTGATTTCAAGTGCAGGTCATGATTTGCTTTTGCCGAGAAACTATTTGTTCCCTTGTCTTGATGATGTTCCCGGTTGGCAGTGTTTTCTTCATTCCAGGGTAACATCCAGACAAGACCTGTGTAAATCAAGAAATCATTTTATTTTATTCAATTGCATCAACTTTACAGGAAAGACATTAGTTTGACCGTAACAATTCAAAAAAAGACTTCAACAATAATTTCACTTAAAAAATTGCAATCATTAAGGCTAGTGTTACTCACAGTATCAGTTCAATTTTTAATACAATGAAAGCAACAAAGGAAAACAATGAGATGCCACACTCATAGCATATGAACAAATCTAAAGCCAAAATTTTGAGTTCCAGTCTTGATCTTTAGGCACATCAAAAGTTCCTATTTGTGTCTGAATGTATTCTAAAATGAATATGCAAAACAAAGAAGCACCTAGAGGTTAACTGTTTCAAAATTCCCAAAATTCCTTCCACTCAGAGTAAAATTAAAAAAGTAGCAGTATCGGTACACAGAACATTTACGCCACAGCTGATGAACACACTATGAATTCAAGGTATGGCATAAAAACATGAAAGTACTGAATGAAGGGTGCAAAATGTGAGATATAACTTACCACCATTCAGAAGGAAGATAGAGGCGCAGATGAAGGATGTTTGATAAAAGCCACCTTCCAACTCTGCAAGGTAGCCACCAACCACAGGCCCCAGAATGAAGCCCACACTAGAGGCTGCATTGAAGCGTCCCATCACCAAAGGGCGGTCTCTCTCCGAAACCAAGTCAGAAAGCAGGGCTTTAGAGATAGACAGTGTGTGTTTGAAAATACCTGCAACACAGTATAAACAAAATAACAAGCATGTATTGTTCAAAAGATTAAAGATGACAGAAGCTATCAGAAATATCAGTGGTCAAAATCTGTATGATTTATATCTTTAAGACCCCATTAATCACAAATTCTTCAATGCCAGAGCCATGCAGCACACTGGGGCATGACCATAATCCTGACTGTTTAAGGATTTGGATTTAGGAATCAAAATTATTCTGGCACCTGTGTCAAAGAGTGCTCCTGCAGCCCTGATGAAAGAAGAACTAAGTCATGTGCTGAAGCACTCTAGGAATAAAAGAGCTGCTAAAACAGGAACTTTGATGGAGTAGAAATGTCTTGTCTGTTTATGGACATAACTGCGTACCAACCTGGCTGAATATGAAGAGTGCCAAGATTGTAACACACCAAGTTCATATGGGAAACTGGTGGGTGGCAAAAGAAGAGCACAGAAGGTTAAGCATACTGCAAGAATATTAACAATGCAATCTTTTATGTGGCTTTCCTCTGACCATGGCAATAGTGTCACAGTCACTGTGATGTTAGGATTAAAATCTACTATATCTACTACTCATCTAATCAAATTTCAACCAAGCAATTTATTAGCAAATTGTCTTAAATTTAGAAACAATATTAGGAGTTCTTAAATCAAAACTACAGGCCATAAAAGTGCCCTTTAGTAATAGCAATGCTTATTGTATCAGGATATATTCAGTAGGTGTTCAGCTATTTTAAAAACTGATACAAACCCTGGCACAAACTTCACTTCTGTGCTGCAAACATACATGCTTTTGTACAACATAAATGTTTGCTTGAGGCAGTGACCTCAAACTTCAGCCAAATTTTCTAGTATCATTTTGAGGTATATTTTCAACATAAAAAACCCACAACACACATATCATTCCATTCTCCATTGCAATTGCAGGCCAAGATTTCCAGCAGTCACCTGGTACATTGTGTACCTGCTATGACTAATTTTAAAACAGCCTCTTTCAAGATATTGCTGCACTCCTGTTCTCGTAAACTTCAGCCATTCAAGGCGGCATAAAAGTTGTGACAGTTGTTGAGTATAGATTTATCCTGGTTTCATCTGGATAGAGTTAATTTTCTTCTTGGATGAAGGATGAGAATAATGTTGATAACACTATGCTGTTTTAGTTGTTGCTTAGCAGTGATTACCTTAAGTCAAGGACTCTTCTGCCTCTCACCCCATCCCATCAGTGCATATGCTGGGGTGTACAAGAAGGTGGGAGGGGACACAGCCAGGACAGCTGACCCCACTGGCCAAAGGGAGATTACATACCATACGGTGTTATGCTCAGCATATAAATGAGGAGGAGAGCTCTGTGGGGGCCACTCCTGGGTATTGGTCAGTGAGTGGCGAGAAACTGCATTGTACCTCACTTGCTTTGTATATTCTAATTCTTTTTTATTATTATTACTATTTCTTTCCTTTTCTGACCTATTGAATTGTCTTTAATTCCACCTGTGAATTTTACTTTCTTAAATTCTGATTGTCTCCCACATCCCGCTGTGGGAAGGGGAGTGAGTAAGTAGCTTCGTGGAGTTTAGCTGCCTGGTGGCTTAAGTCACAACAACATTTCAAACTATTTTCAGGAAAAAGTCATGAGAATTCTTGATTTGTAGAGATTTTTCCATTACTAAGGTTCAGTTGGTGCTGCTGGGTGATGATGTAGCCATCCATATATGATTTTTCCTGTAGTAACTCTCAAGCTAAGACTACAGGAAATTTAAATTGTAAAATGCCAAGTGTTTACTCACCTACAGGGACTCTAGAAATGGCAAACAGCAACACTGTGGTGGATGTTCCAAGAAGGAAGTAACCCAGTGCACTGAGAAGAATACAAGCAAGCAAGGAATACTGTCTTCCTACTATATCACTCCAGCAGCCCTTTTACAAAGCAGGAAAGAAAGATTAGTTTTTTCTAACACTAAGCTATGTACAATGAACAATCAATACTTCTAAGTTAAACTGAGAAAAGAGATCAAAGGACTGTCAATGAAAGCTTAGTAAGTTTATTGCACAACATTCCTAAGTGCTCAAAATCTGGAAGTCCCCAGCAGAGTTCTGCCCTGTTGGCAGTGCACCTGTCGAAACTATGATTACGCTTAATGTTATGTATAGAGCTTTTTGAAAAACAGTTTCTCCCTTTTAAAAATAGTCCTGCAATAAACACCACAAAATATTAGCAGTAGGGGCCTTCTGAAAACCTTATCATGACCAACCACAAATATTTGTTTACATCGATGGCTGATGTGTACTAGACACTTGTTGAACATCCTAAAATGATCTCAGCTATGAGGCGTTTGCCATCTGAGCGTGTAGGTAAGAAGTAGCTATGCAAAGGGAAAACACAAAACTTGCATTTAGAATGCTTAAAAATCAGCATGATTTCAAAAAGGAAGTTGTTTTTTAAGAAAGTAGACAATGGTCTTGCAGTTCCAAGAAAATGCCACAAGGTTGGCAAATTATCCCAGATGGCCTGTGTAACAAACCCTGAAACAGTTATTTTCATGAGATGTTCAAAATCTACTCCCTTGAAAGCTAGAAAACTAGTACCAGGGTAATATTAGGATGTAAAAAAACCAACAGCTAACAGAAAACAAAACCAAACAAAGAGCAAAGATACAATGCATTAATTTAGACCATATGCTGAATTACCAGGCGCTGCTCACTAGGCAGGGAAAGCAAAGTAGATAACAGGCTTATGAAGGGCTGACTCACGAGACTGGTTTTGGGACAGGCTACTGCACTGAAGGCAACTGCTTTACCAGCACCAACGCTGAAGATAACCCTGTGTGACTGCGATGTGCTCAGTAATGTATCTGAGCCTAAAACTGCACTCTAATTTTTGTCTAAAAACTGTATTCTCTTAGGGTCTGAAAAATCTGGCAATTCACTATAAATGAAACAAACATTTTTCACACAAACTAAAAACTTGTTTCTATAATAAAAAATGCTTATAAGAGCACTTTATGCATTTTCAAAATGTCAAGAAACACCATTATTAGACTCATCCTTTTTCCCCCTACAATCCATAGAAATACCAGCATGCTATGGAATGCAGTGTTGGAACTCACCACAAATGTGCTGGAAAACAGTTGCATTACACCATAGAGGGATCCTAAACCAAATAAAATACCAGTGTTAAAAAATTAAATTTTTTTTTAATGAAAACTACATAAAATTTTAAATTATAAAAAATGAGAGAAATCCTGGGAATAATTTACTGGAAGAATGGGAAGAGGGAGCACGACAAACCAAAAGTGGAGTTTAGCACATAATCAAGGAAATAGTTTAAGGAATGACAAAACAAAAAAGTGCTGAAAACTTGTAAAACTACGTAAAGTAGAATAAAGTAGAATGATGTTGCTTTGAACGGTGTAATAAACAAAACAGATACAGGCATTTATAGTTGCTTTCTCAGAATTAGGAGAGAATTTCATTACTGGGAGGGACTAATTATTTTCCACTTGGCACTTCAACCAACTACAAGGCACGACAGATACCTTGAACAAACCACAGACCCTACTTTTTCATTTTGGAGACTAGGAATTTATCAGCAGTTAGAGACATAAAAGAATGAACAAAGAGAAGCAGAGAAAAATACCTGCCAGACTGTCTTATTTATAAGAATATAGCTTGAACCTCAGGTTTTTTTTAAGCTAAAAATCAAAGCAAACTGTTGAAATGAAGACATATTTCTAATTAATTGTTGCTTAAAATAATACTGTCAAGTCAGTGTAGAACCAGAATTATTTCATGAAAAGTGCTAAAATAGAAAAGCAATATAATAAAAAACTGAATAACAAGCCCATGTCAACCACACATAGCTATAAAGAATATCATACTTGTATCACTCCAAATCATAAACAGTACTATAAAATGTACTTTAAAGAACTTTAAACCCACAGAACTTATCACTTAATATTTTAAGATAAAATTCCCAATCTTCAGAATTTACTTGTAAACACTCCTTAAAGTGAATAAATATTTTGCCAAGACAGCTGCAAGGATTTTGGCCTTTGGAAAGCTTTGGAGAACCAGCTACAGAAGTACTGCTTGCAGAGTCTGTAAATAACAATAAAACTAGAAGCAACACCTCTAGCTCCCGAAAATGCTGAGCTGTGAATTCTTGGATGCTGGAAAAGCATCTGTACAAGTGTTACTGCAAGCCTTCCTTGTTCTTTCCAAAGCCTACTCTTTCCCAAGCATGTGCTTTTGGCCACTGTCAGTATGCAAGTCTATGGGTCTAACACAGTATTTCTGCCCTTACAGTTTTACTAGTAAAAGTAAGTTGTCCTTAACTTTTAACTGTGCTATTAGCAAGGAAGAATTATGTTACAATGTCCAACTTGCAGTAAATTGGACTTACTGCATAATCCAGGCCTTATCTTATTCTTTGGTAAATCAGTCAAGTACTACAACTCACCTATTATTCCAGCCACTGTATGACTTGCTCCTAGAGATTTGATGTGAAGATTCATTAAAGGAACAACCATGCTCACCCCAAATAAATCCTGAAAAGAAGGTAGGCAAAGTTTTAATAACTGATGGAAACCTGAATTAATAATAGTCAACATTTTAAAAAAAGAAAAGAAGTAAATTTCCTCCATATCAACACAAGGTTAAAAGAAAATTAATTTTTCACAGCCAACGTGGTATGCTGTAACCTCTGTAGTGCATCAAGTATGTACAAAACACATGAACTGAAAGATAAACATTGCCTTACACAGGAGTTAAACTTATGAAAACATCAGTCCTTTCCCTTCCTCCAGATATAATCCTTCTCAAGATACACACTTAAACATTAATATTTCTTTAATATATATATTAAACTTTACCCATTTAACAAGAAAAGTACTTGGTACCAGTATTTTAAATTCAAAGTTGTCTTTGATTTCAAACACTTAAAAATACTTTTTACTTGTGCAAAGAAAGTATATTTTGAAAAACTACAGCATTTCAACTCAACTGCAACAGGGAAGAAGTTATGACCTAAACTTACCTAAACCTTTGTTTATAGCTTAAATAATAGTGAAAAGACAGAAACATGAAAAAAAAATAAAAAAAGAAAAGCATGTGTGAAAAACATTTTGTAAGAGAAGGGAAAAGGACACTGCTCATACTGAAGAGTACAAGGATCTCCTGATCACTCCTTCTGCTTTTTTTCCTTTTGTTACGCTCACCATATTGACCTAATAGTTCTTCCACTATAAGTACAATCTGGCACAGCATCTAATGTCCCTTGGAGAGGATCTATTGGAGCAAGATCACCTTTCATCAGTGACTGTGTGAACTGAACTGGAGTACTCCAAAGCCTAACAGTAACAATGTGTATCACTAAATTCTCCCAGTCTGTCATTAATTTATCTTTTGATGCTTGAAATTGAGACTGACAAGGTTAGAATCATCATTAAATACATCAGCATTAACAAACAGAGTACATGACTTCCAATCAGCTGCAATAACACAATCTTAGGTGTCATCTGCAAACGCGAAAAGAGGTTCAATGACCTCATGCAGGTTATCAACAGAGACATTAAAAAGAACAAGTCTCAGAATATACCCTGGCAGTACTGGACTTGTCAAAAGTGTGCAGGTAAGATCCATAAGCAAGACCCATTAACCACCATCCTCTCATGGGTAGTTACTTCTCATTTCATGTATAATTTCTTATGTTGAATGACAGATACCCTGTATTTGCTTGGCTGCAGGAAGCTCCCATTACAAGCAAAAGCTCCATATTATATCACTACACCTCTAAAAGGACACTATTGATACCTGTGTGTGCTCCAGCTCGGTGTCAGCAAGGTATTACAGGGCTGGAGAACCAGAGTGTGTAAAAGTCAGTTAAGAAGCAAACCTTGTTCTAACACACCTTTTCCTGGAGTATTTGCTCCAGGACACAAACCAACTAGGCTGTTTCTACTGCCCAGCCTAAGGGTAAGCAAGACAGTACCTCGACGTTTCACAGTGCAAATTCGAACTCACTTTGTATTCACCTTCCAAGTAATCCCTTTTAATTTCAAACGGCACTTTCCTGGGTCTAGTGAATCAATACAGAATATGACCCATCTTTATACTCTCACAGGAAAGGACTTTTTTTTTTTTTTCCCCCCAGAAGAACCCATGTTTTAGTTTGTGGTGTGGTTTTTGTTTGTTTGTTTGCTTGTTTTTAATAAGTTTACATCAATCACGGGTATTTCACGGGGACCACCTCTCTTCTTAGCACAAGGCAAGACTCACCTTTAAGGGCGCCGCGCTATTCCACGGCACCCACAGGATAAAAATACGACCCGTGTACCAAACTGCACGGCTGTTCGCCCGGGTAACACAACACAGCCGCTACACACCACTATCGCTACAAACACCCCAACTCCCCGAGCAGCAGCTGCAGCGACATAACCCGGAACCCCCACAGCCTTCATCTGGAGCGGAGAGGACTCCCCTTCCCTCCCCTCCCGGGCCGCCCGGCCCCGGCCGCGCGGGAAGGCACCGCGGCCCTCCCGCCGCCTCTCCGCTCACCAGGAATCCCACGGCGTAGAGGCAGCGCACGAAGCGCCCGGACATCGCCGGGCACCCCGCGGCTCCCCGGGCTCCTCCATCCTCCTCCTCCTCCCGCTCCATGCGGGCGCGGCGGGCGCGGCGGCCGCGCCGGGCGTGCGCAGTGCCGGCGGCGCGGCGGAAGCGCGGGGGTGGCGGGGCAGGGTCCGGTGCTTTTGTTTGCGTTGATCACCGTGTCCTCCGAGTCTCCTTCATTTCAGGCGAAGAGGAGGAGGAGTAAAAAGATCCCCGCTGCCACCCCGCAGGCCTTTGCCCTTCCTGCCTCTTGCGTGTTTGTACAGCGGAGTTTCGCAGCCCGTCAGCTCGGGGCCTGAGGCCCCGAGGAAGGCAGGAGGAGCGAGGTGGAGCCGGCGGGCGGAATACGCCGCAGGAGCGCGGGCTGGATCCCCTGCGCCGTTCGCCAGGTCGCTGCAGAAAGATGACTTTTGAGCCTGTGCGCCTCCGAGCTTGCCTGCTCCGCGGGGAATATCCATGGGAAGAGTGGCCGTGTCCCACCGCCGCTGCTGGTGCTTGGCCCTCTCACGGACTCAGCCCGGCGCCTGCACCGAGTGTTTCTGGCAGCAGTGTTTTCCTGCCTGGTTGTATGGCTGGTGGTAGTGGTACTGCCCAGGGTAGAAAGGCATCCCTCTTTCTGCTTAGCACGCACACCACTGTGCTGTATCTTCATTAAAAGTCAGGGATAGCTGGAATTGTTGATGGCTGTTACGTTATAATGCATTTGCATTCAGAGAAGCAAACCACCATTCTTAAATTTCTCAGATGCACAGGTGGAAGCGTTTGTCACATGCAAAATACCTTTATGTTGGAGGCAGAAGTGTTCTTTCATATAGTTGCTTGGCCAGGGATCAGTGAAAGGGCTGCAGTTTTAAATACTTACAAAAAGAATGTACACGGGAGCAGGAGGTGCTGTATCTTGTTTTTAATTATCAGTAAGAAGAAACTTTTTCAAAATGTTGATGATTTTTAAAAGCTAGCACCAGTTTGTAAAGTTTGAGAGTGATTATTCCATAACTGACAATCGCATAACTTCTTCTTGTTTTCAGAAGAAATAAATATCACAGGGCTGAGGATCTTTGGCAGATTTAGATCACAAAAAAGGAGGGGGAAATGTGGTTTCCCTTATGGTTATGAAGAATTAAGCTGAAAAAAAACCCCCAAACCTGTACAGCAAGACGTATTTCTAGATATGCAGCTTATTTTTAAGATACCAAGGCAAAGCTTTAGACTAGTATATGCATAGGGACAAAGATGTTATCACTCAGTTGTTTAATGTCCTAGTGGCTGTGATGTTTTATAATGGGGTTAACCAATATATCCTATTAATTTATCTCTCTGAGGCCACTTTGAAGAAAAAATCCTCTCAGTGAGGTTTTTAAAATTCTGGATATAACATTAATGGATCTCACAGTTGCATACAATTCCTCTGAAATGGGCAAAATGGTGACAGGATACTGAAATATTAGAGCATCGTGGGAATTGCCACTACATTGTCTGCTCAATATTGCGCTAATTTTACCCTTACTCATTTTAACTCTGATAGAAGAAATGGAAAATGCTTGAAAATTTATCAGAAGAAGCTATTAAGGAGGTGAATGATTAAAAGATGTTGCAAAGATTTAGGTACTTTTCCTGGGGTCTAAGGCACATTGACTTTTGTGCAAACACTGAGCCCAAGTGAAATTTTTGAGCTTTTATGTAAATGTTAGTCTCTGCCATAAGTCTGAGAAAACAGTTAGCTATTTTGCATTCTTCTCACATTCTGAAGATCAGAATGATCAAATATAATGGGGACAAAATATTGCAGGCAGTAATATTGAATTCCGACCATGAAAACCCTTAGTTTGTGTGTTATTTCAAGTTATCTCTATGCAGAATGCCTTTTAAAGCGGAGAATAACCAAACTTTATGATGTTCCAATAACATTGTCAGTGCAAATTGTTCACAGAGAAAATATTTTTAGATGTCTCTTCCTTAAACAGACCTCTCACTGGTCTTGTCCTGTCAAACTTGGTCACGTCGTTAAAAGAACTTTGCATATTACATGCTTACTTTTGCGTAATTTGTAAGAAAAAGGCATTAATGTATAGTAACGTGGCAAGTATCTCTGTTGCCTGTGAACTGAAGGCAGATGAGCCCAGCTGCTTCAAAGTTTCCACTTATGTTCTGTCATTGCAATTACAAAATTCAAGATAAAGGTTCCCAAAATAAAGAAATCTTAAGATAAAGGTCCCTAAATGAAGTGTTTTCTTGACTGATAAGGGAGTTGACTAGCAATTAAAGGAATGAAATACAGTGAAGACCATTTATAAGAGTCTTAAAGAAAATAGAACCAGTCTGGTATCTTTGGGGGCGGATTGACTTAGTTTGTTGATTAAAATGATACTATCGATATAGTACACTTCTATTACTTTAAGGTGTTTGACTTGTTACTGAATGATTCTTAAAGGTAGTAGGGCAGTACATAGTCAGAAATGGCAAACAGCATGTGTTCAGAATTGTCCCATATGTCTCCAGAATGTTTGTGATTGGATAATCTTCCCTGAAGAAGGGGTATGTCTAGATGATCCTAATTAAAATGACCAATCCAAGGAAAGTATGCAGACACTACAGTCACTGCACAGCCTGAGTACTCAGCTTTCAAAGTATGCAAGTATCCTAAGTGTAAAAGCACAGCTAGAAACAAAGCATGATGCATGCTGAGGAGGTACTCCTCTCTGTTGTGACAGCCAGTGATTATGAGATGAACTTGGTAGTCACAGTACGTAGCCAGCGACTGTAAGTTTTTATTGCTATTCCCTGGCCCAAGAAGCATGTTCCCATCTTTTGATAAACAAAAGAACCGGAAGTAGAAAAGCAGGAAAACTTCATTGCATTTGTATCAGTTCTTCAGTCTGCAAACTAATACAACATTGTGCCTGCATCTCTTGGCCTAACTGAAGATCAATTTTGAATACATGGAAGAGGGTTTAAATTGAAAAAAAAAAAAAAAGAGAGAAAGAAAGAGAGACTCTAATGGCAGAAGGAATGTTTCTTACAGTGCTGGGCTGCCAGAGATCAAACTATCCTCAGCCTTAGTAGGCTGTTCTTGCCTCAGATTATGAATGGGGGAAAACTAGTCTGGGGAGAATGTCTGAGCTGCAGTTTGTTCATGAGAGGAAGGGGTGAGAGATCTGCAGCCTTTTACTGAAAATGTCTACTGTAGGCATTCGGTGTCACCTGCCAAGCTAGGGCTGAGGCAGTCTGCAGCTGCCCTCCCTCAGCCAACTCTGGCTGTGTGTGCTCCGAGCCATGACAAATGAAAGCACTGATAAAATCATATGAAATCTAACAATTTTTTTTTTTTTTTTAGAAAAAGATCCTTTAGTTCCTTCAATAGGGGAGAAAATTTTGAACCTTATAAATTCTTAAATAAAGTCTGTAAAATACTTTTGTAAGGCAGATCTAAGACAACTACAGCAATTTATTTCAGTAAAAGGAACATATTCTTGGATTGCTGCATTACCAGTGGATAAGGTTAGGATCCCCAAATGTACAATTTGTCATCAAATTTAGTGAATCTAACAATGACTTCCTTCATTCGGGTTTATTGCTTCAGATCATTAGGGTAACATTCAACAGTCATTTCAACTTTTCATATACAAATTGACCCCAGTAGAAAAAAGGACAATCCAGTGGTTCAGAACATTTTAAGAAGTACTTAAATGAACTTGAGTTTGGAATCTGTTAAGGATATTTAAAGTGTAATCTGTCTGAAAAGACCTGCAGATTTAAGGAATGTGGAAAGAAACCTTTTAATTGACACCACCCTCAAAGCTGTAAGTGCTGGTTTGTATGTCAGAGCAACTTAGAAAGTATTTATTAAAAAAACCCAAACCAACGTGTTAAAGGGAGGAATTATTTCAGGCATTGGGCCTAATTCTTCCCTGCTGGAGATTCCATGGCAGCATAACTAAGACCACATAGCTGTCTATATTTCTTTCAATTAATGTTTAACAGATGAATACGTCACGACTAGTTTAGATATTATTGATCCTGCTCTGGAGCAGAGGGTTGCCTAGATGACTCCTGTTGACTCCAGTCTATTTCCTGTTGTATTATGGTACCCTTGTATCACACACACATCCCCCCACACCCCCCACACACCTAGTCTATGATTTTAAAAATTTATTTATTTATTTTATCCTCAGAAGCTCTGTAAAAGCTGGAAGGGTACAGAAAATACCGGAGTCTGGTTCCTCAGACTTCCTGAATAAAATCCAAAAATATGTACCAAAAAGTATCTGCAGTAAACGGAAGGTGCTACAGCCTCAGAGTGAGATTCATAATAGCTCCTTTCTGTGGAAGGACCCATGTAGAACAGTAATAAAAATGATGAAGAAAGGTCTAGCTCTTAATTTCTGACTATTTCTGGGGTGCAGGTGGATAACTGCTTCCATAGAAAACTGCCTGGAATACCTCCTAAAATTAGGGAACTCATTTATTTCTATGAAAATTGCACATGGGATGTGTCATGGCTTTAAAACAGTGCAGGAGACATTAATGTGTTGGCCTGGATTCCCTATAATTGTAAAAATCATAAAAATTGAGAGCACTCACTGGGGTTGGTGATATGATAAAGGAACTCAGATACACCCTCTTGTACCACTGATGATTCTGGTTATCTTGCTTAACTTGCAAGGACATGAATTCATCACACCTTGAATCAGTATTTTTGGCACGATTAAAAAGAGTGCTTTCCCATATTTTTCCTATTGTATCCAATGTAGATTTAATATAGGATACAATGCAGAATGGAATATATGAAAGAGTGACTCACTCGTAGTCATATTAAATTTTTCTCTTCTGTGGCTGAATAAATCTGTGATTCTTTGTAGAGTGTCAAAGTCCTGAGGATAGAGAGAGTATGAAGCAGGGTCCAGATGGGATATACACCTGATGAACGCTGAGGGGATAGGGAGAGGGAACCCCAGAGCAAGAGGCTTTTCCCTTTACCTCTAGCTCTGGGGGGCAGAGTGCCCTCCCCCTGGCCCCCCACCCCGTGGCAGCTCATGGCCCCCAGAGAGACCACAGGCACCATCAGCCAGGCAGGAGAGAAGCAGGCAGAGAGAGCGACTTTATTGTTCGGGATAACTGTTTAAGTACCCTTTGGGGAGATCACAAAGTAACCAGTGGGGGTTCAGGTCTTGCTGACCAACCAATGATAACAAAGGGTTAAACAGCCAATAGGTAAGCTTACAGTTATCTCTCAGGACATTCCAACTTACAGTGAGTGATCTTGGGAAAGAGAAAGGTTACACAAAGGGTTACAGTCACCATCTTGGAAGCATGCTCACTTTAAACAATCATTACAACTTCAGCATACTTTTATATACCACTAGCATACTGCAATGTATACCCTGCAGCTTTGTTAACTGGAGTGCCTGCAGATGTGTAACAATAGATCCTGGATACATAAAAATGTGTAGATGTCATGCCTTATAAAGAAGATTTTTCTTGTTGGTTTATTAGAATTCCTGTTGAAGCTGTTGCTGGGATATGTGCTGCTTATGTCCACTATTTTCTTATTATATTCTTACCTATTTTCTTAGTATAGCTCATGCAAAATGAATGACCTGTCTTCAGAATGGCTTGATTTCATCCATTTCTAGGGGACTTCAGCACAATCTATACTCAGGTTCTACATGAGTCAAGCATGTACCCTTGCTGCAAAGCAGGTGGATGTTACATTGGTCTGCATTAGGCAAAGCATTGCCAGCAAGTCGAGGAAGGTGATCCTTTCTTTCTGTTCACCACTAGTGAGGTCACACTTGAAGTGTTGGCTACAGTTCTGGGCTTCCCAGTACAAGAGACATGAACATACTGCAGAGAGTGAAATGAAGAACTAGAGTGATAAAAGGACTGGAACATCTTTCCTATGAGGAAAAGCTGAGAGAGCTGGAATTGTTCTGCCTGGAGAAGAGAAGGCTTAGGGGGATTTTTATATGAATACCTGAAGGGAGGGTATAAAGAAGATGGAGCCAGGCTCTTTTCAGTGATGCCCAGTGACAGGACCAGAGACAGTGGGCACAAAGGGAAACACAGGAGGGTCCCTCTGAACATCAGGAAACACTTTTTTACTGTGAAGGTGACCAAGCACTGACTTATGTTGCCCAAGGCGGTTTCTAGAGTTTCCAAGCTTGGAGATATTCAAGAGCTACATGGTCCTGGGAAACCAGGTGGTCCTGCTTGAGCAGGGAAGCTGGACAAGATGACCTCCAGAGGTCCCTTTGAACCTCAATAATTCTGTGATTCTGTGATTTGTTGTCTGATTTACTATAGTATTAAGATTTAAGTGGTCGTATCTCAAATTGGTTTTTCCAGACCTTCTCTTAGTCAATGAGCAAAACAAAACAAATAACAAGAAAAGTAATTGTGCTTTTAGGACACAATTCCTTGCACATTGAAGTAGTCATCCAAAAATAGGTCAGATGGACTGTGCTATAAAAGTGGTGATGTGACTGTAGAGGAAACCTGAGGTGACCAGCTTAGTTGGAGACAGCCTCCTCACAGCTGTCTAGTGTTAGGTAAGATGAATCCCCACGAGAGAATTAGTGGACAAGGTGTACTATATTCTGTATGTCTGCCCTTTGCTGACAATGGATCATGTAGATGCAATAGATAACGTACTGCCCAGCTGGGGAAGATGGACAGAATGAGGATTGGTATCAGTGGCTGAGATACTCCCGTTGCTGTTCAGAATGCTTTCCTTCAACAGGAAGGACTGTTACTTTCTGTAAATGGACATTGAGGTCTCGGAAGGACTCAGCTCTCTGAGGCAGCTGCTGAAATTGTTTCTTGGTGTTCAGTAAGACATGCAGCCAGTTCTAAAAGGCTGTTTTTAGATCATGGACATATCTGCCAGCACAGATAAGGAGCTGCCTGCCAATTCCAAACATACGCACACGACATTTACTCAATTACGCACAAACATAAACAAGCAAATAAACAACCTTCCCTTCCCATAAACTAATCAAGCTTTTTTCCCCCTTCAGATGCAAAAGGAAGAAAGACACAGCCTGCTATTGTTTTGGTTTCATGTTTGGGTTTTTTTGTTTTGTTTTGTTTTTTTTTCTTTCTGTTTTTAAATACAAGGAGGGGCTCAGACACTATACTGAAGCTGGAACTATTTAGATACATAAATAAAATATGCAGATTCAGGAGTTAATTTAGCTCTATCTTCTGGTGAATAAGCAGAAATAAAATCACAAAACTTTTGCCAGCTTTGTTAAATGAGATTGGAATCCATCCATTATGTTGGGGCCTTCAATCTTCACTCTATAAATCAACAAAATCAATGAATGTTGGGCTTAATTGGCCAAACTGATTGTTTATTAAAACTAATTTAATTACTTCATTGTCATTATAGTAGGGATAAATTTGGCTAAGTCGTTTTGGTTTAAAATGGCAGTATTTCTGTAGAAATTTAGGAATTCTGGAAAGATTTGGGGAATGACCTTGTTTAAGATTCAGAATAATGATTGTTTTGGCTTGATAACCCTGGCCCTATTTTCTCTGCCTTAAAACTTTCTCTCTTCTATTGAGAAATCTTCAGAATTTAATTTAATTAAAGAAAAAGTGCCCTGAGACTTTCTGTGAATATTCAAGTAGTGGATAACATGAATTTTTAAGCTGACATAACAAGTCTTAACATGGCTTCTGATTCATTCCTGACATAGCCGGGCATAATACTGGCAATGTTAGAGTATTTGGAAGATAACACTGCCAGAGAATGTGCCATAAATATAAAAGAGAATAAGTAAATTAGATCCTCTCAGGATGAACACGCTAAACTGAGACCAGAGTGCATGTACAGTATATTAAAAATAAATACTTGCACTGCACAGGCAGTAATTCAGCTGTCATTTGAATTCAGTGAAACTTTTCATGCAAAGTGATTTCAGTGAAGTTACTCTCGTGTAGAAATGGGTTCACATAGTTACTGGCTTTTCTGACCTGAAGCCAGGTAAATGCAGTATGACTGGAACCACCTGTTTGAGGGTTTTTTTTTTATTAATTGTGGTTCAGTGACTGCGTCAGGTGGCTGGAGTTCTCCTTTTACTTCTGTTGTAACATTGAAAAAGTAATTTCAGCGTTGTGAATTTATTTAGGATGAGCTAAATGGCATTATGTTAAACAGTGCATTGGAATTAATTTTTTAATGGATATCATGAAGAACTTTTTATTGGGGATTGGTTTTATGTTGTGACTGTTTACATCTCTGGACTTCACAGAATCAAATTCTCGAACTTTGGGCCAATGCTTTATAAGGGTACCCATACAACAGCAAAATGGTTGAGAACTCCAGTTCACTGAGTGGGCTTCAGTTCCAGATAAAGACCTGTGCATTCAGATATCTCTGTGTAAAATACAGATCTTTGTTGCCATTAGAGCTGATGGAGGTCCAGCTAAAACACTCAGCAGTGCCTCCAGAATGACCTGACAAGCTAATGGAGAGTGGCTTAACCATCTAAACAGAAGTAACTAGGATCACTTTTAATTGATGTGAACCTGGACTGTAGTTGTTATTCAAGAAAAGTGTTGGTCTCCTCTAAGTCCCTTGTCATACCTGCCTTTGACATCCTGAAGCATTTGTGGGAAATGACAGTAAGGCAACTGTATCCCTCTTTCTAGACACGATTCCCTCACCGTCATGTAGAGTCCTAGTGTCATTCAAGGTGAAAGAGGGTACAGAAGACCCATGTGTGGGGCTGGCATATATTTTAAAACAGGGAGGGAAATATGCCCTTCTGAATTGGCATCTGAGAGCCAGCAGGACACTGTAGAAACTGGCTAAAGCAAGGTGTCTGCCTGAGTGATCGAACTGAGCTCTGTGAGTCTAATCTGGGTTGTGATGAACAGACCTCTGGCTCAGCTGGGTGTGATTGCTATTGATTATAATGGAAAGACATGTAGCTCACGTGAAATTGTCTAAATTTGGGCATGTTATTGCTGATCTGATCCCCCCCCCCGACTTCGGACAGAATAGAATAGAATAGAATAGAATAGAATTAGAATAGAATAGAATAGAATAGAATAGAATAGAATAGAATAGAATAGAATAGAATAGAATAGAATAGAATAGA
>JAYRBT010000001.1:88017368-88121228 GCA_036023395.1 Myiotriccus ornatus
ACACTGTAACTCACCTAAAAAATCCAATGCGCAGGCTGGAAGGTGTAAAGACCTTCCCTGGTTCTTCGTTCGCGAAGCCTGGCCATTATTATTATTTATTAAAGTTATTGAAAAAAAATGTTAGTACTAAGGGATAGTAAACGGTGTTAAATGACACTGAGAAAGGTCTTGCAAGGTTTACTGTGTTGCCAGGTGTGTCTCTTGTGGTGCTGCTGAGATCTGTGATCTCATTTACAGTTGTTTATCTGCAGAGAGGATGTTCCCGATTGGAGCAGTTCAGGTGTTTCACCTTTCATGTATTTTATATTGGATGGCAGTACTCTTGTCAAAAGCATTTTGATATCTCTTACATTAAATAGAGAGGAAAAAAGAAAATATTCTAAAATACAATCCACAGTCAGATCACAATATTGTTCCTTTTGGAATGTGAGCTTGTGGATGATAATTCAAGGCAACTTTTCTAAGTAATTTTGCCTATCCTTAGTAATATTTATGTGGCACTGTAGCCACACATCCTTCAAAAGTTTTTTCATCTTTGTAGTGCTTAATAATTTGTATTGATATTAAATTCAATATTAAGTGTCTGGGTTGTTTTTTTTTTTGATAGGCCACAGAAAATATATGGACTGATGGCTGAGTTTGAAAACACTTGAAGCCACCAAGGGCAATAAAATACCTGATACAGTTTCACGAGGCTTACATTAGCATCTGCAATAGTAGAAGGGTGTTGCTTTGTGTCTTTCTCTGTCCTGTTTCTGAATAACCATTATGGAACTTCAGCGGTGAGCATGACTGCTACACAAGAAGCGTGTGTTGTAGGTGAAACACCTCTGTAACTTTTTCAAACATATTGTTGCTTCTCTTTCCTATCATGCACCAGTAACATTTTAAAATATGAACCTGCGACTTCAGTTTGTAACCAGTTCTGGAATCTACTATACTAAAAAAGGAAGCTTTTGATGATTTCCAACCATTTCTCCAAAATTTGGTCCCGAGCTCAAACCCAGATACTTCTTCTAGTTTTCAAATAATGCAGAAGTCTCTGGAGCGACCTAAATTAGTATCCTTAGAGAGAAAAGAAAGTAGCAAGGGAAAACTACAGGTCAGGCAATTTTTGAGGAAAATATTGCAACCGTAATGTTCCCATGCAGGTGCAATGGTACAAAGCTCAAAAAAAAGCATATCGTGTGTATTGCTGTTTTCTCCTAATTTTTTTAAAATTATTTTTATTATTATTTGTAGGCCTGTGTGTCATTTCCAAGGCAAATGTTGTACTCAACAAAGGGGCAGGTCACCAAGACAAGTTACAAAACCTTTTGTTTAGCACTCTTGCATTACAGAACAGTGGTATATAAGATTTCAAACTCTGTAAATATGCTTACTTTGGACTCTGCAATAGTGCTTGTGATTTATTTCTTCTGTTGTAGGAAATACTTGGAATAATTCATGTAATTGAGGTAGGTGACTCTAACATATCTGTGAAGTACCTGGAAGAGACAGGGGTAATCCTTGTCATCTGGACCAGAAGATGGGCTATCCTATGAAGTATCACAGTGTGACTTGAAATGGTGCAAACTTGTATTAACACTTTTTATAGGTCCACTGAACCATTATTTCTTGAAACAGACTGTTTGGATCGTGGTGTCAGCCTCTTTATGGGACATAAAGAAGCATAATTCAAAGCAGCATCTTCTGTTGCATTTTATCTGTCAGGGTTCACCTCAATCTCAGAGCAGCAAAGTCTTTGACTTGAAGAGTAATTTCATTCTTAGGAAGGTTTAATTTCAACCACTTCTTTTGTGTTTGTCTATAGATGCCAGCTAAGCGAAATGGCAGCAGTAGGCCTGACTCGTAATTTTGAATGATTAGCCCTTTAGGAAGTGATCTTCCCATCTAGGCAGAGAAGATGAGAAATTTGATCTGAGCAAAAATGATCAGAGTATAAAATAAGTGAAGCCATCTTCGCAGAAAAATGGTTGCTTTTTAACTCCCTTATAAAAGGAAAAGTCTAAATCCTTGTAGGGTGTTTCTTCAGACCTGTGCCACAAATTATTCAAATGACTTACTGCCTTTCAAGTTAGAGGAGGCTGTTTTTCGCTTGAAAAGTCACAGATTTTTGAACAGACTTTGTGCAGGTCAACTACACTGTATTTTTTAATTGATGGTTAATGACAGAATTTGCTTGATAAGCAAGTATTAGGAGAATCAGAATTTATGCATGATTCTCTAGAGTAAATAATTATATCTAGAGAAATGGAATGGAAGCTTCTCTCAAGTGATAGCTAGGCCAAATCAGTATTTCACATATAGTGCATAAAATAGTTACACAGCAGAAAAATAGCTTTTCTCTTGTATAGTTTCAGGGAGGTTTAAACAAATTTTCATCAGTTACATTTGTACTCCTTTTGTGCTCTGTTTCTAAGAACGTTTGAGTATCAAATCAAGCTTTTCTCATGAAATTTCACTGAAAGCAAACTTCAAAGCTTCCTGTATGAAGAGCAGATAATGAAACTGGATGCTGATTTTGTAATGCTGGAGAATCTTGTGTCCTCATCCATTCAGAAAATAGAAACACTGCTGTGTGACTTACGTGACTGACCATAATAATATCAAAGAAAGCTTTTTCAAGGTCCATTTTGGGCAATGTGTCCTATTATATAGCATGACTTTGAAGTACCTTGGGCTATCCATGTAAAAGAGTTGGGTGGTTATAGACTGATTTAGTGATATTAGGCTTTAAACGAGGAGGTAATGTCCCATGGACTTGGGGACTGCAGTGAAGCTTATCAAAGTAGCCCCATGAGTAAAATAATATGAAATTGCTTCAGAAACCCAAGACTGAAGGACTTGAGAGATTTACCTTTCTAGGTCTCCACTCACTGTCTATTTGCATTAAGTGAATCATTTAACTATGTGTTTAACTTTAAACAGGTGCCTAAACCCCCATAAGAGGTAGAGTACTTAAAGTAAAATGCACACTTAACTGCTTTGCTGAGCCATAGCCTTATTTCTTACCTACTATTCCCATAGTTTTTTGTTTATATGGAGTGAAAACTTGTACTGGATATGAACCAAAACACAATTTTAACCCTTCTGCTAGCTACTTTCAGACACATTCCTCCTTTATATGCCCAAATCTGCTGTGGCATCAGTGTGGCGGAAAATTATGTCTCTGAATGTTTGTCTGGATTGAAAAGGATGCTATTTGAAAAGTATGGCTAATGTAATGTGGCAAACGTGATCTAGCTAATACATTTACAAGGATGATGGTGAATACTTTAACAAGAGTTATGCTGGTCAAGTTAAAAACTGTAGACTTCTGGAACACATTAGTGGGAAACGTGAGCTTCTAATATCTAGTGTACCTTCACATTTCAGATGAGAGCAAACCCAAATTATTCCAGAATAGCTGTCTTTAACAAGCTGTATGAATTCAAAACTTTCAGGATATAAACCAGTATAATAGTTGCTTGGTTGTGTTTTGCCATAACAGTAAGTAGGTGCTGTCAGATGATAAGTGGCAGTTTCTTTTGTGATTCACTTTTCCTGACTTGCCAGCTGGCTTATATACTTTCCCTCAGTTGGGTGGAAATGTTTTTCACTGACTGAATTGTCAGTGCTTCAAGATTTTCAGATCTGACGATGAAGATCTTTACAACTCGTAATTTTACTAATGGGTTGTGTTAATGTACCAATTTTTAAATTCATGGGAGAAATTTATGTCACTCTTGTAGCATTTGTAAAATGATGACTTTGTTAAATGGATGTGCAATTAACCAGCTAAAAACTAATTGTTAGAAAGACTCTTTTGGCCAGAGTATGTCACAAAACTCTCAGCTCATTTATCACCAGCTGCATTCATTAATTCAGCACTTCTTGGCACTGTCTAACAGGGGCTTCTGAAACATAACATTTTAAATCTAATAAAATACAAAGATATTTAGAGCAGAAATAGGCTGGTTTAAAACACATGACTGTTTTTCAGAAACCCTGTTTACATTTCTCAGTTTCTCCCTGCTCCGGCTTTAGGTTTCTGTCTACTGAATATGACTATACATAAGGAGTATTATCCAGTTGTAAATTGTAGAGGACTTACGGATTGTCATTGGTGATATAGTCTGAGCACTAAGAATGTCAAGATGTTGCAGCTCTCTGCTTTTCCCAGAAAATTTTGGTAAAATCATATCAGTCCAATCATTTATCCCAAAGAATCACTGTTACAGCTTTGGTGTACCATTTTTGAAAGAGTGTAAATTTGGTCAAGTTGCTATCTTACAAGATACTGTTAAATAATCATCAGATGGATTTCCTTCATGGTAACTTGTAACCTATTTTCCACGATCATAAGATAAGGACTGGCATTCAAACCTAATTTGGGCGACATGATATATAACGATATGCAAAATAGAATTAATGTTTCATTTGTTAACAAAGCAAGTGATAAGAGAAGGGGAAAAGAAAAATCATTGTTAGCCAATTCAGATAAATTCTAAAAAGCATTGTAATTTTTTTTCCTTCTCCTTTTCTCCAGTTTACCGAGGTTTCTGGACAGTTCTTATGCTCCTGGGAGTGCTCACTATTGTGATGGCTAGTTTCTTCATCATCTGTGCAGCTCCTTTTGCCAGTCACATTCTATACAAAGCAGGAGGAGGCTTTTTCATCATTGCTGGTGGGTATACTGTTTGCTCAGTCAATTAAAGAATAGAAAGGATGAGTTATTTCTTCCATTTTCCTTGATCAAAAATCATATTAATCATGGTTAAAAGAAAGAAAAAGCATATGCTTCTGTTCTTTGGCTTGTGGAGAGCCCGCCTCGGAGACAATTCTTTCCACAGTTATTTAGTCATTAAGCTATTCTAAAAGCTATTTTTGGGTTAAAATTAAAAAAAAAAAATCAAGGACAAATCATGAAATTACATTGCAATTTTAGTCTACTTTTTCTAATCAAGAAAAGAAAAACATATTTAGGGATGTTGCCTCATAGGATTCTCAAGGGCTTTAGCTAAAGAAAGGGGTTTGTCTTTTATCCATGATGCAAAAGATGATTACAGTGGACTCTGAAGGAGTGGGGGACAGAGCACATTCACATGACCAATATAGGAGAAATGTTTTGGATGTGATACGAGTAAATAAAATGCTTGTCATCTTGTAAGTCATTGACAATAAAATAGTTTTCATATGAGTAATTAGGAGCTCTAAACCTCTCTGAATGAAAGATAATAAGTAAGTGAATTCTCTCCTTCCTCATAACCCACATGTACTGTGGAGGATGCACTCTCCCAGGATTCGGCTGATATGGGCAGCTCTCTGGCATGCTTTTGGTTAACCTTGAAAAGTCTGTGAAGAGGTCACACTGGTGTGTAAGATATAGTTGTATTGGATGTAAATGATAGTACGTGCTCCATCAGTGTTCTTCTTTGTTTAAAGCCTGGTGAAAGGCAGCCCTGTGATAACATATTATGTTACAGGGTAGAGCCACCTGTATCAGGACCAAAAGGCTTGAGCTCTCTTTCTGCTTCTCTTACTGACCTGCTGACCTTGCTTACCCACTGCACCTCACAGCTCTTCATACACAGCTAGTGATCATTATTCCTTTCTAAGGGACTCTTGGTGAAGTGTGGGAAGTATTTTATAATATTTTAGCTGAAGAAAATCCTGCATACTTGCATTTGATCCCTTGAGAATTACTCCTCCATGCTTTTAAAAGACATACAAAAAGTATTCATAGTCTGATGGAAATCCTAAGATATTTCAATGCATTTTGTCACTAATTTGCAGGGCAAGAGCCTGTGTGAGTCCTGCTCTTTCTCTGCATTTGTAATGCACAAAAAACCTCAGCTGTCACTAGAAAGTAGCAGAGGCTGTTTGAGAGGGAAAGGGCACTTGAAAGATGTTCTGATGGGCAGAGGTGCAAAGCGATGTGTGCGTTCAACCCTGGGTCAGTTAATCTGCCCTCATTTAGGTAGGGGAAAGTTAGATCCACAAGTCTGCAGTAGCCTCCCTCTGCTTTCCTGCTAGGCTTGCAAGAGGCAATAACATTCATTGGCATTAAAAATAGCAGGTGTGTAAGAAGTGCCCCCAGCTGGGGATTCATTTCATACTGAAAGAGGGGCCTAATTGGATCAGATGAATGCCCTGCGGAGGAACCCTTACACCCCTCTTCCCTTTACTGAGGGAATCTGGAGAGACTATTTCTTTAGGTGTGTGAAGTTAAGTGAGCTTTATTACCCCAGTATGTGACCTTGGGTCTGTGTCTTTGCCCCTCACCCTTTGTCCCTGGGGAGCAGATGTTCTTCAAGGGAAATCCTGATTTTTTTACTCTCTCTCTATGTAGTATCTTTCAACTTCAGGACTGTTCTCAATCAGGGCTTCAGAGAAGAGCTATATTATTTTTACTGTTACCATTACCATTTCCATTGCAGTTGTTGAAAAGCAAAAGTCTTTAGCAAAATCCTGCTATGATTTGGTAAAAACTACTGGTGGCAGCAGAATACAGGACCCATTCAACTTGCTCTAGGACTTATCGCTTGGGTAGGGGCACATGGTTCCCAACCAAGATCTTCTGCACCTACTCCCAGTCCCACCAGTAGGGCACAACTGCTTGGGGAAGATACTAACTGTAAATATCGTTATCCTATCCAACACTTCAGATCACCCACAAAAACACTACAAAGAAGTTTGTTGCTTTCATCTCTTCTCACAGATACCACCCATAGCCAAGGAGAGAGTTTATTTATACCATGAATTAAAAATCATGCTTGTGGGTGTGACCATACTGACATAAGAAGTCCTTATAAATAATTGGCATTTTCATTAGTTAAAGCTATGTCCTGTGGGATGTTTTGGGCAACAACTTACTTTCCTGGGGTGTTACTGATCAACGGCCCATCATGTGAAATGGAGAGTAAGAGGGATTCTCAGACCCGAAGGTATGACAGCATGAAATTGCTGTCTCTCTCTCCCAATAAAAATTCCTCACAATAAGAGGAATAGTTAATATCTTAAATATGGGGACAGAGCAAGATAAGGTAGAATAGGATGCAGAAGAGTGTTTTAGCCTGCCTCTAGAAGTCAGCACGGTGTGCTCTATTGTGTCCCTGCTGCCCTGACCCCTTCCTCTACCCATCTCCTTCAGGACTAGAGAGCCTGTTTGTTTACTGCCTGCCAAAGAAAAACAGGGTATGGTAGGAGAAAGTGATGAGAAGTGGTGCATATTTACCACTCACACAAACGTGATGAGGATGCAGCCAGGGTATGCATCTACTTAAAGACAGACTTAGTGGCAAAATGAAAAGATGTAATGTGACTTAGATTATAGGTGAAGTTAGAGTTCTTCTAAGACAGAAACCAGCAGATTGATTTGAAGAAAAAAAGGAATTGTATACATTGTTTTGAAAGAGCCTGGATGCTGTCTTACCACAAAGTTCAAGCATCTGTTATACTGGAGAAAATAATCTTCTGAGAATGAAATTAGACAAGATGGTTGTTCTGTGGAAGTTAGGAAGATGATAGGAAGATTATTCATTTTCCTACTTACATATCTTTAAAAAAAGGTAGATGAAATAAATTTAATACCTGTTATTGGACTGAAATATCTTTATCCTTCTTCAGCCTTAACTGATGACTTAGTCAGCAGATAAAAGCTCTGCCTCAACTGAAGAGTACTTGTAGCATGGCCTGCTGTGATGCCTTAGGGTTCTGGAAACAGCTGAAGATATTATTGGGAATGAGATTCACGCCAACTGTTCAGCCATCTGAAAGCTGTTTTATATGAACCAACTGCTTAAATTTCTATTGTCAAAAGTAAGAAAAACTCAGAGGGACACCTCACCTTATCTGTCATAAGGCAGATGGACTTGCTGTTTAGAGGAACCTAAGAAGCCTAAACAGAGATCCAGAGTGACACAAATAAATTTAGGTTGGAAAGGACCTCTTGTGGCAGTCAAGTCTGACCTCACATTTACAGCAGGACTGGTTTCAAAGTTAGATCAGGCAGCTCAGAGCCTTATCCAGTCAAGATTTTAAAATCTTCAGTAACTGATGTTCCACAGCATCTTTGGGCACTTGTCACAGCTTCATTGTGAAAAATGTTTTTTCCCTGTTTTCACCTGAAATTGTCCTTGATGCAGTTTGTGACCATTGTGTCTCATCCTTTCAAGTCTGCAAGTCTCTGAAAAGTCTGTCCCCATCCTCTCTATAACTTTATTTAGAAAGATGAAGACTGGGTTCTTCTCTAGACTAAAATTCCCCATTTCACTCAGCCTCTTCTTGTTCTCCATCCCCCTAACCATTCTGAAAGTCATCACCTCAGTTTATCAGTACGTTTCCTTCACCAGGGGTCCCCAAACTGGACATAGTTTTCCATATACGATATCACAACTGTTGAATAAAGGGAAATAATAGTATTTTCAAACCTGATGATGGTGTTTTGGCTAATGTGGCTCTGTATGAGGTTAATTTTTATTTCTGTCAGACCTCACTGAATTCTTGCACACTGAGAGGGAGCATTTTTTTCCTTTAAGAAAGCTGCCTGTGAGGAGCAACTGGTTCTTCTGGGCAATCTTTGCCCTTCAGGACAGTCTCTCTTGGAATCCTACCAGTTCCCTGCACAGACTAAAGTCTCTTCTCTTAAATTTTGGGTCTTTAATCTCTTACTCACCTTCCACGTTCTTCCTAGGACACTAAATTTTGCCATTCCTTGGCCATTATAACCACAACTAACACCATCTATCATCTTCCCGACCCATTTTTTCTTATTTATGAGTAGCAGATCCAGCAAAGCACTTCCATTTAGTTGGTCTGTTCCACAGCTCTTTCAAAAAGTTTTCCTTGATGCAGTCTAGCTACTTACCTCCTGGATTGCTTGCTCTCTGCAATGCTTCTCTTCTAGAAGGTTTTGGGGTGGCCGTGTCCCTCATGAGAACCAGAACTCATAATTATTTTTCCAGTCCACTTTATCTTCTTCATTAGGTGGCCTGTAGCAGATGCTCACCATGACAGCACCCTTTTATCCAACCTGTTAATCTCAACCCATAAGCTCCTCTTACTTAGAAGATCCCGATCCATTCAAGATGTTTATTTCTACAGACTGCAGCCATCCCACCCAATTTTAAACGTTCATTTCTCAGAGAGGGTCCTGTAGTCACAGAAGCCAAAGCCCTGCTTGTGACACTAGCTACAAAGCTAGGAGCTGATACACAGTGTATAGCAACTTTTGTATAGCTTTTGCCCTTTGGGCAGTAGGTTTGAAAGCATCATCACCTGGGTCCTGGGCCCTTACCTCTTCCCCTCAAAGCCCTGTAATTGCCCACTGAGGTGACAGCATCACTGGTGCCCAGGTGGATGAACTGCAAAGAGCTCAAAGAACCTTGGAAGCTTCTTCACAGTGTTGTCTACCTGGGGTCCAGGAAAACAGCAAACCTGCCCACAGAGCAGTTCTCATGTCTGACCTGTGGAAGGGTCACACACCTGCCCTTTCCTGATCCTGATCTTTAAGAAAGGCTGCTCACTTCTCTTATGAGTGGTGTAGACAAGCTATGACAAATGGAGCAGAACACGAAATTATTTGGTGCAGCTTTTCTTATTAATCTTTGTAACCTTATAAACCACTTGAGGCTGCAGGTGAAACTACAGCTGCTATACCTGTGGGGAAAGAGTGCATATCAGTTCAATGATACCACAGTCTGACTCGAGTTCTGCCTTTGAAGCCTCACCTTCATGTCTACAACATCAGAGACTGGTCCAAGAGCAACTACAGTACTGCAAAGTGCAAGAAGCCTCATAGTTGCTTCAAAACTCATAGGAAAAGATGGGAAAGTGGTCATAAAATAATCACTTACAGCAGCCTTCAATAAAGTCTGTAATTCTTGCATCTCTTTCTGCCTGTGTGGTGGTAAAAACTGTCCTATCATACTGATGTCAACAAGCAATATTCCAGGATGTGCACAGAGCATTACAGAATCACACCCTGGTGAAGAAGCAAGATTAGAAGTATAAGTATGACTTCTGCTTCCAGCCAAAAGAGTGAAAAAAAGCTGATACTTTAATTGTATATCCTAGATGAGGACAAAAATCTGTCTTCAGAGACATATGCCAACTCCTGTAACTTTTACATGGGATTCTGTGCATGTACTTCGGTGTGGAATGTCAACTAGTCTTTTTAAATAAAGATCACAAAAGGCCAAGGTAGGTGGTAGAATCTGAAATAAGGACAAGAACAGAAAAATGCAGTTGAAAAAAAAAATACATACATAGACACACACATACAAGTTTTCCTCAAGTGAGATAAAGAGTTCTAAACTTCTAGGCACAAGTAAAAAGCTCACATCATTCTTTCCAGCACCTGTTGTCTTCTTGTCTGCATAGTAAAAGATTCATGCCATAAACAGCCATTCATCATTGACAAGTGAAAGGCATTTCTACGTGGGAAGAATCAGTACCAAAGGCCAGCAAACTGCTTCTTGAATTCACAGACATTTCTAAAGGTTCTGTATTCTTTCTCCTTAACAATATGCACAAGTATTTGTTTGAAAGAAATTCAAAAGAATGAATGCAAAAGACAGAAAAGTGTGACCTCAGAGAAGTCCCATGTCTTATCACACTGCACAGAGCTGTGTATCAAACATGTGTTTATTAAAAAAAAAAAAAAGCAAAAGCAAAATGGAAAAAAAAGGAAAGAAAAAGGAGTAGGAGGGAAGTATTTATGTGTCTTAATCTCTCTCAGACATATTTCATGTTCTTTGAGTAATTTTCCCCATCATTCCTGATTTATGCAACTGCTGGTTCATTTTATATTCACTAAGAGGCAAGGGCAAAGGATGCCCGCACACTATGCAAGAGGTCTAAATGCTAAAAATGTAGAAATACATAATAGCACACATTGTTCCTAAAAATATTTGCTTCATGAAATTGTGGAATTTTTTTGAGTCTCATTAAATTTGTCTTGGCTTTGAGAGTTCATGACATTCCCAATAGATAGTCAGTGCAAGACTGCAGGAACAGATTTCTCAGAATAAATATATATTTATTCTATATTTATAGACTCCTGTCTAAATGCTAAACTGTGAAATCATAACTGTGAAAATCACACAAAAGGAGCACTAATGAATAAAATACTGTTGGAGACAATAGGACATGGTCAGTTTTTACTTGGTCTGATTCTACTGTTCAAGATATTTCTTGAACACACTAAGTAATACACCTACTAATTAGTCTCCATTAGCGGGTAGTGAGAACACTTAAATACTCCTTTAGTGCCCTAATTAGCCAAAAAGATTTACATGCTCTTCCTCTCTTTTTCTTCTCTTTTAAAGAAAGACATTTATCTCTGCTTGATATACATTTCTTCTGCAAATTTCCATACCCAACAATTTGCCACTCACAGGTATAACAGCTTGCTGTGAAATCACACCCGGTGGATGTTAGCTTCCCTGAGGTTGCTTTACCACGTGTGGTAGCACAGTGTGGCAGCATTGGCCTGCTATTTTTCACCTACGTAGTGTTGGTTCTAGTTTAATCACTTAGGTGTTTCTTCAGACTGCCCGAGAAGCAAGGGGTGCCCGTCTCGAGATTAAAGCACCTCTGACACAGTCTTGTTTTAATGGCAGATGTTTCTGAATAAGTGGCCTACTTAACTTTGATTCTGCCCAGGGTGCCAGAGGGCATTCCAGATGTGCAAGGCCTGGCTATACTTACCTGCTCCTATAATAAGGGAATATGCACCACTACTTTTTGTTATTATTATTGTTTTGGACTAAGTTTTCCCCAATTTAGAGAATAAATAGAGGACTAATTTGAAAATGCATAGTTACAGCCAGCTGAAGAGGTAAATTCCGTGTATCTTTCCAAATCTCTGGGCTATGTTCTTTTTGTGTGTGTTCAAACTTTGAAACCTTGAGCAAAATCCATGTATCTAATAACTCCATTTATTAATTTGGCCCTGAATCTTTTTACTTTTTAAATCAGAAGCTACTAACTGTGTTTGGTTCTAATTTTCTTATATTGCCTATGTTATCTGTTATCATTAGATATTCTGTTCTAGGAATCTTCTGATCAATTTGAATTACATTTGGAGAGTCTTCAATTTAATTTCTCATTCTTCATATCTGGCCTTAAGGTGATCTTTCTCTCTGATTGTTTCACCGATTTTATGTTTAATACAACTGGGGTACTAAATTCCATCAAAATTGAGTTTTACTTTGGTAAAATACTTTCAAAATTGAATTTTTGCTTTTTAGAGTTGAGTGGTTTTTGTTTTCTTTTTTTCAAACTGTGTTAGAAATTTGAGCCCTAGCAAAAAATATAATCCTGGAAGTGTATTTCACAGAGAGGAAATGTGTCTGCCTCCTTCTTTATTTAGTTTTTCTACTTTTCTTTCAGCCTCCTAAAAATTGCAGATCCTTTGGAAATTTTAGTTATGTTTTGATTATGCCTCATGTTAACTACTTCAGCTCTTTTTTTGGTGGGCTTCAAAAGACAGTGTTTACAAGCATTGAGTCACGAGCTCTCATCTGTCAGATGTTCAGGATATATGTAAAACTCTTACATTTTGACCATAAAGCATCAACAAGAAGGTCACCAGATCACCAAGTTAAGCTGCTGCGTCTAACCTGTCTGGCTTTGTCTGAATCAAATGAGAGAGTGAGGACAACAGCTGCTCCCTGCTAAGTGGGCAGAAAGGATGGGGAAAGGAGGTTGTGAGGCAGCATCTCAGGTTGGGGATGGGGAAAGGTAACCATCAACAGTTACCACGACATGTGGGTCTGGACGAAAATGCCTGGCCATGGGTGCTTAAAAATTGTATTTCTGGGTTTTGCCACAAATATCAGGGTTTGTTCAGGGTTGCATTGCAAGTATTTAGGAGGATGGTGAAGAGGTCACAAATACCTTTGAGTTACACTCTGCAGCTCTACAGCCTTAGGCTCAAGTTTGGCAATTAGGTGTTCCCAGGACTATGCACTGGCTTGTGGTTTTAATGAGGCACCTAAATATCCTGGGATAAAAACATGATGGGGTTGTGTCCCTGAGATATTTTAATATTGGAATAGATAGTTCTGCTGCTGTAACTATGCTGGGACAGCTGGAGCTCAAGGAGCAAATGGGTACAGGCTGGAGCATGCAAAAAATTTAGACTTGTGCCCTCAGTTTTCCAGCAAATCTTTTGCTGTAGCATCTGTGCTGCAGGCTTGCATTTCTCAAGTGTCCACATTCCTCTAGAGTGAAATCAAATATTAGGAATGCAACTTATACTTTGGAAAGCACTTTCTTCTTATATCTCCTTCTGGTATACAGAAAATTGGACATTAAAAAAGTTTGTAAGGACAAGTGCTCCTATTACTATCATGTGTAAACAATCCAGAGGAGTGGTTGGGAAAAGGCCATGAATTATGTGGTGGATTAATTACAGGAAACTGTTGTATAAAATTTGAGGTTAATACTAATAACCTGCTCCATAGCTATTATTTAATTATTGTTGGTCTTTTGTTCCTATAACAAGAGTTTCTTTTCTTAATGTGGATAATTTTGAATTAAAGACATTTGATTTTTTCTGCAAAGTATTTGAGTAGAATACTCTGAAGGTTGTGTGTTCCAAACAAAGCCCTTTATATAAGAATAAATATGCAAATGCAGAGAGGGGAAGATGGTAGAAAAATTTCCCACTCCTTTCCATATCTCATCCAAAAGACTGATAAAAACAGTGTCAGAGTTTGGGAAGTAAAAATAGATATTTTTTCCCAGATTGTCCCATCCCATTGCCCCTCCCTCCCCCACTTTGATCCCTGAATTCAAACCAGTAAATACCTACCTGAATTTTGTCCTTAAAGTCTGCCTACAAAAACCAGATATGTCCTTTTGGAGATATGGGAGTATGCCTTTCAGTGCAAATCAGAAGCAAGATGGAGATAGTGGTAGTTAGAGGAAGCCAAAGGCAAAAATCGTCCAGTGGTGGCTGACTGTGCTTTGCAGACAGGGCCCCAAGCACTGGTGGATTTTTAGGTATTACAGTAAATGCACCTATCGCCTGTTTCACACTCTATTGTTAAAATCTGGTGTTTCTTTTTCAGGTGTCTTGTTTTCATTGGTAGTCGTGATGTATGTCATCTGGGTCCAGGCCATGGCTGATCTGGAAAACTACACAAACATGAAAAAAATGGATTGCCCAGACTTTGTTGTTTATGTACGTTATGGCTGGTCTTTTATGCTGGCTCCTATAGGAGTATTTTTTGCTTTATTAGCAGGAATGTTGTTCTTATTGGTAGGGCGTCACATTTATTTACATTCAGACTAGTACACTGCTGAAAGGAATACAGGAATACTTCTGAAACTTCGTGACGAGTGTAAACTGGAACACAATTTTATACATTATTACCATTATGGAAATCCTACGTATGCAGGCAGACTTCTGGAAGTTCTTCTATTGCTTGTTTTAAGGTAAAAGATACAAAACTCACTACAGGAAGAAACTACCTCTAGTCCCAGCTAGTTGTTTTTAATTCTTCAGCAAGTACACATGAGGTTCTCCAGATTGTACTATTTGCAGCATTTTTTTAGGTTTGCAAACAGAAAAAGACAGTTTTTTTTTTGCAAATAAAAGCCCATCATGAAGTGGCCCAAATCAAGATTTTATACATTTATCTTTTAGCATTTACTTTGTGCTTCTGTTTGTAGAGAATGGCACAAAGCAGAGGAGAAGGTAAACATTAAAACACAGTAATTCAATCTACCTCCTCTCCTATTTTCTGCTGGTTGCCTTAGCTTTAATGGAAGAAAACATGTCTGCACTTTATAAAAATAGAGTGCAGTTGTTCATGCAGATCCATGAGAAGAGGACATAAGAGAAGACAATTGCTGTGAATGTGTAAAAGCTTAACTGCTTCCATTACCCATTTCTCTTTTCTGTATGCATTTGAAAGCTGTATACTTCTGTATTCTGAAGTCCATATGTGTTGCATGACTGTGTAAGCCAAAATGCTGTAGTAAAATCACTAGCTGAAGTTATGCCAAAATTGTATTTTGAATTACAGCATTAAGAATTTAATTAAGTTTTAACCCTTTTATTTTTCAGTGGAATAATTGGCTCCTCCAACAAATATTTTCCTGGTTGTGTAAAATTACTTTTTTATTAAAAAAGGTTTATTGTCAAGACAATATCTAGTACATGAAAATGTGTGTCTTATGCAGCCTTCGTTTTCCCAAATTTTAAAAATATGCATTATAGACCAAATCCAACTTGCCTACTAGGCTTCCTAGGGAAAGCAATGAGCCTAGCTAAGACAGCAGGGGAGGTGGATTTGGTTCTATATTGTAGGAGTGGCTGTTTCTCTGTGTGTTTATCTGTGGGCACGCATATGTGTTTGGAAGATGGGATAAGGATGAGACTGTATGCATGGTATGGAAAAGATGGGGTTGAGTTTTAACAATAGGGAAACTTTGTCTGGCACTGGGCCCAAGCTGAAATTAAATCCATCTGAGAGTGTGCTGGTTTTCACTTTGTAACTTAATGCAGAATAGCTGGGGACTGATGGGGAAAAGTAAAGGCTGCATGTTGGTTTCTTCTTTTTCATAATGCTTAATTCCACAGCTGTTACAAATACTAAAAACATCACTAAAAGGCAGGAAAGGAATGCCCACATAGAAGATGTGGTGGGCCAGATTGGATGTTACTTCCATTTTGGGAGCTTTTGTGATTGGAAGCTTTCCAGCCTTTCCTGCTACTTATTTATTTTTCCATCATCAAGATTAGCTTTATACATTTTAGAACAGGAAGACAACAAGGGTGGGAGGTAGGGAAGCTGAGAGGTTTAGAATAATTACCAAATCACAAAAATATTTTTATTGGCAGCTAACACAGTGGTTTTAATTATCGTGTCAGAGAGTATGATAGATGAATTTTAACCAAATATTCATAAGCATATATATATATATATATGAACTCCACATAAATGATAGCCATCCGGAGAACATTAGGGTTACACCATAATGCCATGGGTTAGTTAGGAAATGCTGAAATTAACCCTGACCCTTGTGCATATGGTATTATATTCATGCCCTTAATTACACAATCACATACTGTTTCTCAAATAATACAGTCAGTTGGTATTTACCCTCTTTACAGTCTAGGATACTCACTGGTAATTGTGAAGGTAAATTCAATAATCAAGAGTTATTGATTAGGTACCCCTCCCAAACCCTGTCTCCTTCTCTGCGGGGGAGAGTCATTCTGCACAAGAGCTTAGAGGGGGTGATGCACTTGAGCCCCTTTCTTGCAGCTTTTGGAAGCTGGAGGAATTGAGCAGTGCCTCAGAGCTGGACCTCTTCCAGCAAACCTAACCATGTGTGCAGCCGCAACTAATAAACTCTGCAAGGAATGAGCCAAAGTCTCCCATGGCGCCCTTAATTCAGCCCATGTGCATCTTCAGAACTCTCTCCATTATGCAGCTGAATTAGTTGCACCTTTGTGTGCAAGATGTCCTGTCTTGGAGGCAATGCTTTGGGTCAGACCGTGGATGTAATGGCCACTGAGGATCCAAGGTGTTTCTGAGGATTTCCTTAGAAATGCCCGGAAGCCTTCCTGGCATCAGTAGAAATTGCTGGAGTCCTCATTAATTCTTCACTCAAACTCACACTTTGGCAGTAGTCTGTAGCTCTATCCATTTGCTTTAATTGGATTCCATCTTCTCTTAGTAGCAGAACTGAAAGTCAGGTTCCTTCTGAAAAGGTGGGGAAGGTTGCTTGCTCCCTCCAAAACATGTATGGAGGTAAGCACATGATATGTAACAGGTAGTCATTGCAGACGAAGTAATGGTGTTGAGGGTGGTGTGGAGGCATTTCTGTATGGACTAAAACTGCAGTCTAACTCTTGTTCTTCTGATTTCATTAAAGAAATGTGTGCAGGAGAACGTGTTTGTAAGAACTTGAGGAAGACAGACCAGCTAAGGAGACTTGCTCTGTGCCATTCTTCCAGACATGCTTTTGTCTGGAAAGTCCTTGGCAGGGATGCAGGGATTGTCATGAGAGCTGTGTAAAATACTGTAAAGGGGATTAAATACTGTAATCAAAATATTCTGTGAAGTTGGTCAAAGAAATGTGTTCCCCACAAATCCATAGGAGTTTGTGTTTGGTTGGTTTTGTGTTTGGTTGGTTTTGGGTTTTCTTTTTTTGTTAATTTGTTGCCTTTTCTTTTTTTTAATAATTGCCTTTCTGGCTTAATAGCTTGTCATCATATTGGAAGAAAAAAGATTAATTTTTCTAAGAAATGTTTTTGAAAAAGTGATGGCAAAAGAAAAAAGAGTAAGTAAGAAGCATTTTCTGATTACTTTCGACATGACAATCATTTACTTGTCCAGTGAAAACATGGCAAGGACCGTGACTGCCCAAAAAGGAGGCAGTGAGAAAACAAGTAGAGGAAGGTGAGAAAGGAAGGAGAAAAAGACAGGTGAGTATCCCTCTGTGATGCCCTCTGCCAGCCCACTCTGCAGCTGTTGTGGATTCCTGGGGGATGCACTGTCAACAACGTGGTGAAGGCACCTGCGGACAAAATTAGTCACCCTCGTTGAGGCTGCTGCTGGAGTTTTCACTGGAGCTGACCTTGGTGAAATATGTGGCTATTTATTGGCATTTACAATGGTGAGGTAAAGCAATGTTCTCCTCTGAGGAAATGCAAAAAAAAAGCCTGCTTTATTTCTCCACAGGGTGCCTAGCTGCAGTAACTGAGTCTGTACTCTGTAGTGTGCTAGTCAACTGCTAGTAGGAAAATTGTAAGTAGTATCTAATGCTGTCTCCATTCTAGAAAAATCTTGGCTGCAAAGTATGTTGTGCTTATTATGTTTTAAAAAGTCATATTGAACCTCCTAAATAAGCTATTTACCCTCTGATGAAGCAGCTGGTTCTCCTCTGGCTCTCCTGTTCCTGTCTGTCCTTCTGGCAGTGAGATTTCCAGGCTGTGAAGAGTAGATAAAGTATGTTCACATGAAATTCTGCTGTGTTGACTTACAGTAAGTCTTGACTGATGCAGCTGAAGTTGGTGAAGACACTGAAATTGAAAACAGAAGTCAGTCATCTATAATCAAAAGTGACAGAAAGGATGAAGAATCACGAGTGTTTACAGCACCACTTTTCCCTCTGTGTCTCTTGCTCCCATTACCAGTTTAAGATCATTCCTGGTCTATCCTTCCAGTCCTTATGTGGCTTATCTACCCAGGGGGCACATTTACAGTAGTGATCAGGAGAGCCATTTGACATGAAGGTAAGAAGGAATGGAGGGTTGGCAGTGTCTCCTGTATCAGACATCTCCAAACTGCACTTGTTTTTTCCCTACGTCCCGAATAACCCAGAGGGGCGCATGGAGTGCTGCAAGGCTCCACATTTACCTGTGAGGATAAGGACAGGGCTTGGATCATGAGTCACCCCATGTTATTTGCTATAGATCTGTTCCTTATCTGTTCCTAAAATCTGGCAAGGATGCATTTGATACCAACTATGGTGGTGGAGGGGGAACTCTGCACAGGAAAGGTGCCTTTCATGCTGAGACGCAGTCACTATGTACTGGGCTAATTCAAGGGAATGGTCTCAGTGCTGGTACTTCACATTTGTCACACTGTTATCCCCCCCCCCCCACCTTGTACCTGGGTGTGCAAGGAGATGTTATCTGAAATGACCTGCATTAAACTGGTTAAGAAAAAGACCTTAAATTAATGCATCTTTGAGATGGAAACACATTTAAAACAGAAAGAAACCCAGAAGGATAATGAAAAACGTTCCCCCCTCTTTTTCTATACCACGTCAGATTGACTAATCCTCTGTTATGTGGCTTTACTTTGAAACAGATCATTCTCGTTGCAACACGTTTAATGCTGCCAGCCACCACATGGTTATTTGGCAGCTATTTAAAGCTCAGAGCTCAGATCATATTACTCTGTCGCAGTGCTAGGCACCCATGTTCCAACTGGTATACAACTGATCTAAAGAGAAATCAGCTTCAGGTTTTGTTCTCTGAAATTAAATGTGACGGCATGATCTCTATGATCCTTTCCCCCCTTTCTTTCCTTTTTTTTTTTTTTTTTCTGTATGCATTATTACTTTTTGGAACAGCGTTTTGCTAGCACCACAGGGGAAATTCGGTTAGGTTGTCAGCCTGATATAGTGTATTATCAGACACGTTAGCTTTTCCTCCCTCTTACATTTGCTTAAGAGCTTATAAACTACAGAGAATAAAAAGTGCTAAATAGAATGAAATGACCTGTCGAGGGTAGATATAGTATTTGTGAATGACTTAAAAAAATTCCAGCAGCTTCAAGCACTCCAGTCTCACTGACTGTCTGCGCTATCTTGAAATTTGGCCTCTTTTTTTCCCCCAAGTAAAGCACTTTGATGGTCATTGATCTCTGATGACTGCCCCTTTAAAATGTTTTCTTTCCATATTCAGTCCAGGGTGAGATTTTGTAGCAGAAGAGGATACCATTATGAGATTTGACACAGATTTGAATCCTGCTCTTAATATCATGAGCCTAATCTTGAATTTTACAAAGCATTGATCAAAGTCAAGACAAGGTACTCCCAAGAAGAATTAACTAATAAATCCACTGTGAGGAATTCAGTTATTTTATTAATGGAGAATAGGAGAATTTTCCATAGGAAATAAAGTGACTGATCCCATACCCAGGTCATTGTTAACTCTGATTGATGTATTAAATTCAGAGGCTGGGGTGATCAGCTTGCATTTAATATCTCTCAAGAAATATGGGATAGTGCTTTCAAAGAAGGAAACTGAAGTTTTGCATGTAATCTATTTTCCTAAGTCCTGCCTACGTTGTTCATCATCATCCTGCCCCTTCCCAGCAATTATGACAAAAGTTTTTCAGGGTTTAAATCTTTGCCCTGAACTTTAAATAAGTTGCTAGTCAATGCAATATGAACAGCATATTCCTGTATATGCTGGGACTAGTGCTAAGTAGCTCGTTTCTTTGGCATGTGCATCACATAATCCGGTACCAAAGCACCCTTTCAGCCTTCCCTTAGGAGCAGGCTTTAGGGAGGGAACTGTTAAGCCTCCCTTGAAGCACCACATGCTTTGAGGCACTGGTGTGCTGCTGCCGTGCACACAACAGTCCTGCACGTGCCTGCTGATAAGAGCTGCATAGCTATGTGAGCTGCTCCAGGACCCACAGTGGGGTCCAGACATGGGAGGATACAGCTTTAAATGTAGTCTCCACGAGATGTCTATGCAGTAATGTAGTATGGACAACTAGCTCGAAAAAGTTAGCTTAAGTAAGAAAAGTAAGCTTAAGCTTATTGTGCCAGCTGATGGTGACTATGCTGTGGTGTGCAAGACAAAGAGAGGGTCGAAGAGAGAGGCAGAACAATAACCTGGATTATGCTCTTTGCCTTCCCTGCAGAAACAAGGCCCAGTGTACCAGTACTGTGGTCACATCATTATAGCTCCAAATGCTTGTTTAGCTCTTGAAGTTGCACAATACACCATTAATTTGTGGGTTTCTCCGGTGTTAGTTGTGCCTGAGGAAATGAGCCTGGTGGGATTCAGAACAGAATGTGGTATGTGTAGGTTGTGGCTCTTCAGCTGAATTGATACAATACTATATAAAAGCTGTGCAAAGCTTCATATTTCCTTGGAAGATGCTTCTGATAGACAACTCTCTGTATCTGCAGAGAGTGCAATCCAGAGGAGGTACCTGCTTCTACTTGCTATCAGGAGAAAGAAGTTCCAGCCTGATAAAAAAAAAAGCCAACTCCTATCAGCTTAGTTTTTCTAACTCTAATGAAAACCTAGTAGTACCTTATTGTACAAACAGTCCTAGAAATTTGTCACAAGGCAAATTATGACGTGCACACTCAAAAGTGTGATGTACACACACAAAGACAAGATTGTGACAACTGGTTCTAGTGCATGAGACCCTCTTATAAGTCTAACCTGTGATTTACCCAGTGAATATTTGGATAACCTTTCTGCACTGAGGAGCATTACTTGTAATTCAGGTGTATGGGAATATACAGTAATTATATTCCAATTATAAATTGCTATTAAAAAACATGTCTGACATTTTTTTTCCTCTACAGAAAAGAACCAAAACAAATTCTATGCATATTTCAACAGCAGTGAAATACTCTTCAGATTGCCCTTGGTAATCTGTACCCATATCTCCACTGCTCCAGTGAAATGAATACATCCCTTGAAGACTCTGCATGAATCAGCTATGGGCTCTTTAATTTAGTAAAGAGCTTCTGCACTCAGAATGAGAGGAAATTCATGAACTAGAGAGACTAAAGAGGAAGTCCCAGTTAGAAGTTAATGCCCTACATCTTGGTATGTGAAACTCCTTGATCAGCCATATGTTTGGGTCAGATCCTTCTTCTAGGAGAAACAAACGGCCTGTTCAGTTATTGTCTGTATGTCTAGATGCAGGAATACCTGTGGATGCAAGAGTGTCTAAAAACTGCTCAATAATAGAAAAAGATAGGGTCTTGAGAGAACAATTTAACAAAAAAAGCATTTGGCCTGCATCTGGATTCTGCCTGTGAAGAATGCCAAAGGTGTGGCTTTAAGTTTGGAAAGAACACTTGTACTACATGAGTTCTGAACTACTTCAGTGTAAGACAAGTGGTTGGCAAAATCAAATTCTCCCCTCATGAGACGGGAATGCCCACCAATTTCTTTCTCTGTGTGCGTTTTGTTGAAAATTGCATTTGTTGTTTAGCTAAGAGGAAACATGGGTGACATTCATGTCACCCCTGTGCAACCTGCTGTAGACAGGATGGAAATCCCCTCGGCCGAGAGGGTGCTTGCTCTCACTTGGCCACTCGTAAAGGCAGGCTGGAGAAAGACGGCGACCAAATTTTCGGCGAGGGGATGGGTGGTCCAGGGGTGTGCTGCTGTGCCGATGCCTGCCCCGCGCCAAGGGGCCAGCCGGGCCGCGGCAAACCCGCGGCGTTTCCAGCAGAGCCGCGGGGCAGCGGGGCCGAAGCGCGGGGGCCCGGGAGCGGGGCGCGCCGTGCGGGGCGGGCTGTGCGGGGCGCGCCGTGCGGGGGCTGCAAGGCGTCCGGCGGCCACAGGGGGGCTTCCTATCCCCTCGAAAGGAGCTCCGCAGGGAGTCGCTTCCCGAGAAAGCGTCTTGTTAGCGCTAATGAGAGCCCGGCTGTTCTGCTCCCGCGGCGGAGCTTTTGCTGTTAGCTCAGGTTTTAGCCATTTAAAGGTATCCCGGTCTCCCTGTTTAGTTTGACGGTCTCACATCTGTCATCCTTCACCTGGTGGAGGCTGATACACTTAAACACGTGTTACCCTTCGCGGGACTCTTGCATAATTACAACCAAATCCGTTTGTGGAACAGGACAGCCCCAAATGCTGGGCTAAACACTCTTTTCAGCCTGCCAGGCTCCTGTTCCTGCGGTGCTGCTCTACTTTTTGGTGTAAACGGGTGCTTCAATAATGTCTTGCTTAAATAATTAGCCGTGAGAGTAATACATGTTAATAACTATAATATATTGGGTTTTTTTTAAATACTTACATTCATTCATAGGATCTCAAAGTGCTTTATAAATGAGGTCAGTGCAATTAACCCTATCGAACCACTGCTGCGAGGAATTTCCAGATGTGCTCATAACTGATGCTGTCACTGTGCATCAGCCGGACAAATGGTCCCGTTTCTAACACCTTTAATCCAATCTGGAACCAAAACCAAAACAGCAGGAAGCCTCCATATTAGATAAGGTTTCTGGTCTCAGAAGCTGCCACTGCCTCGAAGGGAGGAAGAAAATAGCCTGGAAGAATTTGGAAACTGTCCCGCTGCGGTTAAAGTAGTCAGGGATCACTGAAGAGCTGAAATGAGGAGAAGCAGCAGTTAGCAAAAACTGGAAGAGGTGAGGAGAGCTAAGTTTCTTGAATAATGTGTAGCTTAGAGAGCTGTCACAATTTTTGAGATAGTCTTTTGCCCTTCCTTGGTGATCTGAAAGAGTGAGGGGGCTAAAGACCTAAAAGGAGGCCTCCAATTTTAGAAATGTCTCTCCTCACCATAATCCCTCCACTTTTATAACATTTTCTACGTATGACATTATAGGAACTGCGTAACTGACAAATCCTTCATTTGCATTAGATTTAAGTGGCTTCCCTCCCATCACTCCTCACAGTTAAAAATACATTACAGAAATTACTATCCTGCCTAGGAAAATGTGTGATGACTCTGGTGTCTGTCGTTTATTTCTAAAACATTTTGGCACTTTTTCTCCTGAGTTGTCTTTTCCCTTCATCTTCGAGTCAGGGAAAGGAAACTGCAGGGTTAGGGCAAGATTTTTCCATTTCCCTGGTTATTGCATGCATGCATTGCAGCCACATGCCAGGCATGATGGGATCTAAATGCTGAGCAGGAGCAGTGAAATCCTCAGGAGGAAAGAAAAACAGAAAGCACAGAGAAGCCACAGTTTGGGCTGCCATCAGAGTGACCGTATTGAATCAGACCAAAGGTACTGGCCCTGGAGCTTTTCTTCCTACAGTGGGCAATATTTACAGAAAGACTGTCAGCAAACAGGTAGTGGATTATGACCTTTCCTTTTGTATGACCTCTCAGCTTTTGCAAAGGGGAAAAATTCAACCCTGCTTTCGCCTCCTTGCTACATGGGCTAAATTTGGCCCTCTGTATGCAACAACCCTCTGATCTCCATTCCTTTCTTTCTCAGGCCTCCAGCTGATGCACCAGCATCTCATCTCACGGGCTGCTCATGTGGGGTGTTTCTGAGCATTAATCACACCACAGACATGCGTTTTCTCTCTGATAAGAGCCTGGCTCAGTCTGCAAGGAAAGGAGGGGAATCAATCTGCCTGATTGCCGTAGACCCTTCATTTTGCACTGCTCAACCCCTTGCCAAGCAGAGCAGCAGGGGAGACTCTGCTCAGTTGCTCCCAGCAGGTGTCACTATGGAATGGGAAAATGCAATTCTGGGGCTGGGAAAGAAGCGTGGCTGCAGGCAGAGCATCCTCTGACACTGTCACTGAGGTAGCATGTCACTGCATCCCGGAAACTTTCACAATTAGATCTGAAAGAGATGCGCTACCACCCTCTGTTTTCCCTCCCCTTTACCTCATCGCAGCAATCACAATAGCGGGTCAGAGGAGTTTTTGGATTTTTTTAAAGCATTGCTTAGCAATGAATGAAGAGACACCCATCTTCATGGATCACTACCCTGTGTAGTAACACAGCACAATAACGTATAAAGTTTCCAGAACTGTTGGTAATTATTGATAAGCCCAGTTCAGCTCTCAGTTACATACAAAGCTGGGTAAACAAAGGGAGGAAAAAATTAATTAGAGCCCGTGTTTGCTAAAGCCGGTTAGCGATTCCATCTGATCACGTTCCTGCTCCTTTTATTCCCTTTGCACAAACATTTGGGTGGTCAGGTTTTTCTGGCACCTAGGTGTGCAGGGGGAGCTTTTGTCTTTACAAATAGTACATCTCTCCTAGGGCGTGGGCCCTTCTGTCAAGTGCTTGCCCATGCTCTGCCCTTGTGTTTGCAGCTGGGAACTGTTCGTAGGCCTGGGAAGGTAGAAGTTAAATGGTCACCTCTCCCATGCAATACTAGGAGTCTATATATCAAGAGCAATGGGGTAAGAGAGGAGAGAGGAAAAGGAGGAATGGGAGAGAGTGCAAAAGACACTCATCTGGAGATATTTCACTTGTTTTGACACCAGACTACCCCTGTACAGTATGTCTTCTGTAACAGTAAGCACAGCCTACATGAAGAGGTAGAGAGGAATTCAGCATCTCACAGAATGCATGGTCTGAACACACTGGTGCCATGAATGTTGGGCCTGCTTTGGATTGTCTCACTTGCTTGGAAAACTGAGGTGGACTCAGTTCTTAAAAGTTTTGTCCCAGCCCGATGGTAATCGTAGATGAGTGGTATGTGGCAGCTCAAACACTACATGGGCCACTTGTCCCTTCCAGGTTCCTCTTCAGGAACTTGGACAACATCTTTCTGTTCTGGGGGATGTAGGGTGTTGGAGGGTGTTGTGAAGGCTCTAAAAACCACGTTCTCCTTCATGACTGGTTGAACCCCCTTGCTACAGTAGATGATCAGACCAGATTATCTCCAAATGTCCCTTACAACTAAAATAACTCCATAATTCTATCAAAGTGGGGTCATATTTACTTATTGATCTCCTTAAACAGTGCCCTTATTTTTCCTGCATTCCATTTACCAGTTTTAAGCAGCATCAATGCCTGTTCTGCTCTACCATTCTCAGAGATCAGGAATGTGATCAGAATGACTGTGATATCTCCTCAACTGATTATAAATACTGTGTACATCTTTCCTTCTTCTGCATCCTCAGAAGAAGTCAGATAACTCTGCGGTTGAGGACCATGACTGGTCAAGGGTAAACAGAAAAGGACTTGAATGCCTCAGCATCATCTCCTGCCATGCTCCATTCCCCAAAGTGCTCCCTCAGAATCAGTGCATCAGTGATTTCTTCAGATTCATCTCCAAAGTGTAGCAGCCACTTTAGGCAATTATGGGTATGGCTTGATGTTTTGCTGCCAGTGAACACTTTGGTTAGACCTGGCATCTGCTTAGACTCATGATGTGTTTCTACCCTTATGAAGAAATGTTTGGCAGATGGATCCATAAAATCCTACACTTAAGTGCACCCCTTTTATTGCTGTTGTTCATGCCCTGGTGTGCAGAGCTGTGTTTTATGGGGTGTTGGGGAAGGCTCAGATCAAAGCTAATGTGATTTACCCATGATACTTTCAGCAACAACAAGAGTTCAAAAGATAGGAAATAATCTATGAAGACAATTGGGCTTTACATACCCTTTCCTGTACTTTATGTAGAGTTGGAACGATTAAAAGAAGGGTTCTGAGCAGAGGCCTAATATTGTTCCCATCTAACTTAGCCTGCAGGGTCTCCTCTTGGCCTCCAACCACAAGCATCTGCCCTGGCAGTGTGTTTCTATTAGGAAAAAAAATATTCCCATGCTCTAATTTTTGTTTATTCTGAACACAGTTGCTGGATGGAAGCCATTCTAATTAAACTGCAAACTTCTCTTGTAGAGAGCTCAGATGTTGCTGAAATCGGTGTCAAGCATTACACAAGACTGTATCATTTGCACTGATCTTTTTAAGTTCCACTGGCATAGAGGAGTAGCAAAAAATCACCACTAAACCCCAAAACAAAGCCGCCAGATCTATTTACTGTTGCACTTCGGCTGTCCCTGGGGTTTCTGTGGAATTTACAAAATCAGGAGCAGAGCCTGACACACAACGTCAGCTGGCAAATGTAGGTGGTACTTGGGTGTCAGATAAAGATTCATTTAGAAATGCAGCAGAGGAGAAGAAAGCCTCCTCCTGTACCCAGGACAGCCCCTGCAAATCAGGGCTAAAATATGATATCAAGTGCTTGGCAAGTTGTTCCTCATGCATAAGTTACAGAGATGATGCTACTTTAACACACATAGTTGTACAGGGTGTCCAGCAGAAGACCCTGAGACACTTTGCGAGCAGTGTGGTAGAGTCTGGGACACCAGCCAGCCGATCTGCGTACGCTCGCTCGTACTCAATTAGCAGGTTCAGGCTGTGTATGTAATCCACACTGACTGCGGTGCCAAGGCACCAGTTGCCCTCAGTAGCTAATAATATAGAACTGCAAAGTACAGTTAATTAAGTAGGTACGATTTATTCCATAGTATGTTCCCTATATACAAAATGTATGGGTTTTTGCTAGCCATGTAGGCTGTTGCTCCCAGAGCTGTCCCTTGTGATCCTGATCTCAGGTGCTGATTCCTTCTCTCTACTCCGTGCAAGACTGTGTTCTGCACCCGGGGTTGTGGAGGCCATGACTAGCACAAAAAATGTGAAGTCTTCTTTTGAACTAAAACCTTGAGTGTCGACTTGTGATGACTTGTGGTTTTTTTTCACTATCTTTGCAATCTCTTACCTTCTAAACTAAGATCCTAGAGATCTACAATAGTAGTTCTTTGCTGTTGGAAAACAACAAATGTAGAGGATGAGAAGGGTTACTTTTCTAGGCTAGCATCAGGATTTCTGTGAAAGCTTCATGACCATCACTCATGGTCATCCCCACCAGGACTCTCCCAATGCACTGAAACAGCACACAGTAACCTAATGCAGGGATACTTGGTTGGCTTCGATTGCTCACAGAGGCAGAGAGCTATGACTTATATGTCCAGAGGATATATGGGAAACACTTTACAAATAGAAAGGTTCTTGTTTTATAAGCTTCCAGTGAGTTCCCTTTCAGAGAGAAACATGTTTTTCAGACTGTGCATCAGGTTTGAAGGCAGATTTGTTACAACTGCATTGTTACTTATGGGGTGAAGAAGGATGCAATGGCACTTTATAAGGACACTAAAAGTCATTAAAGAAAAGACAAAATCAAAACAACACAGGAGTTATTTATAGATGATGGAAAGTCATTTGAGAGGTAGCGTATGAGCAAACCTTGCTTTCTTCTCTGTCTCTACTTGCTACAGTAAGTGTTCGGCAGCATCTGCCGTTTGTCTGGGTCAAGGTGGAATACTCATTTGGTTTTGAGGAGGAATCAAACATTTCTACAGCACATTTCATCTTAGTTAAAGTGTTATCTTTGGGTTGCAAAGAAACATTTACTAACACACTGTAAATGAGGTGTAAGTCCACCAAAACAGAGCAGTTTAAGCAGAGACCAGAAAACAGTGCTACATGTTTCTTTTAAAAAGAAAGGAATTAAAATTCAACAGACAGAGCAAACAACAAAAAAAGCTGGGAAAGATAGTGAAAGATAAAGATATAATTGAATGATCTGGTAATTATATCTACATCAAGAACCATTTATCGATTTATCTATTCTCGCAATGATGAGAAGGCAGAAATGAAACTCTTCCAACCTTCTCTGTCATTTGCTGCTTCTCTCATCTGCTTTCCAGTTTTGAAACCAAACATTTATCTCTCCCTCTGCTTTGGACATTTGTATTGTTTCTGTGGTGTTTCCTTCCTTGAGTTGGCTTCCAGTGCAAACAGCAGTGGAGACACCAGATAGGAAATATTAAAAGATTAGTCTGTAAAATTAAATTATTACTTTCTGGAGAAAATAGAAGGCCATGAATCCTGTGTGCTGGGGATGCCACTTGCAGTGATGAGGATGGCGCCTAGAGCTGATGGTCCGTGCTGATGGACATGTAAAGCACACAGCCCTTTGCCACTCATATACTATTGGTATGGGAATAATTGCCCTACACATATATTTCAGGATATATGTCAGGAAGGCATGACTGATCATAACAGTCTATAGGCTGACTTAGAACAAGACACAAGAAAGTTAGGTGGGAAAATAGGAAGAATTAGGAGAGCAATAATAAGATCACACAGTAAGTAACTGCCTACATGCACAATTAGACAGTTCCCAGCCATTTTAAAGAGGAGTTGTGTGAATAATTGATTTTTCAGTTTACTGGTCAAACTGAAGAAAAAAACATTCATTTTGGATGGACCTGAAGCATTAAATTTTATTGGCTTTCTTGGCAAAATGAAAAAAAAGGAAAAAAAGTTAAGAAAAGTGACTTGGGGTTGAAGTCAAAGTTAATGATTCACTTATTTGGAGGAACTGAAATGCTTGTTAAGTACATTTCAAATTTAGAGAAGTTTAGAAACAAAAACTTTTAAACATAAATTTTAAATATTGTGAAAATATGAAAATAATTTCTCTTTTTTGAAATAATGGCTTTCTTTCCCAGTCAATTAGCCATATCAAATTCAGAAACAATTTTGACCTGACCTTTTAGCCTAGTACCTAAGAAAACTGGTTCCCTTTGACCTTCCACCTTTCTTTCACAGGCCAATGCATTTGTTGGAAGATAGGTTACAAACAACTTCTGAGGAAAATTATGATTTGATTTTTAAATGAGGATTTTTAACTCACTTTTGTTGGAGATAAAAACCAAAATTCTAAATCCATTCCTCTCTTATAAATCTAAGATTACACAGAAAATATTAAAGTGAAGAAATTGTTTAGTTATTTATTTTTGAAAGTGTTTAGTTTTTTATTTTTAAGTAATATATAAATAGCATAGATAGGACTTGACAAATGAAGGAAGTTATTTTTAAGCAGTCCATAAAAACCAGTACTGGTAAAATTGCTAATCACCAGTCCTGAGAAATAAATCAGAATAAAATAGCCTGTGGTGTCAGACTATTCAGATAAACATCATGGGTTTTCCTGTAGTTCCAAAGTCATCATTCCTTCGGCAAGCTGGTGGTTACCCTAGGCGCAGAGGGCAAACTGGGGGGGTTCCTGTGTGGAGCCGAAGATGGGTAAGACCATTTTCTGGTCATGCTAACTGCCTGGGTGTCAGGTCCCAAGGCTGGATCTTTCTTTTTCACTCCCCAAGGAAAAGCTGGCATGCCTCCTGTGGGCTGTGTTTTCAAGCTGGCTGTTCTTCCTGCAACAGTTCAAAGATTAAAGAAAGAACAGAATAGCAAAGAAGCTATTTCCCGGGATCCCAAAAGGCACCCATCGCAAAGACCCTGTGGGAGATGGCTGGCAAAGGATCAGAATTTAGCGATCATTTTGTTTAGTAGCCAGTTTCTCCCAGTTCCTTAAGAGCCATTATATTGAAAATAGTTTCCCTTATAAATACCATCTACTCTTTATTGGTAATTTCTCTTAAGTGTGCTTTATTTCTTCACATTTTGCTTTATGTACACTTCAAAGTTCCTAAATTGGTCACTTTTTCTTACATCAGTGAAGTAACTTGGAGCAAGAAAGGGAAAGAACTTGTCTGACACCCTTCCCACATGTGTCTCTCAGAATCACTGACCTGGTGTATTCGGTGCACTGGGCCTCTGTCTGTGTCAAGGAGGTGAGATCTTTGCTCACAGGGGACTATATCACCCTCTCCTCACGTGGGCTCAGCAGAAGAGCACAGGTGGTTATTTATGGCTCTGAAGCCTAAGCAGCTATTCAGAATGAAGACATCTTGATCTAGTTAGGTTAGAGAAAATAATGGGCACTATACCTCTGCTTTGATACATTTGCTTTTCTTTTGATTTGTCTGAAAGCCTCTCACTCTGTCTTTCTTCTCCCTACTGTCATTTTCCTTTTTTCTCTTTCCATTCCCATTTCAAACCTGACTTTAAGAGTTTATGAAGGAGAACCAGGCCCCAGCACAGCCATTGATCTTAAAGGGGATCAGGTTTCTGCCCGTATCACTCTGTCCTTTGGGTGCTGCTGAAGCAATCAGAAAAGTAATTTGTTTTATATTAAAAGTTTATTAGGGACAACCAGTCTTGTTTTTCTTTATGTGTTTCTCTATTTTCTTCTCCAGAAAAAAAGCAGTCACAGCAAGATGCATTCATAGAACAATTAATAATGATAAAAATAGCAACCTCACTGTCATTAATGACCACACTCTGATATTCCTTTTCGGGCAATAGATCACTTTATCATGACTTCTGTGGTTCTCTGTGCAGAAGGAAAAAAAAAGCTTCTCATGGTGTATAAAGAAATTGAAACCTGTTTATTTATGACTGGATAAGAATGAGCTGCCTCATTAATGTGGTATAAAATGGGTATAATTCAGCATTCCATACAATCCTCCATGACGTGTTGACAGGTGCTGTCATGCACTATCACTTTTAGGTTATTGCACTCTAATAGACTACAATTATAGCTCATTTAATATGATATGACAGTGGGGAAGCACATGTGAGGTTACAAGCAGTTACACTTAGAAAACAAGCTGGTGGAAATGTGTACAGCTACAGGTAAATATTGCAGGGTGCAAATCCCCTTTCCACTGTCACAGAGCCCAGATCTCTGCGGCTGCAAGTCTCATATATACACTTCTAGCAATGAAACATTTGTGCCTTGCATTTTCTCTTATTTTCCCCACAAATGTCAATATTACTGCTTTCAGTTGTGCCTCCTAATGTTGCTCCAACAGTCAAAACCACAGCAGGGGGTGGAGTAGGCTTGAAGAAAAGCCGAAGCTGTAAGTAGCACAAGATTTATAACAGTTGGCAGCCCAACATCTCATCTCATACAAACAACTCGGTTTCCTTTTGGCGGCCTGCTGTGCCACTAACAAGGCAGGCTACAGAATTCACCCACTGGGTGATAGGGAAAGGCATCACGAAGCACACACCAACGTCATTTTCATATGCTAGGAGAGCAGCAGAAAAGTTGGACCCCTTGCATTGATTTCATTCATTAAAGGGGAAAACTGCAGAACTGATGCTGGATAGAAATATTTTTAACTGGCTAAAACCAAAAGTCCCCTCAGGGAGGTTAAAGATTTCTTAACATTTGCAACCTGAGCACTGCAGGGTTTTGCCAGGGCAAGTTTCATACTGCAGTTGTGTAGGTGGTAGTATAAGACAAAAAGATGCCAGCTGGTCTGTATTTTTGTCTAAGCCATATACTGACTTTGCTACTTTCTTGCTTCAAATATATTTCAGACATTGTTTTAAATGCTGAGGTCGCAGCTATTCTTGCACACTGAGCAAATGTATGATATACTCCTTCTGGGAATGGCCTCACACTTAAATTCAAGGGTTTATATATAAAAACCTAGACGCTGACTCTGTGCAATATTTTCATAAAACCAGCTTTCTGGCCCATGCAGCCATGGTGCCTCAACAGCTGGGTCACGCCATATGGGTCAGGATGCTGTCTCTCCGTTTCGCACATCCACGGAGCCAGAGTAACACTCCTCAACCGGTTTGTAATGAAACATCTCCTTTGCATTACAAAGAATGTGCTTGTTCGCTGAAACTCTTTCCCCATCAGCAGCAATCACACGCTTGGCATACCTCCTGGAAGAGTACACACACAACCTCCTCTGCTCCTCTTCTGCAGCACGGAAGGCTTCGCCTGGTGAGCCATTGCCTTCCTCCCTCCCTTCCTGAGCAGCCTCATGTCTCCTTCAAAATTCAGTTTTGCCTGCCATTCCTTACACATTTCCAAACCTCCAACCCCATGTCCTCTGTGTGGCTGCTTTGGCTCCTGCCACGGGCTCAATGAAGGGGAAGGAAGGTAACTCTCAGGTCAGGTCCATGACTGGGCTGCTGCTTCTCTGCCAGTGGGAAATGATTCTCAGCCAGCCCAGTGTTCCTGACAAAGCAGGCTTTTCTGGACATAGTTACCTTGCAGGGGAGATGCCTCTGCACACTTCAGCCTGATAATACTAACTGGTTGCTATGTCCTGTGGATTTGCCCAAAGGATGCATACTGAAGCCATTATCTCATACAAACCCTGGTAAACCAACTGTGCCCTCTGGTTTTTAAGGAGATTGCACTCCTAAAGAAAAGATCACAAATAAGTCCCCTTACTAAAAATGGTAGCATGTTATTTTGCATCTTTTCATGCCATTTTATGCCTCCATCCCAAGGGAAGAATTGAATTAATGCAGTATACTGAGGCGCTGGAGAGAAAATACGAGAAGTGCTGATATAATCATGCAACACTTGCCATTAATATTATTACTAATTTGGTGCAGAACTCTGAAAAACTCCTGTTGCTCTTTGGGGAAGAATCTCCTCTGCAGAGCAGTGACACCTGAGATCTGAATTCCTTGGTTCCTTCTGACAACCTCCTGTTTAATGTCACTGTTGTTTTCAAATTCTCCTACAATAAAATAAAATTGTGAATATGAAGACAATATTAAGATAAACAGAACTAAACAATCTCCTCTTTATTAGTACCTCTTTGGCATTTGGAAGTGGATTAAACCAAATAGTATCTAAATATTTCGAGTATATTCATTAGTAATGGGTGCTTTTTAAAAAGTGTTGATCTCATGTCACAGTTATCAGCGCTCGTCTTAATTGTTGTGACCAATCTCAAATCTGGTAGCCTTTTTTTAGTTATAAAGTGCTAAAATTTCAAGGTTTGTTTTAGTATATGTAGTAATGTCACATGGTTAAGGTCTACTAAGAAAGTGTGAGTGCTAATGTCATCCCAACAAAGTAAATTCAGCAGGCTAAAAGATACAAACAGTAGCATGTGTCTATATGCACTAAGCAATGCCTATTGCTATGAAAAAAAAAAAAAAAATCTCCAAACTAAAAGGAAAACAGGTTGGGGCTAAAGGAGCACAAAGCAGAAACCTTCACTCCAGAATTTTCTACTTTTTTCCTGTTCAGCATGAAAAGTCATCCCTTATAACTGAAGGACAGTTAGACCCAAAGCTTCTGCCTCTGATCAGTGTTTGGTTGGCAGGAGCTGTGTTCTCCTTGCTTTTGGTTGTTATATTTTTTTTGTCCATGCCTAAATAAAGATTTTGTCACTGAGTGACAGGTTACAAAGGGGAGTAAGAGTTAATGCTTCTTGAAATAAAAATCCAAATGAATTTCTACAGTGATCTTCTGGAGTCTCCCGAGGGATGCTACAGATGGCATGTGATCCTTCTACGTTGGACAGCACCCAGCAGGCACCTGTGGATGGGGCTGAGGGGTGAAAGGAGCAGTGCCAGGAAGAGCATCAGACAGGGAGGGTTTTTTTCCCCTGCAAACTTGTTGTAAAACAGCACCAGTAGCAAAGTAAAACTTCCATGTTACAAACTTTGGAGATTTTATCATGTCTTTTAATACTTCATGCTTGTAATAAGCACCTTTCTTCTCCTTTCTCATCCTTACTTCCGTAGTACTGGGAAAGCAATCTGTTTCGTGTCCTTTGCTGTGTACAGAAACTTCAATTGTGGCTGTGGTGTTTTAGTTAAGTTTTTCAATGTGTGTCACCGTGCTACAATAAAGTGATTTCTAACATATTTCATAAACTTCATTATGAAAGAAAATGTCAAAGTCCTCTTTTTACTGTCTGTCTTCAGGAACTTCTCACAGTGGATAATGCCATAACCTCCACTGGTAAAATGGAGCAGTGTCAAAGGCAAATCAACAGGGAGGTAGAGACCTGGAAGGCTTTTTGTTTTGTTTTTAGGTTTATCTAAGGGTGGTCAGCTGTTTGCAAGTATCTCTAGATTTTAGGCTTTGTACTGATTTTGGCTTGACTAAAACCACCCTGAAGTGAGGAGCATTATCTTTTCCCTCTTTGTTCCTAAGAGTTGTGACCTGTAGTTTTTGTATGAATCAATTATCTGGACCTATATATGTGTGAAAAAGAGAAAGTCTGGTACATTAGTGGGGATATTTTTGACTACATGCAGAATTCTTCTATTTTGTCCTTGCATAAGGAATACTTCAAGTCACAAAGTAATGAATAGAGGCACTGGATTTTTAAAAGAGAGTTGAGGATTATTGAACACTCCTGAAATCAGATTCACTGTGAAATCCACATTTTATTGCTTGCTTACACAACAAACTGGAGTCTCAGAATTAGTCCAGTTAGACACACTTTTCCTGTCTCATTTTCTGTCTCTTCATTTTTTTCCATTTATTTTAATTTCTTTCCCCTCACACTTTTCTTTCTTGTTTTCTATTTTTCCCTTTGCCCTTCCCCTTTCCTTTCCCTTTCCCTTTCCCCTCTGTCTCTTCCTCTCCTCTCTGTCTCTGTCCTTCACCTATTTTCAAGATAAACCCTATCCTTGCAAATTCACAACTGACAGGGCTGCCAACTAGAATATTTACTGCAAAAACAAGAACACACAGCAAGACTTCATGATTCTCTTTCTCATATATATTTCTTTATAGGGTATATTTTGCAGTATTTGGTGCATGTGTCAGTGGAGATGAAAAGATACTTTACAGGGAAACTGAAATCTATTTCCAATATCATTGCTATAGCACAAAATGGAATACTACGAATGACAGTCACTCAGATTTCTGTAAATGTGGCTCTTCTATAAGCAAAAGTCTGAAGTGATTTTCATTGTAATGTCACCCTTGGAGGCTCTTCAATGTCATTCTCATTCTCATCAGAATAATTATACTTAATTTTGGGGTTTGGTCTATCAGAGGTCTACAAATTTGTTTCATCAGTTAACATGGCTCGTTTGTCAAAACCTGGCAAGAAGCGATCACTTCACTGTTTTCCTTCTGTCCTGTATGGACATTCCTTAATGGTTAAAATGTTGTCAGTAGGGGAGGAAAAGAGAAAACATCTTCTGTGAATCTTTCCCAGTGAACACAACAGTCTTTGTTTGTCTGGTGTGGAAGGCCAGTTGAACCCTCTGCTGTGAAGATCTGAATACCTTCCAGTTAAAAAGGAACAGTTTCCTTTAGTGAGCACTGTAGTCTTGAAAGTCTGAAGTGTGTATATTTAGAATCCAGATTTAGGGATTTTTCCTTAGCAGCACGTAATGTAGAGCTTCAAAATGGAATCAGTGAAGTCAAATCAATGTTCCAAGTCCATTTCAGGTTTTCTTTTTTATTATTTTTTTCTCTTTGGACATAAAACACTTCAAATAAAAGTTCTATTAATAAAGCTCTAACCACAGATTAAATATTTCTGCTGACATTATTTGACTGATAATATCAATTTCAAAGTTCAAATTTTAATAAGGTATTACAAAGCATAGGAAGAAACAAGCTAATCAAGCCAAGTTTCATATTTCCTCTCTTTGTATAAAATGATAAGTGAATTTAAAGCTATGCTTTGTCTCTTTAATATCTGCTAAATATGGATGAATTACTGAATATATATTTATTCTTAGCCTCATTTGAAGGCAAATATTTACAAGGCTTTTCTCTTTTAATCTGATTTTAATATCTCAACTGAAAATGATTCATAACATGTGGCTTCAAATACCCTGTAGTTAAAGAGGCCAAAAATTAATTAGCTGATTCTAGCAGGGGTTTCTTGGAACTGACCTTGAAAGAAAAAAAAAAAAGCAGTACTGTTTATCAGATAGTGGTATATTGTTGTTGCTTGTGCAAAGAATTTCAGGGGTAAATAACAGAGAATGGACAATAACTTGTGTCTGATCCTTGATGCTGATGTACATGTACATCCTTTAGTTTTCTGTGGCTCTTCCAGTAGGGCTTCAAGGGCCAAGCATCTTTCGTCCTTCTGGCATGGAAATTGTTCAGACAGGCATTGTTATGTGAAGCGGGTTATTGACTATTATGCAAGCAATGGGAAGCAACTCCCTTTAATCCCTTGTCCAGATTAAAATGAAGGGAGTGCAGAAATATTCGCAGGTTCTTTTTTTTTCTTTTCATTTTTTTGCATCTTATAAATATACTCAGGAAGCCATCTGGGAACAGAAATACTCTCTAAGTACCGCTGACCTGAAACGCAAGTGTCTTTGTGAAGTCAGTTTCTCTCCTTCCTTTGAAAGACAATCTTGCTGATGCTGACTACTAAAAATAAGGACACAAAATCTTTTCCAGCATCTGGAGTTTTCTGGGCTTTAATCTGTTCATTTCCTTATGTATTGTTATATAGGTATTTCTGTGCACACTCTGATTAATGTACCAATATATATTTTTACTCAGTAGGATTAGTCAAGTGGACCTGATTCTCCACTTCCTTGCAAGTTACATCATTAGCTATAAGTGTAGGTACAGCCCTTTTAAGAACTTTAATTTTTTAAGGAGCTTTAGGGAATTAAATTAACTCTTGCTTTGCCACTTCACAAATAGTATCCATCTAATGTAAGATGAAACCAAAACTTTCCTCTGCTTTTTTTTTTTTTTTTTTTTTTTACATGCTTTTCTAAAAACCTGAACTGTGGGCTACCTTCCCATTGAAGCAGCTGCTTCCAAAAGGGTACCATGTGGTCCAGGGCTTCCTTGGGGCAAGAGCATTCATGTAACTGTGTAGAGGTATGTGTGTGGGTATTAGACAGGTATTTACAACATCTAGGGAGCCCCTGGTGGTCTAGTGGTTAAGACGCGGCGCTGTCACCGCCGAGGCCCGGGTTCGATTCCTGATAAGGGCCACTCCCCGGGCAGATGGAGCCCGTTGGCCCTATAAGGCAATCCATCTACATCCTGAGGACCTCACTGCCACCGTCCAAGCTTGCTTGGCCCCGGCAGATGAACCTTAGGATTAAAGGGTGGGCTCAGTTCCGCGCACACTGTAACTCACCTGAAAAATCCAGTGCGCAGGCTGGAAGGTGTAAAGACCTTCCTCGGTTCTTCGTTCGCGAAGACTGGCCGTTATTATTACAACATCTAATTGCTAACCATAAAGATGCAGATAAACTGTTTAACAGCCCTTGCACAAACCACCTCAGAAACCTACTCTTCAGTTCCCATCATGAGTGATTTGCAGTTTATTTTGGGAGGTCTCCAAGTTAGAGGGTATGTTGACTATCTTTGTGTTTTGTTGTGTGTGATTGTTCTGGACAATGCTTCATTCAGCTTGACTTGTGTCCATACTTCTCCTCCCCTATGAAACTGAGAATCATAGTAGTTGTGCTGTCCTTGTTTGCTACAGCCACGTTATCTCAATACAGTTGTGTCAATGGCAAACACTGCAATAGTAGGCCCTCTCAGATAATCCTGTATTAGAGTTTAAACATGTACAATCTGCATATTTCTGATCCTCCCACTGACATATTAGGTTGGCAGTTAATCATCTTTAGTAGAGTCAAACGTTAAAAATATTTCACATCGTTTCTCCAGCAGCAATGAGCCTTGGCTTGCCATGAGAAAGATCTTCGTGATCATTCTGACTATGGCAGATCACTCTTACTATACCAGTAATCTGGTGCCAGAGTACTGATTCAGCTATAATTTCATACATATAAACCAGGTCAGGAAGCCTTTCAGTATTTCAGGTTTTCACAGAAAGGAAATTGGGACAAGGGTGGTGTATTTAGCCAAACAGGAATGTAGTTTCATCTCTAGGGTTTGGGTTTTCTCAGCAACTTAGCATCTGCTTTGGTCTTGATAACATTAATTAATTTCAAAAAAAGCTGGCGGAATTTGCTCAGTATTAAGGCAGGAGAATTATATATGTAAATACATATTCTGTGCGATTTTATCTTTCTCCATGGGTGTGTATGTGTGCACATGTGTGTTGTGTGTCTCAAAGAGCCCTGAATGCCCCATCTGCAGGCTGGCAAGCGGGTGTGCTGAGGGTGCAGTAATGCTGATGATGCTGAGGTGATGTACACACTCCTGCTATTTGTCCCAGTGTATCATTCATCCTTTATGTTTCCTACTCTAAAAGTCTTGGTTTGTCTTTGAGTAACCTTTCTTACAAGGCTTAAAAGTTAAGGTGTACTTGCAGGACTTTGACAGTTTGGTGTTGCCCAGCGTTGCACTGTTATTCCCTGAATTAATGCATTTAACAGCTTTTCTGGCAATGGTGGGAAAAGTCAAAGCCTTGCTGCTACCCCTGACTTATTGAAGGTTTTGTAGTTCAAGAAACATGGGGATTGTAACCCTGCATTTAGCACTTTGGATCAGGTTGCATCCAACAGGAGTAATTGTGTTTTTATCAGTGAATGGGTTCACTTTAAACAGATTTTCCTCTTTCCACAAGGCTAGCTTTTTCTTGGTATATAATTTGTGACTTTTCATCTTCTTTTAAAACAGTTTCTGGAAATGCAAGATACATTTTTCCTGAGAATGAAGTTAGGGTACAGTTTTAGGCCATCTCATATGGTTAGTTAAAGGTTCTGCATTTGCTGTTTAAAAGCATCTACTGTATACCATGTTATATCTTGCATTTTATTGGTGTGATGTGATCTAACAGCCACAGGAAAGACAGAATATCCTGAGCAAACAGCAACTGCTACAGGGCAGTATGATTTGGCAGAATGCTACTTGTAATAACTCCTGATCTTGAGCTGAGGAAATATGAGTGGAAAAAAAAATAAAATACATAGAAAATTATTTGTGCCTTTTTTGTTGTTGTTGTTTTGTTTTGTTGGTTGTTTTTTTTTTTGGTAAAGATGTCAGGCATTGCTAGAGAAGTTTGGACTCCTGATTTTTCAGTTCTGTGGCTTTTTTTGAATTATGCTTTCTGTGTACATACTATCTGGTTTAGATATGGTCTCCTCATTATAGTGGCCCCACCCTTCCCTTCTCATAATATCTCTTTTCCTCACATCCGTAACATCGCTGCTTATTTCCTGTCTCTTCATTATCTTGTGTAGTGGACTTAGAGAGATTCCTTCTTTACCATATAACTAGATGAGCTGGCCTGGGCTTGCAATAAAAAGCGTGTGCTATGTGAATACTGGGGAGCTTACTGTGACCTTCATCCAGTGTTTTTCTGCTTTTTGCTGCTGTGTAGTCCTTTTCTCCATGACACACCCTGCCTACCACCATTCCTACCATCATATAAAACCCTGACAAAAATAAAAAACAAACAAACAAACAAACAAAAAAAAAAGAAGGAAGGAAGTATTTCATTGCAATGCTTTGAAAATCAAAGTTTAGAATCTAAGGATGTAGTCACTGGATGGTAAAGATGTTTTGACAAACATAGCTCCAGAAAGGCGGCTAAATACACTATGGAATTAGCAGATCAATCCAAAGAATTTGCACCGAGTCTCCTGGTTTATGGTTTCTTGAATGCTCTGAGTCATTAGGTATTAGCCAGTTATGCTACAGAGTTTACAGCATAGCATATAGACTTCATGGCCTGTTATAGCCATAATCCATATTTTAATGCTTTATGTCAGGCATCCCTGCTGCCCTCTAACCATTCTTTAATAATAAGACAAAAGTGATATTTTAGGGTAACAGTTAATAAATAACGTGACTTATCCAATCACACCTTTCACTAAAATATTATTATCTTTTGACAGGTTCATTACTGTAGAGACATCAGGGACTGATGAAACATTGCCTAATTCTACCACTAGTACATTTTCTTTAGTTGTCTTTCTTTTAATTTAATTCTCCTACTCTGAAAGCATACTGTCCATTGCAATTATTGAATGAGCATTTAATCTAGCATAACTAAGGCATTTTAATCTTTTCTTATGAAAAAAACTATTAAATGGTCATAACATTGCTATGATGTGTACTCATCTACTCCTGACTTTGAGAATCAAAGTTTTCTCCTTTCTGATAACCGAACCTCAAGTAAGATTTTAGCTTTAGTGCAGAACGTTGGCTGTCTGAGTAAGAAGAGGACTGTCATTTAATTCACGATATTGCAAGGTCAGAAAAACAACTTGTGGATATCAGTCACTTTTGGTAGGATTGTTTCTGGGGAAATTCTGCATATTTTGGTGGCTTTTGCTAGGTAAAATTTCTTTTAAAATTACTATTTCTTAAATTGGAGGTATATGAATAGTACAAACCCAAAAAATAACAGACTGAAACAAAGCAAGAAGCAAAAGAGGTATGCCAAAACCATTTCCTGCATACTTATGTGATCATATGCCAAGAAATCCATTTCTTGCAGTCTGGGTGTTCTTTTTCTCTGATATTACACATACAAATTTAATGGGAAGTGGATTTCAAATACATGCAGAAAATAAAATAGTTTTCCAAGTTTGCATGTAAAATTTAGCTGGAATCAGATTCCATCCCTACCAAAAAGGCAATTGGATAAGAAACCCAAATTAACCATCCCAGAACAAAACTACAGCTCTCAATCATTTTTCTTACTGAGATATGTCTTCTCTCTGCCTAGGACAGGAGTTCTTGTTGAGATCATGGAAAGGGACAGTAAATTCATTCCTCTTTCAGAACATGCTTCAATCTCTAAATTCCCCTGGAGAGAGTGTATCGGATATCCACAGAGCTCTACTTCGAATCAATTCACATACTTTAAAAGAGATTTTAATAATGGGTAAAATTGTGGAAAAGAAAGCTGAATTTAACAGAGCAATTTACTGCTCACTCCAGTCTCCCAGAGATCAATTTTTCAATTGCTTATTATTTGGTTCTTAAATAACTAAATTTATACACTGTATAATAACCAGGAAACGTAGTTCCTAACCTTCTACCCACATAATAAACAAAAACTTAGGTAATGATTCACTGTCTTTGCATAGAACTGTAAGTCATACTTCTAAATTCAAGGAGAAAATGTTGGTACTTTTTTTATACCCTCCAACAGCCTTTAGCATGTTCTAAAACTGTGACTTGACGAGGCTTGTCACCATTCTGCATCCCAAACATGTCTTAATCCACCTCCACAGGAAAATACAACTGTTTACAAAAGATCCAATATTAATGTTTTTTTTTTCCCCCTAGTTACTTAAAATTTTGATTTTTAAATGATCAATCTGAGACAATTTGTGTAGAAGGAGACCAGCTGCCCTTTAATGATAGTTGCCATTGCAAGTGGCAGCTGATTCTGACACGAGCAGCACTAGAGATTATAATGCTCCAAAGTCCAGCAGAGGTAGTAGTGGCCAAATTGTATCAGCTCCTGTCTTCCAGAAGTGCCTTTTAATTTCTCCCCTAAATTCTTAGTTTATGGTTTTGGAAGACAAAAGTCTTTTTTTAAAAAAATGCTTCCCAAGCACTTTTCTTGCCATGCTAGGCAGAAAAAGGGGGTCAATTCTTGTTGCCAGTGAAGGATTCACCCTGCATTTGTCTTTCCAGACAGATAGTGACAAAAACTGTGTTTTCTGTGAGAGCAGCCTCATGGGGAAATATTCGTGGGCATCTTCTTTCATGCTAACAGTGTAAAGTTGAGAAGACTCCTCCGTTCTTCTATTGCTGTACTAGCAACAAATGGAAAAGAGTATTTCTGTTCAGTTTTGAACCTGCTCAGTCATTAGGAGTTTGCAAGTTCAGTTCAGACTGAAAGGTTACAGTGCCTGTGTGCTACTGGGAAAAGATCAAAGCAGGGAAAGGAACAAACACCTAAGTCACTTCATGGAGGAGGGACACTTTGCAGGCTTAAACATTTACTGTGGTATTAGTTCATGCTTTTGATCTTTTAAAGAAAAGAGTGGATGACCTTTAAAAATATCAGGGAACACATGCATTAGCTTTGCATTAATTGATTTCTTAAAACCTAAAATTATTATGAAATAAGTAATAATTGCACGTATCTTTGCTCCCACTAATACAGAAAGTGCATCTGCTTTTAGATCCATGTTGCGTGTTTAAACAGAATGAGGTCTCTCTTTATGAGTTGTCTAAGGACACATCAGAAATTGGAAGACTTCTGGTAAAAGAAGAACAGGCCCTGTCTGCCCCTTTAGCTATGGCAAGGTGAATATCCCAGCTGTCTTCTTTCTTAACATGAGTTGAGATTGTGCTGTTGAAGCAAATATGTCCCTGGCTCTTAGAGCAGACTAGGTTCACGTCATGGGGTAGTGTAAGGGTCTGTAAAACTGATCCTTTTGGTTAAAACTAAACCAGAAGACACACTCAAGGAATGCATCTAGTGCATTATATGTGGCAATGGGTTTGAAATCATAGGCCCAAATACAAAATAAAGGCAGTGATTTGCTTAAGTCATGACAAAGTACAGACTTCATGTTTTCTCTCTTTGCCACAGGTGAAGTCACAGTCCTTACCAAAGCTCCTTTTCTTTTGTGTTCTGTGCTTTGACATTCCCTATTTATTTGCTTATTTTGCTTCTTCCTGTGTTCCATTCCATGCCTGATTTGAAACCTCTGATCTTATACAAAACTTACTTCTTTCTACCTTCCCTCTCCCACTTTCACATTTCCTTAAGTCACTTCCTGTACTAAAAAGAGCTTCCAGTCAAAAAGCATGCACTGTGTTTATTTGGCATGACTTGATCATTTTCAACTTAAACAGCATTTATTTGCTAAATTTGCTGATTCATTCAAAATTACACTTTTCAAAAACCTCGTAAATTATCAGTCTCTTCTGACCTTATCTGTCTTAAAAAGATCCCTATTTCCAGCACAAAATAACTGATTGCTTAGTAAACTAGAGTAATTTACTGTAAACTTTTGTGAAAGTCTGAAATGTAAAGGAAAAATTTTAACTGCTTTAATACAATTTTATCCCCTGATTCTCAGTGTGGGAAAAATTTCAAAAAGCTGACATTTGTCCCAGCTTGAGGATGAAAAAAATAGAAATCTAGAAATATTTTGCTTAGCAGTAAAGCCATATGGTTAAGAGGAGCGAAATGCACATATGGCAACAAGATCATCTCCTGTAATTCAACCCATTAGTGCAAGAAATTTGTTCAGACAGGTATGAAGTTTGATTCTCATTTATGTTGCTGCCACCCCATTCTTATCTGGCCATAAAAAAAAGGTCCTGAAGTGCTAACGGCAAATATAGCATATGCTCCCAATAAAAGGTGTCAAAATCTTCTCGCTTCCTTACACCAAATTAGTGTGTGTGTGTGTGTGTGTGTAATGTACATGTATTTGGGCAAAAGCTAAGTATATTTAAAAAAAAACTTATTTTATTGTTATTTTCCTTGGTCTGAAATTAAAAAGTTGTAGAAAAGCCACAAGCTGATTGCAGTATTTTTTCTGTGAAACAGAATGAAAATCAATGTATTCTCTTAACTTGTTCATACTATCCTTTTCCTACAGGGAAATTCCTGTTTTGACAATTCCTTATTGTGCAAAGGCTTGATCCCACTGCTGGGGAGAGACTTCTTCGTGGTGAGGCATAAATACAACCACAGATTAATATCTTTAGTTTCAAAAGGGTTTTTGGTAAGGATGCTCATTGGTCAGTAAACCCAACTAAAATTATGTATTTATTCTTTACATCTAAGTCCTACTTCTGGCTTTGAGGATGTTTCAGTATCTTCATCACTATTTCTACACGTTTATCCCAGTTTCCTGGAACACTGGTGACGATTTACCTTGATAAAGCTCAAAGACTTGCTAGTTCAACTGTCAGGTTGCAGAATACTGTGGTTAGAGAAGCTGTGAGGCAGAAGAAATAGGAAAGAGTATCCATCTGGTCTGATGAGGGGTCTCAGGTAAGTTCCTCCAACTCTTTGTGCTTCAGGTGCTGTGATACTGCCTGTCCATCTAAAACACTTGCAAAGCTGGTTAATATTAATGAAGGACATTAAGTAGGCCTCATATAAAGTCATGGTTGTTGCAGATGGCAATAGCAGTACCAAAGGGTATCCTCAAACAAAGTTATACTGCTTACAGCAGGAAATATATATTTCCAATGAAACTCCCATAGATTGGGACTTCTGCATACTGTATCTCCAAGTTTCAGCAAATTCCTACCTTCCAACCACTGCACAGGCAAATGGAATCGAGTTTATATTGTTAGAAGTGTAATATTAGCATGTATTAAATAGCTTCATTTCAGAGAAAACAAGTGGGAGAAGACAGTGTACTTGACAAAGTCAAATATGGAGAGCACAAGCAATACATGATGCTACCAGGCCCCTCCCCACTCAGTGGCAACTGAACTGGTGTTTAGTTATAGTGACTAAATTTTGCGTATTTAGATTCAAAGACTAACCCTTTTTCTGACTTTATATTCTCTATAATAAACTTCCTGGCTGCTGCGAAATTAAAGGCTGAGCTGAAAATCATAAGACTTCCTAATCTCTTCCCGAGAAAATTCTTTATCTAACATAGTTATCTTATTTAAAAAGTAGCTCTGAAATTCGCAAGAAAAGTGTTTAAACACACTGCCAAATTGTTCCATAGATATATCTCATTTCCTTTTGTTTGTTATTTATTTTCATGTTCAATAGCTTACTACCATTCAGTCTTTGCCCTCAGGTTTGTTTGGGAACAAAGATTAAAAAGACTGTCCCAGGAGTAGATTTTACTGTCAAAACCATCAGGATATGTGTAAATCCACCATATATATTTTAGGGGACAAATTAACAATACTATCTAAGCCTTTTGATAATGCAATAGCTAGCAGGTATGCATAAAGAAAACCGTAAGCACTATCTGACACTACTCAGTAAATGTAGTGAATCAGAAAACGGTTGTTTAAACATGAGAAAATGATACCAAAGTTTGGCTGATTTTAAATGCCTAAGTCCACATGGCAGCTGAGACAGTAAGTGAAATTTTTCACAGGATGTGAAGATTTTTCTGGGCAAGAGGCTAGAATGACAAAGCACATATATTTTCTGTGGTTGTGGAAGATTTTTACTGGGAGAGATGATGTATATTACTTCTACCTTGCATGTGTATCTATCTCTAGTTTTGCCCTAATGCAGATTTTGAGCTCCTCTGTGCCTTAAGATATCAGAAGGATGTTTGCAAAGCTTGTGAAAAGTCTCCCCATCAAAATGCTTTCAAATATGTTCACCACATGAAACCAATCGACTAAGAGAAAATGACCACAGGAACAGTCAATATTTAGCCTAATTTTGATTATTCTGTAAACAAAACCTCTTCTGACTAAGAGTGTCAAGAAATATTGCCATTGACCCTGTGATAAGTCACTCTGAAGGTATTTATATAACACTGGTCCCTGACTCCTGCTCTAGCCTCTGGACTATGCCAGTTCAATGTTGTTCTGCTTTCTCCTGTTGTTTTCAGAGAGCATCAACTGTGTTTTGGCTTGCTTCCCAGACAGTGTTGTTCCAGAGCAGAGATTTTGACCCTCACTAGAAAAACAGACATATGAAGTAAAAACAAAAATTAAAAAGAAGTCTGGAGATGAAGTTATGATAAGCAAATCATAGGCAGTTTGAATGGTAGACCTTACCATTAGTATGACGTCTAAACTTGGGTCAGACTTGCATACTTCCAAACTTGGATTTGCTTTTCATGGCCTGTGCTTACTCTTGAGATGTTTTGACTTTGAATACCAAATATTCCTAAAGAAGAAAATCTTTTCCAGCTTCCCAGGAATGGTCACTTGGATTAGTGGTAAAGGCCCCTATAGTAGCAGATTAGGGGTTCAGTGATGGGTCTACTGAGCCTAGCCCAGCTACACATAACTTAACCATGAATGTGCCTATGTTTCCAAGTGTCTTTGAAAAGGTATTATGTCGGGCACTTGAGGAGCTCTTCAGTTCAAGCTGTAATGTGCTTGGATTTACATGATTGGAAGCCTTAAGAAGATCTGGGACTTAGATGGAAGTTCAGTGCCTTCCACCTATAATTTATGGTCTAAATTATATGATTTTCAAAAGGATTAAAAGTGTCCCACCCATATCAGGAAGCAACATAGAGCAACTCAGTCCAATGAAAAACACTGACTGAGCAGCCCCTCAGCAAGGAAAAGTCAGTAGAATTGGTGTGAGTGATGGCCTTCCAATGACTTTTCATGGAACCCATAGCTGATCCAGTACTGGGAGTAACAAAGCACAGCATGAGCTATTTTATTTAACCTACTAAGGTACTGTATATATGTGTCTGAATTAATTGTCATCTCCATCAAAAGATGCCTGCTGGCACTGCCAACATTTTGAAGCATGCACATAGGGATCAGACATTTGCAGGCCTTTGCCATTTGCTTGTGTGACACTGATGTTAGTATTAGCAGAATGAAAGGTGGGGTTAGGGTAGAACAGTAAGTACATGGTCAACTCGAGCACACACTTAGGCTCCTAACATGTGCTTTGGTGTAGGAAGACTGAACTCAGACCAGGATTTCTAAACTTCTGATTTCTGAATATCAGTGTGGCATGGAAAGCCATTCAGTGTCTTGTCTTTTTTTCTTCATTAGAGAATAGCCTTTGATATTAAAAGTAATATCAGCAGGAGACTGAATGCTGTGAAATTGGTTCCCTTTACAGGGTAGACAAAGGCATTTTGTTAAAAGAGAACAGCTATAGACCAGAGAACGGGTTGGCTGGGGAATATGATGGCCGGCAAGGAATGATGCCATTGGTTCCCCTCTTCACAAGCCATGCTGTCAGTGCTTCATTTTCCACCTCTCCCTTTTTGTTCATTCCAGTTGTCTAATTTTCCCCTTCCTCAGTGCCTTGAGTCAATCACATAAGTTCCCCTTTGCAGCCCTTTTTGTTCATCAATCATCTCCTTGACTATCCCTATCTGCTACTGAACCCTCCAAACCTGTGTCTCTCCACCCTCCCGCTCCCACGAAGCCCTCACTACCCCTTACCCTGGGCTGTCGGCATAATGAAGGCTTGATTTCAATACTTCCCCTCATTTCTCTGTTCACTGCTCTGCAGGTTAATGCAGATTCCAAACTTCAACAAGCAGCTGTTAAACATGTCATTAACACTGCTTCGGCTGCAAATGAAACTCTGCTATTGGGATTATTCCGGGAGCTATAGTTTTGTGATGAGCTTTGTCAATCACAGCTGACCTGCTGTGTACAGAATGAAACTCAGATTATCTTCTTTCTTCCTCAGACTCTTGTCATTTTTTCACAAAGAATTACTATTCTACTCCCCGAAAGATTGATTACTTGCACAAATAAGAGAGTCTGAGACATTAATACAAAATTCACAGGCTTTTCTTTATCTCAAACCTGCAACTCCCTCTACATTTCCTCCTGGTAATTATATTAGAATTGTGTACACTAGGAATTGCCATCTGATTATTATGAAACTAGTTTTGTTATGACAAAAATGAGCTTAAGTCTTGTTTTTTTGGAAAATGATCAGTACAGTGCACTGGATGAGAGAGAAGGAGATTAAATCCAACTTGCTTTCATCCATGAATGCTTTCATCTCTTTTTCAAACACAGGAAATGATTACCACTGCTATAAGCTGCAGTTCATATGAGTGAAAAAGGATAAGAAAATATTGAAAATTCTGTAACCAACAGTAGGACATAATATAGGTCTCTGGTACCCACTGAGAGACATGCACTTTATTTTTCTATGCTGGCAGTGTCAAGGGTTTCAAATTTTAAGAGCTGCCTTCTACTGAGGTGTCATTAAGTACTGTAGAATATGTTAATTAATTTGCCATTTCTCCAGGTTAGAATATTCTTTTATTATAAGAGAGCAAAATATTTTTAAAAATTTTCACTCAAAAAGCCTGTCCTCATCAACCCCTTAATGAACCTTACTCTTATTTCTTCCAGTAATCCTGAAATTTTTGAATAGCCAAAAATTGAACCCAGACTGGTTCTTTTTTTTCATGGGGTGTGTTTGAAATTAGGAAACATTAAACACTGGTCTGGCAGACTGACTTAAGGTCTTTCCTGTCCTATTTTAATACCTTTATCTAAATATTGGATTTTTTAGTTCCAAAGTTGAGAAGATTGCTTGACCTCTTGAACAAAGCTTTCTCTTTTACTGAAGGATCGGTCCCAATGAGCTCTGCCTCCCATGATATAAAACTCAGTATTTGGAATCAGATGCACCTTTATTCTTAAAGTTGAGCTCACCTCCTCTAATACTGCAATTCAGTAAACAAAACCATTTCAAGTTTCATTGCCCCCACCCAACAGATTTCCCCTGACAAGGCCTGTTGAGCATGTTTTGAAAAGTATCTCCTGGTATAATTTCCTCCAAATTGTCATTCGAAACATTTGGGTTTATTAAATGGTGCACTCAAGTCAATAAGAAATTCAAACTGTCCCTGGCATCTAAGCCAGGGAGCTGCTAAATGTAAGGACATGTTCAAAGTCAGATCATTGCCTCATGAATCATGATCACACCCAGAACAAGCAGAAAAAAAAAAAAAAGGTGAGAGGAAAGAGAACGTGTTTCAGGGAAGGAGCCAGCGAGCAAGCAGCAAGCATAAGTTCTGAATCCCAGGGAGAGACCAGGATGATGAAGAGCAAACGGTTGGTGAAAGGTGGGTTCATCTTCACTCCTGGAACTTAAGCTGCTAATTTTCTTCTCTTTTAACCATTCTGTCAAGAAAAGAAAGAAAGGAGGAGGATGTGAAGTGTAGAGTGAGTGACAAAACGCTTACCAAACAAAACCCCACAATTATTAGTAATTGAATATTTCAAATTTTGAGTCATTCAAGCTGTATGAGCCCCAAATAGCACTTTTAAGTATTCAATTTTTTTCTCCATTGACTTTAATTAAGTTTGCCCCAGGCTGGCAATCCTGATGAACGTGGAAAAGATTTTTTATAAAGGAGTAAGCTTTCTACCAGTGTGGATTTTTTCCCCTGAAATCATCCAGCTGTTATTTAAACTCAAACTCTTATTATGTCATCAGGTACAATCTTAGAAATAAAAAATACAGATATATTAAACTGTTGCACCATAAATATTTTCCACTTGGTGACTGTGAAAATTACCATATTATTTCCTGATTCAGATATGCCTGATGAAACTTAGTATTAGTGATAAGTGACTGTACATATAGCAGCTTCTGTGTAGGGGCTGGAATGAAATGCTTTAATGATAGGATTCACGTGCATACCTGCATTAATGCACCTGGTCTCACATTTTCTTCTTCTCTGTTATTTAACCATTACTACAGCCTTAACAGCAAAATATCCAAAATAACCATAGGGTAAGACCAATTGGAAGCAAGTTTTCCACATTATCAGTGACGTTCTTTTGCTGGCATATGGCGAATTTATTGTGCCCTCCAACTGTTGAACTCACTGACTAAACTGCTCTTGAGGGCAACACACTTGTGTCGTAGAAGCCATACAAATCCATGCTGATTGCATTTATCCCCCTGTCCGTCACCAAAATACAGCAATTTTGGTAGCTGTGATCTTTCCCCTGAGATGTTAGATATTCTGGTGTTAAAGCATGGCCTTAGAGCACATAGGGGTCTTATGGAGGCAGTGACATATATATATTAGAAAAGCACTTTCTTCATGTCAGTGAGTTGGATTTACTGTCTGGATTCTCTGTCAATATTATTTGCTAGACTTCAGTCTAGCTATAGTGATTTACAATAGTGGTGAGTTAAATTTAAAAAGCATCATGATCTGGAGTGCTAACAAAACTACGGTTATGACAGAGTGAGACATCAAGGGGAAATAATCCCTGCAATCATGCAAAGCCCAGGGTAGAGACCAAGGGCAGGCTGTCATGCATTTGCTGAGACAGTGCTGAGCCCAGTGCTTACTAAGTAAATAGGTGAAATGTCTTTGGGGGTCCTAGAAACCCCAAATGCCCCATGAGATTGACAGTAGTGCTGTTGAACTATATGTTAGGACTTGTGTGTTTGGATGATTGAGAAATTCTGGGGCCAGTGCAAGATGCTGAGGGCTTCAAAAGTGGTACTGGTGACAGCTTATGCTGGTGACTGCTGTGTAGTGAACAGGTAAACCTCAGCATCTTGCAGCACAGAAGATTTGCTGTGAAGAACTGATTTCTCTCATAGCCTCCAAGATTATTCTTGTTTTACCTAGTTTTATGTTGAGGTAGCTCAACAAACAAAAGAATACTTAGGCTCCTCCTGAGATGCTTCAACATTACATTAAAGTTAATCTGAATAATTCTGCCCCTCTACTCTTTCCCACCTCAGTTCACCTGCTGCAAAGCTTCAGCTCTTTCCAGTTAAATGACATGACATATCAGCAATCACTTCCTCTGGAGATCAACCTCAAACCAAACTCACTTCATTTGTGACCATATTGAATAGCTTCCTTTGGGCTTCTGAGGCTATGGGTGTTTTCTATCCCTGTATATAAAACCCTGGACTTACCTTTGCAATCTTTCAGGGACTCTTTTGGCCAGATTTCTCTGTTGAGGCACTGACCCAAAAAGGGGAAATGTATATTTTTTATATCCCAGCAGTATTATCTGCCATAGTGCCACTTACTAAGAGGATCCTGAATCGCTGACTCCTCCAGAAATTGCCAAAGATTTTGCTGCTTGAGTTTTGTTACCATGAGCCAGGCAATCAGTGACTGGGCCTCCCAGATGTGGGCTGCATAGGATTGTCTAGCAAAAACTGCTTTCTGCACAACCCTGTGTGCTTCTCATTCTGATGTGGGAGTAATCAGGGTATAGAGGCTGTGTGGGGGTTTTCTGGTACAAATCTAGCTTTGTGCTGCTTTAGTAGGATACAGTATTAGTAGTAGTCGAAAGCAGAATTAACTATGAGTAGATGGGTTTGCAGCTCATCCATGTGAAACTCAGTTTCATCTGTATATCAGTCTGAGCTGATATTTGCACTGTAGTTAGTACTACTTGATTTTCACAGCAGGCAAAGGGGTCACACTAAGCCCAACACGGGGCTGCCTTGTTTTGGGGTTTTCTGTGCGAGACTGTGGGTGTTTTGCTCAGAAGCAAGTCCTTGAGCATGAAGTGCTAAAGGTGACTATGAAAGGTATGAAAATCTCACCTACTATATCTTTTTGAATATTTTTTTTACAGACTTTTTTCCCATGGAAATGGGAATAGTTTCCTTTGGCCAAAATAGGAGGAGTTGAATGATCCCCAAAACCTCCATTTCCCTTTTCTGAAGCATTCAGGAGCCTGAACATTCAATTTCTCATCTTTGAAAGACTCTAAACTTTTGAGATTGAGTGGCATAGTCAGCAGCAACACAACTCATCTCCGGTATACTAGGCGGGAGGCCAACATAAGAGTCGGAGAATCTGTTGAGCAAGCAGAATTTAAATGGCCCTGCCCAGGTTGCAGACAAAAATAGATACAGATTCATTCACTGTGAGGAAAGGTTGTGTTTTTTTGCTGTTGCCCCATGCTAGTTTTGGAATTTTGGGGTTACCCACACTTACAGATCTCATCATACCAAAATTATAAAATGCGAAATTATTTGACTGTTTTCTATGTCAAAAAGACAATGTATTAAAAACAAGTCACAGACAATTCTTTTCCTGTAAAGGTTAGGGATCCTCAATGTACATTCAGAGCCATACACACAAGTGCAAATAAGTCAACTACCACAGCTATTTAATCAGGAGCGTTTGTTGATTTGAGCAGAGCCCCTATGCTGTGAAATGAAAAAAGAAAACCAAATTTTCTTGAGCAATCTTGCTGTTCCTGCTTCAGGTGCTAGGCCATTTCACTAAAGCAGCTCAGACGAGAATGTCATTAGTTCCTAAGCCCCAGGTGAATTTGCCACTGTTCCACATGATTAAGCCAGATAATTGTGTGTTGATAGCGAATGTGGTTGGTGAAATACAATTTCTAGGACCTTCCTAAACAAACACAATGTAGAAGTGAGTCAAAGTGCTGTCATTTCAGTCCTTTGTCACAGGCTTTGCTCTTGCAGACATCTCTGGTGAGGACGGGCAAATAATTCTGTGGCGTGTCACTGTGCTCTTAAAGGTGACCTGGCTCAGAAAGTGGATCATACATCTTTTGGCATGCAGTTTAGGAGAGGAGAGGGGAAAAAGGCCTAGCTAATGTGCCCATGAACAGCGCAGACTTCTAACGCTAGCCCATTTTAAACTATGCCTGCTGGAGATTGCTTTGTCTTCAAATAACTTTACAATTCCAGTCAGTACTTTCAAAAGTGATTAAAATGCCACAGCAATGTGCCATTATTCATCATGAGAAGCAAGTAAGTGAAAACTTTTTAAGAGCTATTTGAAAGTGTTTCTCTATCAGGGAGGTGCAGACCCAGTAAATAAACTTCTGGGACCGTATCCTGTCTCTGCTTACTTTCTCTGTAACCTTGAGTGGGTAACGAGAGATTTCATTTTTGACCCTGATCCTAGAAGGGACAGAACACTACATCTAAATTACTTTTTTTAAAATGTATTTTAGATAGATATTCAATGTCAGTGATCTCTTTAGCAGGCACAGTACTGCCCTTCTGCTCGCCACCTGTTTCTTCCCTGGTGCTGTACTGGCACAAACATGTACATGGTGAGTCACAGCTGGGGACTGACTTGGCTGAAACATAGGTTCTTCTGTGCCCAAAGAAAGGTATTTTTTCAGCATATTTAGTTCTCTGATCCTGTCTACCACATGGCTCACCAGCGTTTGTGCAAGATGTGGGGATCAGAACAAACAAACATGTTTAGGGCCTTGGAAAGGGAGAAGGGGACAGCAAGGGGGTTAATTATGTTGGTGCTGCTGCAAAAAACTCACTTGTGATTTTACTTGTAAAAAGGAGCAGCTAATACTCAGGTTGGCATTGTGGGGATTATATGTTGTAGTAGCATCTTCTGGCATCTCTAGATGAAAGGCACAGTAGAGATGGAGGGCATTAGCGGGCTGATTCTACACAGTTAATGCTGGTTTCAAGATTTGCAAAGTGACTAATTCTTCATAAAAGAATCCACTTTCACAAAAAACAAAAAAACCAGAAAGAGACATAGGAGAAGCTGATTTTCCTTTTTACCTACCTTATACCTGATGTATCTGGCAGTGCCAGGAAGAAATGTTCTTTGATTTTTATGCTGCATTTTTTCCCGTAGTTACCATGCTTATTGGAAGCTGGGAATGGTGGAATTGCTTCTGAGAAAAAGTGCTGCCTCCAAAACACACTGTAAGTGTGCATTTATCCTAGAAATGCACATTATTAGTCCACTGGACCTTGCGCAGAAGCCCTTAAAATAAATATCAAATTAAAACGTGCGTGCTCGCAGGCACGTGTATTTGCTTGTTTGTACACACATACTTGTATCTGTATCTCACCTATAAAGCTGTGTTTGTCAACCAAAAGGAGAATATAAGCAGAGAAGGGAAAGGACTAGATGTGCAGGAAAAAAGGAAGGCTCCTTGCTTTTTTGAATACTTTAGAAATATTTATCAGATCATTATTTTTAACTCTCTCATTTAATTCAATAAGCAGTCATGTATCATGTACCATCAGAATCCTGTAGTATTACCTGGCAGTCATTGTGCCAGATGAGGAAAAGAGTTTTGTCTTGTGATTTATGATGCCATTAGATGTAGGTTGTCTATCTGTGCAAGCTAAACATATCCACTGTGCATTCCTCATTCCTGTGTCTGTTTCCCCTTCCTTTTTCCAACAGTCATTTTCTTAAATCACACCGATTGTGCATCTCTCAAGACACTAAAGGAGGAGTCCCTCAGAAGATCATTTCAGCTTCATTTCATGACCTGGCTGGGGTTTCTGGGTAGTATGACTACTGTTTTATCTTCTGAAAGTATTTTTCACCAAAAACCAATGCACTGACTGAGAAAACTGTTCTCAGCTGCCTTCTTGGTAACTTATTAATATTCAAAGGCAAGTGAAGAAGACAGAATGTGTGTACTTTTAGCAAGCAGGTATGGCTTTATCTACAATAAGACAAACTGATTACATTGACAGTTTGGCAAGCTGGCTTAAAGCATGTTCTTTCAATTAATTTTAATTAGATTGGAGTAAAAGGAAATTTTAATTTTGATGTAATTAATGGAAACTTTGTTCTTTGTATTTTAACTATGTTCCTTGATTCAGAACAAATGAGATTTGGGGGAAAACATTATTGCATAGGTATTTTTGAGCAAAGGTGCTCAGAACTGCCACAGGGATTGATAAGCCATATAAAACATAGACAAACTATGTTATGCAACAAGTATATGTTTAATTAATTTTTGGGGGCAGAAATAAATTTTTGGGTTTTACCCTCATCTGAACTTTGTGATCATTCCTTTTGCTGAAAAGAAAAAAAATATTGCTAACAACAAGTCTTTCTAACGACAACTTTTTGTTGGTAAGATTTTGCAGTGTAAGTATAGCCATCAGTGTCAAGAGAAAAATAAATTTCTGATTCTTCACAAATTATTACTAACAATTCTCAAAGAAACAAGACAGCTGTGGATCCAAATGACCAGAGTAGAGTTCTTAAAGCAACCCCAAACAATATTGAAAAGAAAAGGAGGAAGGGGAAAAAAAAAATTCCATTGTCTACACTCCTGGTAGAGCTGCCCTAATGGCATCACAATGTGCATTTTAGAAAAAGCAGAAGCGGTTTTTAACAACTTCAAATAAGTGTGTGAAAATAGCCTTGATCTCTCCTTAAACTGCTAAATCTCTTTAATGCTTCTCAAAAAAAAAGAAAAAAAAAGAAAAAAAAAAGCAGCTCCAAATGGTTTAATGGTTTTAAACAGCTTTGACGAATGTGAAACTTATCTCTCTGCTTATAATATTTCCAGAAGTAGTGCTATTAAGTTGATTTGTGCATGGACACAGATCATTAGCAAATTGGACCCTTTATGTTTAAAAGGTTCTAGTCTGTGTTTAACTCTTAGGGTGAAAATCATGTTCTAAGCAGGTGTTTAGAATATAAACCTTGAGTTCAATAAAATCAGGCATTGATCTCTCTTGCTTCTAATATTCAATGTCATGGGCACTGCATGTCAGAAACTATGTTGGTCACTGACACAAACTTGCCTTTTGCTTATGCCTGAAGGCAGTTAGCATCCCTGTGCTGAGCAGTCTCCTGACACCTCCTGCGGCAGAAACGATTTTTCTATCTATCACTGACAGTCTTTTCTGCTTATTGGAGGTGACTGTATTCCTTGAATTCACGCGGGAACCAACCACAGGACCATCCACAGCTACCGTACACGAGCCCACAGATCTGGTCCCCAGACACAATTCAGAGCAGCCATCTACTCTCTTTCTTTCTTGTCTTTCTTTTAGTGAGATAGTTTTAACTTTGGGTATGCAGAAACCTACATTTCCCCTTCTGTGTCTCTTCCTGAATTCTCAGAAGACAGGCTATTTCAGGGCCCATCCATATCTAGGGACTGGAGAATAACACAGTCCACAGCTACCATGTCATTCTTTTTTATTGCTGTTTAATTAGTCACTACCTTTTTTTTCCCTGTTAAAGAAAAACAGTCATTTGGCTTTCATAATGTTTCAACAGAGTTCCATACCAATGCCTAATGTCACAGTTTCTTGAATATAAACTAAATGAGCTAGAGCCACAGATCTAGTCTGCTACCCTTTTGTCTAGCGTATTCAGACAGATGGTATCAACCAGTTGGAACACTCTTAGTTATAAGCCATTAAGATGAGCAGTGGGTCAGAGCCTTAAAAAATAGGTAAGTACGTATTTGCTTATAAAATGAATTTCTAACTACTGAACAGTATAATTTAGTAAAATGGAGGCAAACCGATTTCTGTTATGAAACTGTTGGAATACCAATTTCTGACTCTGGTGATCAGAACTATTCTCATTTTCAGTTACCTTTATTGTAAGAGTGAGTGAATTAGCAGAGAATGCCTTCCTCTCACTTATGGTAGGATACTTTTTAGACATCTGGATAACTGAAGTTGAATTTTTAAAAGCAAGTTCCAAAATTCCACAGATTTCAAGAGGTTTCAGTTGTGCCTTTAAATGCCCATCCCCACTTCTGATTTTCTTGGGTCTGAGTGAAAAGGAGAAAGAAGAGACTCTTACAAGCAAAAAGCAAGTTTGTTAAGCTATACTTTACTCTAGATTTATATTGATTTAATTCAAGCTCTTCAGGACAAAGACAATCTTTCCTTATCTGTCTGAAACGTATGTACAAACAGTGAAGTCCTTTGCTTGTTGAGGTCTTCAGCTTCTGTTATAAGACAAATAATGAATCCTACTTGGTTTATTTTTCTAGAACATCTTGGCTTGTTGTTGTCTTTTAAACTACAGGACCCTTGGGGCAAGGACTGACTTTATTTATGAAAGATAACATAATACATGTTGCTGGAGATTAATTATGGAAAAAACCCCAAAATGTAATGAACCGCTCCAGAGCAAGGAAACAATTCTAAGGAAAATTTTGCAACAGTTTTAAATGCTGTATGGTATTAGCAGTATTAACAGCTTTCTTATAGCCTTGTATTAACAAGTCTTAGTACAGTATATTAGTAGCAGCTGGCTCTGCATTAATTATCCACTAGTTTAAATGTGACAGCAATATGTATTTATAGTGGTCAGAAAACTTGTCATTATCCTAACTAACTTTATCTCAGGCAAATAACTTACAGTATTCTAATCTGTAATGATAAAGTGGTGCTGGTCATCATTATAACAACTTAGTAATACACATTATTTTACCCAGTGGAGTCCAGAGTGTCTTTAGGAATGACCACTGTACAGATACACATCATTCAGTGCAACATTCAGCAATTACTTCATCACCTTTAGAAATCTGTGAAAGTGTGTCTTACTCGGGATTGGATCAACACGATTCAAAACCCTTTATCTTGTTGAACTAAACTAAATATTTTGTTTCAGATTTGTTCAACATTTTTCTCTGCTGCCCTACACTGTAGCTGTTCCTTACACCCTGATGACCAAGATCCATATAGAAACATCTCATCAGTGGATTACCCCTCAACAGATGCAACTGGAGGTCTTATCTGGTGATTCGTATGACTGGTGATGTGTACCTTGTGGCACACTCAGAAATTCTGTCCGTAGCAAAAAATTAATAATGCAAGGCATCTAAACGCCAGCTTTTGTGAGGTATCAAGATCAAGTCAGGGAGACACACAGTGGTATTGAGCTGAGCTAAAATGAAATGCTTTGGTTTCATTCAAAAAATGTTATTCAGTATTGCAGTTTGTTATATTCAGCATTTCCTTTAGATCAGAAATACTAAAGTGGCATGTTTTGACACTTCTGAACTTTGTGATTTTAAGAAGTTTCAGTAGTCAATGTTTGACTTTCTGTTCCAAATTGGGATAAAAGCAACTATGAAGACAGTGAAATTTTCAGTGGGACTGAAAACACATGTTCTTTGAGCCCTAGCTGTATCCTCATTCCACATAAAAGAGTTTCAGATATTTGCCAGGGATACTGAATTTTTATTAGTTTCACTGTATTTCCTGACAATATTAAGCAGTGGGGATGCAACATTTGTACAACTGTAATAGGTGACTTTGTTTATTAGCTGGCCTTCTCAGAAATAAAAATTTAAGCATGTGAAAATTAAAATTCAGCAATTTGAGCTTTTCTGTAGATATATAAACTTGAGCCTTTCTTCTAACGATTCCGCTTCATTTTTCTCAGGGGATTCAGTGTTTCTGTCTGTGGTGTCCCTGTCCCTGCACGCTCCTCAAGCAGAAAAAAAGGGAGTGGGAGATGACACTTCTGGGAATATCTGTGCCATGTGGGGATATAGCAGCTGCAAGCCTCTTTCTTGACAACATCCTTGGGAAAGGTTCAGCCACAGAGATTCTTGCAGAGACTCAGGCCAGTTGCAAATCACTTTCTGATTAGTCTGTCATGCTAAGGTGAAATGTATGATCTGGTCTTCAGTGTCTTCTAATGTTATAGAAACATGAATACTGGGAGAGAGTAGAGGTTAAATGTCAGTACTCCATCTTAAGGGAAGAGCAAAGGAAATTATCCCATTTCAGCCTATCTACCTGGTGTGTCCCATCCATGTTTACAAAGAGACATATTGCAAACAGTTGAGGTGTTGCTCTAGATGAGAAAGAACTTCTCATGCCTGCCTAAAAGGTTGGAAGGTTTATCTTGCTCCTGTAGAAAGAAGAGTGAGTGTAATACATTTGATTCCAGTGAGCTGTTACCTGTAATATCTGCCATATCCTGACACCATGACACTGAGGAAACTGTATCACATCTCCAACAACCCCCATCCCATTCCTAAGATTTCGAGATACACTGTGTTATTCTTCATCCCACACGCAGTACAGACTCTCAAAGTGCCAAGAGACGTACAACAATGTGCAGCAACTCACAGTGTGCTGGGGAAACCTGTGTGATTTGCTGTGCAGACACCTCATTTACCCCTGGGGCTTCGCTACTTGGGAACATTTCAGACTCCACTGCAGCAGGCAGGGAGAATTCCCTTCTCCAGTGAGGATGGTTCCGTGCCCATCTCAGTCTTTATCTCATATTACTCATCTCTCCAGCATGACAGGTAGACTTCCTATGTACAGGCAGCAACGTACAGAACCACTTAGACAATGAGATGCATTTACCTTTGAAAGGCTGGAAGTCTGCTTTCTGAGGAGAAGAGGGGCAGCTTAAAACTGCCTTAGGTTGTGCTGGTTCTGATGTGAGCAGTGTGCTTGCTGTATCACTGGCCTTGTACATCTGTGGTGAAGCTGAGGGGAAAGCCCTGCAATGCAGACAACCTGTAAGTGTATGGGCGAGAATGCATTTTAGTCACTGGTGCCTTTTGTGTTGTTTTCCTTTATTTATTTATTTATTTATTTATTTTTAAATAAACAGGTATATTCAGGACCAATGCTTACAGATAAAAGTGGGAGTATGACCAGCTCAGGGTACAGTCAGCTGTGTTCCCAGATGCCTTGATCTGTGTTCAGTGAAAAGTGCTGGTAGCCCGAACACCTTCATAAGTCTTCTTGGTGGTGCCATATGAGCTGCTGTGGTCCACCCAGCACACACTTCACATTTCCCTCAAACCAGGTGCTAAATTTTTACTAATGACATGTTCTCCCTGCAGAATTTCAACATGCAAGTGTTGCAGTTGCAGAAATTCTCCTGCCATGACCCCTCCGGTAAGACCTGAGCACCTTGCTTTGCTCTTTGAATACCTGGGAGGTTCACCGAACAAGTCAGTGGTATGCAGCTGCTGCAGGATTCCCTCTTTTATTTTATATTGTATACTGATTTTATCAAACGGCTCTCCCCAGGTGTAGAGCATGGGTATAGCCAAACCTCAGTTTTGTTTGGAAAGTAGTTTTTAATATCCATGTGGAGTGTGGGTGAAGGTGAAAGTTGTCAGGCTGTGAAAAATGGAATTGGTGTTGGCTGACCTGAAATAGGCTGTAAAGTTCTATTCCTCACAAAGGCAAGATATATTATTGCTGTAACGCCATTATTCCGCTCCATCACTTTTAAACCTTGTTCCCATTATCTGCAAGTTAAATATAACCCTATGTAAAAACAGGAAGGACAGCGCTAAGTTGTCCAGCTTAACAGCACACACTTAAAACATAATAGAGCACTTGTTACTGTATTTTATGGAACGGAAACTCCAAATGTAAAGATGTATTAAGGAAATATCTCAAAGTTATTAGGGAAGGATATTTACAATTACAGATTGCTTTATATTATGCTTTTATGAACATCTCAGGAAATGAAATAGCCCTCAGCTGTAGAGAGTGAAGAGGGAGGTAATTTTCCTTAATATGGGTGATAAAATTAATCTGATTGAAATCGCTAGCGATTATTTCGCAGAATACTGAGTGGCAGTACAATCACTTACACTCTTTTATATTTTTTTAGTCAAAGCTCGTGTAGATGAAAGCTAATTACAAAGTAGTGATGTGAAGCGCTAAGGAAATAGTTTGTATAGCATAGAACAGGCACAGCTAATTGGGGTTTGTGATTACACAGATTGTTGTTAGGGAGAATTAACTACCAGCAGTCTCTCCTGCAAAGCTTCTCATCAAGGGAAAGTAAAAATAGACACTGGATCTGTTATTTATCTAATTATGCTATGAATATTTTCACAAGCATGTTACACACTCTCAAATGGTTTGTTGTTCAAAAACTTTCAGTCTCATGTTGCTTCTGATCAAAGTATCAATATGAAGTTTCTGACATTTGTTTTTTTTTCACTTTATATTGCACACCCAGTCCTCCCATGAAATTATGCCTGAATGGAACTGAATGGTATGAATGTAGGCATTTATACCTAATGCTGTGGCAACCAGAATGCATAAGAATGATTATTAGAAAGGTGATTGGGCAGAGAAGATTGTTTGAGTGACCAAAGTGAGAGAAGCCAAGATAGGCTTGAGATAGCACTGGGAAATATTTTCTTAGCTATTATAATTTGAATCATTGTACAAACCTATCAACAACTAAAACATTGCAAATATGCAAAAAGGCAGGTCTTTGTTTTATGCTGCTCTGTATAGAACGGGAGGGGGTGAAGGGAGGAGACCCTGATCTTGTAAACTAATCTGCATGGGAGACTCCTTATGCTGTATGGAGCCTCACTGAAATCACTATGACTCTGTGTGGTGCAGTGTGTAATCAAGCTGATAATAGATGCTCATTGAATTTGTTACATGTTTTGCTTTGCTTTGTTACTATTTTTCACTTGCTGACCTAGAGGATCTTGCTGAGATTGAAAACTGTCATGTGATGAAGTTTCAGAGAAATCCTTAAGAGCCAATACAGAAAGCCACTTAGTGTTCTGATTTGTGGTGGATTACTGAGTTAATGGCTCTTACTTAACAACAGATTCAACAAACTTTGGCCATGGAGAGAATATCTGTGCATATTTTTGAGGAAGGCTCATGAGGATCTTAGTGGTGTGTTGTAAAACTATGTATTAATAGTCCTAGCATAAATGTTTGTCAGTCTCCACAGTTCTTGAGGATGGGGAAAGCAATCATAAAATGCTTAGGCAGTAGCACTGAAGGAAATTAACAAGCATTAATATCACCGCTGAAAGGAGCACCACACCTTCCTGTGAGCATCACTTCCTGGAATTACTGCCTCTCAGAGGAAGCCTCAGATACTCCTATCTCCATACATATAACATCTTCCTGTAATATCCCTCAAAGAACTGCTTGAATGACACCCAGCTGCATTCTGCACAGGGGCTGATGCTCAGTATTTGTAAGACATCTTAGGAGACTGCATCAGAGAAGTATTTTCCATCTGCACAATCTTAATTTTCTGCATTCTGTAGAATGTACAGTCTTTCAGACTCAGTTTAGAAGCCTGAGGTTGAATGGGTAATTCACAGCAGTATAATAATTCATACGCAAAATAAAAGCAAAACATGTTAGAAGCAGCTTTCTGACTTTGGGTGGTCAATTTAAGACACTTGGGTTTGGATTTGCTTTGTGAAAATTCTAAATTCCCACAATCTCCTCTCCGAGTAAAACTGAAATGCCCTGAGTCAGAGGACCATTTTAGCATGAGCTCATATGGTTTTATTTTGCTCTCCTTTTTTCTCTAAACTTTTTTTTCTGAAAAATCATCAGGCAACAGCTTGTGAGCTGTCCTATAATCCAGGAGTTTCCAAACTTATTTGAACTAACAACTCTGAGGGCTTCTGTCAGTGTCCAAAAATTAATCCTGAAGTGGAAATGACTCTGTTCCCAGAGGTACTTCTGGCTGGATTGATGTCATGGTGGGAGACAGAGCCTATATCTTACCATAGGCTCCAGGGATAGGCTATAATCAAGGTTCCTGCGTGTTTAGGACCAAGTGACTTGGAGCTGTCCAAGCATCAGCCCTCACTGACAATCGTCACCCTCCCCACAGCCTTACTGACTGTGCTTCTGTGGAGCACAGTGGGAAATCCAAGGGCAGGTGATTTATACTCCCTTCGTGCAAATAAACAAAAAAATTTTGAAATGTAGCTTACTAACCATCAGTACAAAAGACAGTATTTCATTTTCCCAGAAAACAATAGATGTACCAAAATCATTATGAAGAGAAAGTTATAGGCTTTTATACCTATATAACAACTGAAGGCTGTTATACCTTTAAATAAAAAAGCTGGCAAGCAACTGTATCTATAGAACCAGACTAAAATTCTTCCAGAGAAGCTTTTTGCCCTGGATAGTCAATTTAAGACAAGCTGGGTCTGATTTTCCAACATACTGGATTCCTGCAGCTTTCACTGACTTCACACTGAGATGCCCAACATCAAAGCAATAATTACAACAATAAATGCCTGTAGAAATGCTGGTTCCCAAGCCATCATTCTCCCCTACCCCTTTTAAGGAGCAGAACCACTGTCCCACTGGAGAACCCTCAGGAGGAAGACTAGACACCCATACTTTGTAGGTGGCACCCTCCCCTTAAGTCTGGGGTATGGCCTCTCATTGTGTTCCCTGCCTGGGTCCTGGCTGGAGGGAAGAAGTGTAAGGTGTGTGTCACAGCCTAAGTGAACCACATCCACATATAGTACTGTTGGGGACTTTAGCATACAGCTCCCATGCCTACAACCCCCTGATTTGCATAGACACTGGAAAAACACACCTTGCCCTCTGCTGCTTCAGTGGGCCTGTAGCTTCTGCCCCAGTCCTCCAAAATGTTGTGCCCTCTGATGGGGGTACGTAGTGCCTTAATTAAAGACACCCTTTCATGGAAAATGACTGCAAACACAAACATCAGACAGGTGAAGTGGAGCCTCAGATGATTCACCCAGTGCTAGGGGGGAAACCCAGCAGAGGTTTGCATTTGGTCACTTTTTTTTCTGTTCCTGTGGTACTGCCAGCATTCTGCTGAGCTACAGGTATTATTTCCCAGACATACTATATGTCTGCTGTGTTAGGATATGTCAATTTACATTCCTCTGCAGTGGGGACAGGAATAGGAGGAGGAGAAGGTATGCAGAAAAGGAAACCTTATCCACCAGTTGGTTTAATTTACATTTGGAAAAGTATCAAGAACAGAGTTAGACAAAACTGCTCATGGTAGGCATAATAAAAGAGGCTCTCATTTCATGTCAGTACAGAGAGGATATTCTGGATCAGATAAGTTTACTTAAGTAAAGTGTTTATTAAATTGGCTATCTTCAGATGAGCATGCTGGAAACTCTGCAGTAGGTTGTTACAGACTGCTTGCCCATAGGGGAAATTTCCTCCTAATCCACAAACTCTTTTATGCCCTGAAGGATATGAATATACATCCTTTCCCTAAAGTCTTGGAATTGTTTTTTGTGTGTTTGTGTTTCTGCTCTTTAATACAATAATGGTGGATAGTTTGCTTATTGCCCAGGGAAGTTCAGTATGTGCAGTATAACAATATCATGTACACTTGTACGTAAATATTTGCTATTCATTCTATCCAGAAAATGTACTCAGGTATAATGAAAAATGATATATTTTTTCATACTGTTAATAATGATCTGACACTAGCAACACACTGTATTCAATACATATTAGCAGTTTTACTGCCATTATGTATGAGCAGAAGAAAAAAATTATATTATATATATGTATGCAAATGATGGAAGATCTGAACCTGTGCTAAGTAATTTTCCTGTGCTACTCTACTTCGTCCACTCAAGTGACAACCACTGAAAATTAAATGGTTTTCAATAAAAATTCTGTAACCTGAAATGAATGTCTACAGAATAATTATAATATCTTGCACATAAAAAGTAATCATGTGTTCTCCACTCATGAAGAATCCTTCATAGCTGATCGACATTCATGGATCTTTAATGCCCATGGGATGTAACACTCAGGTGAGAGGTGTCATCATGTCACACTGCTTAGGGACATATCCTTCCTCAAGCACAAATTTTGGTTTGCTTCTCTGTGCAGACTGTGCTGTACCATTTTTTGTACTCCTGTACTTCATGACACCAACACCATCATGCCTTCTGCTTTGCTGTCGTGGAGGTCCACCCTCCCTAGCAGTACCTTGCCTGGGATGAAGTGGGCCTTCCTGTATTTGGCCACCTATATTAAAAGTTCTGTCATCACTAAGGGTCTATTCCAGCCAGCTAAAGTCTTAAGCATTTCAAGACCTACATAAAGCTGCAATTTACAAGATGGCTTTTGAGAAAGCATAAGAAGGCAAAAACCTGAGAATTCCTGCTCCAAAAGCCACATGTTCATAAAACACTACACTCAGCCTGTATAAGGGTATCCTAATTCTCGGTGACATTTATACCTTGGGCTCCCATCCCAGTCATGGGCACTCTCAGTTCAGAGTAAGAGCCAGAAAAATCTGAATCTTCCCACAGTCTGCATTGTAGAAATCCCCCAAATGAAACAACCAAAAACCAGTCAAAACCAACTTTGACTTTACATTCTCAAAGAAACTCTTTGCTATCAACTAATGGGCCAGAACTCAGTAAATCTAATGAACCGCAATATTGATATTAATTGCCATTATTTCTGTGTGTTACATAGACATCTAATTAGGAGAGTGTATGTGATATAGTAAAGACATTCGCAGAGACTTACAGTCCACAAAGGACACATGTGAAGGATAAAGGAAGAAAAAAAATTATTATCTCATGTCATTCCTTTTAAGATGACAAACTGAGGCAGAGGATTGAAATACTTGTATTTGAGCCATTGACTCAGGGAGTCACTTTCCACACAGAGCTCGACATGTGGTATGAAACCTAAGGAGGATCAATGCTTTGATTTTTTTTTTTTTAATGTGCACTTCAGGATCAACATTTCTCACTGTTCAATACAGATAGTTGGGGTATGATTTTTTTTGTCCTATGTGAAGCTCTTAGTGTTTTGGCTTTGCATGGAGGTAACTGTGAGACTAGCTGAAATTTCTTCCAAAGTGTACGTGCAGCTCTTTTTCCGCTGAATCCAATTTTGCTCTGTTTTAATTTCCATGCTGGCTGACCTGTCCCTATACTGACCTCTCGCCTGTCTAGGGTGGCTCAGGGAAACCTTCCTGCACCAAAAGCCACCCATTCCCAGTCAGGGGGTAAGAACATAAATTATTTTCTTCTGTCCTGGATGCTTGTCTCAGTTTTGCTATAGCTACTTTACAGATAGTAACTGAGCCATTTATGAGCATTATAGAAATTGATGCATCCACTTGGAGGATGACAGGTTGTATCTTAATGTAGAACTTTTTATGATGCAGAATACTGACTCTGTAAACATATGAACCTCCAATTTATTTACACCTTTAGTTTATTTGTAAAAAATTCCTTATGCATATACTTTACAGCAGTACTGCTTTTAGTTCACACATATAAATTATCTACTAACTAGCATGCACGCACAAGCTCTGTGGGATTCATGTCAGTGGTGAGCAATATTACAAATTGCATCCCCTGAAGGTTTGGGTTCACAATGGTCTCAGTCCTGAGGTTTTGCCACGATGCTTCCAATACAATAATATTCAGTAAAAAGGAAGAAAAAGCGAAAAAGCTGTCAGTGTCTTGTGGGAGTTTCTCTTCAATTCTTTGCCTGTGGTGCATTTTGCTTGAACATTGCTGTAGTAAGTTTTATCTACATGTTTATCTAGCTGTCTACACCAGAGGATATATTGACCAGGATATTACTCCCAACCTACATTGAGCTTTGTCCTGGCTCTTAAATCTTCATTGTTACCTAATCCCTTGACAAGCTCTACAGTGTTCAGCTCCTGAGCGCTGCAATACTACAGTACACAAGAGATTTGCATACAGCTAAATCACCACATGGAAAATTCCCTTGGTACCCGTTTTCTACTTAAACTGGTGATTAAGTACCTCTATCTACTACAATTTGAAAAGCATCAGCATGTTCCTGAGTGCATATTTTGGCTGACTGAAGAAGTAATTTAGTTTACGTGGGAAATACAAAAAATACACCAAAATCTTATTGTTTTTTCCCCTTCAGTGTTTTCCATGTTGCTTCATTGTTTGTTTGTGTTTTTTATTTTGCTTTGTTTTGTATTTGGTTTTTGTTTACTTCTGTTTGGTTTTTTCATTCCGAAATAAAAGGGAGGTAAGTCATATATTTCAATGATAACAAGATTGATAAAAAAGGATAGATGGGAGAGGCATGTCCCTTCTTTTGGGAAAAATTAAAAAATATCACACCACAATTAGCAAACGAATGAAACAAATATAAGCATTTCTATTAAAACCTTAACAATTTTTTTTTCTTCTTTTCTGTGATCCATTTCTAGTTTTCTTGTCAATAACCTGTGCAATTGGTAGGAAATCTGTATCTTGTTAAAAATATCTTCAGAGAAAATTTTTCCAGCAGCCCAAGAGTAAATATACAAGATATATACATAGATAGATATATAGTATTAGAAATCCACTTATTTAAAATTATAAGCTTCATAGTTAGAAAATGTTGATCTTTCCGAGTGGTAAAATTCAGACTGCACATGTGTTCTTAATTTAATTCTCTTATGTATTGGCCTAACAGGGCTGTCTTACACTCACTTTCATTCTTTGGCTTTTGTACCCATTCACTGGAGCAAAGCAGAAGTAACTGTGGTAGATCCAGAAAGATGAACATTTTCTTTGCCTTGAGGGAAGCGCAGACAGTGTTCAAAGCTGCTCCTATTTGATTTCCCTTTCTGCTTGATAGCACAGAAGTGTGGCTGCACAAATGGGCACCATCAGGGTTCTGTTTCTGCTGATGGCAGTGGGCAGGTCAACCAGTGTGAGAATGGATGTCTTCTGAGGTGGAGATGTTCATACCTGGCTCTGGACAGAACCTTGGAAAAACATTTCCATCATATCACAATGCCCCTGATCCATTTTTAAGGATGATACAAAATAAAACCACACACTTTTTTTTTTCTTATTTTACTGGATGGCATCACACCTCAGACACAGACCTTTCTGAAAACTCAGCCAACTGACCCAGGGACAAAGACCACCCTAATGTGGTTAGCATGCTTTTACTACTAAGGTAGCATCAGGTCTGGCTCTAGGATCAAAGTCTGTACTAATTAATAAAGTGACCAGGGGCTGTTTTCTGACACCAAGTAGATGGCATGGTCATGTCTATATGCGTAATTTCTCTTCTTCCTGCCTTGTCCCTACTGTCACCTGGAAACTGTCTTTGCTCCAACCTGTTCCTTGAACAGTGCCTGGGAGACTAATGGGCATGTGCCCCAAAATGTGCTGAGGTGCATATTAGCAGTCTAGTAGCATGGATGATCATAGGTCTGGTCCCAACCCTGCTTTGTAGCAGAGAGGCAGCTGCTGTGAGCCATGTGGAGTGATGGCTTACAGCTGGCTTGTTGCTTTCCAACACAAAGCTATGACCTGTCTACCATACATTTTGTACATTTTCGTGGCTCAGTAGGAAAAAAACCCCAGGATTATGACAGCAAATGAAAGCAAGGAATGAAGACTGTCTAGAATATTACCCATAACTCTAGTCTCTACCTCAGAATTTGAATTTGTCCCATGTGTTGGCCTGCTTTAGGTACAGACCATTTCTAGTTAAGGGAAGTGGAACCAAACTGATTTCCATTTCTTTCTTTTAGGAACCAGATGATCCAGCATACTAACCTGATCAGCAGAATATTTGCAATATCAAGCACACAGAGAAAAAGGTGGTGTCTGTGTTTGGATTTCAAAACAATTGCAGATATTTAAGCAATAACTCAGACTCCACTCAGGAGGCAGCAAGCAGCCAGTTTAGACATTGACTAGCTAGCACACTCTGGGCTGCTGCTTTTTTGTGTGTAGATATCCATAAAATATTTTCCGTTTCCCCCCACATTTTATGCAGCTGTACTGCTTTTTTTATCTGTCTACCACCCACTTCCCTCTAATGATTTTTGGACCTGCTGAGTTCAACAAGGTTTTTTAATCAAACAAATTCAAAAGAAGATGATGTCTCAAAGCTATTGAAATACTTACTATTTTCATAAATATTGGCAGCTGAATAAAAGAACATATTTAACCCCCTCTAAGAGTAAGACAGGTAGAGTTCAGTTCATACATCCCATTTGGCAGCACCAGCTTGCAGCTGATCAGCAATGATATACTGTCTAACAGCTTTGTTGTGTCTTGTCTGGTGTTGGAAAGACTGTGAGGGAAAACTAGGTTATTCAAGGCAGAGCCTTAAAGAAGCAAAACACACAAATCTATAGGAAAACTCACTTCATGAGTCTGACTGGTCTTAGACAGCATCTAGTCTAAGCTCTAGAGATGTCTGTCAGGGGACAATCAGGTTATGTAGGACATACTAGTTTCTGGCACATTACTTAATTTCATTTATCAATTAAGAGGCCTAAGTGGCTTTATCCTAGAATATGTATTTTAATAATTTTTCAGGAAAAGCATATCCTTCATCCCACCAGCTTTGAAAAACTGCCTTGTTGTGCACACTTACTGGGCACACCTCCAATGCATGTAAGTGTCATGTTAGCTTCAAATATGCTGAAAAAGTCCTGTATACAATTGTAAAATTCATTTTTAGACACAGAGTGCATATTGAAGTTATAGAAAAAGGTATACTCTGAATACAAAACACTGTTCAGTCTGGATAGAAATTATTTTCACAGCCTATTCCTGGCGCATACAAAAAGCAAACATTACTCTTAAAGAATGCAAAACTTATGCAACGTTTAAGGACCTTTTTTATTTTACCCAAATCAATTGTATGCCTGCACATTGTTTAACCACTGTAGAGTTCAACTTAGTGGGAGAAAAATACCTGCTGCACGTTCCTAGTCTCCAGCTTGCTTACAGAAAATCAATTTGTCCAGAATAAGATTATGTCCTGCTTCTCCAAAAAGGCTATTTTCATGCCAGATTTCCATGTCAAATCTGAAACATTTAAGGTATAGGATTATTTTGAAGACTGAAAAAAAATGTTTTATATGAGGGAAAACTGGATTTCCTCATGTTCAAAGATGGCACAAAATACATATGCTAGAAAGATGTTTAAAATGCCAAACTATGCCTACCCAACTCAATTAAACCCCCAGAAAGGGAGGCTGCTGTCATTTTCTGATTGACATGAATTAATCTGAATTTCCTCAGGTGTGTTAGCCCAGGAGCAGCTGAGGCTTACCCCAGTGGCTGCAGCCACAGTCGTTTCCTACCTCGCTCATGTGTTCACATATGTCAGTGGGAGACAGTGTAGGCGCTACTCCTGGCAGCTTTAAACCCCAGTTTCTCCTAGAGTAATTAGCTAATGTGTTACTGTGAATTAAAACCAGCTCATTCTAACATTGAGGGAGATAGATGGGAAAATAGCATAAACACTGTTTTGACCTCAGCAATGGAAAATTTCAGCCCACACAGAAGCATTTTAATATGCTCCAGTGGGGTTGGCTAGAAAGCAACAATTCAGTCTAATGAAAAACCATATCTGAATATTCAGTTGATTTTTCATTAGGATGAAGCCCATCTTGGACAAGTCAGAGGAGAACAACTCTGAGCTAGGGAGGTTGCAGAGCAGAAAGTCTGGTTAGAGAGAACTTGCCTTCCTCTCTGCAGGGTGTTTGGCTGCTTCAGATCTTGTGTTTGTGGGAAATAAATCAATGCTGTGTTCTGGACATGGGACTGTTCCTGTGACAGCTCTATTATTTTTGTAAACAAAAGCTGGAATATGAGTAGTATTTAATCCCTAAATGTCTCTCACTGTGACCAGTACAGGTTAGGATCCAAAATAGTCATGGTAGCATAGGCACACAAAAGAAAATTTCCCAGTTACTGATGAGTTACAAAACCTACGTAAAATATAAGCTCCAAGCTTGCTTTTTGGAGGTGCAGTAGACCTATCAAATGTAAGTTCATAGTTGTGAGACAGGCCTGTGATGCTTGTTCCTCATCCATTGTAAAGTGCTGTTTGCTGCCGCTGATGATTTGTGGTCAGGTAGAACGCATGTTCAAATAACATTTTGTGCTTCTGCTAAAGCACTTATTTATATAATTTCTGGTTTAGCCTTAATTTCTCTTTTATAAGTTCCAGGCTATTCTCTAACTTGCAGCAAGGTCTCAGAACATCACCCATGCACATACTAAGAAATGGTCTGTCTGCCTGTTATTTATAATCCTACTTTAAATGAAGGATTTAGGGTTTTGTCTTGGCTCTACATTCTTACTACTTATTTTACAACCTGTTATTGTGTCATATCAATATTGATCAAAGAGTATCCTTCTGATAATGCACTATTAATAGCTGTGCATTAATGATAATAAACCAATAGCTGAAATCATAGTAGTTTTTATCTGCAAATATTCATGCATCAGCAAGCTAGAATCTCATTTAATGATTAATATGAACATTTCAAGCAAATGTAAATAATCATACAAGCACTCAATTGCAAAACATGAGTACTCTGGGGTGCATGCAGAATTTAAATGCACCGTGTTTTATTCACAGACTTAATATTTTAAATAACCAGAATTCTGAGTATGTATGCCCACTCATTTTAAAAAATAAGTTGGTGAGGATTTCCTCATATACTCTATGCTGTTTAGTATCCAGAAAAGAACAGGAACAACAGATGCCAGCTGCTGAATGTTAGTACTGTTCACACTGTTGAATGCAGAGGCTTCAGACCAAGAAAATGATCAAGGACAATACTTCTATTTTACTATTCAAATAAGAGGAAAACAGGGCATAATGAATAAAAAATACATACCACAGAATTGATTTTTAGTATCAGGCAATCTAACCCAGAGCCCACTTCATTATAAGTCACAGGCCAAGTCATTGCTTCAGAAATAAGTGAATTTTTTTTGTGTCTGGAATGAGCGATCATGGCTTACCGTGGTACACTGCAACTTGGGAGCTACTGTTTCATGAAATTTGTGGGTCAGATTAAGCTGGCTTCCTCAGGGTTATGGTTACGGTTTTATTACCCTCCTGGAAATGAGCCCTATTAGGTTGGGATCTTAATAGACTTTTTTGGTTTACTCTTCAGGGTGGAGATCTGATGTTTACAAGAAAAACAATAATTTCCATCCTAAATAAATTGCACAAGTAGGCATGCAAATGAGACCATAATAGTTTGGAAATATGTCTTATGTCACAACATTAAACATTTGGATAAAGTAAAAGGTGTTCTGCATGGTGAACATGTGTTTGTTTCCTGCACTGTTTGTTCAGAATTCACATTAAAAAGCAGACTTCTTTGTACTCTAAAGTAGAACATGAATATATCCTTAGCCCATCAATAAATAAAAGAAATTAAACCCATTGCAGATGAATTGATTAGAAAAAGTTAGAACTTACAGAAAAGCTCAAGTGTACATACTTAGCCATTGTACCGTTGCCTTCTAGAAACTTGAAATCAGTCACTATGGTGAACTGCAATGAAGAAACGAGGCAATGAAATTATAATGCAGCTAAGCTGTACTAAAGGAAAAACTCTAACTAAAGAGTACTTGTTCCTAAGATATGTAGTGAAATACTGTTGTATGTTATTGCAAATTGCACAACTGAGAAAATAAAGGGTTAAAAAGACCCAGCAATTCCTCAGTTGAAAAAAAAAAAAAATCTTCTTTTCTGCTTTACTCAGTAGGGATGTTTGTGTTTAGGATTGCATGCAATGAGTATGCATAATATTTAGCTTTATTCTTGTCATTGTTTACAGTGTATGCTGGCTCTGTGTTGGCAAACCATATTTCCCATTTGGGACAAAGAACAATGGATAGCACAGAAAGAAGGGAGTCAGTCTGGGTTTATCATTACATTTAGATTGGGAAATACCATGACCCAGTGCCTTTTTTTTTTTTTTTTTTTTTTTTGGTAACCTTTTTGAGTCTTCTACCGGGTAGCAGATTAAATTAAACCAGGTAGAGAATTTAAAGGAAATCCTCTGTTCCTCTTGCTCAAGTTGCTGGCTGGGTCTAAGGAATTTTATGGGGATTGAAAGGGAACTTCCTTTGGAAGCTTTCCATCTACTTGTGTATCTGCATGTGTACAGATGGTGGGAGCTCAGGAGCTCTCTAAATATTTGCTGATTCAAACACACTAAGGCAGCTCTGCTGTGACTCAGTTCTCTCTAGGCTACAGCTGGACAGAGCAAGGTTTCTCTTACATTGCCCCAAATACCTACGATTCAGTAGGATACAAAATATATCCCCAGGTGAGCCTGGTAATTCAGGTAGGAGTAGAGGTGCTTTGGAAGACTGAAGAATTCTGAGTAACCTCTTAGACTGCTGCAACCTCACTGCAAACCCTTGCAGGCTGGGGTATACCATCACAGGGGAAATACTGTACTAATCCACCCATTGTGCCACCTGCTTCAGAACACTGAGGAGCTTTCAAACCACTGAGAGTCAATCTGTGCCCCAGAAAAACCTTTATTATCTAACCAGACAAAATCAACAGAAATGGGTGTGACCATAGAAGCAATATATGCCAAAGTCACACTGCTGGCCTATGCAAAGGCTGAGAGACCTTACAGAGCGGCCAAGACAATCCTGCCTGCTCAGTCACACTGTGCAAACAGACAGTGGCCATGTTTCCAGCACTGTCTATCAGAAGTATATTAATGCACTTTACACTATTTCAGTAATAATATTGTGTCTTGCATTCAAAAAAAACGAGCTGAGGTATTCGCAGCCAGGTATTTCTAACATGGATATCTGAAAAATTAAATTGAAATTCTCTTAGTTTTGATTTCAAAAATGCAGCTTTTTTGAAGCTTTCAGAAGAGGCACTTAGGCAGTCACTGCCTAAGAAAGACGTGTAGTCTGAAGAAATACGCCTTTCTTCCAGTGGAATTATGCTATATGATAGAAGTGTTCCTTCCAGCTCACTTATGCACTTGCACTCTCACAGTTTCCACAAGTTTGGTCTGCAACCAAAAGCAAAGAATCCGCATTAAACAATTACATTATTTAAATAGATAAGGTTTACTTATCAAGGAATTCTCCAGATCCTCTACTGGAAGGGAAGATGACCTTGTAAAAGCACGTAGATGCATTATACAAAAGGGCTGAATTTGTCTCCCTTTTCCTCACAGAATTCAGTGGAAAAATGCAAACTGCTGTAATGAGGGTTATAAACTACCATTGCTCAAATCTGACTTTAAAATTTGGTTTATTTAGAACATAGAAATACACATGAAATTTAATCAGCATCTCAAGTCACATTATGTACTCTCTGCTCGACAGGAACTGAGCACATAAATTAGCTGAACTGGGAGCTAGTCCCAGATCCATCCCTACTTGACTACAGCACCTCTTGCTAGGAACTTCCAGCAGGGGAAGCTCTTAGCACATCAGTATCTTCACACTTCTTCATGCGAGAGCAAAGTGTAGTCAAGACCGAGTTGGGGCGGGGTGGGGGAGAAAAGTGAGTAAGAGGGAGGAGGGGGGCGAAGGAAAGGAAGAAAATAATCAATAATGTCATAAATAGTTGTATTAGAAAATTAGAGAAAAAATACTATTTTTATCGGATGCTTTTGTTGCAGCTTAGAAGTGTAAATGACATATAGACATGGTATGTAAGAGCAGAGTAGCACAGTATTTTTGTATGAAACTTTGTGGCTTACAATACTCCTTCTGTGAGGAAACAGCGTCCAGTTTGGGACTGACAGGCAGCCTACAAGCTTTGTGCCAGCACACTAATCCCTTGTCTGTGGGTTACTGAAAAAATACTTGCATTTTTGTTCCCAGTTCACCTTGGTGAAAAAACCGAATTCCACATATGATAAATCCAGCGTCTGCAGAAAGGCAGTCACCTAATTGCACAGTGAAGCAGAAGAAAGCCTTGCAAATGGTATACAATTTTCAAAGTGTTCCAAGCCTTAGGCAAAAGCCTTTCAACTATGTCTAAAACTGAATGATAAAATATGTTGTACAAATTATCTGTGAACAGGAAACATGTGGTAGTGGCAGGGGACTGAAATGTAACACTTGTAAAGAAATGGGAACTGCCAGTCATTTACACCCTTTTACTTTTCCTTCAGTCACAAGTTCCATCATATTTTTTTTCACCATCAGTTGATGTTCAAGTTTATAGTAAGACATTTATTAGATCTCACTAGGCCAATTACGGCTTTGTAGCAAAAACAACAAGAAATAATACCCCATATGAAGCTAAAGGTTTAGTTTTGTCCCTTTCTTCATACTTTTATAGAATTTCTGTTTTATCATTGTGAGGATGTGTGTGGATGGAATTTTGAAAGAGTTTCAGTACTGCAGAAATGCCTAGGATGCCAGTCATCTGCACGTTAGATTAAAGTAATTGAAAGTTGAGACAACTTTCTAAAGTCCTGTCTATAAAGCAGTATTAAAAAATGAAATAAAGAGAGAGAGAGGATGAAAAGGGAAATGTAAAATTACTGTTCAGCAGGAATAAAAAACCTGCACCAAAATATCTTCTATTCTGAAAGCTTATTTCTGCTTCCTTACTCTTAAAGTTCCTGAAGTAATGGTATATCTTATGCCTTCTGTTTTTCAAAAAGTAATCTTTATCACCAATACCAACTACTGTGCACTTTGGTCCTCATTGATGGAATTTTTATGGATTACCTCCAGAAGAACACTTCGAGGGGGAGACAAAAAAACTTTTTACATTTTGCTTCATCTTGCAGAACACAAGGAAACAATATTACCAGGACTCAGGAAATGTTTTGGCATAAGTTAAACACGAAATTTAAATGTAGTGCTTAAAAATGTCACCTGTAAGCAGCTAGAAAAAAGAAGACAAAACCACAAAACAACAACAGGATTTTTATCCATGACATTTTTTAGGTAACAGGATATGTTTATGCCTTAGTTCTTAAAAATATTAAATATATAAATATGTAGAAAAGTGTCTGAAAGCTCATCAACAAAGAAAAACTCTTAACTGACTGACTGAAAGACACTCTAACCCTCATTTAAGACTGTATTACTTCTGTGTACTGCTGTCCTAATTAGACCACATTAGGTGTCCTTGGTTTACTGCAGGGCCACAACTATTTGTGCCCGTTGTGATAAAATGGCTGGTGTAATTCGGTGAACTGGTGAACATGCAACATTAGTGTCTGTCAAATTGATTTCCTGCTGACATTTCCCGTAACGTATATAACACAGGGAAGTACTTGAGAAAATAATTAAAATTTTGTTCCTATTTGAGATAAAAAGTCTTTCTTTCAAGTTCTGCTAAGAGAATCTTTCAGAGGTAAAAGAATTAAAGGTCTTGCAGCATTCTGAGAGACTAATGAAGAGGCTGTGTGATTTGAAGGTTAGCTCATTGGGCTGGGAATCATTAACATAACTAGGCAAACAATCAGGTGGGGTTTTTTGATTCAGTGATCAAACCCAAGCACTGGAAAAAATCTCAAGCAGATCTTTCAAAACAGGTTTGTAGTTAAAGCCAATCCATAGCAAAAATTAAAAAAAAAAAAAAAAAAAAATTGTGCTGTCTTTTTTGAGTCATTCTTCCTAGAAGACTAGAAATACAAAATTTTAAGTAGAAAGGGCTAAAAATTTTATTCTGGACTACTTAATCAGTTTTCAAAAAGTATTTAATTTAAAAATAATGTAGTTAAATCTTTGCAACCAACCAATTTCAGTGTTTACCCTCCTGTTCTATTTTTTGGCCACGAATACTTATTGCTGAAAATTTGAAACTGGTTTTGCTCCCTGTAGCTGTGCCTGTACTGCAAACCAGTAAAAACTCCTCAGCCTTGGTCTCAAGTCCAGGCTTGGATCTGATAGAGAACACAGTGTCTGCTTCCCATGTCTGGATTTACTTTGCATGAAAACAAGGAAAGTATGGTGTCTGTTTGACTTTTGCATTGAGCTAGACCCAGGCAAATCTGGGAAGCATTCCTGGCTTCCCCACTATCAACATAAGCTTTGAAATATTGGGATGTTTGTTTAGCAGCTTTGTTATTAAGATAAAAAATCCTGCTTGCTGAGTTTTGAAATAAATGTCCAGTTCTATTATGCAATAGCTACATGACTTCTGGTCAGTATCTGTATATTTCTGGGCTTAATTTTGCCTGTGTGTTCACTGGGAACAATAATAACTGTTTCCTTTGAACAGAGCTTTGAAATCTTTAGAAAAACAGGGTCATATAACTGTAGTTATACTGGTGCAAATTATTTGTGCCTTTTATCTTACTCCTGTTAATTCCCTTTTAACTCTAATTTTTTAAAAGAACGGAGTAAAATTTTAGCTTCTGAAAACTTTAAGTTCTCACTACCTCTTTCATTCCCTAGATCTAAGTTCCTAAATTTATGGACAAAAAAATCCGCTCAAGACTCGCAGATATAAAAATATCACCTTTAGCTTAGGAAATGTGTAAGCAGTTGAATGCTTAAGTCTAGAAGAATATTTGGACTTCGGTTATGATGCTCATCTTGTTCTGGCACTCTTCTCTGAGCATTTCACACTCTCTGCTTCTTTCCTTTGTAAAGATTGAGCAAGAGTGTGTTGATGAGCTGCATCACAGACTGGAAATATCATGTAGATGTCCTCAGTCAAATTTCATTCCCAACCACCCAAACTTCCATCCAAGTAAGCCTTTTACTGCTAATGTCATAGTAAGCCACTCTAGTAAAGAAGCAGCATTTCCAGAAGATGCTGGGATTTGTCCTCAAGCTGGTGCTTTGCTGGAGTGTAGGCATCTGAAAGCATGCTCCAAGCATCCCTTTACCAACCCATATGCATGGTGATGCTCTTCTGCTCCAGTTCTTCAGTGAACTCACTGTCTTCCCATTGCATTTCCTAAAACATTTGTCCGTTGTTCTTTGGAGGAGCTGTTGCATCTTCATCTACCTACAATGAACCCAGGGTCCAGCTTTAACTCTGTCTGGAAAGGAAGCACAAACTGTCCTTCTTCTGCAGTAATATTGTCCTCTTCTTGAGACAGGGTATTGGATTCGTTGATTCTTGGCTCTGACCTGGTATGGATATTCTCATCCTCCTTACATCCTTACCTATCACTGGTGGGTCCTTTAGGGAATGGAGATAGAAAAAGCAGAACATATTTCGCTTGGAATTTTTAATATCTAAATTTATCCCTCAGTGCACATGAACACATGAAATAAGGGATACCCAAGTCATGCTCTTTCTTTGCAGGCCATCTTCACTTCAAAAATATCATGTCTTAATTATCTTAACAAATAATCTCAAAGTAATGACATCTTCAAGTAGCAGACTGTCTTTTCTTTCTCCTGAGGAATGCAACTACTATCAAGCAAAAAATCAGCTTTGTGCCATGGGGAGATAAGTAGCAGTAAAACTGCAGATACAGTACAGTTGCTAGTGATTGGTTGTTAGAGTCATTTAAGGGGCCAAAAATATCTCGCTTGGCTTTTGGTTTCTTTTAAAGTGCAGTGCATCTCTTTCTACCATATCTACCAACCTCATTAGGACATTTCTAGCACCCTGGATATTTATTTTTTTATACTTTACAGTCTTCTGTTTTGTAATACAATACTTAATAATGATTGTCATTTGTTTGGGTTTTTTTTTTTTTTTTTCATCAGAACTCTCGAACTGTGACACATGGACCAGTTCTGGTCTGAAAATCACTTTTCAGTTATTATAAAGGACCAAAGAACTGCTTAATGTTGTCTCTTGACCTTGTTCCAGATGGTAAGTGTCACTAAAAACATCCAAAACCTCTAAATACTTGCCTAATATCACACTTGCTACAGTTGCTAGTAAGATGCTATGTGAGCATAAATGGGAAGTGAGCTGGTTCAAGAGTCAACCTCCATAATAGGATGTGTCATTGCTATGATAAATTCCTGTATGGTGTGTCATATGTCCAGTGAAGTGAAAAATATTATGAATCTATTTTCTGGGGTCTGCAGGTGTGAGGAATTTCCTTGGTACTGGTGAAGATGGACTAACACAAGTTGTCACAGAAAAAAGAATAGCTACTTTAAGTGGGATTCTCCAAATAAACGGATAAAGTCTGTCTCACACAGACTCTGCTGAAGATAAATGGAAAAAAGTATATGTGTCACTAGAAGGGCACATCACTATAAAACAAAGACTTTTTGTAAGGATGTGCCATTGCTCCAACTTGTCACCTCGTCAAAATGAAAAGGAGTCCCATGGACCCCTGTGGGATCTGCGCTAGGCAGCTGTTGTATATTCCAAGCTATCCTAATAATGAACAGCCTACACTGCCATTAGGTAAATCAGTAGAGAATTTCTCTTTTGCAAGGTGGCAAATTTTTCCCTGTGAGCCACATATTCCTGAAATTTTGACCCAAACTCCCTCAGCAACCTGAACGAGTACTTTTGTTCTTTAAAGACGAACAATACTCTTCAAAAGCTCAACCACAATCACTTAATAGCTGAATTAACAGGCCAAAATATTACTAATTCACTGACTCAGAGGGGAACTAAATTCAGACCCAGTGAGGCAGACATCTCATGCTGTGGATACTATTTACTTTTCCTGGTGCTTCTTGCAGTGCCTGGAGTATCCTGCACTAATTTTAAGCATTCTCTGTTGGCTGCTTCACATGTTGTAGCATCAAAATGGTCTTGCTTCAAGCTCAAAAGGAAGCTGAAGCATTACAGGCCTTCGAGAGGAAAGGGGAACTAAGAAACAGGAAATAGTGTTGCTACATAACTAAGAAACTCCCACATGAATAAGATTAACTAATGTTTTCCCCAATTTCTACCAAGTGGCTTTGATAAATGACTAAATACTAATGTCATTTGATTCAAGATAAATTCCGTGCTGTTTTTCAAATCCCAGTGTGAAAGAATGCTGCTTCTGAGAATGCTACCTGATACAGTGGGCCAACATGTTTTTAAAATAATAATAATTTACATTTTTATTAAGAAGTTACTTTTGAAGTATCCCAAAATACTTCATAAAAACCATACACAGAGTGCTGCAGATTTGCTGTCATTGGAAGCAAGGCAGGGCAAGGAGGGAAAACTTTGTGAATAAGCTTGGCAACCCCTGTTTTATGGAAAGTATATGTGGTCTTCAGTGCTTACATAGGCAAAATGAGTTCTCAATTCCTTAATGATCCAATTTTTTAAAGACTAGTGGAAGATGATAAACTAAACCAAATCTATTAGGAAAGGAGGACCCTTCTTTAAAATTGCTACTTTGAGGTCAGGAGCTTGTGGTTTAAAAGGAATATATACTCAAGCTTGAAACAGAGGCTCATGGACTAGTATTTATCCAAAGTTTCCTGATAGGAACAGCCAAATTCTTATTCCTTTTGCTCTGCAATGTTGTATTGAAGGAGAAGAAAACAGGTGTAAGGTGATGTTTTTAGCCTTGGATGAAACACTGTAGAACAGACACATGCTTAGCTGCTGCTGTTTTAAGGCTCATCCTCCAGCTTCTTGCTGAACCCATAGAGGATGCAGTGGGTGGATATAAAAAATAGATATTCAGACTACCTTTGAACTTTGGCAGGAAAAGAACCTATTTGTGCACGTTTTACATCATTCCTCCAATTCCCCATGAGCAATCCAGAATATCTCCATGCTGTTCTGCTCTTTATCCACCATATGTGTGACCCAGCATGCCTGCCCCATGCTTCTGCTCGTGTAAGGGACTCTCTCCTACACACACACAGAGTCCTCCTTTCAAATAAGTTTGCCAATGTGATTTCTTCTTTACTCAGGAAAAATCTCACTGAAGTCACAACTTACATAAGAACCAAATACAAACTGGTAGCAAGCTAATATCTTCCTAGGAAACCAAGTTCTCAAAATCCTGAATGGAATGAAGATCAGTGTAGCATCTTGTGGATTCTTTCAGCTAGCTGTACACCAGAAAAAGACAAGACAGTGTTGGTCTATAAGTAGGGTTTGTTCATCTAGCTTGACCTAAATCTGTTCCCACTGCTTGGCCCCAGAGCTTCACAGCTCTTGCAGCAAAGTTGTCCTGTCAGGGATTTCTGAGGGACAAAATGCAGGAAGTAACAGAAACCTAAGCCTTGTCCTGTCAACGCTGGCACCTGTGCTGAAACCCAAGATATAGGATTACATTGCACCTACTGGTGGCCTAATGCTCTCAGACTTCTAGTCAAAACCACTATTTCTCACTTGCCTATGTTCTAATTACAGGTTGTGTAGCATGGAGGATGGAGTAAGCCTACTGTGCTCTGCCCTGTCAGTGGCTGCATGCCAGTCCCTTGTGTGTGATCCTCCTACTTGCTTGCTGTTATAACTGGTGCTATTTCTACTGCGATGCTTTCCCCCGTTTCTGCTGAAAGGGTTTATCAGAGTTCCTTTCAGAGTAAATCACTCCTCTGTAACCTCATAAGGTTTTAAAAATATAATTTAAAGCTAAAGACTAAAATCGTATTGCTGTCCCCATCTACTGCAAAGAAGCTGTCAATTAGAGACGCCAGGTGGGAGCAAAGATCACTGAAACCAAAACTGAATCAAAACATGGATTTTTCTTCCTGCTGAGGAGCTGGCGAACATATTTGCTATTCTTCAGTTGACATAACTGATTTAGTGTGAGGGGCAAACTCTTGCACTCTTAGAGGGTGAGGAAGATTGTATATTATATTCCCATACAATGTTGTCTGAGAGAATCAAAGTGCAGGTCTGAAGGAAACGAGGAGTACCATCAGCTTTCCAGTTTTCTGCGTGGAATGGTTTAATGCCCAAGAGGGCTTCCAGATGGCTCTAGTTTGGTCCCCAAAAAAGGTGTGACTTATACTGTAAACTGGCAGAACTAGTTCTTCTCCTAGGATCTCTATTTTCATTTCCAGGGTTTTGTTTAGCAGCACCGTTAGTTACACTACGACACCCTCAATTTTGGTACTTGTCACAGCTTTCTCCAGGACAGTGTAACTTCGCAGCAGTGCTAAAATAGTGTCTTGCACACACACACACACAAAGCCCAACATAGTATATTTTTTTCAGGTTTCCAAGACAATAAGGGTAAAATCACAAAATATCCAGAGTTATGAAGCTTAGTAATACCTTTGTAAGGATTTCCACGACACTCTCTTCTCAATTCCTCTGTCCTAACAGGGATAAGTGTTCTCTGATCACACCTATCTTCTTCCCTGTCTGTATCTACTCTCTTTTTCTCATGTGTGTTGACTAAGACTAGGTAAAAATCCACTGTGTATAGGTCTAATTCACTTAAATTACTTCTTTAGAAAGTACAATTCCTTCCTTATAGGCTGTAGTTTTTGGAAAAATAAATAAACTATTTCAAGTCTAGATGAAGCATTGTTCATTGTTCAGGCATTGTTATCTTAACTCCATTGTTACTTGTAATTTTCTATTTTACAGCTTTGAATATTATTGCAAATGTACAAGACTGCTATATTTTACATAAAGTGAAATACATTCATACTATTTCGATGCATGTAAGATATATAAAAATAATGCAAATGTCTCCTAGATGTTGCCAATATGTTTGCTACAAACATGTTTTCTTGGGAAGATTAGTGATAGAGCTGTGCCATTAACAAGCAGCATAAGCAAGGCTTTACTTTTTTTGGATCTAAACTTTTAGACCTAAGCAGCTCTTGGAAGAGGAAAAAGAAAACATCAAGATACACAGTCAGGAAATAAGTCATCAGGACCAACAGATATCAGTTACAGACGAGACAAAAGGGATGGCTCATGTAAAGCTTCAAGGAGAGAGAGTTCCACTACCCATTGTGGAATGTGTTCACTCTTGAGGAAGAATAAAATTTATTAGATCTTTCTTATGCTGAGATAGAGACAGGAATAACTACAGAAAACACTACTAATGATGCACTCTATTTAGGGATCAGAAGAACCCTAAATATGATGCATTCAGTAGGCTCCAGTGGCAAAATGGGAATTTCATTTTCATACGAACAGTAAAGAGTTTGTTAAGCAGTTACAGCTGTGAATAACTTTTAGTATTTGAATAGTTCCACTTGCTATATTGGGATGAATCGTGTGAGTGATGTTACCCACAGGCATATTTAAAAGTATTGATCTTAAGGGCATGTCATGAATTATTCCACTAATGCATAAGCTGATCATTAGAAAGTAAGTTCCTTTCACTGATTTAAGCATGTGTTTTTAAACACATCTTATGAGTGAATCTTAAAGGAAAAATTCTCTAAATCTAGATTAAAACAAAACAAAACAACAAAAACCAAAATCAAAAAACCAAAGAACAAAAGAAAAACACACAGGGGAAAAAAAAACCCCAAAACCAAAACCAATGAAAAAACCTGAATACTCTTTGGGTTTCCCCTTCTATTCCTTTCTTTACTGGAATAAGTCTGCAAGTTCTGTGGAGCACCTGAAGATTGATGATATAACCCCAGAAAAGCTATGACTAGACTTGCAGCTCTTTCCTAAGCAAAATGGAGAGGCCTGCCACAACATACATTATTTAGTATGGATGAAATGTTCTGGACATTACTTAGACTGATCTAATGTTCATCCAGAGTCACAATGTTGGAGAAGTAGTAATCATGAGCATTGGTGCATGGAGAACTCGTTTATCACTGCAGAACCACAAAAGAAAGAGCCCATTTGAATCTTATTTTCAAGTGTGCTTTGAAGCGCTAAGGTTAACAAATCCTTTAGTCACATACTGTACAGCCCTAATCGAAGCTCTTTCTACTTGGTCCTGCGAAGTATGTCTTTTTGAATGAACCCCCTACAGAAATAAAAGGGGCAGTGTAACTCTGAAACTGCACTTCTGTTTGAAACTGATTTACCTGCTTTTGAGGCAAGTAGTTCTATGACAACCACATATGACACAGATGATTTTCTTGATTGTTCAACATGTGTGTTTGATAGGTCTTTCTGTATAGATGGTGTCACCCTTTTCCTTGACAGTATATAACTTTTGCTCAGTGACCACGGAGAGCAAACTTATTTTGAAAAATCAATACAGGATCACATTGACAGAAAGACAGCAGGGGAGGCACAGACCTACCTGAAATGATTTTCTTTTATTATTCACACAAACTTTTACCTAAAACAAAATCCAAATCTCAAAAGATCTGTCAGTTTAAATTTTTTTAAACAATGTTCAGTTGAATCTTTTTTACAAGCTTTTCTTCGGCCAGAACAAAGATAGTATTGCAAGAACTCTGTAATAAAACTTAATATTTAAATTCCCTCCTCAGTTCTTTCAGATCAAGAGGGCTGACTGACATCTGAATGTTTGGGGTTGAAGTCACAGCAAACCTTATTCGTGCTCCAGACTTCATTCTGTTTTTAGTATGCTAAAAAGTCATATGGTGTCACTGATTTATTTGCTTCCCCTCTTCTGTAACTGAGGATATTTAGCAAAGCAAATAACTTAGAGGGGGGAAAAAAAAAGAAGCTCTTTACTGTGCTTTGGTCAAATTTTATATGTAATTGAAATTACTGGCCGAGAGTGTCAGCAGTCCTTGCCTGGCATTATGTTACACACCTTGTGCTTGAAGATGACTTCATATTGGTTTTATATCAAAAGAATTGCACTTGGTTAGTCACCCAAAGATACAGGACCATGGTCTCCCTTTCCTTTTCTTCCATTCCTTTTTCCCATCTCAAGTTTTTTTTTTCTCCTTTCTACTTCATTGCTACTTTTCTTCCTGTTAAAGACATTATTTAATGTTTCTCATGTTATTCAGTGCTGATGAAATATGTATCTTTGAGCTATTTATATACCTAGTAATCAGGTAGGTCAGGTGAAAGGGGCACAGTATTTAGTGGGAAACACTCAAGGGTGCAGTTCGGGCAGGATGACTGCGCATGTGTGTGTTCAAGAGCTTTTGGTCAGACTCTCCTTGTGAGTGAGACAATGTGTTGCTAACAAGCTAACAGGCTCTACAGAAACACTCAAGGTGAGGGCTGACTCATGTACTCATTTTGATATTGTGTCTGTGTTATCTGGGGAATCAAAAAACCCACTTCCATCATAGTCCTGCAAACCCTGCATTTCAGAGTTTCATGGAAAATAGGCTGTATGAGCTTTTGCACCCTGAAATGGTGTCACTTTACAAGTGGCAATATAATTAACGTTAATTGTGAGTGTTTGGGCTGTGCTCAGAAAACATAAAAATTTATATAGATGGTAAGTATCATTAAGTACTTTTGGAAGCATTTGTTCTCCCTAGGGTTGTCTCTGACAATTTTTTGGGGCACATTTTCAACAAGCACCTTTTAGGACAGCTCACTCAAAGAATAAACTGAATCTAAGCTTCAGAGCTAATAAATCCTCTAGAGAAACCTATACTGAAGAGGAGCTTTTTGTTTCTAGAAAAGCAAAAGAGAACGTCTAGCCATGTCCCAGACAGGACTGTAATGCTAGAATCTCTAAATCAACAAATGTAAAAAGAAACACTTTGTGAATTATAATTCTGCTTTCTTTTCAAGGCAGCAAAGAGGGTATCACCAACCTGCATTTCAAGGTTGAACAACCATAATAACACTTTAAGCTGGAAGAGATCATTTAGTCTTCTCTCTTATGTATTACACACCATTAAGTTTCACAGAGTAGTAGCTGTGCCTTCACTGAGTCCAACAGCTTGAGTTTCACTGAAATCATGTCTCCAGAAGAGTTCAGGTGATAGCAGAGTACTCACAATGCCCAGAGCCCTGTGATGTCAGATGATTAAATGTATTATACTTGTGCATTCCTACCGAAGATGGGAGTATACTAGTTTCTTCACAACTAAATAATGTTATCTGCATGTGGGCTAAGTACAAAAGCTTCCACAGAAAAGTGGATTTAGTCCATACACTGAAGGTGTCCAGGGAGATCTCTGAAGAGTCATCTACTGACATTTGTCAGCTCAGCTATGTATGTCCTAGCCTTCCTGAACTGTCTGGGTTGGTGGAAGTATAGAGGAAACTACTAGCTTACATGTAGACACATATATTCAAAATCCTAAACCCCATAACAATCTGAAGACAATTCTCTGGGAATTCCATATTCTGTGTTGCAGAGAGAAATACATGAAACTAATACACATTTCACAGAATCATAGAATCCCTGAGTTGGTAATCTCTGTGGGTCCCTTCCAAGTCCAATCTTTATCCCTGCACAGGACCATCCCCAAGAGTCACACCATGTACTTGGGAGTATCACCCAAATGTTTCTTCAGCTCTGTCAAACTTGGTGCTGGGACCACTTCCCTGGGGAGCCTGTTCCAGTGCCCAACCAGTGTCTGGGTGAAGAGCCTTTTTCTAATATCCAACCTAAACCTCCCCTGACACAACTTCAGGCCATTCTCTTGGGTCCTGTTGCTGGTCACCACAGAGAAGAGATCAGTGTGTGCCCTTCCTCTTCCCCTCATGAGGAAGTTTTAGACTGTGATGAGGTCTTCCCTCAGTCTCCATTTGTAGAGAAATACTTTCCTTATACCAAGTCTAGCAATCCTAGCAAACCTAAGGATAGGAATATATCTGGCCAACTGACAAGTCCTTCCAGGCTTTTGGAGATAACTCTTTGTTCCTGCCAGCATGAGATTTCCTTGTAGTTTGTGTCATAAGGTAAAGTAAAAAATGCATTGTCCTGATGACAGTGAAAATCTCCCCAATCTATGAAAAAAGGAAAGAAGGAAGAGTTTCACAGATGTCTGTTGACAGATGCCAAAGGTGAGAAGAATAAAGTATCTTCTCTCAGGACACTGAGTCTTATTTCAAGGCTGAAGCTAATATAATCTTCCTGTCAATATATCTTTTAATATCTCCATTAGTTAGACTGAAAAGCTCCTCACCAGCCCCAATATTGTTTATGTTTTTCTATAAACAGTGTTCAGTTCTCTTATCTGCCTTTTTGATAAATTGAGTAGGTTGAGCTGCTTGACTCCTGACTGTAGGAGATATTTTCCAGCTCCTATGTGACTGATTTTTTACTTTTACTTGTTAATTTTATTTAATTTTCCTTTTTTTCAGATAATCAAATTTTTTTTTACCTTTTTTTAAAAGAATTGCAGTAAGTGTGTTAATGACATTTTCAGAATCTGGGTATTGGCAGCTGGTTTTGCTAGTATTTGCACTTTTATATTTATTAAATTTATCTGTACATATGATAATGCATACTGTGAAATAATATATGATGAACTGATGCCATGGCTACCACATCTGTATTTTTGTTGTGCAATAAAGCACACATATTCACTGTGTAAGACTCTGCTAAACATATTGTATAACTGTGCACTGCTGCAGATTATGAGTGGAGACTCTAGTAGTTCTCTGTGAAATATAAAATACTCAGTCGTTGATTTCTACTGCAGAATAATTTCCATGCTTATTTTAAAGGATAAATAAAAAAGTAAAAGTCAGTAAGTAGACTACAATGTATATTAAAAGTTTACTATGTTTGTATTTTCAGCATCAGCAGCTAAGATCCTGGAATTGTTTCAAATGATTCAGGTAAGCAGAAAAGAAATTTAAACTGAGATTACTTTTGTAAATATTTTTTAAACATTTAAAAACATTCATTTACTGTCACAGAAGACTCATAATATTTGTGTCTCCCCAAATAAAATATCAATTATTTCCCACTTCTATTACGTTTTTTTTCATTATTTCTCATATATAGAAATGATTGAGTACTTTAGACTTTTGGGAAGTGTTATAGATGTGTCACTCTTGCAATTTATATATGAATTTCATGAACTCAATGAACGGAGTCCAAATAGGGCAATCTACCTTTTCAGATGTCTAAAATAAATAGCTAGATCTATTTTCAGCAGGGTTTTGCTAGTAATAAAAAGTTATTTGCCTGGGTCTGGCCATTCTGTGGAATAACTAGATGTATATTTCCCTGTAATTTTGCATCTACATAGAGAGAGTGTAAGGGATAGCCAAATAAAAATTAAAGAAAAAGCATAGCAGACAATTGAGCAATAATTCAGTCATGGAGTTATTAACTGACTGTATGATACAAGCATCTATTAGAGCAAAAGAAGGCAAATCACAGCCACATTCTCTTTTGCACTTCGAACAACTAAAAGCTAAAAGCTCTTCTGTGTAGAGAATAGGCTACTGGCTGAGAACTGGAACACAGGAAGAACTTTGTCTATCAGTTTGCTTCACAGTTGAGAAATTATGAAAGCTGCATTCTCAATGAGGTTGCAAATCAATCTTGATTAGACAGCATTAGGAGGAATAATCTGTAACACATATGGGAAAAAAACCCCGAAACCAATACTGATGTCTAGCACTCTGGTCGTGATCCCACAAATTCTCATCTGGTTCTGACTTGCTTTTACCAGGAGAGAGATCTAAGGTTGACATGGACAAGAGAGAGGCAGCTCAACTCTAACCCCTCTACCCTACTTGGTGGGTTTAGATAATCTTCCATTGCAATGAACTGGATACTTGTTAATATGGTTCAGGCAATGCATATATGTGCTCATGAATAGTAACTCCAAAGCAATAAAGTAATTCTAAGGGTTGATAGGAAGTCTGTGTTTCATGGTAACAGCAATTACTAATATAAAGCACCTTACATTAAGCCTCAACTACCATTGGTATACAGGTGTTATTTCCAGCGGTGAATATGTAAAGCTAATGATAGAAGCAAACATTTTTCCCCTCATATTTTGCTTATAAAGAACAAGAGTTTGCTCATTAGGATAATATGGAAAAAGAAAATAGCTTGATAAAATGCCCAAGGACACAGAGATACAAAATATGACATCTCTCATATGACGGGGAAATTTTACCATTTTTCTGGAGGAAAAGGAAAACCAAACACTTGAAAAAACATATACAAGATTAGAAATACACATGAAACTTATAGGGAGGCTAAAATGGTCTGTTGTGCCACAGGATTTCATATCTGCTTTGCAGATGCCATGCCTTGGGATAAGCTAAACTCGGAGCTCAAGTATAAATTACACTTCTGCAGGAGTATCAGCCTTCAAGCCCTCACGTACAGGACAGGACTGAATACAACAGTATACTGTGTAGTCAGAAAAACAGAATTTTGCTGAGCTCATGCAAATGTGAACAAGACTACATACAGCTTCATTGTGTAAAGTAATCACAAGGGATAGATAAAAAAATAAATTCTGGCCTCAGATCAACAGAAATTGACTCAAAAACCTGTCTCGGTGCAATAAGTCGTGTCTCCAGTTTTGAAGTAATTAACTAGTCAAAAGTAAAACAATCTTTATGGAAAAAATTTTGGAGGTTTTAAAAGTGTTCCAGGGTTCTGAGATTAGTGGCAAAATGTGTCATCTGAGTTTGAACATTTGATGGGACCTGGTGAGATCAAAGAACCAGAAAGAAAAAAACTACATTGAATACACAGGAATGAGCTCCAATTACGAGCTGGACAGTCCTTAAGCTTAACACAGCTTAAGCACAGCTGTAGATGGCATTGCTTACCTTAGGAGAAACACCACCAGGATGTCTTGAACCAGAGGCACAGGCTCTCGAGATTCAACTCCACAGGCCTGACAACATGTGGTGTGTCAGGATGAAGCCTATGGAAGTGTGACAAAGTGAGAAAATAATTAACCAATGTCATGCTGCTGCTGTCTCAAACTGCTTCTACCAACACTTGATTGAAGGCCTCAGCTTGCAGCTGCCTATGTCTGGTTCCGTAATTTATGTTCAAAACAGTCGTGTTATACACAGTTATATCCTTTCATTACAAGTGAGCTAGAAATTTTGAAATTCGAGCTCTTAGAAACTAGTTTCTGAACTGAGTAAAGGCATTTCACTTGATATGTCTTTTGGTCTATTCTGACATCTATAAAGACACAAAACCCAAAGGTACAGTCTCCCATTCTGTCCAGATAGTGCAGGTGCTGCTGAAAATGACAGCCCAATCTTCACAGCCTCACTTCATGTAGATTCTCATTCCCTGAATCTGTGGCAAACAGTCCAAAACATGACTAGGTGATCCAGCCATTTTCATTATCACCATGTAGAAAATAGAGGAAACGCCTGGCCCAAAAGGAAAATTATTAGAGGAGCAGGAAAAACCATCCTGGCCCAAGTTACAGCAAATTAAATAGAATGCAATACTTCAGCCTGACTATTCACCTGCTTCCTTAAAAAGTGAGCAATTATGCAAGTTCTTTTGTATATACATCAATAACGAAGCCATCATCAGACCAATGGCAACAAGTAGCTAATACCTTAAGTGATAGTGCAGGACTCGTGCTGTCCAAGACAAACAAGTGGGCACAATCAAACTCTGGATGTGAATGAATTGCCTCATTTTATTTTTTTCCCCTCTGTGTAGTAAGAGAAGCTTCCTCTCCTGCCTAAAGGCATTTCACAGGGAGAATTTTGAAGTGTTGTTATCTTACCAGTTGAATTCTTGATGCTGTCCTAATCAGTGAAATTATGTGGATCATCAGGTCTTGTCATGTTGAACCTAAATTTGCCATAACAATGTTGATTGAAGTGTCACATTTGTACTTTGATGTTCAGGCCCTTTTGTTTATTGGAACCCATTCAACTGTTCACAGGGATTTTTCTATCAATATCCATTGCAGCTTGAAAGAGGTGTGAGGTTAATTCCATGTTTGTTTCAGGGTAATAACATATATCTCAATATAGTAAATACTAATGTCTGTGGGCTCAAAGGATCTGCAGTGTTTCTGTTGCTCTATTGCTCTTCATAAGTAGAAAGACCAAAGCCCTCGCCAAAAAGTTGCGGTTACTTTAAAGAAAAAGTAATTTAGCAATATTTCTAATACAGAAATTTCTAATACAGGACCTCAAAATAAAACTGGTCTAGCTGAAAATGATAAATAACATTGTGCTGAATATTGCAACATTATTCTTTTTTTTTTTTTCTTGCAGAAAAGCAATTATCTTTAGAAGCTGGCTGAAGTTAGACCACCTGATTATATTCATTTTATAATATGCGAGGAATTTACATAGTTGGAAGGTTGCACATAGAACTCAATATTGTATAATCTTGAACTGTTAACTTTTTCAAGCCATATAGTCACTCTGTATGGAGAGGTAGGTGATATTTCTGCTCTAGTAACTTTCTCAAGACTCAGCAAATAGACTCGGCAGTGGTTAACCTGCAGGATGTCCAGAACTGAGCAGAATTTCTCCTCATCCCTAGTGATAAAAAATCAGCAGAATTTTCCCCTTTTCATATGTAAGGGAGAGTGTGAAGTCTTCAAAAAAATGCATAAGGACAGAAGGAGCTGGAGTGCAATAGACTTTGTTATAATTTGTCCTCCTGTGCTGCATGAATATAATGCTGAGTGCCTGGCAGATATTTTAAGATCCACTTTTTTTTTTTTTTTTTTTTTTTTGATTAGAAGAAATTGTACATGGCTTTCCTTGGTATACAGCCCTTGATTTCTATCTGCTTAGGAACTCTGGATCAGAGAAAACTTTCTTTTTAATAAAGGCTTTAAGGATACCTCACTTGTAAGCGGCCTAACAGTAACCGCTATTCTAAAGTTGTCTTACAAGCACATTTTCATTTCTTTTATTTTGCTAAAGTTTCTTGTGGCTTAAAGTTTCTGAGATTTCTGCCTGACTTAAAATGATAGATGACATGTATATCTGTATACACATACACTGGCAGAAAACCTATACTGCTCATGGAGAAATTGAATTATCAACCTTAATGATGAATACAGAATTCCAGTCCAGAATGCTGGAGAGAACATGCATTTGTAAGTAACCATCCTTATCCCAGTTAGTTGTAATCAGGTCTACTATGAAGCTTTGCCTATGTTATTCTATTAGATTATCATTATATTTACTATTTGTGATACAGCTGCATTCCAAATTTGGACTCTCTAACTACAAATACAGATACAGTCACAATTCCTGTTCTCCAAATACACTTGGTTAGACTTAAAAAATTACACACTGGTAGTGCAAAACAAAGAGTAGATTCACTGGCATATTCACAAATTTCTTCCTTCTCTGTAATTTCTGTTTGCTAATCTCAAAAGTCTCATAAATGGTTATGAGCCAGAAAACTTACTCCAGGTATAGAGTTCTTGTTAGCACTTTTCACTTACTTGTTGGGGGTTTTTTTTTGAGTAAATTACAACAAGAAAAGAAAAACTATGACATCTGCTTATGATGGCAATTCATACATTATAATTTTCTGAAGAAATTGTTTTATGAACCAGCGTTTTTCTAGGTCAAAAGAGGTTTGTCCAAGTATTTGCTGAATACTTATAAGTAATGAATATATTTGCAGAATTCAGAGTTGCCTCTTGAATCATTTGTAAGCAAAATAAAAAAAATAAACTGGCTAAATTCACAATGAATAATATTTGCAATGAATAATTCAACCAGTACTAATTATTTAGCACCTGTAGAGGAAAGACAGGGAAATAGATATGCTAATACAGCGATGCCTCTTTTCTGCCTAACTATCAGATATTGATGTAGAGAAGGGCAAATGTCTGTCACACAGCACACTTGCTGGCAGATGTGTTATCAGCAAGGGAAGAGGATTTAATTTGCCAAAATTATCCATCTATCTGTCTATCTGCACATTTATACAGAAAAACCTCACATATGATTTCTGTATATTTAATAAACCTATTGTATGTGAACTTTTTAGCGTTGCTCGACAACTTCAAAATGCAGATGTTGACTGTGACATGTAGGACACATATATAAAAGCTAGATGCAGACATATTTTATGCACATTCTAGGACAGAAGATTAAGGGCCACATTTCTTTTGAAATGGCAAAACCCCAATTTTTTCACATGTAATTAGGTAGATGTACAAGACAAATCCTTATTTGCTTCAGTTACCATATTTCAGGTATCCACTATGTGTTTCCATGTAGAACTATTATGCTTGCTTTGTTTTAAATATGGGGCTTTATATTACAATTAGAAGAAGAATATGAAAGACAAAGATCCCAATGATCTTGTGAAATAATAATTAATATTTTTAACATTTCTGTTCTTTTACATTGTCTTTATACAATATATGTGTTTATTACATGTCAGCACATGCACATATTCTACCTTATACACCTTAGTTTCTTCTGTGGTATAATACTGGATTTTGTAGAATGAGATAAGGTGTCAGCAGTTTTTTTGAAAATGACTAAATATGTTGTGATAGACAATCAGTGGACCACACACTGTTCCCATTATAGTTGGCATATGTATGGATTGTTCCCTGATGTTTCTCAAGATTTTGCATTCACACAGAATTCTGCCATGCATTTTCACTAAAGCAGCACACAGAGAGTAGTATGTTTTTACTCGGTTAGGAAAAGAATTTTTGTTTGATCATGTTACTCTAAAATAAGAGTTCTGCCCTTGGCACTCTCTTTTGAGAAGTTCCAGAGAAAGAGAGACTTAGGTTACACACAGTGAGACTTGATCATTTACATTGCAATAAATATGTAATCTACATAGTAAGGGGGAGGACAGATCTTTGTTTGCTCTGGACATCCCCGTAATTAATGTGCTGTGAGTCTCTCACGTAAACCAACATACTGGGCTTTTGTCCCTTTTCTTCTAAGCAGTTGGGAGCTGCAGTACAGCATTAGGATGCACTAGGATATAGGATTTTCTAAACCAGATGAGGATTCCTTTAAATGGCACTGTGTAGCTGAAAAACCTAACCAGATTTGGAATGATTTTTTTTTTTTTGGACTGGAAAATGAGATTTTGGAAACGGATGTGTGGAATTGAGAAATTGATTATAAGAGGGGATGTTATGAGGAATTACCAGAAAAAATATAGAAATGAATTATCAATTGCCAGATAGCTCTGCAGGATTTTATTCCCACAGTTCCAATACCAGAAAATTAGGCATAAACTACAGATGAGAAAACTTAATCTCTTCTCACATAACTTTCAGTATGTTGGCTGATTTTCCTCTCTGACATCTGAATCATTGAGAAAAAAAATTGGCCCAGGTTCTCTGTGAACACAAGATGAGTAATTCAGTGATCCTGTGATGGTTTTTTGCCAGTCCTTAGCAACTTCTGAGTATCTCTAAATAAAACTGGATGGCTATGATTCCAAAGGGAAGACATAATGCTTTATGACTGCTGAAAAGTAGAGCATACCCATCATGTCCCTATTATGTTTGTTTTCCAGATAGAAACTCCTTGGAAAACAGTATTGAAGAATGCTTATCCAATCTGACTCACAGGACATGAAGGTCTGAAATTTTACATTTTTGAAGCTAAGGAGACAGGATCCATCAATGCTATGTTGCAGCTCCATTGTGCCAATAACAATATTGTGCATGAAGGAGGTTCAGGCCCTGCATGCTTCATTTTGATTATTTCTTTTTATTTTCCTTATTTTGTTCCCACTATTTTAGCATATGTTTCTTGTTTCAGTACAGACCTGAACTTTCTCAGGTGCAGGATGAGCCCTGAGAAATGAAGCTTTCATAGTATTGTTACACTTATTTCAGAGCAAGGACAACCTCATGGCTATTCTGTCTTTGGAACTGTCAGTAAATGCAGCAACAATGAAAGCTGTAAAACAAGACTGAAAAAGATATGCAGTTCCTTATGCTGAGTGCTTGGCTTGCTGCTCCAGGTGACTTAGCATAGACAAGGGTAAATGGCTTAAGAAAACCCTTGATATAAAAGAGATTTACAAGGACCTCTATCTTTTCTGTTTTTATTTTTCTCAGACATATCATATCTGTGGACCATCAGGGAAGCTTTCCCATGACTTCGGATTTCAAAGCTACAGGTGGTCTGCAAGCATGGCACTTCAAAGTGTGTTTTGATTAAATGAAGCAATGTTTTCGTAATATGGATCCCAGATCTTTGAACTTTTTTCAGATCAATTCAGCCAACAAAGATTCAATTAGGTGAGATCAGAAGACCCGCTTCCATCCTTTGTTTTCATCTGTTGTTCAGCCCTATCTTTTCAAATAGCTTTCATACAAAACCCAGGCAAATAATTTATTTTAATGAGGAACACAATCATAATGATGGTGGTGGTGACGATGGTCCTTGTACTAACAGTAATAAAACACATTTACAGCTGGCAGTACTGGTTGCTTAAAAAAAGCCTACAAAACCCCCAAACCAACTTGTATATCCTAAGTAGTATTTTAACTGAATTAGCACATCTTGGCACAAGCTGGGTCTGTATCTGCTACCGAAGCTTATTTAACTGTATGTATCTTGTGGGTTTGTGGGTTTTTTTCCTTCAGTGAAAGAAAAACTGATCCTAACAGTTTTAAACTTGTTAATTCAAACCATATGTCATAAAGCCAGTCTCCATATGGTGCAACACCACCTTATATTTACAGGGTGCTGCTTTTCCAAACATAATTCTAAAAGCTTTATTTGCCCCAAATGTAATAGGTGGTACTGAGATCCTGAATAGAGCTTTTAAAATACCTCAAGTGTCTAAATCTCATGCTGATATACCAAAAACACTCCCATTATTAAAAGGTAATTACAGCCTATTTTTTTGGGAAAATGTGCTAATCAAGTCCTTGACTGAGAGTGCATGCTTAAGAGAAGAGTGCATGCTGTCAGTCCTCCATCTCCACACATGGCAACAAAAGATAGGTGTAGAAAAAAAAATCCATCACCTAGTAGAAAGACTTTCTTTCATGGCTGATTGTTCAAAACTATGCCTGAGTTAGAGAGAAGAGGTAGCCTCTGCTCTTTCTGTCCTTAAAAAAGGAAAAAAAAAACCAGATCTGGATTTCTGAATCAAAATTAAAATGGAAAGTATGAAGAAGGTTAGAGGGATTTTGAGTTTGATGATTCTGGTTTGCTTCTATATGCTTCTAAAAGAAAATGGAAATGTCTTTGAAATGTCTGCCTTCAGTATGGAAAAAAGCTGAAGAGTAGCACAGGGTGCTTTTTGGTGTCTTTGAGGTCTATAGAACTTTAGTGTGCTTATTTGATTTCACCCTTCTTTCTGGCGCACCAGAAACTATCAACATTCTTACCCACCTATCTTAGCACCAACCCACTCTCTACACTGCCAAGCTCTAGGGAAGAGGAAAATGGGACATAGATGTGCATTTCTCATTAAGCTTTCTTTGGGTGAACAAGGAGGACCTTAGGCAGGTTTACCTGATAGATAATCTGAAAATGGAGCTTTAGGCAGATGGCACATGATTATCTAAACTTAATTGCTTGATCTATGTAGGGAAGAGTTGTTATATTGAAACATATGCCACCAGTAACTTGTTCTAGACCTGGTCTTTGCATCCAGTGGCAAAAATTACTCTGTTTTGCTGAGTCTAAAAGAGGAATGGTGTACAATTTCCATTTCTTTCCAACTTGCTCAGTAGATGCTCTCTCCAGATTCTGTATAAACTGTTAGACTTTATGTTGGAAAACATTGCAGAGTGTGTTACATGCATCAGTCTGAAAGGAACCCTGCAGCCAGAGTGAGGATGGTAGATTGAAACCATTATCACTCATTTCTCATATGTATAAGCCTGCCTCACAACTACTCTCACTTGTCTTTTTCTTCTCTTTTTGTGCTGTATGGTTAAAGTGAGACTTCCTTGCTCCTACTAGGAAGGTTCTTGTCTGTGTGATTTTAAAGGCTATACAAGTATATAATTTTCTGAAGAAGGACCCACAAACCACAAACAAGCCTTAAACTATTGACACATGTGAAATCAAATTCTCTGATCATTTATACCACAGTAACTAAATCTACCACAGTGAATCTAGAATAGCTCCAAACCATTCTGTGAGTCTATGAGTCTATGATTGGCATCAAGGGAGTTACTTCTGGCTTCTCACTGGTGAAGCTGGAGGCAAAATTTGACCATAGAGAGAAACATTATTATTTAGTCATTAATCACCAAGGAAACTTGCTAGCTGAACAATCCTACTGGTTTTCATTATTTCCTTTATAATCTTATTAGAAACAGAATTCCAAATTGCATGCAGAGAGTTCAGTGGAAAGAAAACAGGCAGCATTTAGCAAACACTTCAACCTATTTCCAGTCTAATAGGTTAATAGCAACATTCTTACAGAAACCCATGCAAATAAAAGCAGAATACAATAGCATTCTGAAATGAAAAAGAGAAAGAGAAGCACATAAATGAATGAAATAGTTCTGTGTATAATGCCACTGGTTAAAAAAAATGCTTAGCGTCTTCAACAGACTCTGACTTAGATTAAGCCAACCAACCAATTAACCTATTCAGAGTACACAATGCTTCCTTAATACAATAGTCATGAATAGATCAAGAATGATGCATTGTCTGTCATTTAAATATGTGCTGAAAAGAATAAACTCAAATACAGAAACTAAACTCAAGATAAAAACAAAATATAATGGTAACATGTGCCTCCTTGTTCAAAAGGAAACCAAAGTGCCCACCACATGATATAGTGCCACAGATACTTGAAGATGACCTCTAATGAAGACCAAAGAATAGGAATATGCTATGATTTATGATGGTAGATTAGCTAGGTGATTATTTCAGTCAGGAAAGGTGTCCTTTCTGATAAGAGCTCTGTGAACTTTCTCCTTGTGCAGTATGCATCTTGCATGTAAGTTTTGTTATTTTCGTTAGCTGTGAAATCAAGAGGTTTGATACTTACGTCACTACTGATAGAGAGCAAATCAGCACAGCAATGTCCTACAGACTGCTCTTTTTTTTTTTTTTTTTAAATTCCTGCCTCAGACTTTTGCAGATTTTATATATAAATATATTTTATTTTTTTTCTAGTCCTCCACTATTTTCAAAAACCTATAGAGCTTACTAAGCTACCAGGAAAATAGCTCCATTGTAAATCCTGGTGGCTTTTTCACTGGGTTTTTTAAAAGAAATGGTTATTTCTTTACATCCTGCTCAGACTTTACACCATATCAGTTCTCTGCATGATACTCAGTTCTCCTATGAGCAAGCTTTTGTCCCTGAGAATAGATGGTAAAAGTGCCCAAACCAGGAAGAAATGATCCTGAATTTCAGACTACAGAAGAGCAACATGAGATGGCTGTGGTGACTTGCTGTCTCTACCACAGACTTCTGTTGTGCAGTTCAGCAAGTCACTTGAATTTTCAGAGCCTTGGCTGCTCACTGATGCCAGGAACACTAAGTCATTTATCACACACTTTGCTTATCTTCTGTATTTAGTTGAAAGTGTTACAGGATAGTAGGATAGTAGCTGTGTCTGCAGAGTGTGTATTACAATGGAGGCTCAGCTTTCACTGGAGCCAGTAGAAGTGACTGAAATGCAAATGGTAGCAGCAGCTATAGAAATAATAATAAATGGGGGAGGAAGGGGGGAAGAAGAAAGGACTATTGGCATGATTTACACATGGACCGTTTATTCCTAACTGTTACATATCCCATATGCCTTTTACTTTATCATAGCATGATATTTCCTGAGATCTACATCCTTCAATCATGGTTTTACTTTGAGTTGAGGTATCTGATTGGTAGTCTGCCAGAAAAAAAAAACATTATCTTGCCAAATCATTGATATGAGGAAAGGGAGGCCATTTCCCTCATCTCCCATTCAAGCTTTTAGATCTGTGGGTGAAGAGAGATGCATTTGTTTAGGTTACTTATTATAGCTATTTAACACTTTAGAAAGTTTAATGATGTACCACAACTTTTAACTGTTTTATTTGCCATTTTGGCTGTATAAATTATATCCTTTATGAAAACCCAAACTGTGATGCTTTACAGGGTAGTTATTACAGAGAAATGTGCAATTAGGAGGAGGTGGTTTTGTGTCTCAGTTTGGCAAATGAGAAACCAGGGATAAGGAAGCCTACGGCATGTTATCAGTAGATTTGGGTAGCATAACTACAGTTTCCTCAATAAGCAGAATTTACCAAATTGCTCCATGTAACACATCAGCCTACTGTGCTTAACTCTTAACAGTTAGCTCTACTTACCCGAGCAACACTGCTCTGCCTGTGCCTCCGGACTCTGAGTCCCTGGCAGGGACAGAGAACCTCGAGAGTGGCCTCTTCCCGGTGCCTGGGACAGCTGGCTCACAACACTGCTCTTTGCAGTCTCACAAGACTCCTGAGCAGCTTGGGTTTTCACCTCTGTGAGACACAGAAGGACTCAAGGGTTTGAGCTGTGGCTTCCTGGGACAATTCAGCTCTTCTGGGAAAGTTGATGAATTAGCTTTTTAACAAGCTGAGTAATTTAGGTTACATTAGGTCAACTGTCCATCAGCATTTATTTTATAATATAAATTACTTATATTGAATTGATCCAGAGGATTTAGCATTTGATAAATAATTAATAATAGAACAGAAATAAAATGGAGAGGTGGCAGAACACTTTTTTTGTTTCACAACTTCAACTAACTGCCTTTTTTTTAAAAATACAAATCCTCTGAAGTTGCAGTTATGATTATTAATGATGGGGATAATAAAACATTAATCAAATCTTTACAACTTTAAATAAGAAATTGTGTCTCATTAAAGTACATAGCAAACTTAAATGGAATCTTACTTGCACGGATTTTCTCTTATTTCTTCTTTAATTTTAATCATATTAGTCTTTTAAGACTTTAAAATTTCATTATATATAAATGAATACACTTGCATATCCTTGTTTCACTTTAGGCTTTAACTTAAGAGATGAATGTCCTGATGTGCAATTCTCTAAAATAACAAGAGGAACAGATTGATGTGATAAATGCTACAATGACCTGTACAGCTGCATTCCACTTTACCAGTACAGAAATCATTCTACATAGTCCATCAAGTAAAAATATGGCTTTATGTAAGGATAAATAAGGCATTTGTTTATTCATTTTTTAAATAACACGATTTTTAAATAATCAAGATAAAAAGGTCACATATTTATTAATATGTAGCACACTTCTCATTCCTCTGGTAAAATTATGCAACTGTTGCCTTTCAGCTGCCAGTTCTTTGCATTCACTTAATGTGCTCCCATAACCTTGTATGTGTCAAATGTTACTATGCTTTTTGTTTTATTCAAACTGAATATATTAATCTCTTCAGGACTTACTAGAAGGTAATGCTTTTCCTCCAGAATCTAAAAGGAAGAAGAATCTAAAAGGAAAAAAACCCCAAAACAACACCCCAAATTTGCATGGCCACCTCAGAAGCTTCTTTTTAAACTCACTTTCTAAGTGGTAAATTTTACATTGGAATCCTGATATTTTTTATCTTAAAAATGCTTAAAGGCTCATTAAAAGTTTATGTTTGAGTCATTATTACTCATTCAGAGACCAGCTTCTCTCTCAAGAGACTATACATTTTTGACAAGGGATATACATGCAAACATGGCCTTCCCTGACAACATTTTGGGTAACCTTAATAAGCTAATGATTATGATATTTTACTTTTAGCTTATTTACAGAGAAGAAGTTTATATTTCAGCGAAGAACACATCTCAGCACTTGGTACCTCTGGTTTGGCGTTATTCTAAATCCCAAGGAAAAGGCTTACATAGGGACAGCACGATTGGAAAGAGCTGATGTTCTTGTTCCTGGAGTTTCAATCTGTGAGGGATGCACAGGGATGTAAAGGTGTTGTATGGATGCTTTTAGACACAGTGATATTAATGCATTTGTAGAAAAGGATGCTGAAGGTGAAGCATATCATTCAGGCAGAGTAATTCAGGTGTAAATCACTGAAGTGATGAATTGCAGGATTTTCCATAACAAAATTTGAAATAAGATAACAGCATTTGGGGTTGCTGTGATTCAGCTGCAAAATGTTTGTTAAAAATATTTTTTTAATCAACCATCTTAAAAAGCACGGGCCTTGTAAACAGTTGGTAATGATACAAATTAAGGAGGCTAATAGCCTAATTCACACTGGAGCTAATGTTGTCACATATTAAAACTTTCTGGACTCATGGTGAATATTGCCAAGGTCATGGAAAGATGATATACTTCCTCAGTTCTGGAAGTTGTCTATAAGTTGTTGACTACACAAGTAATTATTTTTGACTGTTTATACAGGAACAGTTGAACATTTCTTGAATGTATCTCTCATCTCCTGATCTTTGCCATCTTGTCTAAATATGATTAGTGTTACTGCAGTTTGAGTATCAGATATTAAACTGGAATAGCTGAGAATATATGGATAAGAGGTTCTCATATCTTTGGGTTTAGATGGGAACAATGCAAAAATCTTCTTTAACTCTAAAGTGACACGCTACAGAATTTAACACCATGATTCTATACTAGGTCAAATATCTGGCATCTGCTGGAAAATTGCCACACCAAGCTGCAAGCAGTCCAGGAGTCTCTTGGAGTACACTGAGGATGACCTAATCCTGAAAAACCCAACCAGAGGAGATGTTTTTCTGGAGCCGTTGCTCACCAACTCAGAGAAACCTAAAGGAGAGCTCCATACTCATGGTAGCCTGAGCTACAGTGATCATGCCCTGGTGAAAAGTATGATCTCAAGGGATACAGGCCAGGCCAAAAGTAAAGTCAAGATCTTAAAATTTCAAGGAGCAAACTTTCAGTTCTTTAAGAGAGTAGTAGCTGGGGGCCCTCAGGAAATTGCTCTCAGGAATGAAAAAGCAGAAGACAGTTTTATTTTTCTTAGAGCAAAAGAGCTCTCATTTCCCATGTGCAAGAAATCACGCAGTGAATACAAGACATCAGCTTGCCTGAGTAAGGTCCTCCTGGTCAAACTGAAACACAGGGGAAATGCATACACAATGGAAGTAGGAGCACATGTCTTGGGAAGAATTTGATCAAGCTTTGGGATGAATAATAACAAGGGCTTCCATAATTATCTTAATCAGAAAAGGAGAACAAAAGAAATTCTACCTCACTAATAAATGAGACAGGAAAATACATGGAGAAGGCTGACAACATTTTTTCCCCTGTTTTCACTGGCAATTGCACTTCCCATATCTCTCAAGTCCCTGAACCTCAAGGCAAGGACTAGGGGAATGAAATCTCACTCACCATGGGGAAAGATCACATTCATGACCATCTGAGACACCTGACCGTATACAAGTCCATGGGACCCAATGAGAGGCAGCCCAGGGTGCTAAAGAAAATGGCAGAGGTAGTCACTAAGCTTTTTTCCAAAATATTTGAAAGTCATGACAGTCAAGTGAACTACCTGGTGACTGGATAAAGGGAAACATCACATCTATTTGAAAAAGGGTGAAAAAGAAGAACCCTGAGAACTACCCACAAGTCAGCCTCACCTCTGTGCCTGGTAAAATTATGGAATGGATCTTCCTGGAAACTATGGAAACTCTTTCATATTCTTTAATTCTTTCCAATAAATACTTTAATATCAGGTAGGTGAGTCACTAGAATAGGTTGTCCAAAGAAGCTGTGAATACCCCAACCCTAGAACTGTTCAAGGATAGGTTGGGTGGGGCTTTGAGCAACCTAGTACAGCAAAATACACCTCATCCATTGTACCTTGTTTAATTGGTAAATTAATTCCATTTTTAAAGAAATTTGCCTTATCCACAGGAACTCAGGGAAATTAAAATTCCAGGGCCTAGAGCTTCTTTTTCCTTTGGTGACAGCTCTTCCGTAAATGCTGAGATTTATTTCCAGCACATGGCAAGAGTTCTCCAGACACTGATCTTGATGCATATTTAATTACACAAAAGAAAGCATGGATTTACTAGGTGTCTTTCTTTTTTGGGAGGCAGATTACAAGCACAGTTGTACAGGGAGTGGAACCTGGTTAACCAACAGCAAGCAGCAATTTCTGATGATATAAATAGCCATGATTTTCTCTGTAGATATGAAGTTATCTGTTTTGGTGCTTGAACAGTCACAAACTGTGCACTGTAATGGACCAGGCGGTACAGGTAGATAGTACAATACCTCGCTGATCTACTTTTTTTGATGAAAAATATTCATTAAATGCAATGGATATTAGGTAAGAACAATCTTCTAAATATTATAACGAATGGAAATAATTCATCCTCAATAAAAAGAAAAGCAGATTTAGTCTCAATTATTAATAATAAATAGATAAGTTAATTATAAGGAATAAAACTTTTCAGATTATATCAATATAAAAAGAATTCAAATTTGCCAGCAGGTTGATAATGAATATTTAAAAAGCTTGTGTTCAAAATAAAAATATATGTTTATATTAAATACAAATTTCATAAGTGTACTAATGATATAAAGAAAGAGAACTAACATCAAAACTACTAAAATGGGTGAATAAAAGCAGCACCTTGATATGCTGTATTTATTAGAGCTAGGAAAATAGATTAAAATGTACATTGAAATTAATAGAATCTGATGTGTTTTTTTTTTTCTGGGACTTAAATATGCTATTTTTTTTAATTGTTAGAGTAGTGAAACTAAAAATTACCTTATATAAATAATATCTGAGATATACCACATCATTTAAGTGAATTTACTGATCAAGAAAGATTATTTCTAACTTCTACAAGGCTGTCTTAAGTCTGATGTTTATGTCATTATGTTTACAGGCAGTTTACAGGGAAAAAAAACTAAAGCAAAAAAACCCTTGCACCTAGTTTTGTTTAGAATTAAGTAGATGTACCTTATCACATACTTTTGAGAGAAACTGAAATAAAAATGATAGTTTGTATGACAGCACAAAATATGCAGGGGAAACAACAATCAGAGCAAGAGAGTGTTGTTCTGGCTTTCTCAATAACTACTGAGAAAGAAGGTGTTTTCAGTGGCCGGGAAATTAGTAGCCTGGTGATGACCAGACACAGCGTGGCTCATTTTTTATTGTGGTTTTTTCCTTGGCCTGTGATTACCTCTGTTCTTTGCATGAAAGGAGGTGGCCTCTAAAGGCTTCTGGAGCTAACCCTGCCTGTATAGTCCAGGAACATAAAAGAGCTGCTCAGAAGCTTCTTCAGAAGGTTTTGTGAGTACTTACCTCTTTAGGTGACACTTCCTGTGCATCAGTTTCTGACCACTGCCTATTGATTGGTACTACAGAGAAGAACCTGGCTCCATCCTCTTGACACCCTCCCTTCAGATACTTATATATGTTGATGAGGTCTCCTCTCAGTCATCTCTTCATGAGGCTGAACAGGCCCAGCTCCCTCAGCCTTTCCTGATAGGAGAGATGCTTCAGTCCCTTAATCCTCCTTATTGCCCTTCACTGGACTCACTCCAGGAGCTCCGCATCTCTCTCGTACTGAGGAGCCCAGAACTGGACACAGTACTCCAGATGTGGCCTCACCAGGGCTGAGTAGAGAGGCAGGACCACCTCCCTCAACCTGTTGGCAATGTTTTTCCTGATGCTCATGCCTTTGTTGAACTTCAGAGAGTTCTTCTCTGCCCATCTCTCCAACCTGTCAAGGTTCTCCTGAAGGGCTGCACAGCCCTCTGGGGTATCAGCCACTCCTCCCAGCTTTGTGTCATCAGTGAACTTGCTGAGGTAGCATCTGGCCCTTCATCTAACTCACTGGTGAATAAGTTAAATACTGTGCCCAGTACAGAACTCTGTGGGACACCAGTAGTGACAGGCCTCCATCTAGACGTTATGCCACTGATTATGACCTTCTGGGATCTGCTATTCAACCAGTTCTCAATCCACCCCACTTTCCATTCATCGAGTCTACACTTCCTGAGTTTGACTATGAGGATGATGTGAGAGGCAGCGTCAAAAGCCTTGCTGAAGTAGAGGTAGACAATATCCACTGCTCTCCCCTCACCCATCCAGGTAGCTGTTTCATCGTGGAAGGCAATCGTGTTGGTCATGCATGATTTACCTTTAGTGAATCCATGCTGATTAATCCTGATCACCTTTTTGCCATCCATGCAAACAGAGATGGTCTCCAGAATGAGGTGTTCCATCACCTTTCCAGAGACTGAGGTAGCTTGACAGGCTAATAGTTCCCTGTGTTCTCCCACTTACCCTTTTTGGAGACCTGGGTGATATTTGCTTTCTTCCAGTGCTCAGGCACCTCTCTGGATCACCACAACCTTTCAAAGATGATCATGAGTGGCCTCGCTATGGTATCTGTCAGCTCTCTCAGCTCTCGTGGATGCATCCCATCAGGTTCCATGGATCTGTGGATGTCACATTTGCCTAGTTGTTCTCTAAACCAATACCCTATGCCCAAGAAGTTCTTCCCTCCAAGATTCCTTTACCCCAATCTCCTGGATCAGTGTCGTGGTTTTGCCCACCAGCCCACCCTTGGGGCTGTGAATGGTTTTGCCCAAGTAGATTTCCGGACAAAACCCAATCAAAACTCGTAGTGATGCCTTTGCTAAT